>BSBM01000391.1:7632500-8832500 GCA_027924585.1 Larix kaempferi
ATTGCACATTCTTGTCGAGCTCTGTGTGCAGATTCTAAATATATAATTTTTGAATAGATCTGTTGTTGTTTTCTATTTTTAATTCATTTTTAATTGCACTGATGTCAAATTTGAAAAAAACAAAGGTCGTTTATTTGGCCTATAACTTTTGATTGGCTTACCTATTTCAAAAACGGAAGAGAACCCGCACAAGAGCACAAAAATACCTACAACCTGAAAAAAAAAAAAAAAAAAAAAAAAAAAAAAAAAAAAAAAAAAAAAAAAAAAAAAAAAAAAAAAAAAAAAAAAAAAAAAAAAAAAAAAAAAAAAAAAAAAAAAAAAAAAAAAAGGTATTTTGATTATTTTTAGACCATGATATGGTGGCTCAACACTTGACCATGTAATTTTAGGGCTTCACTGATTTCGGTAATTTAAAAAAAATATAAAATTGACTTTTAAAATTTTGGAAAAATATCTCCACACAAGATTCTTCTGTTGCCTATGCCTCTACATATTTTTTTTCTTGTAAATTGAAAATTTACATAGCAAACAGGTCGCTCAACAAAAACATGTGCATTATGTTTGAGAAAAAAAATAACATACCAATCTTCGAATAATGACATTTTGTGGTGGTTATACCACTTTTCCATAAATAAAAGTTATATATTCCGGAAGGTCATCCATTTTTCTACGTTTCATCTGTTTACACCTAATCCAAAAAAGTTTTGTAGGTACCTCTAATAATTCATTTTAATGATAATATTTCTGTTTTTCCAGAATGTCATTGCAACTAACCTGTCATAATTGGGTATCATTACCTTGCACCAGCCCTTTAACATGTAACAAGCATCTCTACATATCATATAATTAAACATAATGATGAAGAACCCTTCAAGCATCTTCAAGTTCCTTCTCACCAGATCATATACTTCCTACATTATTGGGGCTCTCCCAGCATTTTGAGCTTACTCATACCGCGTGGCAGGAGGAATTAGTTCCTGCATGAATCACAACAAAATAATTTTCCAAAATCATGATAAAATTCAAATAAATTCATGAATCGCAGTAGGAATTAGTTCCTGCATGAATCACAACAAAATCCTTTTCCAAAATCACAAGAAAATTTAAATCATGAATCGCTACATTTTGGATTTACCAGCTGGCTGATTTGTTAATAGTTCCATCTGCTGACTCATCTACTTTTTGCATTTATCCTTCTATTACAGAGGCATACAAAACCCTAATTCATTGAAGTTTTAACTGTAGGAAGTAGGCGAAAAAAGGAAATTCCAAAGTAGTTATTACTTGAAAAAATAGGTCGGTTCCATTGACTTTTCAGTATGTATGGAACCCAGAATGTAATGTATCAAACTATGAAAGAGTCTTAGTTCCAAGTGTTTGTCACAACCCCAAAATTACCCAAATTTTAAATTTTTTTATATAAGTATAATGACGACATTAATTCTTATGTCGCAGGTATGCTAAACAATAACGATGTCGTGTGACTCAGCATCATCCATCTAAAGGTATACTTTGAATTTCAGTTATTCATTTTGTCGCATAAAGTTTAATGACAAAGTTTGTGGAAATAAAGTCATCCTTTAATATGACTGCTGCATGCATCTATTCAACCATGGTTGACTCATCTACTGTTGTGAATCCAAATCTGGTTATAATTTATATTTGCTTTTCATGCATCTTAACTTGTGATCCAGATACTATTATCATTAAGGTTTTTAGCTTAATGGCCAAGCTATGGCCAAACCTAAGCTATCACTTAATACTATTATTACTATGTTAACATAGTGCCATGATAATTCATTTATGCAAGACCTTGTTATTTGATATATTAAACATATTAATATCATATAGTATGATCCCATAATACCAAGGTCGAATCGACCTTACCACTTTGCAATGGCTTAAACGATAAACTATGGTCTTGACAATATGTATTCCAACCATATGATATACTACGACTTATGCTAAGGTTGGATGGCTTTGTGATAAACTAAACTGTGACCATGTTTAAACTATGGTCTTTAATGCATATTCAAAGGAGATATATGATATAATTGATATGATTTTAAATTAATGCTATGGGATCTGTGTTATTAATGGATACTTCGAGTTCTTCAATGCTAAGTGTAGCATGCCATGTGAAAGCATTAATGCGATTTGGATGTACTCAGCTGCCACATCATCATCGATTATCATCCACCATTGGATCCACATCTTGGGATCGTAACTACCCTATGCAGGGTTTATTCGGACAAAATTCCTCCGAACTATTGCATTCATGTTGTTGGTTTTGGAAGGGTTATGCTATTGCTCTATGGAGCCTCGGCTCTGCACAGAACTTCCCGGTTATGCAATGCAATGTTTGAAATGAATGTTTAACCCTGTAACCGTTTCTAGGAACACAACGTCCTCCTTATGGAGTGTTCACAATGTTCCTCATGAGGGTTTTCCCTTTGAGCTTAAATGTAAATGATCGGCTCTTGTGCCTTTGAGTGAAGCTTTGTGACTTGATCTTGTTCAGCCGAGAGACAGGGTTTGGCTTTGCAATTCTTTTATTTTCTCTCTAGTTTTGTTTTTGCTTTGAGCTTAGAGTGTTTCCACTCTACAGCGGAGCCTTCGGCTCTACTCATGGTCTCAACTTGAATCTGTGAATATGTTTGAAAGGTCCACCTTAGCGAAACCTCTTGTTTCTTAGTGGAGCTTCTTCCTTAGACTACATTTGTAAAGGTAATGCATGCAATAGACTGTGGTTTCTTTCAAACGTTATTTTGTTTACAGAGTTCATGTATATGCATTAAAATTTAAATGTTTATTTGTGCAGGTTTGTCTATGAATACGCCGAGGTAAAAGGAATGGGTATCTAAACCCTAGAATGTTTGCAATGTGACGTAATGAAATACTTAACCTTGTAACTTCTTGTTATTTTTGTTTATAAAAATATTGCATGTAACTTCCGAATCAATTGTTTGTACAGACACGTGAACTAGGGAAATTCCATTACTAGACTACGATGTTAAGCATGCCAACTTCAAACCCTATAAGTACTAGCAAGTAAGTTTGTGACTAATATTTTTCTTTAACTGTAAACCCTAACTGAAATCTAACTTCTGTGCAAATGATTGTGGTTGCAGGTGGTGTAGTGTTGCTACCGCAAGGGTTTGCAAAACATGGTATGTTTCAAACTTGATAAAGCTGGTTAATGTTGAAGTTCGGCACATGCATACTATGTGCAATATGCCATAATATGGGGTTTATGCTTTCACATTTTCCCACTGTATTACTTAGTTAATCATATGCTATTTGGTAGCCTTTATGGCTTAATTTTTTCTTAATAACTGGAAATCTTGTTTAAGGGTCTTTTGAATCGACTGTAACAAGAGACCACTTGGCTCTGATTTATTTGAATAGTTATAAAATTTACGAACCTCTTGGCTCTGTTATTTGAATTCTGGAAATACGAAATACTCAAATGTCTGTGCAAAATTTTTGTTGCTTTAAGTTTGGTCATGCGCAATGGCAATGTTACGCATTGTCCACACGAATGAACTTAAGGGTAGTCAACTGACTCCCTTGTATCCTTCGAACTTCGTCGAGGATACAATGATATCCTTTCGGCTTCATTTGTATGATAAATATACTTATTTAATCCATGATTCTATTTATGGTTTCGAAACTCTATTCTTGTATGATGCGTTTTGGAAAATAATCAGAGTTATACTGTTCCATGAATTTATATTGAACAATGATGTTTAGATATGAAGCTCGTTTTGATTAGATGTGTTTAATCAGTTCTGTTTTAACATGTTTATAATTATATGCTTCCATGATTTGTTTCGTGGCCTCTCAACTCTGCATTAGCATTAGGTTTCATACTTGAAAAAAAAAGTGTTTGAGCCCTACGGCTTTCTCTATGATAATACTCTATATATATCATAATACTAAGCCATTAGGCTCTACATGCTATATTTATAAGATGAAATCCTTCGGCTCAAACAACTACTCATTTGACTATATATGAATATCCTATCCACTCTGTGTAATATTGGTTTAACAATATGCTATCGAGATCTGTATAAAATGTCTATACTTAAAGTATTCCATAGTCTGTTTTTATATATCTACTTATATAATATGTAGTGTTTATCAGATTAGTACAACATTACAAACAAAAAGCTTCTATCATTATAATCAAAGATATAATGTTATTATATTTAAAACGCCAGGTTTACAAATAAGAGATATTGTACGAAAAGAAAAAATAGAATAATGCAGTTAATATAAACATGGTAAATATTGTGTAACAGAGTAGAAAGCATACTAAATGTATTACTCATAAATATAATAAATAGAACATTAATTTAATAGAAGTTTAAACATACAGTTTGTTATTCTGCAATACTACTAAACAAACATAAAATATTAAAGGATGTTAAGAAGATAATAAAAACCCGCCAGTAAGATCAGAATGAATCCAATCTGAATTTCGTCGTTCCTCCCAACCAATCTTCCAGAACAACCAATCTTCCAGAACAACCAATATTACTTGTTCTGAAACCCCTAAGCCTGTTCGTTGGACCACAAGGACAAAGACTGCTGAACTAGTTCTGAACTATCACTAAGTCCCACTTCTTTACTCAACAAATATATTTTACCTCATCCATCCAAGCCTCCCGCTTGTCTGATGGGAATTCTTATTAAAGCTTTTCCTAGGACTTAGGTCTATCATGAGCCTCCTACTCTAGAACCTCCATGTGGATTTATGACCTTAAAAATAGGGATGGTGCCTCCTGCACCTGTTGAGATACTAAATATATGTTTTTACCACTATGGGAAGTTTGTCCAACACTTGCCATTTCTCCTTGTGGGCCAACAAACACTCTTTCAACTGCTACTTCAGATTGGATTCTCTTGTTTTTATTTATTAAATAATACTAATAATTCAATATCCTCAAACAAGTGTCTTTGACCACACTTGGTCAAATAGTTGTTCAACAACAATTAAAAACATTATTACAAAGTATTTAAACTTTAATTAAGGTTCTAGGGGTATTACATACACCCCCCCTTAAAGATAACACCATCCTCGGTGTTATTCAATATTCCATTGTTTCTTCTTGAAATAGAATTGGATATGCCTCCCACATACTACTTTCCAATTCCCAAGTAGTTTCTTCTGGGCTAAGGTGCATCCATTGCACCTTTACCTTCCCAATAATGTGGTTCTGAAGGATAAGTTTCCTCCTGTCGAGGATGCATTTTGGTTCCACTTGGAATTCTCCTTCCGATTGCACCTGAATAACATTCCAATCCACAACATGAGTAGCGTCATGTATGTATTTATTTAATAAAGAAACATGAAAAACATTATGTTCTTTTACCATAGGTGGTAATGCTAACCGATAAGTTACCGGTCCAATCCGGTCTAATATTTCAAAAGGGCCACAATACCTGGGTGCTAGTTGAGCACACTTCCCCAATCTAAAAGAACTCTTCATTGGCTTTACTTTTACATAAACATGGTCCCCTACCTGGAACTCTCTTTGAGTTCTTTTTAAATCAGCATAGGTCTTTTGTCTATCTTAAGCTAGATTCAAATTTTGTTGTACCTGTTTCATGCTTAGTTCCATATCCTTTAACAATTCAGGACCTAACATCAATCTATCAACTGGACTACTCCGAGAAATTGGAGTGTTACATTTCCGTCCATAAAGTATTTCAAATGGACTCATCTTAGCAGAAGCTTGAAAATGGTTATTATACGCAAATTCAACCAAATGTAAATAGTCTTCCCATTTTCCTGGTTTATCCAATGCATACATTCTAATAATGTCTTCTAAGATCTGATTTACTCTTTCTGTCCGTCCATCTGTTTGAGGGTGAAAAGATGTACTAAAATTCAGTTTAGTATCTAACCCTTTAAACAAATATTTCCAAAAATTTCCTATAAACTTTGTATCTCTATCAGAAACTATTATCTTAGGTACACCATGCAATCTGGAAATTTCTCTCATAAATATATGATCAATATGAATAGCTTTATATGTAGATTTAACACGAATACAATGTTCTGCATTACTTAACTTGTCAACCACAACCATTATAGAATCATTATGTTTAGTATTTCTAGGAAAACCTATTATGAAGTCCATACTAATTACTTCCCACTTCCATTCTGGAATGGGTAAGGGATGTAATAAACCTACTGGATGTTGATGTTTAGTTTTAACTTATTGGCACTCCATGCATTTAGCTATATATTCAGCAACTTCATTTTTCATATTAGACCAATAAAATTATTTTCTCAACATAGTAATCATTTTCTGGAATCCAGGGTGCCATGAATAAGGTGTCTTATGCATTTCATTCATAATTAATAGCTTAACTTCTGTAGAATTTGGTACATATAACCTGTCCTTATATATCAATAATGCATTTCTGTTAAATTTCAAATCTATTTTTATTTGACTTACCTCATTTCTGTTGTTTTAACTTTTATTTTTTGATATTCATCATCAGTTCTTGCTGCTGTTTGTATTTTTATCTCTAAATTTGTTTCATAACTGCTACTTGCAGCCACATACAACATAATAGCATGAAGACTCAAAGAGTCTGTTATTTTATTTTAATTCCCTTTAATGTGTTTTATTTCTAAATCATATTCACTTAGAAAAGACAACCATCTTGCTTGTCTTGCATTTAAATTCTGCTGGTCAAAAAGACATTTTAGGCTAACATTACCAGTTTTTAGTAGAAATCAGCTACTAATAAGATAATGTCACCAGATTTTTAGTGCGTGAATTATAGCAGCCAACTCCCAATCCTGAGTTGCATAGTTTCTTTCAAGCTCTTTTAATTTTCTTGACTCATAAGCCACAACATAATTATCTTGCATTAATACTCCTCCTAGACCTTCTTTGCATGCATCAGTGCAAATAGTAAAATATTTATAAGGGTCTGCAATCTTTAAAATAGGAGATGTTGTTGACAAGTGTTTTAGTTTATTAAAACTTTCTTTGCATTTATTATTCCAATCAAATTTCTTTCCTTTCTTTTGTAAAGAAGTTATAGGATAAGCATTTTTTAAGAAGCCTTCAATAAATTTTCTATAATATCATGTGATTCACATGAATGATCGTATACCAAATACGCCTTTAGGAACTGGCCATTCCATTATGGCTTTTAATTTATCAGGGGCAACTGATATTCCTTCCTTAGTTATCACATGTCCTAAGTACTAAATTCTATATTTAAAGAAATCACACATACTCAACTTTGCATAAAGTTCTTGTTCTCTTAATACTTGTAGTACAATTCTCAAGTGTTCTTCATGTTCTTGTTCATTCTTAGAGTAAATTAATATATCGTCGATAAATACAACTACAAATTTGTCTACATATTTACTCAATACACTATTCATTTAACACATAAACACTGCTGGTGCATTTTTCTACCCAAAAGGCATCACGACAAAATCATAATGACCGTACCTGGTCCTAAATGCAGTTTATATATGTGTTCATCTTTTACTCTTACTTGGTGATATCCCGATCGCAAATCTATTTTGGAAAATATAGTTGCTCCTCTAAATTGATCGAATAAGTCATCAATTCGGGGTAACGGGTATCTATTTTTAATTATCATCTTATTTAGTTGTCTATAGTCGATGCACAATCTTTAGGTACCATCTTTATTTTTAACGAATATTACTGGTGCTCCCCAAGGGGATGCACTTGGTCGGATATATTTCTTGTCAATTAACTCTTGAATCTGATATTTTAATTCATTCAATTCCAATATATCCATTCTGTAAGGAGCTTTTGAAGCTGGTACAACTCTTGGTATAAGATCAATTGTAAAATCTATCTCTCTTTTAGGAGGTAGTCCTATAATTTCTTCCGGAAATACATCTTTGAATTCTTTGAGTATTGGAATATCATTTATATCAAGTTTATCACTTTTATCTCTATCATCAAGTATGTGAACAACAAAAACTTTACAGCCTTTCCTAACTGATCTTTTCATTTGCAAAGCAGAAATATCCCTAATCATAACTTTCCTAGCAATTCCTTTCACTACAACAGAATTATTTTCTTCATCTTTACATGTAAAACATTTATCATAGTAGTTTAGAATCACTCTATGTTTCTCTAACCAGTCCATTCCTATTATCATGTCATATGATCCCAAAGGTATAATATTCAAATCTGCATGTGTTTTCAAGTCATTCATGAAAAACTCACGGCTTTTAACAAAGTTAGTTACTTTCCTTTTTGTTCCAGTAGCAAGCCTAACTAACCAAGACTTTTCAAACTTATCGTGTTGACGTTTACATGCTTCTACCAATCTAGGAGATATATAACTTAAACATGCACCTGGATCTATCAACATGGAAATAGGTTTGTCTTTTAACATGCCTTCGATTTCGACCATTGTCGATTGATGATCTGCTTGTCAATTCTCCAATGATGCACTAATCCTTGATATGCTTTTGGCCATATCACTTACATTAGCATCCTCTTGTATAGAATGTAAATGATTAACATACTTTCTTTTCTTTGGACGATCTTCAAAGTAGTGTGGTTCTCCACACTCCCAACATTTCAAATGTTCTCTTGGATTATTAACTTTGTTATAAGTAGCAGGTGTATCTCTCCTTTGATTATTCATTGCATTTTGAGGTCTGTTTCCGAAATTGTTACCTTGATAACCTTTATAGTTATTTCTAGAATTTCTGAAAAACTTAGTTCCTCTTTTATTTTGATCAAAGCTCTTTCCTTCCACGCTGGTATGTTATATTTTCTGCTTTTTATTTTGTTCAAAGCGGAAATTTTCTTTTCTTGTTGCTTCTTCCAAAGTTTTAGGATTATCATAGTCGATTCTTTTGTTTATAAATAATAGGAAGACAGCTTAAGAACTATTGTACTCTTGGTTTCTCTTCAATAATGCAAGGTACATATCGAATTAAAATTAGAAACTTGCTGCACAATTCCTTCATAGTTAGTGTTCCAAGTTTCAGATCATAAAATTCTTTGGGTTTCTCTTCACAATATTGTTCAGATAAATATTTTCTTTTAAACAATTTCATAAAAGAACTCCATGGTATATGACATTCCTTTATAATTTTCACCTTTTTAATATCTTGCCACCATATATCTTCCTTTCTGGATAGATTATAAATAGCCATTTTTGCTTTTAGTTCTATGGAGTAATTATAAATCTGAAAACATTTATGCATTCCAGACAGCCATGCTTCAGCTTCTTCTCTGGTTTCTACTTCACCATTAAAGATAGGTGGTTTTATTTTCTTAAATTCCCTAGTAATTTCCTCATAGTGTTTACTCTTTTTCTTGCTTTGTTCACTGTCACTATCACTGGTATTATTTTTCTGTTTATGTTTCCTTACTAAAATTCCACTAGATGAATCACTTTCATTATCTGCAAAATTTAATTTTCTTGCTCTACGCTTATATGATGCAGTTTTCACAATTTCTTCATCTTTAGGTTTGTTCTTTATTGTTTCTTGCTCAAGTATTTTAGTAAGTAGAATGTTATTTAGCTCTTCCTGTGCCTTTACGATATGTTCATTATCTTCTTTACACTTTGTATTTCTTCCTTTAATTCTTTTACAGTTTATAAGAATCCTAATTGATTGTCGTTTCTGTTATCATTCAGATCAACCCATATATTTCCGTTATTAATATTTTATTGTTCACTATGATGTGATAATTCTTCGGCAGATGTCTCTACTCCTTCCATTTTCCTGCAAAATAGATATTATATTTATGTTCCTGAAATATCATAAAGAAAACATAAGTCAGTTTTTGTTTTTCGTTTCATGATGATCATGTGTGTTGAGCCTATTTTAAGGCCTAGTGTTTGTAACCGTGCTCTGATACCAATTTGTCACGACCACAAAATTACCTAATTTTTAAAAAAAATTATATAAGTATAATGACGACATTAATTCTTATGTCGCAGGTATGCTAAATAACAAGGATGTCGTGTGACTTTCTTTTTGTTCTTCAATCTCCCTCTCAGTTAGTGATTCCTTCAAATTCCAATCTGAACAGTATGCTAAGGTCATAGTTTAGAATATGGTCTTTGCTTTCCTAGCCATATTAGTAAATATCTCTTGGATTGTGATAGTAGTCCAATTCTTTTGGTTCCACTCCCGAATAACCCTTCCTATACCATACCTTAGTATGGTCAAGTCCTAGCTCTATGTGTGCATCTAAAGGAAGACTCTGATGAACCTGTTGTGGCACCTGCCACCTACCACTCATGGTCTTGATAAAATGGAACTAGTTTTCCAGGTATGCTATGGCCTTTTTGTCTTGTATATTATTCTTGATGTGAAAAAATTTGAATTTATTCATCAATGGTAGTGTTGTGCTAGTGAACACTTCCTCGTCAACTAGTGTAATATTCACCATTGCTATCCACAAATAAGCAGCAATGGGAAGCGTATTTCTTGCCTTGACTCCTGGCACTTTATATAGTTGGTTTTTATAATTGGGGATACATGATTAGCCTAGTTGAATATCTTGGCTTCATCAATGATCTGAATAACAACCTCAATCATATCTAACCTTAGTTAGGAGGGCTGACCTAAGCTTGTCACACATAGTGATACTATGATAGCTACCCATTTTGCAACTTCATACTGTATTTTTCTAATGATGATCCCTCAATATTTTTTCCCCTGTTTTGATCTTGTGAACCTTCTAACTAAATTGTTCGACCCATAAACAATTGGTACTGGGGGTCCTTTGCTAGAAAGCCCTATATTTCTACTAATTAAATATTTAGTTATGACAATGGGCTTTTCAAGCCAAAGTTTTCCACCATGATACAAACTCACAAATAATTTCTCTATCTGGTATTTCAAATTTCCAAGGGGGATGATAAGAAGAGATCCCAAGTAACCCTCGATTTTGGCGACGGATATTTTATTGGATGTTTCTTTACACTAATTCCCTTCGAATTCCCATTATTTGAATTATGTATATTGCTTTTTCCAATTATATTCTTTTGGATTCACTTTCTTGATATGGTGCAACCATACTTGTAAAAGGGTCATGGCGGCTACTTCTTATGATTCACAATATTTTTCTTCCACTACCTTAACTTGAGTAGTAGCAGGTTTTTTATTTTGGGCCATGGCTGCTTTCTATGGTTCACAAGTGGGTTTTGGAAGGTCTAGGTTAGGAATCAAATGATCATAGCTAGATGGCTATGGAAAGAGATATGCTAGTCTAGGAATGGAGCTCGTCCATTCACTTTTTATGCAAAAATGGATCCATGAATCCTCCATTTCCATTGTATTTATGGGTGAAAACTTTGGGATGTGTTCCAATAGGTTAGGTAACTACATTAACGAAGATATTGACACTTCATCGAAATTCCACACGCTTAAAGTAGCATTATCAAGAAGTTTTGATCTTGGCCTAGTCAAATCACTCATTGGTCAATTCTCTCAACCATAGTTCCATTGATTCAAAGACTCTCTCCTATCGTTGTAATGGTTTGGTCACTGGGGTATTGATTTGTTAGTTCTGGTCATTTATTTTCTCCGTTGTGCTTCAGGCATATGTTTTTTATTCTATTTCGTTTGTCTATCAGTATTGGGTGAATGTATGGTACTTGTCAACTACATTTCCTTAATTTCTTCCTCTTATTCCTAGTCCGCCGTCATTTGCAAGTGTTATTTTATTCCGCTAGTTTTCTTTCCAAAGTCCCATGTATAAGTTTCATATTTATATACTTGCTAGGTTAGTTATGTAATGGTGTTTTTAGTTATATTAGTTAATTATTCCTAATTCTAGGAAAACCTAGCAGGCACGTTTGTTGCTAGTGGTGATATAGCCACTAGTCAGTGATGATCTTCTTGTTAGACTCAATCAATTTTTCAGTCGGGCATTGTTCATGACGTTTTGAATATCCGATTTTGTAGAGTCCTTATTTGAATTGACTTGTTATAGTTTAGTTCCTCGACAATATAGGGGCCTAACCATGTTGTTTCTATCTTTTTGGGATTTCCTTTTATCCGAGTATTGTATAATATCACTGTCTCACTGACTGAAATATATTTGCATCGAATATTTTTATCATGCTAATATTTATGTTGTTCCTTTTGTACTTCTTGATGGTGTATTGCAAGCACATATTGTTCTTAAAGTTTTGTTGATTTGAACGTCCTATCATTCACGACTTGTACAATGTTTAGGTGTAAGGATTGGGAAATTAATGGTGCCCACTATTTAAATTATGACAAAATGACGGCCTCTTGTCCATATTCTAGTTTGAGGCATCTATCATGTCAATCTTTTATATGTTGTTCGGTTTTCCCATAGTATATTCGGTATTTTGTCATCCTAGACATATTTATCAATGTTGAATATTTTAGTTAGTACTTTGGTCAACGTTCATTGAATGAATTGTGAAATTATAATTCACGTCATATCATGGAGTTGAGTATACCTCACAAAGAAAGAATGAGCAGAAAATATGAATTACAGTGAATATTGTAGTAAAAACGAGTAGACAGTTAATCATGCATGAGAACTCAGATAGGAACAGAATAATGTCACATGATCCAATAATCAATATAGTCAACAATGATATTACAATGGAGAGAACTCGAATCACAGAGGATAATTCGAGTCTCAGTCAATCTAGCATAGGAATTGTCACCTCTATAAGTGCTCCGGACCTCCCAAACTCAGTTAAACTCAACCAAATATCAATTGACTGAACAAAAGGGGTGCATTAGTGAGTTTGGAATGCAAATAAATCAGAAAAGGGGGAATGAGACCACAAACAATGGCTATCAAATCATAAACCCCCCACAAGAGTCAACTAACTCACGTGGAATGAACTAGAACACTGAGTTGGCTCTTGACATGTAGGGAATTGACTCAAGTTGTCCTAAAATGATGCATGTAGGGGGCACTAGGTGGTTGATTAATCCTAAATGACATATGCATACTACTAGGGGGAAAATGACATCATCAACTACTAGGTAAATGAAAATAATGCTAAATAAGACAAGGATGGAGTATTAATTATCCTAACACCCCCCCTTAATCCAAACATGGACATCCTGGGTCCTGGTTACTGAGACAAAAGGTCACCCATACAATCAAATAAATGATAAAAAAAAAAAAAATCATGAAACTAAGGAAATGGGGAAAAACCTCATGGGAAAAATATCCCCCCTCAAAAATGAACCGTAGGGAACTCAAGCATCCTTCACATGTGCAAAAAAATTGTGAGTTAAAGACTTTGTAAAAATATTGGCAATCTACTCCTTGTAGCATAGTAACACAGGTGCTAGATCTAGATCTGGATATGCTCCTCTGATGTGCCTCCCACTGTGTCGAAGCTATATTTTTCAAAACAAGTCTTTCAGAAACCATCTTTGCTACAGGAGTGAATGTCTCATTGTAGTCCAAATAATGAACCTTTGAGTACCCTTTGACACCCAACCGAACCTTGTACTTGGTTGAAGATCCATCATGGCAAGTCTCCTTGAAATATTGTGGATCATACCCCACCATAATGTAGCACCTCTCTGAGATAAGTGGATCTATATAACATAGTGCAAGGTTTGCATGATATTGATATTTGTTTGTTCTATAGTCAGATGGATCCCCAGCTATGTTACCATAAGCTTCAAGGACTTTGTGAGCCCATATTGGGCTTGTCCATGGATTGGGATCAGGTACTGGATCTAGATTTGGATCTGTTTCAACTTCATACTCAACATCAAGATCTTGGTCCTCATCTTCATTAGAAGAGACATCATCCTGATTTTCATCAGATGCCAATGGAGTAGGCAGAAAGTATGGAAAAAAGTGAGAGAATTCATATGCTTTGAGGCATGGTTTGCAAACCCTTTCGCTATAATATTCCCATAAGAGATCTCTTCAATCTCATCTGTGTGAGGACCAAAGACAACTTTCTTCGGCGAACCTGTGTGAGTCATCTGATAAACACAAAACAAATTTGCTGACAAACAAGGCACAAATACAACATTTTTTAACTTTCCATGCTCTAGTTGTATTGTTCCCTTCCCCGCAGTAGAGATATGAGAATCATCTCCCATGTGAATGCTAGGACCATCATTGAGATATATAGAAGAAAATGATTCTTTTGAGGAAACCATGTGGTTGGAGGCTCCAGAATCAATGAGGAAGGCTTGTGATTGTGAGAATCCAACCTCTGGTGCATGGAATTTATCATCATCATATGTCTCACTTCCAGAATCAGTCTCCCTTGCGCTTGATGGGAGGGAACTGTTGTGTTGTTTAATAAGTTTGGCCATTTGATCTATCTTCTTCTTCATGCATGAAATCTCTCGATGGTTTCCTTTCTTGCAATAGGAACACCTAGATTTCTCAAATCCATTTTGCTTATCCTTCTTAGAGCCGGAGGCTCCTTCCAATGGATTAGAATTTTCATTTCTGCTTGGATTCAAATTGATTCTTCTCTTTACCCTTGTTCTCCCCCTTTGCATTCACACTTTTTGACTCCCCAACCATAAGGGCTTGATTTTTGGAGGCTTGCAAAGCACCCATCTGAATCAATTTGTCTTGTTCTTGGATGAGAGATTCGATGAATGCATCTAAGGATGGCATTTTCTAGTTGGGGATTGACAATCTCTCTAAATGGAACATAGAAACAAATATAGAAAGATCCAAACCAAGCTTGCTTAGAATGGATAGCACCAACTTCTCATCCTTCTTCACATTACTTGCATTGCATGACCAAAGATTTGAATTTAGAAAAGAATTGTTGTATAGTTTTGAAACTACTGGGTTGAAGAGAAATTAACTCATTCTCCAGAATATGGCCCCTCAGCTCATCTTGTTTTCTGAAGAAGGTCTCTAGATTGAACCAAACCTCTCTTAGAGTCTTCAATCCAACGAGGTGGAAGAGTAGATCTCTGGAAATATGAATACACATGAAACTAAATGCTTCATCCAATCTATTGAGATACATGGCCTTCTCAACAACTGCTTGAGGGTCGACCTCCTTTCCCATTGTGACCATGTACAGTGCCTTTTTGCGGAATAGCATCTGCATATAATCCTTCCAATCAATATAATTGAAGGATGTCAGGATCCTATGAGACAGAGGAACTTTTGAATTCTCCATATGAACTACTTGAGCAAATACAAGCTGAACTATTGCTACTGCTAAACTGAAAAAATTTCAATATCCTACAAAAAACTCTCAATTTTTGGATATAGACTACTAGTAAGAACTGCTTTAGGACAATACAAACATTTTTCTGGATCCTTCACACCTGACTAGACCTCAAAGGATTTATCCAATGAATTCAATGCAATAGCACAAGGATTTGTTGTGGAAATCCATAGGCTTCAGGTGTACTACTGAAAGAAGTTTCTCAACCTACGCTCGCTAAGATCTGATACCATGTGAAATTATAAATCACAACAGATCATGGAGATGAGTATACCTCACAGAGAAAGAATGAGCAAAAAAGAAGAATTAGAGTGAAAATTGTAGTAAAAATGAGTAGACAATTAATCATGCATGAGATCTCGGATAGGAACATAATAATGTCACATGATCCAATAATCAGTATAGTCAACAATGATGTTAAAATGGAGATAATTTGAACCATGATAGAGGATAACTCGATTCTCATTCAATCTATCATAGGAATTGTCACCTCTATCAGTGCTCCAGAGCTCCCAAACTCAGTTAAACTCAACCAAATATCAGTTAATTGAAGACACAATCAGTTAACTGACCAAAAGGGATGCATTAGTGAGTCACTAGCATGCAAATCACTCAGAAAAGGGGGCATGAGACCAAAAACAGTGGCTATTGGATCATAACCCCCCCACAAGAGTAAGCTAACTCATGTGGATTGAACTAGAACAATGAGTTGGCTCTTAAAATGTAGGGAACTGACTCAAGTGGTCCTAAAATTATGCATGTAGGGAACATTAGGTGGTTGATGGATCCTAGATGACATCTCCACATCACGAGGGGGAAAATGACATCATCAACTACTAGGTAAATGAAAATAATGCTAAGTAGGACAAGGATGGAGTATTAATTATCCTAACAGGAATTGAGCACACCATTCGACTATGGATGATATGATGAAATCTTGTGGTGGTCGATCATAAATTCCTTCAATAATACAACGATTGTCTTGTTGATAAAGTGTATTCCTCGATCATCAATAAAGGTAATTGGACATCCAAATCTTGTGATGATGTTTTTGTAGATAAAATTTATTGCAACCTTGCTTGTACACGATTCAACTAGTTTTGTTGATTCCCACTTAGTTACATACTCAACTGCATCGATAATGTATTGTACTCCTATCCGACAACCTAGAGTCAAGAATGGATCGATGAAGTTGATGCCCATATTTTGACTGCGAGACTAGGATTTACTGAGATGAGTGGCATTTCATGTCTTCTTGAAGGTCATCCCATTCGTTTTGTCACATTTATTATCATATGTTTTGCAATCTTTATTTAAAGTTGGCCACCACAGTCTTGATTGTAAATTTTTTTCTCATAGTCATGTCGGCATGGAAATGTCCTCTCGTGGGTCCTGAATGTGATTCTTCAATGATGTAATGCCTCTCACGTTCAAGTGTACATCAACGGTGTATGTCCTCAGTTCCAAGCTTGTGTAGGTACCCATTGATTAGAATATATGGTGCTACTTTCATTGCTAGAATGTTTCTCTTTCTCTCAGAAGTTCCTTTCGAGGCATGTCCCTCTTGTAAAAATTCTGCAATGTCCACCAACTCCACTAGTATAACCTCAAATCTAAATAAATGGGTGTGGGTAAGTTCATGATCTATTCTGACTGGGTCTTCACCCAAATCTATTAATGAAAGATGGTCAAGTTTGGCATTTATCTTTCCTAGTTGGAAAAGTATCTCAAATTCAAATTCTAGGAATAGCAAGAGCCATTTGCAAATTCGAGCATGATGCAATGTTTTATTGACGACATAATTTAATTCTTGATGATTTGTAAAGAATATAAATGGGTTGTAAAAAATACACTGTATGTATTTCTGCGGGGTAAATATCGTTCCCAATCCTTCATGTTCTGTTGTTGAATAATTTCTTTATGCTTTGTTCAATTTTTTACTAGTGTGCACATTTGGATAGTCCATTCCGTCATCTCCAAGATGTTTGAGTACTACTCCAAATGCAATAACCGGCGCATCAATGTGAACATGAAATTTCTTTGACCAGTCAGGAAATCTCAATATTGGCGCTCCACTAATTTTCTTTCAAGGGGCTCGAAGGATTGTTTGCATTCTAGCATCCAATGAAATTCAACATTTAGTCTCAACAAATCTTCTAATGGGAAATCCATATCAGAGCAACTCTTCTAATGGGAAATCCATATCAGATTAATGTCTGGTAATTTTTTGATAATAAATTGTATGTCCCAACAGTATTATGACCTGCTTGGGGTTAACTAGTGGCTTGAAGTCAAGGATGACTTTAATTTTTGCTAAATCAAATTTTATGCCTTCTTTTGTAGAGAACATGGCCCAACAATATTCCAATTGGTGTGGAAAAAAATAATTGCTTGATGTTAAGTTACAAATGAATTTTTATACACCTTTCTAACATTAGTCGGAACCACTACACATGGTCTCTAATCAATGAATAGATTTTCAAGTCATCAAAATAAATAGCCATTGTTTTATACAAAAATTCTTGGAATGCTTTGATAACAATACAGAGAATATAACATGTGCATTATTTAATCCAAATGGAATGACCTTATTGGAAAATGCTTCGAATTTAAATAAAAATTTGGTCTTATGTTGGTCTTATTTGGCTCTGGGGACCTAGTTATACCCATAGAATCCGTCGGTAAATGAGTAGCACTCATACCTAGTGAATTCATTGATTATCTCATTGACAAACAGAGTCGAAAACAGGTTGGTCAAGGTTAATTTGTTCATCCCTCTGATGTTGACGCAAATTCTCATATATTTTGGGTTGTGTTTTTTTTATTGTACAACCATCATATTTTCCAAGTCTAATTGATCGACATGATATATTATTCATGTTGTTAGCATGTTTTCTATCTCCTTCTTAATAATATCCATGTACTTATGGGATAGATTATATGGTCATTTCTTCACAAGTTTGACATCAGGCATGATTTCAATTTTCATTTCTCCCACCTCTTGGACCAAACCTTTCAAGTATTTATAGTCACGAGAAAATATGTATTGATACTCTTTCAACAAGTTAGTTATTTCGGTAGTCTATTGCTCCAACCAATAGTCACCAATATTAGCCACCTTAGGTTTTCAATCGATCTAAATGTAAAATTCTTTTGTTTTAATTTTTATGTCCATCCGGATTCATAAATTTTTTCGTTCCCCTTCTTTAAATTATGTGAACAATGGAGGGAAATATTTGCGTTCATCATCTTCAATTTTTTCTTTGGTGTTGATTTCTAAGACTATCTTGACTAGTTGATTCATGCAGGGGTGGTTTGTTTTCCAATGAAATATTTCCCGATGATGTTTTCATTTGTCGTATGTAGGAGATTCGGTCAAGCAGTTGACTTCTTTTTGGCCATCATGATTATGTTACACTTTGTACTAGGTCGGTCATTTGTTTTATTTGCATTGCCTACTGTTTCCGACTATGTGATGAATTGGTTGATCTCTTGAACAACTTCTTTTAAGCATTCTTCGGCAGGAGAGAATGATAAATATTTGATAAAATTTTCTTTAAGGGTTTTACAACTAAATATTTCCCCTCTTGATTATTCCATCTTATACCATTTATTAGGGAGGTCATCTAGTGTACTTGGAAGTAGGTGAGGCCATATTCTTTCATCTCTGTATCCCAGTATTTTCCATTCTTTTTTACATATTTCAATATGTTCCTCAAGGTCTAAACCTTGCACAAATTTTGGGATATGGGATTCAACTATTAATTTCATTCCTCCAAATATTTGAATAAAATATGTAGATTTGGTCATCCATGTCTGCATGCATGACTTATGTGTTTCCCACCATCGGGTCGCTTCGCCTATAAAGGTTTCTACTAAGATTTACAATCGACCTTACTCAACAACGTTTTTGGATACTTCTTCCATGTGCAGTGCCAATGATTCTCATTCTTTATAGAGCAATAGAGGAAGTTTGGTTGGTTCAATTTTAGTCGGTACTAGCATCAGATAGTTCCTTGTTTTATTTTCAAATATTTTTGGTATGAGAGATACTGTATAATACTTTTGTGTCATCCGATGAGGAATAACTTCAAACAACCAACAGTCTCCCGCTTGTGCCTCGACATAGTTTTATATTTACAAATCATAAGGTTCTGAGTTTGAATTTTTCCCAATCGACATGGGTGACCCCAAATAAATTTCTCCATATTTATTTTGTTCGACTAAGTCTTCATTGTTTTCCATTACTTGGTACAATCTCCTTATATCTCCATCATTATCATCAAGTTCCTCCCAAGGTTTTTACTAAGATGGATAAATTGGTACAATAACTTTCTTACCCTCTTCCTTTAATTTTATTCTATATTTTTTGATAGAGATTGAAGGTTTCATTTTTCGGCCCCATGGGTGGCCAACCAATGCTGGGAAGGATTTGTATCCTTCCTTTGGATCAATGATTCAAATTCAATTTTCATTTCTATTCCCATGATACCATTGTTAACATTTTTCCATATTCCGATGGGTTCTATTAGGCCTTGGTTGGAAAGCTTAAGGTATATGCATAACTCCATCAGGTGAGATCGATTGAGACATTCCCATGTCGTTATAGTCATTATGTTTTCTTGAGTCCCAAAGTAGAGGACAACCTCTTAAGATGCAGTATCCATCGACGTACAAGTAGACCAGAGGGTCAACATCCATCTTTTCTTTTTTATTTAGCCTGCATAAAGTTTTAGGGATATTTTTATTCCTTGTGTCAGTCCTTATTATATACATTAAATCAATCAGTCGTGCGATGGATTCCTCTTTTGTAAGCAATTGAAGTATTTCATTAAAAGTTTTGTTTTTGGATTCTTGCATATCTTCTTCTTTTGATAACTCTTCAAAAAAAAATTAGTGCTATAAAAAATGTATTTTTGCTGATGGGGGTGGGGGTAGTTATTTTCTTTGTTCTGCAGCTTCTTAATTTTTGGAGTATCATCGCCATTTTTTGTACCTTGCCTTGTAACGATTTGTAATTTTTTATGATTCAATACTTCTTGCTTTGGTACACAAAATAAGATATTAACATTCTTTTTATTGTGAAGTTTTTATAACACAATGGGGCACTCTTCTAAATTGTTCTCCCCCACCCCACATTTTGTAAAAAAAATGAAATCCATTCTATCCTTCTAGTGACAATCGGGACTCAAGTGTTCTTCATTGTAACAAATGAGGAAACACAACTTTCCTCGACCCACTAGGAAGTTTCCTTGATTTTTGTTGTATATTTATCAACCATTGTATCCACCTCATCAATTATTTCCATTTTTACTTGGTTGTTATTACAGAATCTCTACCTTTCTAGTTATTATGGTTGATTGTTCGTGCTTTGTAAACTGTATGATAGTTTTCCTTGGTCTTCAAATTTTTGATACATTATGCGGTTGTGTGCTGCGTTGTCCGACATATGCCGCACCATTTACGTTTTACGTTGTCATAATTGTAAGGGAATTCTTCCATCAAATGGGACTTGAATCTTTCACATATGTCACAGGATCATCTTAGAATTGCCTTCTTTCTTCTTGATATGCATTTATGTAATCATGGTATATTTTTTGCTAATTGTAGGGGCGGTTATCTCTAGTATGGACTTCTGATGAACACGTGATACACCATAAGTCGTTATGTCTCATAGTAAAGTGTTGAAGTGATCTTTGTATTGTTTCTATTTTTTCTTCCAGTCATATCCCAATAGGTCCAATCAAGCAGTCTACATTTGACTCGAATCTTAAATATTTCTTTAAAATGTTGTCGTATGTCATGTATTCATGCAACAACAGTGGCATTTTGATTTGTAGCTACATACCTGCAACAAAAAACTAGATCACAACAGCTTGATCCATTTTTTATGGCATTTGAATGAGGAGGGATTTGAATATTCTATCATACTCTCATATTGTTTCTCCCAGACTTTGAGTAATTTATTTTAGTTTGTGCCTAGCTAAATGCTTAGTGTTGTCTGCTTTGAAAAAGTCTAATAAATTATCCTTAATTTGTTTTTTTGTCTTGACACCATCTTCGATGAAATTCATGTACCATGTAAGCGCCTTATTTCGAAGGCCACCTACAAACTGTGCAACTTGTTGGTTTTCACATACAAACCAGTGCTTTTTAGGATCCCCATACCCTTCATAGATAGGATTATTTACTAGAATTCGATAAGCCATATTAATAGAAATATAATTATTAAATTGTGATTGAATACTTACTAAATATGAATGACTGGCTACCTAACTTATTGTTTCACAATATCGTTCACTATTGACTTCTTGTCGATGAGAGTTGTATGAAGACAGGTGTACTTCTTCTACAGAATCCTCGTCACTAGGTCAGGTCTTCGATGGTTTAGTTGCTTCAATCAATAATATTGCAGGGAGGGGGGTACCTCCATAAGATATGAATGGGATAAATTAAAATAGTGTCTTCCAAACTCGAGTGTTAATGTGATCCAATTACCATGGTGTGGTCACCGAATCAAAATTTGATCAGTAGTTTGTCCACATTAATCTAGTTGACTCCATATGTTGTTGTCATTTGGTCCAAGTCCCAAATCTCGCATGACTATTTTTCTGATAGTCGCTCCAGTTGTCATTATCATCAGTACAGAGTTGACGGGGGTTGAGGCATCAAGAATAGCAGTATACAAGGACTACGGGATCAACACCATTGTGTGTGACTTCTCTACTGGTGTCATCACCTCACCTTCTCTCGCATTTGGTCAAATTTCTCTCAACTCAGGTTGGTCTTTTGGTTGCACAATCATCTCATCTGGTTTCTTCATAACTCCTCTATTATGCAGTGGGATTGCAATGTCCCTTAACTGCACCTGTCACTTGAACCTATTTTCTCTTTATTTATTTTGAATATTTGTTATTTTCTTATGATCAGCTAGACATTTATTTCATCAAGGAGGACTTGGATTCTTTCTAGGATTCATTCTACAATTTATTTGTCAACTAGCATCATCCTTCTATTCAACACACATGGTCGACAACCCCCCCTAATGCTGACTTGACTGCCCAGTGGCGGTAGAACCATGACCATTGCTGGGATGACTCCTTTTTCAATTATGAACTTATATAGAAAAGTCAATATTGTATAAAAAAAATCCTTCATGAAGGTCACTATAGAATTTGCTTCAGTCTTTGTCAATTGAGTTTCTCTCTTCCACAACTTGTTCTTCATAGAAGTCTTCACATACCTTTTCGAGCCACTCATATAGATTTGTTATTCCACCATTATTGATCTTGTCCATTAACAGTATTTCATTTTGGGCATCTAACTTGCTCATGAACAATATCAATGAATTTATTTATTTCATGGGGGACATCTTTTATAAGTCATTCATGAAACTCAGTGAATAAGTTTTCTTTGTCCTGTGCAAGTGTTAACTTGTCCCTTTTGGCATAGTTCTGTATGTAACTTGCAATTTTTCAGTTCCACCACTCTCTAATTTCTCCCTCACTCACCATTTACATACATATTATCATTTCATATGTCGGTTCAATACTACTAATAGTGGAAGCAATGTTGTAATCTAAGGGATTATAGAGAGTTACCAATAGTGCAACATTCACATCATATATAAAGTTACATCGTATAAAAGATCATCATACATAAAAAGAGCAAAGGTGAGAGAGAGAAAATGGGACTAGAATAACAAGTATATTTATTATATGAACATGCAAATCATGTACAAAAGTGGAGACCATTTCATCTTGGCTCACATGCCTTATATATAGGTTACAATCAATTATTCAGTTATAATTCTCTAATTTCATGGTCGATTGGCCTAACTGTCCCAACTGACCAATCCGACTAGTTATTCGGGAGGACCTAGTTGGCTAGCCAACTAGGCTCCTCCAATGCACTTATTCTCCTCTTGCAGTTTGGATTGTTGCACATGCAACTTGAAAATTTTCCTTCTTCTCAGCTATCTCATTTTCCTTAAGATGGTGATCAACTCCATTCATTAAATCCTCAACCAAATTCACTAAATTCACATCTTCCTTCAATAAATTTTTGGATGTCTTCAGTATATGTATAGTGATAGACTCTCTTCTTGTTTTCTTCTTCTTCATCCATTTTTGGGATGCCAGTCTTCGAATCTACCCCAACTTCTGCAATGGCGAGAATTTCAACAAATTCTTTATCATCAATTGCAATAGAAATTGACCTATAAGTCATTTGGTTCACAAGTACTCCAAGTAGGTTATCTCTACCGGCCAAAAAATTATCTATCAACTTCATTTCCATCTTAAATGCAATCTATTCTTCTTTACTGAGGCATTCTTCATGATATTTTTCTTCAAATTCAAAACCCATCATAGAATTTGCTTACCATATTAACATCCATATATTTCCTTCTTTTTTTAAAGTTTCATAGTCCTTCAGGAAATCTTGTTTAATATTTACTCTCAGCCCCTTTAGGGATTTAATTCACAGTTACAGATGTATAGGTTCGTTGTATGCTCAAAACTCATATTTTTGGCTCTATTTATTTCAATAGTGAATATAGGATTTTCCTTTCTCATGTTTCTTCATCTGCAGCCTCGCTAACACATAGATATTTTCCACACATCTCGATTATGAGGAGTTCTTGCGATATCATGCGAGATAAATGTGGGCTTCTTCAAACTTGGATGTGGGTCTAACCTTGTTAGGGTTAAACTACGCATGATGTTGACCAATTGACTCAACCACTAAACCACAAGAGCACACAACCTTTGAACATGGGACTCTACCAATTCTATGGATGTAACCTCTTATGTTGCATTGTTGCTATCCACCCTTTGGGATCCCATGAATATTATGAGAATATTCCCTAGGATATCATGAAAGACACCTCCATATCTAGAAGGGATTGGATTTCCTTTGCTTTCCCCATCAAATTTGAGCTTGACAAAGTTGGAATTGGGGGGAGTCCAGGAATGCCGACAATTTTCTCTAAGAGGGAGGAAGGGTCTGGCAGGTATTTGGGTAGGAGGTGAGATTCTCTAGGCCTACAATATGTGTTTTTCTTCAAGATTTTGTTTCCATTTGTCATCACTTCAATTCCTAATAAGAACAATCTCCTAGATATTTGATTGGATTCTAGACCAAATTTGATCAAAAGTCTTAGAGACAACTTTGAAGATGAGATGATTGCGTTCTTTCCATGTTTCCCACATTAGGAATCCAAGGAAGATCTTCCAAGTGTGATTTACCAGGATATTGTCAAAATATTGGGTTCTCCAATTTGCTATTGTATTGGTGATATTATCATGATCACGGTTTTGCATTCTAAAAATGAGAGTGCCTTGATCCTAGAGGGGTCACTAAAGTGGCAATGATTAAAAAGGTTTTCTATATCCTAAGAGTGATTAGTACAAAGAACACATCTAGAAGGTCCTTCAAATCATCTCTTGAGAAAACAATCCCACATTAGAGTTTTCCTCCAAGCTACTAACCATAGGAAGGTAGAAACCTTTGGCCATAGGTTATGATCCCAGATTTGCTTCCATATTCTGCTTCATGATTTTGTGTTGTTCTAAGTAAGAATTGAACAATTTTCTTTGAAATTAAAGATTCCTTGAATTTTGTGGCCCCATTGAAGAATATCAACGTCGTTATGGGTGTAGATCCATATGGACTAAAAATCAACCCAAAATTCCTCCCAGGGAAAATTAGGATGGGTTGCATGCCAATTATTCTTCTCTTTCCAGGTCCTCCAATGGATTTGGTCAGTAGTTTCATCCCAGAAGTGAGAAACTAGAGTGTGGTTAGAAGCTTGAAGAGTTTCTTCAAGACTATCATTGTGCGGGTAGCTATTCAATTTGGGAATTTGGAGCTATGCATCTTCCTATAAGAGTGCTAATTTCCCATTTCTGATTTACTAAAAGGAATGTCGTTGGATTGGTGATTTATTGTTCCATGTTGCATTCCAAATAAGAGATCCTGGATTGAGGCCTTGCATATGAAGGAGATATTCCTAGTCAAGGGATGAGGCATATTTTTATTTCCAAATATGTGCCTAGAGGAAGAAGGTATGTGGAGGTAGTTCCACTAAATTTTGGAACACAAAGCCTTGTTTTCAATCTTAGGATCACAGAGTCCTAGTACTCCTTGATATTTTGGCACAAATACTTTATTCTAGGCTACTAGAGTCCATTTTTGTTTGGCATGTGTTCCTCCCCAGAGAAAGGATCGCATAATATTTTTAAGGTGGTGGAGAATATGCTTGGGAATATTCAGGACAAAAAACATAAGTAGGCATACTTCTTAGAACATATTTGAGGAGGTTTAAGCAATCAGCTAGGTTAAGCGATCAAAAGGTCCAATTGGAAAGGTTCTTTTCAATGTTGGCAAGCAGGGGAGTCCAAGAGGAATGGAAGGTAGTATTAGTAATGGTAAGGGATCCCAATCATTTAGAAGGTAGGGAGTCATGGGTGAAGTGTAAAATATGGGAAATGCATATTTGTAGGGCTAGGGGAGTGTTGAAAAAGAAGATTTTATATTTATCATAGTTGAGGGACATTCCTGAAGCTGTTAGAAAGACTTGGAGAACAAAGTGAAGGTTTATTGCCTATCTGATATCGGGGGTATCCAATAGCATTATGTCATCTAAAAATTGAAAATGTGATGCCACAATGTCATTTTTTGCAAGATGTGGGATGAAGAGTTGCTTTTGAAGAACAAAAAAATTGGGAGCATGGCCAAGGCCTTGCACCATAAGGATAAAAAGAAAGGAGGATAGGGGTCCTCCTTGTTAAATACCACTGGAGAGGGAAAATATAGAGGAAAATGAGCCATTAACAAGAATGTATAAGAATGTTGATGAGTTTCATTACAATTGCATAAATGAAATCAAGATTTAAAATTAGAATGCATTTTAAATTGAAAATTGAAATTACAATTACATTTTGTTGTCTACACATTACAATTCAATTACAATTTACAGATTCCAATTCAATTACAATTTAAAATTAAAATTTCAAATTTAATGTGTAATTTCAATTGAAAATTCAATGTGTTGTTCCAATTTAAAAGTTCAATTTCAATTACATTACAATTGCATTTGAAATCAAAATTTAAAATTAGAATACATTGTACAATTTAAAATTTAAATTTTACAATTTTACATTGTATAGATGTATTTTAAATTATCAATTACATTACAATTGTATTTGAAATCAAAATTTAAAATTAGAATACATTTAAAATTAAAAATTGAAATTATAACTGCATTATGTTGTGTACACATTACAATTCAATTACAATTTCCACATTACAATTCAATTACAATTTCAAATTTAATGTGTAATTTCAATTGAAAATTCAATGTGTTGGTCCAATTTAAAATTTCAATTTCAATTACATTACAATTGCATTTGAAATCAAAATTTAAAATTAGAATACATTGTACAATTTAAAATTTAAATTTTACAATTTTACATTGTATAGATGTATTTTAAATTCTCAATTACATTGCAATTGTATTTGAAATCAAAATTTAAAATTAGAATACATTTGAAATTAAAAATTGAAATTATAATTGCATTATGTTGTCTACACATTACAATTCAATTACAATTTCTACATTCCATTTCACTTACAATTTAAAATTTAATGTATAATTTCAATTGAAAATTCAATGTGTTGTTGCAATTTAAAAGTTCAATTTCAATTACATTACAATTGCATTTGAAATCAAAATTTAAAATTAGAATACATTGTACAATTTAAAATTTAAATTTTACAATTTTACATTGTATAGATGTGTTTTAAATTCTCAATTACATTACAATTGTATTTGAAATCAAAATTTAAAATTAGAATGTACATTACAATTTAAAATTGAAAATTTACAATTACATTATATTGTCTACACATTACAATTCAACTATCTAGTAGATCTTTAATATTGTTTTTAAAGCATCTAAACAAATATCTATAAAACTATTATGGAGGAAGTTCATGGAGCAGTGACCATACATTCAAGTGTATTCACATTGGAGCACCATGACCCAATTTTCACAAAAGCCTCCCATCTAGTATTTTTAATCTTGGCATTAAAGCATCTACAAAAATACATTTATAAAAAAACCTCCACAAAAATATCCAAAAAAATATTCAACAAGACAACATGACAACTATGTCAATGATGCAAGTGGCATACATGTAACTCATTCATTTGGAAAATGGGTTATATGAATGCAAGTCTCCATAATATGATCATGGTCAGCTTTTGTCATCTTCCATCTCTTTGGCTCACCTCTCTTCACCTTGATTTCTGTTAGATGTATCTGAGCTGCCACCACCAAATGACTGTATTGGCATGATATATATTCAGGCATAAAATCTTTCTAAATAATATGAGCACCTTGTTTTTCACTCTTTCAAAAAAGTGTCCCATTAGAACCATGTCTCCAATTTGGTATGTGAAATCTCCATTTTGATAGGGTCACACCAACTTGCTTTTTATTTGTGTGCATCGCATCAATCAATATGCTACATTTTCTTGGTTGTGGGGGGGTGCAACGACAATGAATACATCACCTACAAGATACATTACAAATATTATTCAAATGTCCTACGTGCATTTCTACAACATTTGTATATGTGTAATATATAGTGAACTAATTAACTTAATGAAGTCTCTTGTACCTTCCCTAACCATATTAGAAACTCGATCATGATCTAATGAGACCATTTCCTCATCAGTGTGCATCTCTTTCCATGTTGGAATTGGATGTGGGCCCTTTGGATTAAGAGGGACATATTTCCATGGTTTCACATATACATCATTTTCACAGTGATGAAGCCCGCATCCATTTGCATCAATGCAAAAATTGTAAAAACAAACATACTTCCTCGTTTCAATGGAAAATATGTCACCCATGTCTTTACTTCGAACAGAATGTAATTCCCTCATACCAGGTATGGTCTCACAATACCACAACATGGATTTATTCACACCACCAAGGGAAACATCCCAAAAGAACCTGCATGGAATTCAATTTGTCATATATAAATTCCTATCGAGTATGTGTACTTTTGGAGATGATGATATTGAATTTTATTAGATTATTAATTGAGTTTGGAGGTTATTACCTACACATCGGCCTTGCTTGTCCGCGACCTTGATGTCCCAAATGACATGTACACTAATCAACTACTTCTGTGGAGCATTTCAGTCAGGTTGCACCATGACTCATCTGGTACCTCCAAAGTGCTCATTTCACACATGCACCTACGCCATCATGTTCACCCTTTCCATGCACTGTTTCAAAAAATCTCCAGGTGTGCCGGATTCCTTTCTCTTTGTGAAGGCGAATCAACCAATAAAATGAGCGTGCCGATTTGAATTGCCCTGCACACCCATCTGACCAAATCCAGTGTTCAACAAATGATACGCCTCTCTGCTTGAATGAATCATAAATCAACCCAAAGCAGTGTTGAACAAACAATTTGACATGCTCACGATCATCACTGACATAAAAATGGTACTCCTTAATCACTTCACGTGACTGAGGAGTGCTATCCTTACCATCAATGCTTTCATGAGCATGTCTGTACAATACATGTACGAATATAGACACTTGGTCAGAGTGATAGTACTCACTCTATATCTCTCTCTGAGGAGCAAATGTGTAGTTCTCAGCAAATTCTACCACTGATAAGATTGTGCTCGGCTCAAATACCTCACGAGAATGTTTGAATTTTGAAGATTTCCACCTGGACCTATGGGAGTGCTTTATGTATTTATAAACCTGACTTTGAAACTTCTCCATGAAATCTAAAACAAGAATCTCATCCTCGAGCAAGTTGATCCTGTTAGATGGCACATATGAAGAAGGTGATGGATTCATGGAGACATACTCGTACCTCTTCCACTTAACTGTGATATCTGACAATCCATGGTGTGTTGGATTGATAGGAAATTTCCTATAGAACAATGTCAAATCACCGCATTCAGGGCATCTTCTCCCACCTACGCACCTCTTATTGAAAAACATGTGTTCAGGATTCCTATTGCATAATATCATACAAATAAAATCTCGCACTGTGTGGGGAGCTAGTTCACCGTTCTAGTGCCTTTTGCAAAAATTCAGAAATGTGTCATAGTATAGTTGAAATTCAACATGGTACCGAAAGCAACAAGTGTTGCGAATCGTATTCAGCCTAATATACCACGGTTTCAATTTGTTGAACATGCTAAATGATATTTGAACACCGGGATTGGTTTCTTGGAATTCCTCATAAAGTGCAACTCTCGTCATCTCCATCACATGCTTATAGTGCTCCTGATAAATGCCTCTGGATAAACATTGTCGTAGGACATGCTTTCGATCTGGAATAGCATGAGAATGGATATCCCAAAACTCTATCACCTTCTCTCTAATGCATGTTTCCATCCTGCTTGGATAGGGTTCCCTACAAATAAGATCCCAACAAGCAGTTTCATCATTTTCATCTATCCAAACCCTGAATTTAGTATATTTGAACAATGTTCTTTTTGAAACATTAAGCAACGATGCCATTGTTGATACCATTCGATTTCTTGAGGTGTTGTGTGCCACAACAATCGTTGTAATTGCCCTACGAGCAGCTCGGATATGATTATTTATTGATTTTCCAAACGAAGATAATGCAGTTCTTACATTTTTTATTGAATTCTTGCATGTCTTTTTTGTTTTAACATCTTGAAAACCCAACAACTTTGTGGCATGTTTCAATTTTTTGTGTTTTATCAACCCATGCAAGATTTGAGCTTGGGCCATCGTTGAATGTTATTCAAAATATGACTCAATTATGTTACTGACATGCTCTCTAACTCTTCGACTAGGGATCGAGTTCCCAATATCTTCTCATGCAGAAACAACGACACAATCCTCAAGACAATTCCAACCTCTTCCAACCCCACTGCAACTTCCAATTATACTATAAATGTGAGAGGGCAAGGTGTCATGTGATGGTTGATCAAGATCATGAGGGGGAACGGGGTCATGTGATTCTTAATCACCATGATGTGATGGATGACCATAATCTCTCCCTACATAATCAAAATTCATGTGAAGAGAATTTCAATCAGAAATGCACTATGCAACGATCGATTAATTTTAAAGTTCCAAATTGAAGTGTTTTGGAATGCATAATTGGTACAAGAATTGAAAATACTTTTAAAACAAGATTTAATTGTTTGGAACTTGAATTCAAAATAAATAAATATGTACATTTAACTTGAAAAAAGTTGGTACAAGTATTGAAAATAAATTAAAAACAAGAAAATCGTTTGTGACTTAAATTCAAAATAACAAAATATGTATGTAGTTACTTGAAATTGTACATTTAGATTGAGAATTGTTAGTAAAGTTTGAAAATCAATTATGTATAATTTAACTTGATAATTATTAATAACCTGATAGTTGTACATTGAACTTTAAAATTGTTAGTAACTTGATATTTGATGTGGAAATTAACAAATTGAAAATTGGGCGTAAAATGAATATTCCAACTATTGCATAACTATCTATTTAACTTGAAAATTGTTACAAATTTTGAAATATAAATAAAATATATACTTATTATAAGAAAAAAAATATTTAAAACTTATCCCTACATTCATGCATAGAAAAAAGTGGTGTACATGAATTGAAAATACATTAAAAACAACATAATTGAATTTTCCAACTACTACATAATTATCACAATGTTCATTTTATTTGTTGCAGTTGAATTTTACATACATATTACATAACTATTCATTTCATTTGTTTTCAAATTGAATTTTCTAACTTTAATACATGTAACTATCACAATGTTCATTTCAAATAAAATGAAGACTAAGTTAAAATTAGACATTGATAGTTATTTCAATCAACACATGTTGAGGCTTGGAACTCAAATTAAATTTAACTTAAAATTGTTAATAACTTAGAAATTTGAAAATAGTTAAATATGTACGTTTTAAGTTGAAAATAGGGTCCAAGTGTACATTTAATTTGAAAATTGTTAGCAACTTAGAAATTTGAAAATAGTTAATATGTACATGTTTTAACTTGAAAATAGAATCCAAGTGTACAGTTCATTTGAAAATTGTTCCAATAACATTTGTTAGCCACTTGAAAATTATTCATTTAACATGAAAATTGTTACAAATTTTGAAATATAAATAATAAAGTTATGAAATATAAATAACAAAGTTATGAAATAAATAAGAATATTCATTACAAATAAATAGTAAATAAATTAGATTATGAAATAGTTAAATTTTTTGGAAAATTGTTAGTAATTTTGTAGTCTAAATAACAAATTGTTCAAATGTTTTTTTAACAAATAACAAAACAAGAATTGAAATTAAATTTAACTTGAAATTGTTAGTAACTTAAAAATTTGAAAATAGTTAAATATGTACATTTTAAGTTGAAAATAGGGTCCAAGTGTATATTTAATTTGAAAATTGTTAGCAAATTTGAAATTTGAAAATAGTTAAAAATATGTACATTTTAACATGAAAATAGAATCCAAAAGTACATTTCATTTGAAAAAATTTCCAATAACATTTGTTAACCACTTGAAAATTATTCATTTAACATGAAAATTGTTGCAAAATTTGAAATATAAATAACAAAGGGATGAAATAAATAAGAATATCATTACAAATAAATAGTAAACAAATTAAATTATGAAATAGTTAAATTTTTTGGAAAATTGTTACTAATTTTGTAGTCTATATAACAATTTGTTAAAAATATTATTACAAACAAAATATAATAAGACTAAAATGAAAAAAATAGTTAGTATATAAAAAATTATTAGAGAACTTGATAAAATATGATATTTAAATTATGTAGCATGTAATTCAAAAATTTACCTTGGTTGTCCTCCATTGGAATTTGTTGCACCAAATGTGCATCTTCTTCTTTTCTCAAGCTTGCTCTTTGTTGTCTCATTCTTTCTCTATTCTTCTCACACTCTTCATTGTCATTTTGTTGACGAGCATGCTTTCTTTGTGGTTTTCTTTTACTTCCCATCAAACTACAATGAAAACAAACAAATAATTCTTCAAATTCTTATAACAAACACTAATATGTTAATATGAAATTTTGAAATATGTCTACAAAGATCCTTTCTTGCCTAGAAAATATTTTCAAAGACTTATTCGTTCCACCCTTTCAAAATTTGTTTTATGTGCTTAACCATTATTGGAATTGGCACATCTTACCACCCTTTCATATAACCCCTTGTTCCCACCATTGAGCGATGTTATCCAAGAATTCCAAATTCTACAACCATAATCACTCAAACCTAAAAGGACGGTTTTTGGGTCGATTGTACAACTCAATGGATAAATGGATGGGCGAGTGGTCAAATCTCACACAAGGAAGGATGGTAGCCTCTAAGATAAGATTACAAAGGATGATATCTTCAGAAAGAAGAAATCTATCTAACCTAGAGACAACCTATTGAGAGCTCCCCCTTCTATTGTTCCAAGTATCCATGCCATTAGTCATTTCTATGTCAATCAAGTTTAGGATTCATATGGTATATTTGAACAAATCACATATCAAATATAGTCTCTTGATTCCCCTCTCTTTTATGAGAGGGGAGGTGATAAGGTTAAAATCACCTCCAACAATCCAATTCCGAGCACCCAATAAAAACCCAATACTTTGTAGAGATCTAAGAAAACCGATCTTATCTTTCAGAGTAGGTGGTTCATAAAAATTAGTGAGAACACCCTTCTCCTCTATTCCCAAAAGAAGGAAAGAAGTTGATATAGTTCTTGGAGTAGTAAAGAATTCCTCCATACTTATGGTCTTGGGATCCCATAAGAATGCAAGCCCCCCATTTGTTCCCTTGGAATCTAGGGTTATGACTCGGGCATTACTCCATGCATATCTTACAATTTTCTCCATTGTGGTTCCACCACACTTGGTCTCTTGCAACATTCAAACAATGGGATTTTCAGACTGAATATTTGTTTTTAACATTCTCTACTTGACTCTACTATTAATATCTCTAATATCCCATGACATGATTTTCATCATTAACTAGTTGGAGAGGGGGAGAAGTACCTCGTGTACATTGCTACATACATCCCTGAATATATTAGTTTATCACCTAATTATTTCAATGTTTGTTTATTTGTTTTCCTCCCTCTCCCTTTTTCTTTCTTATGTGTCCTTTGAATACCTTTGGATGGATTCGATTTGGCCCTCAGCTATGGACGACTTGAACTACTTCCCATCTTGGTTTGGGTAATTTTTTTCCTTGCTTCTACTAGCGCTACCTAAATGAGGTCCTAATGACGTTATGGAAGGGATTGGACTTCTTTCTTATCACACATATATAAAATATCTTGGAGGACAAGGTCACCCAGATCCATGTGCTCTCCTTTTGAGATGGTCCCTTCTTCTTCAGTAATGTTGGTTTACTCTATGGCGGATTCTATTATTGGGTCTTCCTGGTCGTCCAGTCTTCTCCTTTTTCCTCCCTTAGTTTGCAACTGCTCTAAGGAAGTATTTTCCTGGTGATTTGGTTACGATCCATCCTCTAGGTGTGTCAAGTTCACTTATGTACCCTCAGGAGTTAACATGGAATCAAAGCGATTTTGCAACTAGGTTGTTGTTCCTTCCATAAAGTGCATGAGTTTTTTTCCTCCCTAACCTCTCCAACCATGCACTATCTTGAATCCATATAGATCCTCTTTTGCACCCACCTTATCATTTGAGGGGTGCTTGTTCAAAGGGAAGTCTCGAAACAGGTGCTCATTCTCATGGCATCTACGACATCAAAACAACACATGCTCATAGTCCACTGTTTGGATCCATTCATTGTCTTGGTAGCTTAAGCAGATGGATTCATGTAGAGATTTTTAGATGTCCATGTACACACAGATTCTAGAATATGAGGTATATTTTCCTTGTTTTGTGGCCTCCGCAATTCTGAAAAATGAACCTATCTTGTTTCCTATTCCTTCTAGGGTTTCATCTTCATATAACACATTGGGTAAGGAGTACAATCTGATCCAGACAGATGCCTTTGTGAAACCCTCATTTGGTGAAAATCACTCCTCTCAGATCTTAAGAAATAGCCTTGCTGAGTTGAAGAAATATAGGACATTATCTAGAACCTTATCTTTAACCTCTAGGTTAGTGAAGATCGCAATAAAAAAACCTTTATATCCTATTTTTTCCCCACTAGTTTCCATTTATCCAATATCCATCCATTAAGAGATCTCTCCATGGGCCAAAATATCATGAACTTCCTAATCACGACATGATCCTTCATATATTGAATATAGCTGTCAATTTTTGAAGAAATAACTTCGCATTAGGGAACTATGTTTACTTTCAAAATGTAGGGCCTTCGAGAGCGTCAATCTATGTCCATGCTTGATCCTTCCTTTCTTCCATTCATGGCCGAAGAGTTTTGACTAGCCTTTCTCGCCCCCCTGAGCCCTCCCCCCCAATCCCATATGTGACCCATCATCCATAAGCTTGCTAGGGATTTTAGGTTGCTCTCAAACAAGTTCCCCACCATTTACTTTGTGTGACTTTAGTACCTCCTTGTAGGAGGGACTTTTCCTCCCTCCCTCTTCCGAAACCATCTAGGGTTTCTCATAACTACTACGACCAGGGTTTCACAAAATTGTAGAGCTTTAAACTTTGGGCCCATACAAATTTTGATTTCTAAATAAATTTTAAGTTTATTTCAAATCCTATTATTATTATATTGTTAAAATTATCTTATCATTATAAAAAAAAATAAAAAATTATTGCACATCTTTCAGATAGACTTGAAGAAAATATGGAGGCAAATTCTAAATAGTAAAACTAAAGAAAACAACACGATTCCCTTTAGGGAATAGCATTCCTACCTACAAATACTCTCTAGAGAGGAAGAAGTTTTTTCTTTAAAAAATACATAGTATTTGGAGTTAAGAAACTTGCTAAAGAGAAATCTAAGGACATTGAAGAATACCAAGTAGAAATTTTTAAATTTGGTGGGCCTATCCTTGCCCCTAAAATCCATATGCTCTTCAATTTAGCAATCAAGTAGGGTTTCCCTAAAACCTAGACTCAAAGCCTCACTGATCCTATTTCTAGAAGCAGAGGTAAAACCAATCCCTTTAGTTATAGGACCATTATGAGTATCCCTCTTTTATCCAAGTTATCATTGGAATTATTCTATGATAGAAGATCAACACATGAATAACAGGTCATGGAAAAAGAGATTTAAAGGATAGGTAGGATTTAGGAGCTATCATTCAACCCACCTTGTTATGATTAAGACCATTGCAAAGGAGTGGTGCAATAATAAAACCAACTCTTGTGTTGCTTTCTTGACTTCATAAAATCATTTGACACAGTGCCAAAAACTAACCTTTGGAATATATTAGAACAACTAAAATTTCATTTCAAGTTGATTTTTGTTGCAATAATGTTGTACACGAATATCATTGCCAAGTTTAGGAATAGTGAGGGATGGTAAAAAATAATTTATTTGTAATATAGGAGCCAAATATGATTTTCCCCTGTCCCCTACCCTTTTTGGTATATACATTGATAAGTTAGAGGGTTGTTTGGAAGAAGCATGTTGTGTTCACATGACTCTAGCTAGTATAGTACTTATCATCCTGTTTACTTATGATGATGATACCGTTCTTATGATGAGGATTCCCTATGATATTGGCAAGTAACAAGAAATTCTCAATATTTTTTCTCTAGTATAAATATGGTTGTTAACATTGACAAAACAAAGGTTATGATAATTGAAAATCCAAAAATATAATTTATGTTAATTTCATATGAAAAACATCATCTTGGAGGAAGTGAATTCATACAAAAATCTTGGAATTGATCTTCATCATAATCATAAATGGAACTAAAACATTGAGAAAGGGATAACAGAGAGTGGAAAACATATTATGGACTTGAAAACAATTGTAAATCAACGAAACTTTTTCTTTGGGATAAGAATAAACTCCTCTTTGAGACTCTTGTCACTCTTGTCATCTTTCTTATATGGGTGTGAAGTTTGGGGCTGCAACATTTCTTAAAGAACCATGGAGAATGATAGAGCAATTCCAAAAGTGTCTTATAACTTATAATCTTATAATTGAAGGAAAAGTGATTCTCTCCCCCCATTGAGAGCATGGTTATCACTAAGTACCTAATGTACAATAGCAAGATAACAACATGAGAAATACGAGTCTTCTTAAGATTTCTTCAAACTCCAATTAAAACCGCTTGTGACTTAAGCGAGGTTAGGGTCCGAGAGTCAAGGAAAATTTAACTCTGTAGAATAGTGATAATGTTAAAAATATTATTAGATCTAATTTTAAGGAGACGATGTGGTGCAATAAATAATTAGAAGATAAGAGAATTACTATACTATAAGGAGGGGATCAACCCTAATATAGAAGATCAAATCTCTTTGTTTTAACTAGTGTAAAGAAGAAAATAGACATCGCTAAAGTTCAAATAAATTATCATCAACTACATAGTGAAACAAGGCACTTGACCATCCTAAACCATCATGGAACAAAAGGATTTGTTGTCTTTATGACACTAAGAGAATTAAAGATGAAAATCATTTTTCTCTTAAAATTTCGTATGAAGACCCACATTAAATCACAATTTTAGAACATTGACTACAAAAGCGATCTTCCTAACTTTCATTATCATGATCTTCCTAACTTTCATTATCATCATCATACCATGTTCACTTTATGTAGTAAATCAAATGAAAAAAATAATTAAAAATTTATTAAAATTTAAAAATTAACCAATCATAATAATTAACTTTTCTTATTAATAAATATAAAAAATCTATAATAAACTAAAAATAACATACCTCCATCCTAACATTTAAAAATTAAATCATTTTTGCTGGTAACTAATTATAAGATTTAAAAATTAAATCTTATTTCTGTTAAATAATTATAACAATTATGAAAATAAAAATGAGAGACCCTGTATCTATGTCAATCATAATATCTAAAAGAAGCCATGATCATCTCCATATACCTGTATCGTATCACATGTAATAAGTTGTACTACAATCATGAAGCAATGAAGCTGAACATCACTCCACTCGTCAAACAACAAAATGACTAGGCCCTATATTTGCAGAGATCTGTCTTTATTTCCAGTGTATTTCTACCTATCCGGGCGAGCAAACACAATTCTTTATTTTGCACAAGAACACTTATCCTTTTACTTCACACTATACAAATCTGGAGAAGATCAAACCATCCCAACATAAGGAAATGCATGAGATTTCCCAATTCGAATTTTTTATTTCGAATTGGAAATCTGTGTATTGGGTATTATAGCTTCGAAGTTTTCTGCGTTTATTTTCCACTCGGAGAATACGGCGGCCATGGCCTTGTATGAACTCCCTCCTTCTTCCAACGCGATCATGGATCTCTCTTTCAATTCTGTCATTCTCGCCCTTACCCTCCTACTGCCTTCTCCTTCCATCAACTCCCGCACTGCTCTCTTCACTTCTTCTCTCCTTATGAATCCATCGCTTTCCCTCTTTGCTGCGATCCCCACCTTCAACTCATTAACCAGTAGAATCGTATTCATCCTCTGCTCCGCAAAGAGAGGCCAAGCGATCATCGACACCCCATGCGAGATACTTTCCAGAGTAGAGTTCCAACCGCAGTGAGAAACGAAACCGGCGATGGATGGGTGAGAGAGAACAGGAATCTGAGGCGCCCATGAAGCAACAACGAGCCCTCGGTCCCTGGTTCGATTCTCGAATCCCTCAGGTAACAGTTGGGAAAGGTCCATTTCCTCGATGGAGAGAATGCTGCTTGACGGACTGCGCAGCACCCACAGGAAGCGATGCCCGCTTGCTTCCAGTCCCACGGCGAGTTCCGTCACCTACGCCCTCGGCAGAGCTGTTCCGCTTCCGAAGGAAACGAACAGAACAGAAGAAGACGGTTGGTTGTCTAACCACTTGAGGCAATCTGCCCCTCCGTCTCCAACAAGCTTGTCGTCGTATTCAAGAGGCGACGATGATATCAGCGGCCCAACTGGATAAAAGCGGGGAACTCGATTAGTTTCAGTAGGATTAAGTATTTTACCTTCTAGAACAGCTTTGATCGGTTCAGTCTCCACCGCCTCGAAGGTGTTTATCAAAATACCAGTCACTCCCCACAAGCTCGAGGAAACTCGGCGTCCTTGAACAAAATTGGAATCTCTGAGACGAGCTTCGGAATAGATAGCATGAAAGAAAGAAGAGAAGCATTGGAAGTGAAGAATAGGTATGTGGGTATACGGAGCTCGGCAGCCACATCGAACATAGTGGAGCAGAAAAAATCAGTGATGAAAGAAGAAACGGGAGAGGCAGAGTGGACGAGGGATCTGAGAGCGCTTTCCACTGATCCTTTGGATTTCTCGAGAAACTTAGATAGGTAAGTTTCCAGTTTCATTTGTTGTACTGCGCCTTCCATCTCCACATCCGGCAGCTGGATGAAGCTAATGTCGAGACCCGAGGACGCCATTGTCTGGGAATAAGCAGACATGAGGCGAGGGGAGAACATCCATTTGCAGGTGATGAAGGTGACAGAGAGTCCATGGCTGCCGGAGAGGCGCTTGGCGAGCTCAGCGAGAGGGATGAGATGGCCCATTCCCGCGGAGTGAAAGATAGCCACGTGAGGCTTTGGCTTTGGGCTTCCCATGGTGGTCGACTGTTAGAACAGACAGCGTACTGAGCAAGAGAGAGTAATCACGTATTTTGACATCCGAGAGCAGCCTAACATAGCGAGAGGCCAGGCCATGACGTGGAAGGAAAATTTTAAAATAGAGTGCTGAGTTGGACAAACCAATCTAAGAGTCTCACCGAAGGGTTAGAAAAGAATATAGTTTTAAAGTACAAATTTAACCATATTTAAAAGAATATAGTTTTAAAGTACAAATTTAACTATATTTAAATTACAAAGAAATATTTGAATAAAATCTTACCTAGAGCAATTACTTTTTAATCAAAATTTTAAACTAGAATGAGAACTTTGAAATATTAATCTATACATTAATGCGCGATAAGTTGTTTTGTTTTCTCTTAATAAAATTTAGGTACCTAAAGTTGTCGGTTTCTACACTAGTTGTGCAAATATGTACATAGCGCTTTTCTAGAGTTTTCATAGTCTCAGAGTTCACTGCCACTCCCGGCAATACATAAGTGAGCCAAAAAAACAAGATACAGCATACCCAGAATACTACTATGGTTTATAGTTAATAATTCCGTGAGACTATGTTGACTAAAAAGAGGAATAGACAATAAAAACAAGCAAGCAGCTAACCCTAGAATCAACCGACTGGATTCTTGGAACCGATTCCCCACTAGTGCCGTCCATGTCCGCCTGCTTCATCTTGTCAGCCGTCTTCTCTTTCTTGCCCTCCGACTGCTTCGGAGCGATCACTAGGTGTGTAAATATTATAAATCAAAAGGCTAGTAGATTTATTTAATGGGAAGAGGATAAGAATGTACTGTAAGAAACAAATTCAATGAAAAGATATTTCACTTAACCCTTCACCACAACAACATAATGTCATAAATCACCATTTCCGACATGCTGAAAGCTACCATATGAATCCAATGTTCTTAGCTGGACTCCATACTAACATAATGTCATAAATCACCATTTCCGACATGCTGAAAGCTACCATATGAATCCAATGTTCTTAGCTGGACTCCATACGCACACGTGATTTGACTGACAATTCAAATTTCTACCGTTCTCTCTCATCGAAGAAGAAACTTGAAAAATATTTGTTTTTCGGCAGGTTTTACAATTTATTATTCAAGAAATTAAAATATATGTCTCGATTGGCCATCCAACTTATTCAAGAAGTCCCTTTCTCTCTTTATATAAAAAGAATATCCATGTCTAGTGATTTCTTTTCCTAAGAGTGTGTACAAGATCTTTTCCAAAATTATAGTAGTCAGGTTAAAAGATATCTTATCGAGGGTTATCTCTTTAGAACACTTAAGTTTTTTGAATGGTAGATATCTTATCCGGGGTTATCTCTTTAGAACATTTAAGTTTTTTGAATGGTAGGTAACATACATCAAGCTTCCATAAGATATTATGTGGTTATGAAATTTGATTTGGCAAAGGCATATGATAGATGTAGTTGGCTATATTTAAGAATGATTGTTACTAATTCATATTTGCTTTGAGGTTTAGGGAGTAAATTGGATAATGGGAGTTGTAAACTCGGTTTCTTTTGCAGCTTTTATGAATGGATCGGCTTCCACGTTTTTTAAATCAAAGTGGGGATTACGTCAATGTTTTCCATTGTTACCTTATCTCATTATGTTTGTCATTGAAGGGCTAAGTAAAGTGTTGATAGAATCTTGAAGAACTAGAAGGATCAAAGGTATAAAGGTAGGGGGGTTAATTTATTTAACCCACCTAGTGTTTGTGGATGGCATTCTATTGTTTGTTAGAGGATCATTGGAAGAGTTAAGAGAGTTTCATAACATCTTAAGTCTTTAATATAAAGCCACTGGAATGAAAGTAAAATTAAAGAAGTCAATGATCAACTGCAATGACATAGAGAAATCTCTTTCAGATCAAATTGTACAGTTATTCCAGTTCTTGTAGACATATCTAAATTGTGAAGGGTTAAAATACTTGGGGTACATATTAAAACCAAATGGATATTGTTGTAAGGATTGGAAATGGTTACTCAGTAACATTGAAAGCATAATTCATTTTTGGTGTCATAGGTGGTTGTCCAGGGGAGGAGGATTGACGTTGGTTAAAGTTGTATTGGAGGCCAATCCTATTTATTGGTGCTTCCTAGCTAATATATTGAAGATGATACTAGATAAAATCCGTTTTATTTGCATAGATTTTCTATGAAGGGAGAAGAAGGAAGGATCTACAATACATTTGGCAGGTTGGCAACACATATCTCTGCCTCTTCATAAAGGACGATTGGGGGTTGAAAAGGATCCAAGAATTTAGTGAAGCATTGGCTGCTAAAAGTATATGGAAATATATTGCTCCTTATTAAAACTAGATTATGGAAAAATGTAATTCAATAGAAATATATTACTCCTTTGTCTATAGTGGAATGGATCAAGAATCTAGTGAAAGTCCATAAAAAATGTTCAAACCATTGGAAATCCCTAGTGTTGGCTTTTCCCGTAATTGGTAATAGTTTGGTGTGGAAGGTGGGGAATGGGGAAAATGCCAAAATCATAATAGATGGAATTATGGGATGCAACAATTCGATCTTTCTTTCTAAGGAGGCGATTTAGTGTATTAATCAACAAAACATTATATACTTAAATCAGGCTGTGGAGGAGGATAATTTGGCATGCCGACAACAAGGTTGGAAAAATGAAGAGCAATTAAACATAAAGGGAAATATGAGTATTCAGTGGGAGAGTTATATTAAGGAACTACAAAATGGTTCCATAAGACTCCTCGGCGGGAATGACAATCTTATGTGGGCACAAAACATATAAGTGGGATCTTATATGGTGAGTAAAGGATATGATGTTATGATTGAATATGATGTACATGATGAGAGGTGGTGGTACAAACAAATTTGGAAGGTAAAATCCCCGAAGAAAACTAAGTTATTTATATGGCTTGCATTGTGGGCTAAGATTCCAACTTGGGATTATCTTTAGAAGTTTCAATTTCATCAACCAAAGATCTTCTATACGTGTAAGGCCTCAAGTGAAGACGTAGCACATCTTTTATTTCTTGTCCTTATGCCAAACATCTATGGTATGGTGTTGATAAATGGATAGGGGATAATGATATTTGGTTGGGAGTTTTAGTGGAAGAAGGGCTTCAAAACTGGATCTAGAATCCAACATTATTAAAGCATCGAGTAGTTCCTTTCTTGACTTTATGGAGCATATGGTTGGCAAGAAATGCAAGGATTTTTATGACAATTATTTACCTTCATTTCAAGCTACTGCTATGATTTTTGCACTTGCTCAAGAATATAAAGCCACTGCTACAAATAAGAAGGGAAGGGTTATTGGTCATTTAGTGATAGATCATTTGAAACCTTGGGACTTCTTTGATGGGTCATACCAAAAAGGGGGGATAGGAGGGATTATTTACTTACAGGATGATCATTATATTTATATTATGGAAAATGTGGGGGTTGGTAGTAACAATAAAGCTAACTTGTATGCCCTTGTGAGTAGTTATGATGGAGGCACATTGACGAGGATTAATAGAAATTCATATTTAGGGTGATTCACAGCTGGTTATTAATTGGATGAGTCATGTCCTTTCTATAGAAGCGACCAATACTCGAATATGGCCTTAGAACTTAAGAATGCTATCAGTTTTTTTGATATGGTCTCTTTCAAGCATATATACAGAGAAATAAATCATCTGTTGGATAGGTTTTCAAAGTTGGGATTAACAAAAGAACAAGGTTTAATTTATGTGTCAGTTTTTGTGCAAGGTAATAAAGTGGAAGATCTTAGATATGTCTTATATGAACATTGAAGATTAGTACTCAAAGCATTCAGGTTATATGGCTAGAATAATTTGAGGTTGTAAAAGATAGTGCGGGCATTTTTTTGGAATGTGAAGGAGTGAATATTGTGAGGATCATTTTTTTGGACTCCAAGAAGGATGTAAAAGACTATGCGGGACTCCAAGAAGGCCATGCGGTAATTTTTTTGGATTGTGCGGGCATTTTTTTTACTATGCGGGCATTTTTTTTTACCAAGGCATATACATAGATACTTATCATATGACTCTAAGAAGGTTAGTTTTTTTGGAGCAGGTGAAGACTGTGTGGGCTTTTTCAGGACTGTAAGCATTTTTGTATGAAGGTTTCTTTGGTTTTGATCCTTTGGTCTTAACATGGCACAACTATCAAAGCTCTCAATATATATGCTTTTCCATTTTAGTAGATATGTATGAGTTTCTGATTCAGAACTAATGTATCTAAGAAAATTATTATGAAGAGTTGGGATTAAGTGACCAAACTCTATTTTGGTAGTATTATTATGTAAGGAGTTTTTTTGGGTTTTGGGCTAAGTCCCTTTTTTATTGTTCAAACAATCTATATGATGAAGTGTATAGCACTTATGATGAATGTACTTTTAATTCAACCTTGAATAAAAAGCATGATTTTGTTTCTGGGAAAAAAAGGCATATCCATTTTCCTTTCAAGATTATATCCAAATTTTATTTAACCACAAGTGTCATGTTCGACATACCAATCTCTCTTGATTATATCCAAAATATACTTAATCACAGGTGCTATGTTCACTATAGATCTTCTTAGAAAAGTAAAAATTGTAATAAATATTAAGGTCTTAAATGTTGAAGCGTAATAATTCTATCAAAACACAATAACAGTGATCAAGAAACCTCTACTTGCTTTAAAGGTTTCTAGGAACATGAAAATGTCCATTGCTTATTATTTACGTTAACATATCTATGATTTGTAACTTATGAAAATCCGTACATCACAAAATTAAGGAAATTACTCATTAAAACTACCAAGTATGTTATTCTTATTGATGATATTCATTGCTCACTTTATCTCTCAAAACATGCAAAACTGAAATTCAAAGTGTGATATTAGAGCTTAACCTCTAATGCATAAGTTTGATGATAACAAAAACTATACCTTCCATCTATCTTTCTTAAAAATCCCACCCATGATTATAAAATGTTGTTTTAAGCATTAATGTTAAAAATTATATGTCTCCTTAAACTTGGGCTTGGGATAAGGAAAAGGGAAAGAAATCATTCTCAAAATATTTGACACTCACAATGATGCCAATGTTACTAGAAATAACAAGAAAATAAATAAAGATGCATAGAAATGAGAAAAGAGGAATAAGCATTCTCGAGAATATTTAATTGGCGCTAATGTTACTAGAAACAACAAGAAACTAATGGAAGTGTGATAAATGGGAGAATTTTTAATAATGCAAAAATTTGAATGAATGGATTCCCACAATTTTATAATATCAGTTCAGAGTTTTGTAATATATACGTTCATATCAAAACTTAATCAATAACATACAAGTTAGAAAATTTCATTGAGCTCAATAGAGATTTTTAATCCAAACAAAATATTTAAATAGTTTTGTGTGAAACAAATAAAAACTTTGCATTATATTTACAAAATTTACATTCAATTATTAAATATATACTATGTTTCCATTAAATATTTATTATAACAATGAGGATGCAATGAATTACATACCATGTGGTCAAAAGGTTTGCAAATGTGCTCAAATATTGATAAAATATTAGATACCAATGCTATATTCATCTCATAATTTTTATAAGTAAACACATAGCATTATCATTGTAATAAAATAGTTATGAATCAAAATGTTTGATAGTTTTAGAGAGATTGAATACTTGAACATGAAAAGGAAAAAATATGACCTCATTTCCTTTGGTTCCCTCAATGTTTATTGTTTTCTTTACAAAATTGTCAGCAAGCCACACATTTACACTTAATATTATTTAATGAGTTCTTAATGTCATTACAATTTACACCCATAACCCTGTCTAATAGTTTTGTTGTTTTATAAATCAAGAGCATAGGAAAATATAAAGATGAAATCTCATTATAGGGAGTGCAATCTCCGAAAACATTAAGTATGGAAACTAAATGCAACGCCAATCTCATGTCAACAAGGTTTGGCAATGCTTCTAAAACATGAGTTAAGTGGAGGCTTCAGAAAGACAAGGTGTCCAAGATTATTTGGGATGATTTCATTGAGTGACACTTAAATGGTGCATATCCCAATATGGTGGTAGGATTATCTAAGCATGATTTATGTGATGAATTTAAAGTTGTGGAAGGGTACACTCTATCGAGGAATAAAGGAGAGCCAATACAAATAGAGATTATTTAGTCTTTAGATCACAAAGATCAATATTGGGTGACGAACCTTGAATATTCCTCATGATTCATATCCATCCTCATATAATACTGAAGTGAAGGTACAATGCTCATTGAATAACCAAGCATTTGGATTGATAACATTGATGTATTATTGAAAACGTGACCTTGTTTTGAACTTTTATAATATTTGTTGTACTTCATAAATGTACGCACGTTTTAAAAACTTAATATCCTTGATGTACTAGTGATGCTTGTGCAAGTGTGGATAAATGGTTGAGGTAATATAATCTAATATAGATATATCAAATAACCATGTTTATTAAAGATCAAGAATGTTTCTTGAATTATGTAAGAAGTGCATGAGATAATTGAGCATAAGATAATTGAAAAGAAAAACATAAGAATGCATGGAGTGTATGTCTGTACCGATTGTTTGTGAGCATATATGTAAACACTTCAATGATTTGATGGAAAAACCATCAAGTATGTTGTGAAATTCCACTAAAAGGCTTGTTATAACTAAGGTTGTGTAAATAGTATACTTATATCATAATATGACATGATATAGTTAAATGTATGTGTGCCTTTTGATCTAGCATGTTGAATTTTATGTGTCAAGCCTATTATAGCCTAACTAGGAATGCATGTGGTTTGTATGACTACAATGTCTTAAGATATTGGTGATATCATGATCCCATAGTTGTTAATATACAACATTAAGAGACATTATCCAAACCAATATTGTGTAGTCAAGATTGATCCTCCCATATAGAGGTCAACCTTCTGTATAAAGGTATCCATGAGATGGACCTCTTGTATAGAGGTGGACCTTCCGTATAATGGTCATTCTTTACTTATTAAAAGCATTTAATATTGTGTGATGTATTATTAACCATGATCACCAGTTACTATTAAGTCTCCTTTAGATATCGATCACCTCTAAAGTGAATTACTTTAGCATATGATCATTTGGTCTGGAATAATACAATACACACAACATCTGTTAATTCTTCTTAGTATAATGTAATGTGATGGATAATTAAAGTTAGCACATATTGACCATGCAATAAGAGATAAAGAAATAAAATCTAAAGCATAGAGATCAAGAGAATTTCAAATTTCTCATGCAGACACCTCAACTAATTAAAGAGAACTTGAATTGTTAAAGCTTCAGTTATAAATCTTTAGTTAAGTATCAAGGTATGCCTCAATGAATGCTTCAGTTAAAGCATTAGTTAAAGATAAACCCCAATTAACTAAAGAACTCACAGTGGTCACTTCAAGTAAATCAATCAGCATGATTTCAGTTAACTAAGTTTTAAATAAGAAGGACCAGTTGACTAAAGTGTTTTCACTTTAGTTAAACTAAAAGAAGACACTTCAGTAAATAAAGGAGAACTAGAATTGATCACTATAGTGATGTTATCAAGAATCGGTTAAAGAGAGTTAACTAAGTGACAACAAAGAAGATCTAGTTAACTAAGTGACGACACTTAAGATAGCCACCTAACAAAGTGGGAAAGATTTCAGTTAAGAGGTGAGTTCATCCTAAGTGACAACTAATTGAGATAAAGCACTGCATGAGAAGTGGGGCACACCTTTGGATGCACGATGGATACATCCAATTTGAGGGCGAGTTCATCCTGAAGTTAGAAGATAAAAATAGAAGAGAAGAATGTATTTAATATGTTATATACGGGATTGATGAATCCAGTGTGAAGTGAATTCTCTTCTCCTTTGAATGCAAGGTGCTTCTCTTTGTGTGCAGGATATTATTATTGAAGGAAAGATGCTTATCCGATTGATCTATCTTCTCTGTTGCTTTTGTATCTTCACCAAGAGTGTTTTGGTGATCTCTTATATTCTGAAAGCAATCTAATATGTTGTACAAAAGAAAGAATTCTATGCTATCCATTATATTATACTGAGAAGAATTGTTGGGGTTTTTGTTCTCATAGTTGTGAGGATTTTACCCAGGGTATATCTTTTGTTATGGATGTATGAATTTCTTGTGATTGAATTGTCTCATTGTTTCAAGTTTCGACATCTAAAAGAAGTGAGGATCAAATCTCAACCAAATATTAACATGGTATCAAAGCTCAGGCGTGAAGGGGCTTATTTTTGCATGCCATCTAGAGCCTACATAGATCCTGAGAATTTGAGCACAAGATTTGAAGACTATGGCATCAATATTTGTATGACCAAAAGACCGTCTTGAGGGAACTTCAAACTTCAACAATTGGAAGGAAAGGATTCTCCACATCCTAGAGGAACGTGACTTGGATGGCTACATATCCGCTATGGTGGAGGAACCTACATCTAATGTGGGGTGCATCAACTTCAAGAATAATCAAGCTAAGGCCAAACGGATCATCTATGATTCAGTAAAAGATAACTTGATGCTTATGATCACACCGCTGAAGACTGCGGAAGAATGTTATGATACATTGACTAATATATATGAGAAGAAGGCCCCGAGTCAAAAGAGGTCATTGAAGAATAAGTTTCGAAACTTAAATATGGAGATGGATGAGACAGTGGCCTCCTTCTTCACCAAGATCTCTCAGGTAAGAGATCAGCTTGCTAGTATTGGAGTAGTGGTGGATGAAGATGATCTTCTCCAAACCGTGATTGATGGTCTCCCATCATCATGAGAGTCATTCTTGGCTGCGGTAAATGGCCAAGAGGTACAACCTAATTTCAAAAGGTTGTGGCATGACTGCATCCAAGGGGAGGGGCGAATCCAAAGCAAATCAGTGTGCTTCAAAGAATAAAACCTCGGCCTCATGACAATAATGAAGAAATGAAATAAACCTTTCTTCCAAAACAAGTTCTCTCATCCAAAGAAGAAGGAGTTCACCAAAGGCTTTGACAAGTCAAAAGCTAGATGCTTCAATTGCAACAAGAAAGGCCATTTCTCAAGAGAGTGCAAATCAAAGCGGAAAGGAAAGTTTCATGCTTCTACCACCATAGAAGATCAAACTAATCAAAATAATGCATCCGAAGAAAAGGATACAAGAAGGGAATTTTACCTTGTCTCATCCCTTTCGGGATCCATCACAAATGTAGACACGTGGTTGATTGAAAGTGGTACATCCAAACATATGACTGGTTACAAGAGTTCCATCACTGATCTAAAGGAGAAATATTTCACATGCATGGTAGAGTTGGGGGACAACTCAACATATTCGATCCAAGGAGTTGGATCCACCTCATTCTAGCTGAGCACCGGTGATATTCTGCATGTGGAGGACATCCTATATGTTCCAGGATTGAAGAAGAACCCCCTTCCAGTTTCAGTTCTTGAATAAAAAGGCTTACGAGTTATCTTCATGGATAACAAGCACTTTTATGGCCAAAGAACAAAAGCCTATAATCTGCTACTGTGATTAGAGTTCGAGAGGGAGGACTCTATAAGGTACCCGAGAAGTAAATTCAAGATATGATTCACCACATTATCATTCTATGTGAGTTATGGCACCGAAGGCTTGGACACCTACACTACAAAGCGCTACCAAGACTTCATAAGATGGTAAAAGGTATACCCGTATTTGATTTTGAGCATGATAGTGTATGTCAGGGTTGTGCACTTGGGAAGAATGTTAAGAAATGTTTTTATAGTAGTACTACTAGATCTAAAGGGATTTTAGATTTAATACATTTTGATGTATGTGGTCCCATGTCACCCCCCTCCCTAAGTGGCTTCTTATATTATATATTGTTCATAGATGATTTTTCTAGGAAGTCATGGATTTATTTCATGAAGGCTAAAAGTGAAACTCTTAGAAAATTTAAAGAGTTTAAAGCCCTAGTTGAAAAGCAGAAAGAAAAGTACATCCGTGCATTAAGGTCTAATAATGGAGGTGAATTTGATTCACGTGCATTTTATGAGCTATGTAGTGATGAAGGAATATGTAGACAGTTAACAATACCATACAACCCTTAGCAAAACAAGGTTTCCAAAAGGAAGAATAGAACCATATGTGAGGCTACAAAATCCATCATGCATGATCAAGATGTGTCTACCTCATTATGGGCAGAAGCCACCTGTACAACTATGTACATCCAGAATAGAATCCTGCATGCCATTCTAGATGAGAAGACACCAAAATAAGTGTTTACCAGTGAGAAGACAGACATCTCACACTTGAGGATCTTAGGGAGCCGAGTATACATTCATGTACTGAAAGAAAATAGAACAAAGATGGAGACTTCTAGAAAGAAAGGAACCTTTGTGGGTTATAGCAAGTTATCCAAAGCATAGCAAATATATGTACCTGGTGAGAGACACATTGAATTCAGTGGAGATGTTACCTTCCATGAGGAAGCTTCTTTCAAAATATTGAAATAGGTTCAATGTGATTCAGAGATGGAGGATCCCAAGTCTGATTCCCCCCCTTCATATTTTGAGAGGGAGAAACCAAAAGATGCCTCAGGTTCAATAGCTCTTGAAGAACCAGTATAAATGGTTGAGAGGTCACCTGATGAATCTCCTGCTAAAAGAAGATCTACTTGGTGCCGATACATCTTACAAAATGCAGAGAAACATGGAGCACCAGCAGCCTCATCCAGAGAGTGCAAGCAACCTGACAGATATTCAGGGTATGTTGTGCTGGTGAGTCACATCACTGATTCAGAACCATCCTCATATGAAGAAGCTGCAAAGCAGCAATTTTGGAAAGATGTAATGACAGAAGAGTACAACTCTATAATGAAGAATGATGTTTGGGAGGTTGTTCCCAAACCTGATGGGAATTCTATTGTGACTTCCAGATGGATTTACAAGATAAAGCATGCCGCAGATGGTAGCATTAAGAAGTATAAATCCACATTCGTTGCCAGAGGTTTCTCTCAGAAAGAAGGCATCAATTATGATGAGACCTTTTTCCCTGTGGTAAGGTACACCACAATCCGAGCAATGATTGCACTTGCATCCATTCTAGGATGGAAACTTCACCAGATGGATGTGAAGACATCCTTCCTCAATGGTGAGGTTTAGGAAGAAGTTTATATTTAGCATCCTGAAGGATTTTTGTTGCATGGGAAGGATTCCCATGTTTCCAAGCTAAAGAAAACTCTATATGGGCTCAAGTAATCCCCCGGGGCTTGGTACTCCATAATTGATATCTACCTTCAAAAACTGGGTTTCTGTAAGAGTGAAGCTGATCAAAATTTGTACTTCAAATTAGTGAAGAACCAACTGTTTATATTGGTTCTATATGTTGATGATTTGTTTCTCACTAGAGAGGAACATATGATTGCTTGGTGCAAGAGGGAGCTCACCTCAAACTTCAAGATGAAAGACTTAGGTCTGATGCACTACTTTCTTTTCCTTGAGATCTGGAAAAGAAAAGATGAAATTTTTCTATCTCAAGGGAAGTACAATATGGATATATTGCGCGGGTTTGGCATGATAGATTGCAAATATATGACTACACCGTCTTTTTTCCAATTTGAGGAAACTTTATGAGTCATGATCTGGATTAGATCCAGTAGATCCCACTTTGTATAGACAACTTATAGGAACACTAATGTAGTTGATACATTCGAGGCTTGATATATGTTATTCCATGAGCATTCTTAGTCAATTTATGTCTGATCCGAGCCACATACACTTTATAGTTGCTAAGCATGGGCTTAGGTACCTTCGAGGCACAATTTCATATGGAATCAAATAAGCATCTAATGGAGGAGTCACGTTATTTGGTTATACAAACTCAGATTGGGGAGGAATCATTGTGGACTGTAAGAGTACATCTGGTTACTATTATAGCCTTCGATCAGCTATGATATCTTGGTCTAGCAGGAAGCAAGGCTGTGTAGCCCAGAGCACTACAAAAGCAGAATACATAACTGCTAGTGTTTCGTGTCGAGAAGTAGTGTGGCTCAAAAATCTACTTGCAATATTGTTCAGTGAAAAGCTTGAGGCTACATTTATTAGGTGTGACAATTAGAGTTGCATCAAGCTTTTCGAAAACTTAGTGTTTCATGACAAGTCGAAGCACATTGAAATGAAGTATCACTTCATCCGAGACATGGTCTAGAAAGGTATAGTGAAACTGCAGTACATTGTTACTGATGAGCAGATTGCAGATGTGTTAACAAACCCTATGTCAGTGGCAAAGTTTAGGTACTTCCAAGACAAGATTGGTATGGTAGAGAATGCCTCCTTCACTGAGAGGGAGTGTTAAATATACAGCATCAGAATACATTCTCTAAATCAATTTTGTGTATCCAAAATTGATCCTCCCATATAGAGTCGTAACTTCTGTATAAAGGTATCCATGAGATGGACCTCCCGTATATAGGTGGAGATTCTGTATAAAGGTCATGCTTTACTTATTAAAAGCATTTAATGTTCTGTGATGTATTATTAACAATGATCACCAATTTCTATTAAGTCTCCTTTGGAGATTGATCACCTCTAAAGTGAATTACTCTAGCATATGATCATTTGGTGCAGAATAATATAATATGATCACAGCATCTGATAATTCTTCTTATTATAATGTAATGTGATGGATAATTAAAGTTAGCACATATTGACCATGCAGTAAGAGAGAAAGAAATAAAATATAAAGCATAGAGATCAAGACAGTCCGAATTTTCCCATGCAAACACTTCAACTAATTAAAGAGAAATTGAATTGTTAAAGCTTCAGTTATAAAGCTCCAATTAAGTATCAATGCATGCCTCAATCAATGCTTCAGTTAAAGCATCAGTTAAAGATATGCCTCAGTTAACTAAAGAACCCACAGTGGTCACTTCAAATAAATCAATCAGCATGATTTCAATTAACTAAGTGTTAAATAAGAAGGACTAGTTAACTAAAGTGTTTTCACTTTAGTTAAACTAAAAGACAACACTTCAGTAAATCAAGGAGAACTTGAATTGATCACTATAGTGATGCTATCAAGAATCAGTTAAAGAGAGTTAACTAAGTGACAACAAAGAAGATCTAGTCAACTAAGTGACGACACTTAAGATAGCCACCTAACTAAGTTGGAAAGATTTCAGTTGAGAGGCGAGTTCATCCTAAGTGGCAACTTAGTGAGATAAATCATTGCATGAGAAGTGGGGTGCACCTCTGCATGCAAGATTGATACATCCAATTTGAGGGCGATTTCATGTTGAAGTTAGAAGATAAAAATAGAGGAGAAGAATGTATAAATATGTTATACGAGAGTGATGAATCCAGTGTGAAGCAAATTCTCTTCTCCTTTGAAGGAAAGACGCTTATCTTTGTGTGTAGGATATTATTATTGAAGGCAAGGCACTTCTCCGATTTATCTCTCTTCTCTATTGCTTATGTATCTTCACCAATAGTGTTTTGGTAATCTCTTATCTTCTGAAAGCAATCTGGTGTGTTGTAAAGAAAGCATTCTCTGTTATCCGTTATATTATACTGAGAATAATTGCTGGGGTTTTTGTTCTCATAGTTTTGAGGATTTTCCCTAGGGTATATCTTGTGTTATGGATGTATGAATTTCATGTGATTGAATTGTCTCATTGTTTCAAGTTTCAACATCTAAAAGAATTAAATATCAAAGCTCAACCAAATATTAACAATAGCTATGTTATAGATTTCATAAATATGATAACATACAAGAAGTTAACAATGAATTATGTGAATAATTCTAATATTGATGACTAATCAAGTAGAGTCTTTATCATGGTATAAGTATATGAGAAAGTTTCTAGATCCTCCTTATAATCTTATAAGGCTTAAAATGAGAGCATACTACTTATACCTATTCATATATCTACATGATCAGAGTATGATGTAGTAAACTGTATGGAAAATAGATTAAACAAATATGTTATACAACAAATCTATCATATATGGAATGAGTGGATATGCATGTTATTTTGATGATTGGTAGGACATCATGATGATGCTACAGTGCAATGATAATTTTTTTTTAATTTTCAAAATGATATGAACTAAAGAGATGGCATGAGTCAATTTTCCAACCTATCGGACATTGCTTGAATCCTTAGATTGATTCCTTCTCACCATGTAAGACAAGGAAGTAATTTTCTTTCTCTTGCTTATATTAAAACTTTGGGTCAAGTTTAATCCAAGAGGGAGAGTATGCATTGTCTCATTTTGGATGGTCTATCCTATGGCACCTAAAAGGGGTGCTTTTGATGAATCATTGTATGGGTAATATGTGTCAGACTTGTGTATAGGCCTATAAGCTGTAGACATGGTTTGGCTCATATGTCTTATGAGTGCTTATATATATATATATATATATATATATATATATTTGTATATTTGATTATGTGTATCAAATTGATTTTTCTTATGTACATGTTATATGGATGTTTATCTTTCTACATCTAACTTATGACATAGGTATATAAGATGGAATCATAATGAACTATGATTGTGACATGGACCTAGGATTGGTCATTATTGAGTGGATTTGATGATGAATTATGGTGTGATAAATGATAATTTATTCATATGATTATGTATACTTAACCTTGTAATGATTATGATTTAGCAAGGAATTGATTACTTTCTGACATGGATGCTCGAATCTTAATGACTGTGGAAGTCATATACATATATGGATAAAATGTGATTAAATTATTTTCATTATGAATTTCATTTGATGTTGTTAATATATGAGATAGTGATGTGTGGAGGCCTTGGGACAAGACCTTTCCAATGGACTATCATATGGGTATGAGGTCTCAATTCAGTACCTTGAGGGAAAGGTGGAGTTTCAAGGAAGAATATATGAGAAATCATGGATTTTAGGGAATGAAGTCCTAAATCCATGAAAGATCAAGGTGTGGAGTCTTATATCTATGGGATAGATCAGGGTGTGGAGTCCTAAATATACTAGGGCATGGAGTCCTAGGTAGATGAAGAGGGCACATAGTCATAATAAGTTTGGGGGGCACAAAATAGGGACGTGGAATCCCTATTATCCAACAGAAAACACTAGTCAAAGGAATAAATCAACTCAGTAGGCCAATCTAGGTTAATCCTTGAATTAATTCGTCGATAGGTCACTACAATGAAAATTGCACCCTGAGGGGATTGCGGCCTTTTAATCCGTGATCAAGGATGGGTGACCAGGATGCACCTCTTTGGCATATACATTCAAAAAGATTCATCAAGCACACACATTGAACGGAGAATATTTTTTATGGGTGGGAAACCTACCGAAAGGTCAATTGCTAATCCAATTCTCTTGCCACGCAAGGTGGGGGGGAGTGAAAGTTCAGCCATGTTTACATTTTCCAGCATAGGGGCAGTGGGGAAGATGAAGGGAAGACAATGAAAAGGAACATGTGACACCACTCCAATATTCATCCTGCAACATAAATAGTTTTCATAAATAGGAACACGCTGCTAGCCTGCCTCTCTCTTTCTGCAACAATGAAGGACCATAAACTCGTCAATTACCCCTTGGCATTTTCACTTGTCGACCTAATCCAACCCGATGAAGGTTTGAGTTCCTTTATTTGACTATTCCAGAGGATTTAATATGGTTTTGTTAAATGATTGAGGGCCTTGACCTCTTACCAATATGTGGCAAGGTTCCTGCGTATCAAAAATGTCTTTCCTATGTGCATGAGTTGGCCATAATGGATGCAAGCCCCTTCTCGGCAAAACCTTCATAATGCAGAGGTAACTATTCACAGAGTTGGTATATTGATTTTCATTTCCAATTAAGAGTTTGTCTATTTGATTATATACTTCAAATGTAAAATTAATATATGATTGGATGCAGATACATATATAGTAATAGGGGTTCACTTCTTCATGTGGTCATCACATAGGTTCATCACTTAAAGTGAGAACATGTGATATTAAGTCTTCCAATTTATATTGTTTGCGTTCTCATTGATGATGATTATTCACTTAGATTTACTTTCCCTTGGAAAGGATCCACAAGTTGGGTGACTTACAACTCCAACAATAGGGAAGGTTTCCTCTATAATGCTCGCGATAAGCCCCTATTAACTACTATTCATGGTTTCCATTTTTCTTTTCTTTTATAACTCCCAACACCTTGATATTAACTCTCAAATGGTTTTTATTATATGATATGGAAGCAACATAATGTAACTATGTTGATTTATGTGGCTAAAAAATGGAGCATCGTTTAGATACAAGTTATGCGAAGGAAACTCTCTAAGTTTTTACTCCTACACTTCTTTTATTCCTCATGGAGGATTGAGGGTTATACCTTTAGGGTTTTGTTACCCTCAAAATAGGATTTTTGGTTCAACCCTTATTATTATTTTTTGTTAGTTGTAAACAATACATTGACATTATCTAATTCAAAGGAGAGAATGAGGGTTTTACCCTATACATGTCCCTCGGTCATTATATATATACTTTGATTATTTTGTATGAAATACATAGTCTCTCAGTCAAATTCCCCAACTATATAAATATGATGTCGTTACTACCATGTCATAGTTGCGAAATGTATTTGATGATGTCTTGTACACAAAATGCTATGTAATAATATCATTCTTCTCGCCGTTGATCTTTCTCGACTTTTGCGGTGGCTCCAAAAGGGAAAATCTTACCATAGTGATGTTACTTGGGTTAGTAGGTTTCTTATGTGGAGAGAGAATTTTTAGTTTTTAATCTCTGTGTTTACTTTGTTTTGTCAAGTTATAAAGGGTAGAGAGGGGTAAGTTCTATCTAGTGATAGCTCCGTTGTTATGTGATTATCTCTGGTTAATGACAAAACTTTCAGGGGAAAAACAAGTATTATGGTTTTAAAGTTTTTATCGATAAAAATAAAGTTATTATATACTCTTATGTGGTTTAACTTGCATGCAAAGTTTTATAAAATATACCAAGTTGATTCCTAGAGCTTGAAAGGCAAGGATTAATAATTAAATTGAATGTTATGTTTATTGTCCTCCTCCATACCAAATAGTTTGTCGTCGTTCCTTCTACTTACATGATATTTATCTTCTGCTTAAAGGGAGATTGCTCAAATGATTTTTTGGAATATTTATAGTTTAAAATCTTAGCAAAAAGAACACCAAGAAAAACAACAAATAATTGTCTTGTTTAATGATCATTTGTTAGGAACCCATGTCTTTACTTTCTTAGTATGTTGTTGTTGGACGCATATGCTTTGTAAGTCGTCCCGTAGTATTTGTTGATCAATAGTTTGTGTTATTGTTGTTGGATCATATGCTTTGTAAGTCGCCCGTAGTATTGTTGATCCATAGTTTGTAACGGCCCATGGTTTTGACCCATAGTATTGGCGCCTAGAATTAGTATATAAGTGTGTGTTGAGACCTATGAAGGCACCGTGAAGTTATTTGTATTGAGCTTGCTCATAGGAGGTTGCCCCCTAGAAGTGGCCTGTGATCAATATAAAAGTGATTCTGAGTTCTGTCATTTCTGCTATTTCACATATTCATATTAATTAATTGTTGCAGGTGCATCACATCTGGTATCAGAGCACTTTCTTGGGCTCACTGGGTGAAATTTCTGCCAAATTTTTTTCGCATCTGTTGCAGGTTCGGATTTGGGAATAATCCCTATCCGCTTAACTGTGGGAAGTACTTGGTCATAAGCCCTAAAACTCATTGTGAGGAGTACCACAGGAACCCCGAATTAGCTAGCCCATTGAGCGGACCTGCCAGCGAAAAGGGCAACGACCCCTACCTGATTGACTAGTTCCCACCCGTGAGGTAAACCAAGAGCTATCGTTTGTGGCAAAGTGGTTATTAGTTTTACCTGAGATGTGGAGTGAGGGGTACTGCCCCAATACGCAAGCTGTCAGACATCATTGGTGGCCGAGTGAAACCCCTGAACTGTTAGGAAGCCGCACATACCTGGGGTCCATATCTACTTTCAGCTGAACTATTGTCGATCACTACTGTGCCGTTTCAGATCCATTTTGCAAGCCGTTCTAGATCCAACCATTTTCAATCCATTTGGCGTTGTTCCAGATCCCTTCCAAGCCGTAGCCGCTCCAGTCTGGAAAAAAAAAGGAAAAGAAAAGAAAAAGTATAAAATTCAGTTTTTTCTCCATATCTCCCTTGTTTTCACTCTGTTTCCCTTGAAATTTTCGGGGAACCCCTGTCATCCCATTCTGCATATTTCATTCCCGAGGAACCTATCCCCAATTCCCCTTCCCAAAGCCCAAAAGGCCACATTTGTCTATTTTTAGGGTTTGCCATAAATTCCTCAGATTTCACCCAATCACCTTCAAATTTTACCACAGAGTTCCTCTCTGAATTCTGCTTCTTTGTCCCCCTCTGCCAAATTTTCCCAGTCTTTCACCCCGCTTCTGAAATCCTCATTTTTGCTTCCCTGTCTAGTCGACAGTGTCCAACACCTAGTCAAACCCCAATTACCCTTCATATTTTTTCCCAAGTCCAGATTTTCCCTTACTAAAGCAGTTGCTATTTTTATTTTCCTACCCAGTCAAAAAAAAAAAAAAAAACTCCTGGTTATGGTTGTCACCCGTGTAGGAGCAAAAACCATGGAAGAAGCACTTGCAGCCATCCAAGCCAAACTCCAGGATCTGGATGAAAAATTTCTCGGCCTCCATATTGAACATTCAGCTATGAACAACAAACGACAGTCCGAGTCTTCAACAGACAATGGGTTCTCTTCTTCCAGCAATTTTCGTGGTCCGAAGCTTGATTTTCCTCGCTTCAATGGTACTGATCCAACTGGATGGATCTATCGTGAAGAATAGTATTTCAGTCTGCATAATACTTTTGATGTCAACAAAGTTCCGCTGGCATCCTTTCACTTGGAACAGGAAGCTCTTCAATGGTACCGTTGGTACATCAAGGCTCATCCAGAGCCCAAATGGTCATACTTTTGCCAGCTCCTTTTGCAACGATTTGGTCCTAGTGCTTTTGATGAATTCACCGGAGCCCTCACTAAACTTCGCCAAATTGGCACTGTGAGAGAGTATCAAACCAAATTTGAGAACCTAGCCAACCACACCGAAGGATTGTCTGATGACTTTTACCAGAGTTGTTTTATCAGTGGTCTAAAGGATGCCATCTGCTTTGAGGTCAAAATTTTCTGTCCCACCACAATGATGGAAGCCCTAGGGTTGGCTAAGTTGGCAGAAGACAAGATTGCAGCCCAACAACGCTCCAAGCCCACTTTTGTTCCCTTCTGAAATATGGGTTCTCAGCGACCACCTATACCGCAGGCTCCTCGACCGACTCCTATTAAGCGTTTGTCTGAAACAGAGATGCAAGCACACAGAGAAAAGGGGCTTTGCTATAATTGTGATGAGAAATTCATTCGGGGACATAGATGTGTTCAGCAAAAGCTCTATCTCTTGGATGTGGAGTCTCCGCCTGCCTCTGAAATTGGTGACAAAGATCCAGAAACACTGGATGCTCCGGTCGACATTCAGGAACCGCCTATTGACCCTCCGTCTCAGGATAACTAGCCAGAGATATCTCTCCATGCTTTAGCTAGAATCACCACCCCCCAAACAATGCGGGTCAGGGGTTACTTCAAGAAGCTTCCTCTTACAATACTCATTGATTCTGGTAGCACTCATAATTTCATTGACCCTCGGATCGCCAAACAAGCTGATTGTTTTATCCATACTTGCTCCAACTTTGAAGTCATGGTTGCCAATGGGGGCACCTTACCTTGCAACGGGAAGTGTCGAAATGTGCGTATCTCTATGGGAGATTATACCTTGCGCTCTGACATGTTTTCCTTTCCCTTAGGTGGATGTGATGTGGTTTTGGGCGCTCAATGGCTACGCACACTTGGCCCTATCTTATGGGATTTTGCTGAACTTTGGATGCAATTTTCCCTCAATGGAAAAAAACACACATTGACATGATTACAATCAGGTTCTCTCATCATCATCAGTTCACATCGCATGGAAAAACTCCTCAAGAAGAATTCACATGGTGTCATCGCTTAGATCCATTCCATTCAGATGCAACCATCAACAGTCTCCACTACTCCTTTGGATCTACAACAAATTATGGATCGATATACAGGTGTCTTTGCTGAACCAGTGGGATTTCCACCTTCCAGGCTAGAAGACCATCGTATTCAGCTCCTTCCTGGAAGCGTTCCTCCCAACATCAGGCCCTATCGCTACCCATTTCACCAAAAAATGGAGATTGAAATGCTCGTTCGGGACTTATTGAAGCAAGGTATTATTCGCCCAAGCACTAGTTCCTTTTCTTCTCCAGTTATTCTTGTCCGCAAAAAAGATGGGTCATGGCACCTCTGCATTGACTTCTGAGCACTTAATCACCTCACCATCAAGGATAATTTTCCAATTCCTGTTGTTGATGAACTTCTTGATGAGCTTCATGGGGCTCACTTTTTCTCCAAGTTGGATCTTCGTTCTGGGTATCATCAAATTCGGGTTCATGAGGATGATATCCCTAAAACAGCTTTCCGCACACATGATGGCCATTATGAGTTTTTGGTCATGCCCTTTGGCCTCACTAATGCTCCTTCCACATTCCATGCCTTAATGAATAAAATATTTCGACCCTACTTGCGGAAATTCATTCTGGTATTCTTTGATGATATCCTCATCTACAGTAAAACATGGGATGAACATCTCCAGCATCTGGATCTTGTCATGCAACTTTTCTCTGACCATCATCTCCATGCCAAGTAGTCTAAATGTGTTTTTGGACAGAAGGAAGTTCAATATCTCGGGCACATTATCTCAGCACACGGGGTTCACGTGGATCCTTCCAAAATCGATGCCATGAACAATTGGCCGCATCCTCAGACACTCAAGAGCCTTTGTGGTTTTTTGGGGTTGACTGGCTACTACCGCAAGTTTGTCAAGGATTATGGGAAGATTGCAGCTCCATTAACTGCTCTATTGAAAAATGATGCTTTTACATGGACACCTGCTGCTCAGTGTGCTTTTGACAAACTAAAACAAGCTATGTGTACTACACCTGTGCTAGCTATGGCCGATTTTTCCAAGCCCTTCACTATTGAGAGTGATGCTTGCGGAAATGGACTTGGTGGTGTTCTCCTTCAATATGAACACCCCATTGCATTCACCATCAAAGCCCTTTTAGGTAAGAATTTAGCTGCCTCTACCTATGAGAAGGAAACGATGGCTATTTTGCATGCAGTACAGAAGTGGCGCCCATACCTATTAGGGAATCATTTCTGCATCAAGACTAATCACCAGAGTCTGAAATATTTCTTGGACCAGCATGTCTCCTCCCCGACACAACAGAAATGGGTTAGCAAACTCATGGGTTATGACTATGGGATCACTTACAAGAAGGGTAAAGACAATATTGTGGCAGATGCTCTTTCTCGCACATTTGATGCCCAAGGTTCTCTTTCAGCTATTTCTATGCTTGTTCCAAATTGGTTTCAATCTGTTCAACAGGGTTATGTCAATGACTCTTCCTTATCTCAAATCATCCAACGCTTGACCAACAACGCTTCTACTGTACCACATTACTCTTGGGATGGTGCTTCTCTGCGATACAAGGGTCGTCTGGTGCTTCCCCAGAGCACAGATCTTCAATAGGTTGTCTTCTATGAACTCCATGCTTCTCCATCGGCAGGGCACTCTGGGTTCCTCAAAACGTATGAACGAGCACGGCGTAACTTCTTTTGGCAGGGCATGAAAAGGACAATTCAACAGATGGTTGCCGAATGTGATACCTTCCAGCGCAATAAGGGTGAAACAACACTCCTTCCAGGATTGCTTGAACCCTTGCCCATACCTACACGGATTTGGATAGATATTTCTATGGATTTCATTAAAGGGTTCCCTAAATCTGGCGGGAAGACAGTGATTCTCGTTGTGGTTGATCGCCTCTCCAAATATAGTCATTTTTGTGCTCTCAACCATCCCTATACAGCCTCCTCCGTCGCTCAAATTTTCCTGGACCAGATCTTTCGTATTCATGGCATCCCTTCTTCCATTGTCTCGGATTGTGATGCGACTTTCACTAGTCATTTTTGGACAGAACTATTTCGCCACACTGGCACCAAACTGAAGATGAGTTCAGGGTATCACCCACAAACAGATGGTCAGATTGAAATTATCAATAAATGCTTGAAAACTTATCTTCGTTGCTTCACCTCAGAACAACAACATCAGTGGGCAAAGAGGCTTCCTCTCGCTGAATGGTGGTACAATACCTCTTACCACACCGCCTCTAAAATGACCCCATATGAAGCAGTATATGGTCAGGCACCTCCAGCTCTTCTTCCATACACCCCCAACAGTTCACCATTTCAGGAAGTTGACACGGTCCTTCGAAACCGCGATCAGATTCTTCACCTTTTGCGGGACAATATTCACATGGCAAGAAATCGCATGAAGCAACAAGTTGATCAGCACCGTTCTGAGCACACTTTTCAAGTCGGCGATATGGTTTTTCTTCGTCTCCAGCTGTACAAGCAATCCTCCTTGAAACTCAAAGGACGTCATAAGCTCACTCCAAAGTTCTATGGGCCATATCAAATTCTTCAAAAGATTGGGTCCGTTGCTTATAAATTGGAACTTCCTCCTTCTTCCCGCATTCATCCAGTATTTCATGTCTCTTATCTGAAGAAAGTTCTTGGCACCAACATCAATGGACAAACGATTTTACCCGAACTGGATTATGAAGGATCCATCCTTTTGGAGCCAGATTCCATCCTCAATCGGCGCACGCATCAGCTTCGCTCGCGCTCTATCACAGAGGTCTTAATTCAGTGGTACGACATGCAACCAGAGGATGCTACATGGGAACCACTCCTTCAGATTCAACAACAATTTCCACATCTAAAGCTTTGAGGACAAAGCTTTTTTTAAGGGGGAGGGGATGTTAGGAACCCATGTCTTTACTTTGTTAGTATGTTGTTGTTGGACACATATGCTTTGTAAGTCGTCCCGTAGTATTTGTTGATCAATAGTTTGTGTTATTGTTGTTGGTGCATATGCTTTGTAAGTCGCCCATAGTATTGTTGATCCATAGTTTGTAACGGCCCATGGTTTTGACCCATAGTATTGGCACCTAGAATTAGTATATAAGTGTGTGTTGAGACCTATGAAGACACCGTGAAGTTATTTGTATTGAGCTTGCTCATAGGAGGTTGCCCCCTCGAAGTGGCCTGTGATCAATATAAAAGTGATTCTGAGTTCTGTCATTTCTGCTATTTCACATATTCGTATTAATTAATTGTTGCAGGTGCATCACATCATTATTGCTTCACTATTCCTTTGGCAACAATAACTAATAGGTGATTATAGGTGTTGGTTTTTTTATTCCATTGAATGGCCATCAATGGATCTTTTCCTTTTTTGATATTGAGAAAATAAGCGAATGTGTAAATTAGCTTTCTATATCACTCATAATGCAGGTTTTTACCATAATGATGTTTCCTTTCATGACATTTGGCTGGAGAAAAAAGCATACGATCAATACTTGACCAATAAGACTGTATGTGATGTTTTCTATGTCACCATACATGGAGCCCTCAACAAATCAAGATGCACAAATGGTTGTGAGGTAATAATTATTTATAGAGAACTATGAGAGATTCTTGTGACAGTTTTTCTTCAAGTCTAATTCAAAAACCTTCAAGAACAACTGTTATCATTGGATGAATCTTCCACGAAGTTTGACAACCTTGAAATCCCATAGAGTTGGTTATGAATGAGAATAAATTGTGCATATAATAGCTCAACCTTGCCTCATTTAGACATATAAGTTCTCTATCCACCATTATATTCTCTTCAATTGATAGTTGTGATTGCAAAGGGATCCATGAATTATTGGAGCCCTACACATTATTTTTGGTTTAGAATAAAGATATAAATTCTAAAAAGTATATAATGAATAATCATATATGGAAAGTAGCTTGGAAAAATTAAGTGATTATTACTTTTAGACATTATTTCTTTATTAAAAATGATATACTTTTAAATATTAAAAATTTATAATTTATTATATTATTTCTTGAATAAATAGAGAACATTACTTTATGTAAAACAATAGTGGCTTTACCCATAATATTCTTTATCGTTTTTATGCCACTACCCATAATATTCTTTATCATTTTTATGAGATGGTTTGGCTTTTTAAAACATTATAAATTATATGATTTATTCTAAGAAACAAAATAATATTATAATGTTTCTTTATTACGAACAATAATTTTTTTTTAAATTATTAATAAAAACTTGTAATTATTTTGAAGTGTTTCTTTCAAATTTATAAAACAATAATATCTTTTAATGAAAATGAAAATATATTTTGAAATGCTTCTTTCAAATTTAAAAAACAATAACATATTTCAATGAAAATGAAAATAATGAGTAGATAAATATTATTTTATAGTAATTAATGAAATTTTAATATAAATTTCATTTAATGAAAATATATACATTTACTTTATAGTCAATTATGGATCAAATTCAACCATGGATTGAATTCAACCCTTTTCAAAAGTTAGTTATGGATTGAAGTCAACTAGGATTGAACTCAATCATGGATTGAACCAATCTTGGATTGAAGCCAACCTCGGGTTGAAATCAACCTTTCTTAAAAGTCAACTATGGATCAAAGTCAACTTTACTCAAAAGTCGACTTTAGATTGAAGTCAACCTTCGATTGAAGTAAACCTTGGATTGAAGCCAACCTTGGATTGAAGTCAACCTTTGATTGAAGTCAAGAATGGATTGAATTCACCATGAATTGAAGTCAAAGACAAACTTGGATTGAATTCAACCATGGATTGAAGTCAACCTTGGACTAAAGTCAACCTTGAAGTAAACCTTGGATTGAAGTTAGCCATGGATTGAAGTTAGACATGGATTGAAGTCAAACATGGATTGAAGTCAAACTTAGATTTAATTCAACCTTGGATTAGAGTCAACCATGTATTGAAGTCAAACATGGATTGAAGTCGACCATGGATTGAATTCGAACTTGGATTGAAGTCGAACTTGGATTGAAGTCCACCTTGAAGCTAACCTTGGATTGAAGTGAACCTTGGATTGAAATCAACAATGGGTTGAAGTAAACCATGAACTATTATTATCTATGGATTGAAGTCAACCATGCTTCAAAGTCAAACTTGCTTAAAAGTAAACTATCGTTTGAAGTTAACTATGTATTCAAGTCAAACAAGGTTCAAAGACAACCTTACTTAAAATTCAACTATGGATTCAAGTCAACCATGGTTCAAAGGAAACCTTGCTTAAAAGTCAACTATGGTTTGAAGTCAACCATGGGTTGAAGCCACCCATGAACTATTACTGTGCATGGTTTGAAGTCAACTATGGTTCAAAGTCAAACTTGCTTAAAAGTCAACTATGGTTTGAAGTCAACCATGATTCCAAGTATACCTTCCTTAAAATTCAATTATGGTTTGAAGTCAACCTTGCTTAAAATTCAACTATGCATTGAATTCAACCATGGTTCAATGTTAATCAACCACTTTTGAAGTCACCCATGGTTCAAAGTCAACCCTGACGTAATCATAGTTAAATTTGCTTAAAATTCAATTATGGATTGAACACAACCTTGCTTAAAAGTCAAATATGGATTGAAGTCAACCTTGCTTAAAAGGAAACTATGGATTGAATTCAACCATGGATTTAAGTTAATGTTGGATTGAATTAAACCTTGTATTGAAGTAAAACATGGATTGAAGTCAACCTTTGATTTAAGTCGATCATGGATTGAAGTTGACCTTAGAATGAAGTCCACCTTGAATCCAACCTTGGATTGAAGTCAACCATGGGTTTAAGCAAACCATGAACTATTATTATGTATGGATTGAAGTAACCCATGCTTCAAAGGAAACCTTTCTTAAAATTCAACTATCGTTTGAATTCAAATATGGATTCATGTCAACCATGGTTCAAAGGTAGCCTTGCTTAAAATTCAATTATGGTTTGAAGTCAACCATGAACTATTATTGTTTATGGTTTGAATTTAGCCATGGTTCAAAGTCAAACTTGCTTAAAAGTCAACTATGGTTTGAATTCAAACATGGTTCCCAGTCTACCTTCCTTATAAGTCAGTTATGGCTTGAATTCAACCTTTTTTAAAAGTCAATTGTGCATTGAATTCAAAAATGGTTTAAAGTCAATCAATGACTTTTGAAGTCAACCATGGTTCAAAGTCAACCCTGATGCAATCATAGGAGAACTTGCTTAAAAGTAAATCATGGTCCAATGTCAAACTTGTTTAAATTCAATTATGGATTGAACTCAACCTTGCTTCAAAGTCAACTATGGATTGAAGTTACCTTTGGATTGAATTCAACTATGGATTGAAGTCAATCTTGCTTAAAAGGAAACTATGGATTGAACTTCATTCTAGGTGGATCATCTCATCGTCGATCAAAGTTAAATTCTTCAAATTGTAAAATAAATATTACAGAGATAAAGAGGTCATCGAGAGATTTTCGGCAACGCTTGTTTCGCGCAAAAAAACCTCCAGATGCAAAAGTTATCAGTGTTCAAAGTTTCGACAATTTTAGGTAAAATTGGTAAAAATGGGTTATTTGGGCAAAAACTTTAATGTAAATTTTTATAAAAAAATTGGGAGTCCATGGGATTCCACCCCATGACCTCCAAGAGCGCCCAAATCCTTTCACCTAGCCCGCCTATCTAGCACACCATACAATGGTTCTTAACATATATGGGTGAGAACTTTTATTTAAAGTTGAAGGTTGTTTTGTTTTGAAAATGGGGTGGGGCCGAGGGCTTAGCCCTCGACCCCATGGTCAACAATGAGACCAGACCCCATATCTATGTTATATTGCCACCGAATTATATGCCAAACCTTTATATCATATCCATACCATATATTATATAATATTTCCAGTGTATTAACCATTGCCATCATAATATATGCCACATATTACAAAGTCGAACCACATAATATTACATTAAAAAAAAACAGTTATATGGGGAGAGGTTCGTCGGTTTGAACCCGTCACCTCCTCCCCCATTTCCTAGTGTTTTAACCAATGTGCCACCGACGCCTGTTGTATGGATGTAACGGATTTTACTTAAGAATTGCAGCCGGGGATATGGGGGCCCAAAACCACTATAAAAACCATGTTTTGACATGGATTCCGAGACGGTGAACAAATTCGATTGCACAGAGTTCGAGGTGGTATTAGCACGCTTCCCGAGGAAGTTTTGAAAATTTATCAAGGTGGCTTTGGCATGCTTCTTGAGGTGGTTTTTGCACAGTATTGAGATGCTTCCCAAGGCAGTTTCTGCACAGTTTTGGCATGCTTCCCGAGGTGGTATTGCATGGATCCCGATGCAATTTTATGTACAGTTACCGAGGTTCGTATAGGAATTAATGGGCACAGATATCGAGGTGGAATCCATATTGTTTTGTCTTTTATGCAGGAAGAGTTTCTCGATTTGCGTGCTAGAGGAGGCCTTAGGAAAACATAGTCGAGTTTATACTCATTTTTCTCGATTTTTCGAGAGGATTGCAATGGTGTTGTATGTTTTTGTTGATAACTGAAAGAAAACAAAAGTGTTTCTAGAACTCTCATTTTGTAAGCTTTGAAGACTAAATAAGATCAACCTTCTCATTAGATTTTGACCGGAGACGTAGCCCAAAGAGGGTGAACTCCGTTATCAGTTCGTGTCTACAAATTTCATGGTTTGCATCTCTTTATGTGCTTTATGTTCTTCAGATATGCCCTTTAAATTTGTCATTTAAAGCCTTTTTAATGGATTTATGCATTCAAACTTTCACATGCAAATATTGGTTATAAAGATCCTATCATTTTCGGATCAAATTTGGTATCAGAGTAGCTTAACCATTGCATTGCGAGTTTGTGAATGTTAACAAGATCTAGGCTTTAGAGAGGTGAAGGAGAGCTTGAAGAGTTTGATCTAGAGATTGGTTCAAGAATAATAAATAACATGGCAGAAGAGGACTACCGAGAAGAAGATGAAAAGGATTTCCGCAAAGCTTTCTATCATATGGCAGATAGAGTAGAAAATTTGTTTGCAGATTATCAAGAGAGGTTGAAAAAGAAGAAAATAACGAAGGAGAAAGCGGAGGATAATGCTTCAGGAAAAAGAGGAGGACCTTCTGAACCTTCTTCTCCATCTTCTTCTTCTTCTTCTGAAAGTTCCAATACTTCAAATCCCAAGAAACAACCTGAGAAGGATAAGTCTGATTTACCTTATTTGAAACTTGATATTAAGTTTTATTTGCCTACATATAATGGTGAAATTAACGTAGAAAAACTAGATGATTGGATCAGACAGATCAAAGTGTATTGCAAGCTTCAAAATCTTGTAGATGATAGTAGAAAGATCCAGTTGACTACTTTCTGCCTTGGAGGTACTGCACTCATCTGGTGGGAGAGTAAGGCACAGGGACGCATCCTTAACAAAGGTAAAATTATTTCTTCCTGGTATGAATTTACTACTACTTTTGAAGAAGCAATTTTATCCATTAGGTTACATACATCTAAGCTATGATGGATTGGAAAAAGTTAAGGCTAGGTAAAGGTCAGAATGTACAAGAGTACACTCAGGAATTTAGAAAGAGAGCTTTGATTTGGGTATACCTCTCTACACTCAAGAAACTCTTCTCATGTTTATTGGAGGATTACATAGTTATTTGTGTCATACAATACTTATGTTTAATCCTACTAACCTGGATGAAGTGTGTGTTCAAGCCACACATATTGAATCCAAAGGGAAGAATGTTCATGATGAATTTTCTTCAGTTGAATCCAATAAATTGAAAGAAGGAAAGGACAAAGGGAAGAGAAAGCATACAGTTACTGTGAAGAAAGGGGATACAAAAATTTCATGTTCTCATTGTCAGAGAGATGGACATGATGTAGAACACTATTGGAAGCTACATCCATAATTGAAACTGAAGTGGTTTAAGGATCGGAAAGGGAAGCACAAAGCTACGATTATTGTTGAGGACCTTGGATCAAATTCTGAGGATGAAACAAATATATCAATCGTAGGTGTGAAAGGTAAAGCTATTGTTGGTAATGATTCTAACATTGGCTCCTCATGTGCTTCTACTTCTAAAGATCATGAAAATTCTAAGGATAGAAAAAGGAATGCATTGTTTCATATAAGGGTAATAAAAAAACAAGCTAAGATCGACACACTCGTAGATAATGGATCTCAAGCTAATCTTATTTTAGAAGAAGTAGTTAAGAAATTGGGATTAATAACAAAGCCACACAAGAAACCTTATCCATTAGGATGGGTATGCAAAGATAAAATATTACAAGTAACAAAGCAATGTGATCTAAAGTTTACAATAACATCCAAGTTTACAGATAAAGTTGAATTTGATGTGGTTCCACTAGATATTTGTGGAATTGTGTTGGGAAGCCTGTATTTATATGATCGAAAGGAAATATTCTATAGGGAAGATAATCAATATCATTTGTTTAAGGAAGGAATTGAGTACATAGTACATTCAAATTCATTTAAAAATGACAGATAAATGGGAACTGCACAACAATTAAAACGGATTGTTAATGCAAGTCAGAATTTGGCACTTATGTCTATGCAATGTAAGGAAGAAAAGAATCGTATGCATGAAAAGGAAGTGTTGTTGAATCACAATACAAATAGTTTGGTTGATAATATTCCTATGATAAAACATAAGCATGATATGAGTACAATCTCTTTCACTTGTTCAATGTTGATATTCAGCCTATTACTAATCAACAGTGTGTGGTTTGTTCCTACAATATTGAAAGAAGATTTTGTTGAAAAATGGATTAATGTACTTAACAATGTCAGTGCAGAGTTGATTGTTTTTATGATGAGTCAGGTCTACAGATTCCAAGAAGAATGGACAAGTGATACATGACAAGTAAGACGAACATGCCCTCACTTGAATTCTGAATGATTCTGGATTTTGGTGGTCCAAAAGCTTCTCAGTGGGAAGGTTTGATTCAGGTTGATCATCTCAACGTCGATCAAAGCTAAATTCTTCAAATTGTAAAATAAATCTTACATGGATTAATATCTCGTCGATATCTTTCCGGAAACACTTGTTTCGCGCAAAAATACCACCGGATGCAGAAGTTATTAGTGTTTGAAGTTTTGGCAATTTTTGTTAAAATTGGTAAAAATGGGTTATTTGGGCAAAATTTTTAATGTAAATTTTTATAAAATAAATTGGGAGTCCAAGGGATTCGACCCCATGACCTCCAAGATCACCCAAAGCCTTCACCTAGCCCACCTAGCTAGCACACCATATAATGGTTCTTAACACATATGGGTGAGAACTTTTATTTAAATTTGAGGGTTTTTTTGTTTTGAAAATGGGGAGTGGCCGAGGGCTTAGCCCTCGACGGTTAACGAGACCACACCCCATATCAATGTTATATTGCCATCGAATTATCGGCCAAACCTTTATATCATATCCATACCATATATTATATAATATTTCCAATGTATTAACCATTGCCACCATAATATATGCCACATATTACAAAGTCGAACCACATAATATTACATTCAACAAAAATAGTTATATGGGGAGAGGTCCACGGGTTTTAACCCATCACATCCTCCCCCATTGCCCAGTTTTTTAAACAATGTGCCACCAACGCCTTTTGTGTATGGATGTGGCGTATTTTACTTAAGAATTGCAGGCGGGGATATGGGGGCCCAAAACCACTATAAAACCATGTTTTGACACGGATTCTGAGGTGGTGAACAAAGCTGATTGCACAGATTTCGAGCTGGTATTGGCATGCTTCCTGAGGTGGTTTTGCACAATTACCGAGGTGGTTTTGGCATGGTTCCCAAGGCCATTTTTGCACAGTATTGACATGATTCCCTAGGCGGTTTCTGCATAGTTTTTGTATGCTTCCTAAGGTGGTATTACATGCACCCCGAGGTGGTTTTATGCACAGTTCTTGAGGTACGTACATTAATTAATGGGCACAGATCCCAAGGTGGAATCTGTATTGTTTGTCTTTTATGCAGGAAGAGTTTCTCGATTTGCATGCCAGAGGAGGCCTCAGGAAAAGACAGTCGAGTTTATACTCATTTTTCTTGATTTTTCGAGAGGATCGCAGTGGTGCTATCTGTTTTTGTTGATAACTGACAGAAAACAGAAGTGTTTCCAGAACTCTCATTTTGTAAGCTTTGAATACTAAATAAGATTGACCTTCTCATTAGAAGTGGCCCAAAGACATAGCCCAAAAAGGGGTAACTCCGTTATCAGTTCTTGTCTACAAATTTCATGGTTTGCATCTCTTTATGTGCTTTATGTGCTTGATGTGCTTCATATATGCTCTTTAAATTTGTCATTTAAAGCCTTTTTTAATAGATTTATGCATTCAAACTTTCACATGCAAATATTGGTTATAAAGATCTTGTCATTTTCGGATCAGAACTCAACCTTTGGTTGAAGTAAACCCTCCTTAAAATTCACCCTCGAATTAAAGTCAACCATGGATTGAATTCAACCTTAGATTTAAGCCAACTATGGATTTAAGCCCACTATGGATTGGATTCAACCTTGGATTGAAGGTCAACCTTGCTTAAAAGTCAACTATGGATCAAAGTCAACTTTACTTAAAAGTAATCTATGGATTGAAGTCAACCTTGTATTGAATTAAACCGTGGATTGAATCCAATGTTGGATTGAAGTCACCTATGGATTGAAGTCACCCTTGGATTAAAGTCAACCATAGATTGAAGTCAACCATGGATTGAAGTCGAAGACACACTTAGATTGAAGTCAGCCATGGATTGAAGTCAACCTGGAATTGAAATCAACCTTGAAGGAAACCTTGGATTGAATTCATCCATGGATTAAATTCAACCATGTATTGAAGTCAAGGTTAGATTGAATTCAACTTTGTATTGAAGTCAAACATGGATTGAAGTCAACCTTTGAGTGAAGTCGACCATGGATTGAAGTCGACCTTGGAGTGAGTCAACCTTGAATCCAATCTTGGACTGAAGTCAACTTTGGATTGAAGTCAACAATGGGTTGAAGTAAACCATGAACTATTATTATCTATGGATTGAAGTCACCCATGCTTCAAAGTCAACCTTGCTTAAAAGTCAACTATTGTTTGAAGTCAACTGTGGATTCAAGTCAACCATGGTACAAAGGAAACCTTGCTTAAAATTTAACTATGGTTTGAAGTTAACCATGGATTCAATTCAACCATGGTTCAAAGGAAACATTGCTTAAAATTCAACTATGGATTCAAGTCAATCATGGTTCAAAGGAAACCTTGCTTAAAAGTCAACTATGGATTGAAGACACCCATGTATTGAAGCCAACCATTGTTAGCACTATTGTCCCTAATCATAAAGTCCTTAACAACCTCATCGTTACTTGACAGTTGAAGGTTTGTTATGTGTAAACATGGTAAAAAAGTTATGTTCATATGAATAACGAATGTTGCTCGAGCTTATGCCCTCTTTCGACCACTTCGGTTTTTTGGTCTTTTTGTTTACTTGTTTATTTATTAATTATCATGTGGTATGAGAGCGGTAACGACCTAATGGGCCTAACGAGTAAGAGATATGATGCCGTGTTTATGATCCAATGACTTGGAGCATCCATGATCTAAAGTGTCGTGATTTTCTTCATTTATTAATCATTCATATAAGATGTTGGTGCATTTTCGATGAAGAAGCTTCTGCGTTAAATAGATTATGTGATTTGGATGCTATTTTGTTGAAGATGCATCTACCTCTACTACAAAACAAACAATATTGCATTTTGATGAGCATGCAATCCAAGTGAAGGGAACAAAGAACTATGCGAAGGTTAATATTACTAAATCTTGAATTCACACCTATGTTTATTTTTGTGTTGAATACCTAGAACAAATTGCCAGTCAAAATGAATATATTCCCGTGATTGATCTCCACATTTAATAGAGGGAAATAAAATAGAAAAATTGTATGTTGTTGTGTTATCTTGTTCATTTCACTGACTCGTGTGATTGGATTCCATCCATGGTTCCCACTCGTCTTCTAAATTTATTATGATCACTACTAGAGCTTGAAGTGTTGTTTTCTTGGGAAATTTGAGAATTTGATTTTGAGTTAAATGAAGGAATATGTTCTTGGAAGGAGGAACAAATATGGTGCAATCTGGAGGTTGTAGACACAATATATTGATATATTGTCACGGCTTACATTCAAGTACATAAAAGAGAAGATGTCATGATATAGAGAAGGGATGTCATCCTTATATAAACCATGTGCTACGTGACAACATTGTTTGCAAATGATCTGCAGAAGAATATGCCATCCAAATCATTGTTCTGTGGTATTCAGTTGAAGAAGAAGTCTCTTCCTGAAGGCTAAATGTGAAGAAGGTTGACTTGCTCGTTCTAGTGGAAGTTACAATCTGCCACAAAATTCAGAGGATTGATTTATGCATCTACTTGCACTTTATACTGTTAAAAAAAGGTTTGATATTTCTCCATTTCTTAAATGATGTTTATGCCAAGTTGATACCCTTGCTAATGGATATTTTAATGATGGATTCATTTCGCAATCCTTTGAATCTTGTTTCTTACACTATTGCTGGGAGAGAGGGTTGAACATATTGTTGGGATATAGGGTTGAACATATTGTTGGGATATAGGATTGAACATATGCCCAATTTGCTTTTCCCATCAGAGGGAGATTCCAACAAATCTTGCATAATGAATGTTGCTCGGGCCTATGCCATCTTTCTGCCACTTTGGTTTCTTGTCCTTTTTGTTTCAAGATCTATCATAATTGAAACTGCAAGAGAAACACTGAGGATCTTGTATACCAAGTATGATCCAACTGCTAAGGCTTTCTACATAGTTGCAGTTTTTTTTATCGGAGTGAGAGCCATAATAGTAAGTTGCAAATAGATGCGCAAAGCTATAGATTTTTTGGTACGGGGTGGTAGCGCAAGCATAATAAAACTTTTGTTTGATCAAACTGGTCATGTATTAAATGGGGAAATGTTGTATTCAACCTTGTTTTCCATTTTCGAGAATGTAAGATAAAAACAAAGGACGTGTTGACATTGTGTTTATGGGATGCTTAAAAGTTGAGGTAATATTTTGATATAATTGCTACTTACATAGAATAAAAAGCATGAGAGTATAGTGATGAAAGTTATTATTATGCATCCTTATAAATATTTTCAAGGAAGGGGGTTAAAGATAAATATTTTTTTTCTCATGTTTTTGTTTTTTTTATTTGGGAAGAACTTTCTTTTAAGTAGGAGGCAAAGAAAGAAAAGAAGAAGAAGAAGAAGTTGAAAGAGGATTTTATATTTTTCATTAAATTTTAAAGGAGTTATAAGCTATTTTGTAAAGTAGCTATGAGGGGCTCCACATTTTGCAAATTGTATGTAATTAGAGTTATATGGAGAATAGAGCTATAAGGTTTATGTGACTTTCGATATAAGGGGATTATATTTTTCAAGGGGGCATAAGGCATTTATTTGAATAAAATTGCATTTCTTGTCTTGAAGTCCTGGATTCGCCCGAAATTGAATAAGGGGGTCTTAGGAATTTTTGTGGCCTTGTGACCATTGGTGTGGTGGTTATTTTTTGCATTTTCTCTTTTGGGGGGTCCAAAGAGAGTTTGTATTTTGGTATTTTAAACATTTTTTTCTTCACTTTAAGAATGGCTCGCATTGAAAATATGTTTCATCTGCTCCATACATTAATTGGCACAAGTTCGGTACCCATAATTTCACTTAACAAAGGAAATGTTATGTATGTACTTAACTATCTACAAGTGATGCATATAAAGGTGGACATGTTAAAATTTCAAAACATCTTCTTAACAAATGAATTAAGTCTTGTTCGACATCAAAAACTCGATTTCATTATCTTTCAAAATAATCCACTGTTTGATAGTAACTTTCAAACGAAAATGATGTCACTAATGAATCAAACAACAAAAATGTACCTGTTGATTGTGAGCACCAATTCAATATAGTTTCGATTGATAACACTAACAACAAAGTGGATACGGTGACTGAATTGAAGGATCGACATACAAATTAGCTTAATTTTGTTCGACCTTCGGAAGACGTTCAATTTAAACGAAACAAATGTAGTTTATGCTATGAAAAGGATCATTATGGTGATATTTTTAATATACCTAATTATTCCAAACCAATCAAGTTTGTGAGTGGTGGATATTTGTTTAATTCCAATAGGAAGGATGAATATGAAGGTGATAATCAAGAACAAGTACAGGATGATATGGAACAAGAACAAGTAGAGGACGACCATCATGGTCGTAATGTAAATGTTTATATGGATGATGATATAAGTATTGAGGATGATGATGATGATTTGTTGAACGATGAACTTGAACAATGCCAACACTGTCACCAAGTTGGACATAAGGAATTCTAGTGATTTGATCTTCACCCGTGCAGTTATTGTGGGAAGAAAAATCATGTTTCAGATAACTGTTGGAAGCAACCAAAAATTTGGAGGAAAAAGGTGAATTTTGGTTGGTTATGTACTTGGCATTGTTCATTGGAAGCCAAGTTGTTAGAGAGATGTTACAGTCGGATCCATACACAAGTACAAACATGTTTGATTGGATATCGTAGAACTGTAGATGGAAAAGAGTGTTTTGATTCAGGATTTTTTGATTTCAGGGTATGATCGAGGCCCACACTTTTGCTAGAGCCTTTTTAGTTGAAGAACGAGTATTTAGACTCTGCACAAATACATTTTTTATTACCTCTTTTTCACTTTCATAGGGGGTACATAATATTATTTATTTAGACTTCTCACTTTCAGTTGATAGGGGAGAATATTGTTGATGTGTCAGACTTCAAGTTTTGAAGTTTGTCTAGTGATTTTTGAGGATTATGCATGTTGGATTCAGGACATGATGGATTGAGGATGTTTGAGGACAATTTTTCAAATAGGATTGTTGGATTTGATGGATTGTTTGACACATGGACATTTGATGTCACATTTGACACTTGGTTTCAAGATTTATATTAGTACCAATGATTCACTTGGTTTACTACCCATATGATCTTTTATGGACACATGATTTTATAGATACAGGTTTCAGATGCCATTCAAAACTTTTTTCTCTCATCTTATTTTGGGTAGTTTTCTTATGTGTCGTTTCCCGAGAGCAGTTTTGTGGACTTATTTGTTCACTTACAAGGATGATCTTTAGATCTTGCAGAATACAAATGAATATTCCACATCTTTGCTTGGCGTATTCCAATTTGTTAGGAATTTTCAGGTTATGAGATGTGTTGGACTTTGAAGGCAACTCAGTTCTCATCAAGGGTTTGGTCTCATCAGGTTGTGGGTTCACTTTAGTGAACACCTACGGGTTGTCTAGCTCATTTGTTGCATAATGAGTTTCATACTTGGTTTTGATATCCATTTGGTGCATTTTCAAACATATCTTCATCGACATCCATGAGGTTTCAAACCATGGGTTACAGGTTGAAGAATTATCATATTTTGCACTAGTCCTTGTTGTCGAGCCAATACTTTTGTACAGAATTAGAATTAAGGGGGTGATTGTTAGCATTATTGTCCTTAATCATAAAGCCCTTAACAACCTCACTGTTACTTGACGGTTGAAAGTAGTTATGTGTAAACATTGTATAAAAGTTATGTTCATGTGAATAATGAATGTTGCTCAAGCTTATGCCCTCTTTCCACCACTTTAGTTTCTTGTTCTTTTTGTTTTCTTGTTTATTTAATATTTATCAACCATGAACTATTATTGTGTATGGTTTGAATTCATCCTACATGGTTAAAAGTAAAGCTTGCTTAAAATCAATTATGGTTTGAAGTCGACCATGGCTTGAAGTCAACCTTAGTTCCAATTCAAGGTTGCTTAAAAGTCATCTATGGATTGAAGTAAACCTTGCTTAAAAGTCATCTATGTATTGAAGCCACCCATCGTTCAAAGTCAATCAACTGATTTTGAAGTCAACCATGGTTGGAAGTCAACACTGATGCAATCATAGTTAACCTTGCTTAAAAGCCAACTATGGTTTGGACTCAACCTTTCTTAAAAGTCAACTATGGATTCAAGTCACCCTTGGATTGAAGTCAACCTTACTTTAAAGGAAACTATGGATTGAAGTAAATCCTAGATTGAAGTCAACCCTATTTAAAACTCACCCTCGAATTGAAGTCAACCATGGATTGAAGTCAGCCTTTGCTTAAAGTCAACCTTGGATTGAAGCACAGGGGATTCACCTTATTGACCAATATCCTATCACATTCATTCATAAAGGGGGGATTTTTAATTATGAAAAATAAGGTCAATATATTTTAGGTATTGGGGGGAAATGAGTAGGGTATGGGGAGTTTATAGGTATTGGGGGGTATAAAAAGGGGTACTAGTAAAAATAAGGAATATCTCATAAAATTATGGTTTTTTAATTGGAAATATATTGGGAGAGGGGCTCAACAAAAGGATTTTGGTAGTCATTTATCAATATCCATTGAAATTAGAGGTATTATTTAATATCCCATGAATGAAGGTGCTATGGCATAGTTTCATTGAGTGAAGACCCCATGGATTGAATCTAGTAAACCATGGATTGGAGTCAACCTTGGATTGAAACTAACCTGGGGTTGAAGTCAACCTTGATTGAAAGTCAACTATGGATTGAAGTCAACCTTACTTAAAAGTCATCTATGGATTGAAGTCAACCTTGTATTTAAGTACACCTTGGATTGAATTAAAACATGGATTAAAGCCAATGTTGGATTAAAGTCAACTATGGATTGAAGTCAACCTTGGATTGAAGTCACCATGAATTGAAGTTGAAGACAACCTTGGATTGAAGTCAACTATGGATTGAATTCAACCTTGGATTGATGTCAACCTTAAAGTCAACCTTAAATTGAAGTCAACCTCGAAGGAAACCTTGGGTTGAAGTCATCCATGGATTGAAGTCAACCATGGATTAAATTCAAACTTAGATTGAAGTCAACGTTGGATTAAAGTTAACCTTGTATTGAAGTTAAACATGGATTGAAGTCGACCTTTGATTGAATTCAACCATGGATTGAAGTTGACCTTCAATTGAAGTCAACCTTGTATTGAAGACAACCTTGTATTAAAGTCAAACTTGGATTGAAGTCAACCATGGTTTGAAGTAAACCTTGAAGTATTATTATCTATGGATTGAAGTCATGTATGCTTGAAAGTCAACCTTGCTTAAAATTCAACTATGGATTGAACTCAACCTTGCTTAAAAGTTAACTATAGATTAATGTCCCCCTTAGATTGAAGTCAACTATGGATTGAATTCAACATTTGATTAAATTCAACCTTGGATTGAATCCAAATATGGATTGTAGTAAACCTTGGTTTGAATTCAACCTTTTTTAAAAGCAACCTATGGATTGAGGTGAACCTTGGATTGAAGCCAACCTTGGATTGAAGTCAAACCTTGCTTAAAATTCAACTATGGATTGAACTCAACCTTGCTTACAAGTAAGCTATAGATTGAAGTCACCCTAGGCTTGAAGTAAACCATTAATTGAAGTCATCCTTGCTTAAAAGTCAATTATGGATTGAAGTCAACCCTATGTAAAAGTCATTTATGGATTGAAGTCAACTAGGATTGAATTCAATTATGGATCAAGGTCAACCTTGGATGGAATCCAACCATGGGTTGAATTCAACCTTGCTTAAAAGTCATATATGGATCAAATTTACCTTACTTAAAAGTCAACTATGGATTGAAGTCAACATGAATTGAAGTTGAAGACAACCTTGGATTGAAGTCAACCATGGATTGAAGTCAAACTTGGATTGAAGTCAACAATGGATTGAATTCAACCATGGATTGAAGTCAACCTTAGATTGAAGTCAACCTTGGATTGAAGTAAACCTTGTATTGAAGTAAAAAATGGATTGAAGTTGACCTTTGATTGAAGTCGACCATGGATTGAATTTGAACTAGGATTGAATTCAACCTTGAAGCCAACCTTGGATTGAAGACAAGCTTGGATTGGATTCAACCTTGTATTGAATTCAACCATGTATTGAAGTAAACCATGAACTATTTTTAGCCATGGATTGATGTCACCCATGCTTCAAAATCAACCTTGCTTGAAAGTCAACTATGGTTTAAAGTGTAGTGATCCTTAACCCAGAAATTGAATCACAATCGTAAGATATAAAATACTTAAAATTCATAATTAACCAAAATACATTCCCCATAAGAATAACACCAAGATATAGAGAAACCCTTAAGGTAGGGTAACACCATCAAATACTCCTTAAGGAAGGAATCACTCCAAAAGCCATGCTTGTACAACAATAATATCCAACCTGACTAATACAATATACTCATATCTATTTATACTTTCTCATGAGTATATTTAAGGGTCTATGCCTTATTATTATATTATTTCTTCTAACTAACCCCCAACCACCAAGTGGACCATATTCCATTATTAATGGACACATTACATTAATTACTCCCATTGGGTACACATTACATAGTGTATTCTCTTTTGGATGCCCATTACATCATTTATTCCCCTTAGGTACCTCCCTAGGTACCCCATATTATTCCCCCTAGGTATATAACATTACACCCCCCTTGAAAATGTTTAGTCCTCGAAACATGAGAGGAAGAAATATAATGATATCGACTAAGAAAATTAATCAACTAAGACCAAGCACGAGCATCCATCCATCCAAGTGGAATGTGAATATGTGGTCTAATTGCTTATTGGCTTCCTTGCCCTTGATTCTTGTTCATGTGGTTCCAAGATGTTGTTTCACTTCTCTGGTATCTCCCTGTATTGCTTGTAGTTCTCAATGCATCTCCATATTTTTTTATTTGTTGATTCCATCGTGGTCCATAGTTGGCTTGTTGGCGCTCCCAATTTTTCCTTGATGATTTTTGCTTCTCAAAGTGGTGTGGGTGGTGATATGAAATGACCTAAATGATGGGTACATCTTTATTTGTCTTCATAACATGTGATTCCTTGGAATCATGTAGCTTCTTAGATTCTTCTTCTTGTAGATTCCCTTCCTGGGAATTTTCTTCATGAGATTCTAAAGTATCTTCTTTTAATTCCACCACAGACTCTTCATTTGATGTGTCATTCACTCCTGCAGCTAGTTCCTCTGCGTAGACTTCATCTTGTTCATTCCGGGTCTCTTTTTGTTTTGTATGAGACATATCCTGTAATGTAATTTTCTTTTTCTTGTACCAAATATTTAAAAACTTCTTTTATGCATTAATATTAAATGTACCCATTGATTGCATCCAAGCATATCCCGAAATAACATCCACATCATCCATATCTAAAGCATAACAATTTGAATGCAATACATATTTATCCATAGTAATCTTCAAATCTTAAAAAATTTGAAAAGTTTCACCATCAACCTATGTGCTTTGAATATGTTGGGTAGGAACTTGCAATTTTTTGGCCAAATAAACATTGATGAAATTATGCTTGCAACTAGGGCTAATAGAAACAAGAATATTCTCATTTTGAATACATCCTTGAACTTTCAATATAGAAAATAGACTCTTATGCCCCACTTGATCTTCGTTCTTTGCATGAGACCACTTGTCTAAAAGTAATTGTTCAATGTATTCATCAAAAAGTGCTTTCTAAGTGCTTTCATCTTAGTAGAGTCAAGTGAGCACCACCATACCTTAACATCATCTTTAAAATAAAAGCCTATGCAACTTCTCCACAAGAAGTTAAATTTCGACTTGTAGTCTTTTAACCATTCTTCAATGTTAAAATTTAAAATGAGCATAACGCGATCACCCTTGCTCATAATTGCTATTATACCTATTTCTAGAACTGGAATGGCCACTTCGCATCTACATATGAGAGCATAACATAAATTTGGGCATCCTGTTAGAATATATTTGCTCTACAATCTTCACGGCCATCACCGAAATTCTGAAAAATAATTGATTTTAAATCAGCGATATCTCCACTTTTTGGACTCCAAATAAGATGGTTTTTTTTTTTAAATTATGTATTTTTGCAAGAGGATTTCAGACTTGCAATTTGTTTCTTCTAAATCTACACCAAAATTTTTAGAAATTGATCTGAAAGTCGCCACTGAATTTTTCCTTGAATTTTTTTCCAAAAAGAAGAAAGAAAGAAAAAATTATCCACTAATCCCAAAGAAAGAGCTCTGATACCACTTGTAGTGATCCTTAACCCATAAATTGAATCAAAAAAATATATGTAAAATACTTAAACTTTATAAATAACCAAAATAAATTCACCATAAGAATAACACCAAGATATAGAAAAACCCTTAAGGTAGGGTAACACCATCAAATACTCCTTAAGGAAAGAATCACTCCAAGCCATGCTTGTATAGTAATAATCTCCAACATGAATGATACAATGATACTCATCTCTATTTATACTTTCTCATGAGTATATTTAAGGGTCTATGTCTTATTATTATATTATTTCTTCTAACTAACCCCCAACCACCAAGTGGACCATATTCCATTATTAATGGCCACATTACATTAATTACTCCCATTGGGTACACATTACATAGTTTATTATCTTTTGGATACCCATTACATCATCTGTTCCCCTTAGGTACCTCCCTAGGTACCCCATATTATTCCCCCCTAGGTATATGACAATCACCTCAGAAATTGAATCACAACAAAGATATAGAACACTTAACTTCATAAATAACCAGCATAGATGCATCTTAAACCCGTAGCTATCAAGCACCGAGAGGGATCCAATTTCTTGAGGTGTATTTATTTTTTTAAATTTAAACTGAAGAAATTTGATATCTCTTGATTGATAGATCCGGGTTTAAGTTTTAAGTGTTTATTTTATAAACAAACATCCATTTTTTAATTACTTTTCATAATATTTTCTTTCATGAACCAACATGGATTTTTTTTAAATACTTTCCATAATTTTTTATTTTATGAGCTGACATGAATTTTTTTAATTATTCTGTTAGTAACAAACGTTACATCACAAATAGAATTTGCTGCCAATGCTTTGGCAAAAATGTGAATGTTTTTAAGGCACCATTCTCCAAGGAGTTTTGGTCTAGCAACTTGTTCCCATTTGACCCAGGGAAGGACATTATTTTCGCTCTTTCCAGACAAGAGAAACCTGAAGAAAATTTTACGATATTTTTCCAAAATGTATTTTGGAATCCATGCCAGTGACATCCAATATATTGGTATGGCTTCTAAAACATATTTGACCAAAACCAATCTTCTGGCTCTAGAGAGCCATCAATGACTCCATCTATTTATTCTCTTCTCTAACTTTGCCATCAACCATTTCCAATCTTCCTTTTTGTAGTTATTTGGTTTTAGTCTAAAGCCCAGATACTTTAACCCATCATCAAGAAAGTTTAAGCTGAAAGGAAACAGTGCAGTGTACCTTTGTAGATCTAGATCCTCCAGGTTGATGGGTGTATTTTTTCTCGTTTAGAATCATACATGTAGCTTGTCCAAAAATATTCAGAATATCTGAGATTTTTTCAGCATCTTTGACTGACCCATCACAAAAAATGAGGATTTCATCCACAAAGACAAGATGAGTGATGATGAGGTTGTTTGCAATCATGATCCCATAAAAAGAGCCTCTCCTCTTTGCATCTAAAATTGCTCTAATAAGTCCTTATGCTACTAGGAGAAATAGAAAAGGAGAGAGGGGGGAACCTTGGTGGAGTCCTCTTTCAGAAAAGAAGACTAGGGATGTTGAGCCATTTATTAGAAATGAAAAGGATGTCGTAGTTATACAACAAAATACCCATTTTATTAAAGGATAAGTGAAGCAAAGATGAGTCATGAGAATCCTTAAGTACATCCAACTTAATATGTCAAAATATTTTGAGAGGTCAATTTTTATTACTGCTCCCTTTAATTTTCTAGATTGTATACTGTGTAGACCTTCTTGAGAAACCCCAATAGCTTCATGGATTTGTCTGTTTTCCAAAAACCCAAATTGTGCATGGGAGATCATCTTTAAGAGCACCTTCTTCAGTCATCTTGCAATGATTTTAGCCACCACTTTGTAAGTGATATTACAAAGGGAGATTGGTATGTAATCTTCAAGGGTGTCTGGATGATCCGATTTTGGAATGAGAGCAATGAAAGTGGAGTTGAGAGGGGGATGCATGTGACCTTTGTGACGGGATTATTCAACCAGTTGGAGAAGATCCATTCCAACTGTGTCAAATAAGGCTAGGAAGAATTCAATTTTCCATTCATCTGGACCTGGACTTTTATATTTCTAGAAACTGTGCAGTGTTTCCTTTAATTCATCTTCCAAAATTTCTTCCATGAGCTCATTATTATCCTCTTCTGTTAATAACCCTGGGAAAATTTGGGATAACTGAATGACCTCAGCTATGGTTGCCCGACTGTCTACTTTGAAGAGAGATTCAAAATGAAATTTTCTCAAGTTTGCAAGATAATTGAAAGAGGAAACCTCATCATTGTTGTCATTTCTTAATTTCCAGATGGTGTTCTGAGATCTCCTTCCTTTCGCAAAAGACTGGAAATTTTTTGTATTATCATCTCCACTTTCAAGCCAAATGGATCTACTTTTAAGCCTCCAAATTTCCTCTTGTTCCTTTAGAATTTTCCTCTTTCTAGATTCCAAAGAGCTCAAAATATCTTTTTCTTCTTGATTGATAAAGCCACCACCTTCAGTTATCTAGATCTCTGCAATTTCAAGTTCCACCTGTTTTAAATCCCGATCCTCTTTTTCCTTATGAGTTTTAGCCCAATCTTTAAGATGAGTCTTTATTCTGGAGATATTCTAGGTGATGTGTGAAGTTGCATGAGTCCCTTACTCCTGTTAGTACATAATCCATTTTAAATGAATGAGTTGTAGTACTTCCTCATTTTTTAACCATGCTACACATAATTTGAAAGGACTGGCGGGCTTTCTTGGGTTATTATGAATTTCCAGACAAATTGGGTGATTGTCAGAATCCCCACGAGAGTCAACCCATTGCCGAAGCATAAAATTTTGGTACAAGAGTCCTTGTGCAATTAAAAAATGATCTAATCATTTTGCAATTTTGTCTTCTCCCATTATTTTGTTGGTCCAAGTGGGTTTCAGTTTGATAGGGTCAAGATCCAGTAGATGTAATTTATCTAGTAAATAGACAAAGTATTTTTCCAGTGGATCCACCCTTGCTCGTGGACCCCAGACTTCTTGTTCTCCCATAGTAAAGTTTAAATCCCCACCTATGATAACATTATCCTCTTTGAAGAGAGAGGATTTTGAAAACCTATCCCAGAAGGAAACCCTGTCTTCATAAGGCCCATAGATATTAAAAATGGTAAAAATGTGATTTGCTTAAGCCCAGTGAATCTGTAAACCCATGTCTAAATAAGATCCCCAAGAGCTTATGCAGTTTACAAATTTTGGGTTCCAACCAATAGCCAGACCCCTAGAGTGGCCCCTGGCATCTTGAGTTATGAACTAAAAGTTTTTGAGAATATTTTTTAATAGATTGGTGACTACTAATTCTGATCCCAAAGTTTCCTAAAAGAGGACAACATCTGGTTGTTGAACATAAATCATCCTTTTGATGGAAAGTTTTTTCTGGGTACTTTCTATACCCCTACAGTTTAGGGAGAGAACCTTCATTGGGAAACCCCCTCTTGGGCTTGGACTGCTCTAAGTGTCCCAATGATTGTTTTTTTGGTTTCCATTAGCTTGATCTTTCATATCCTTCGATTGAGCTGAGGAGGGAAGTGAGGGTCTTCCCCTTCCTTTTCCTTTTGAAGTAAACCTTGGGTTTTGTAATAAGCCAGTCTCTAGTGTTCGGATATCCATCATCTATTTCGGGATACATATCTATTTCAGGATCATCTATTTCGGGATACATATCTACTTCAGGATCTTGCATGATCTATTTCAGGATATGCAGTCCAGTCACCAGTTTGATGCCTCCAGCACCTTATCCACCTTCTTCTAGCACCCGGGAGCCACTTTCCACAGAGTTTTAGCCCTCCTAAGCTGAAAGGCGCCCTCTTCTCACCTACTGACTGAGAAGGGCGCACTTGCTCACCTACCACTGCAGATTCACTCCAGTTACATTCAGTTAGCTCCGATTCTGATTGATTTCACTCCGATTTCACTCCTGACTGACTGTTTCACCTCCGATTGACCTCCAGTTCGATTAGGTGACTTGCTCTGACTCCAGTTAGCCTCCCATGCGCCCCCACTGAGCCTCCAGATCCTATATCAGTGCTACACACTTCAGTTACATTTATTATGATCAGTTAGACTCAGCTTGACACCTGGATGACTGTTTGTTGTGATTGATGAGCAACACCGATGATTGATGAGGACTCCTAGATTGAGTCAAGCTACTCCATTTCAGTGATTCGAATGCCTACTTAGTCAATTCGAATTGCCATTGACAGTAATTGGATTGTATTGTAATCTATTGTAATTCATTCACCCTTTCTGGGATAGAGAGCACTGCTGCATGTTTTTGCACAGTTTTGCACCATATCTTCTTATTCATCTGTTGTGACTGATTTATTTGTTCATTAGATCTGCTGTGACTAACTTTACATGGTATCAGAGCCATTGCAGGGACAAGATCTCTTTTCTACAGGTGTTTATACAAGAAGATTTGACTGAATTGCTAAAAATTGCAATAAGTTTGGCATGAGATATCTCAAGGGCATTCGCTCCTGTGCATGCAAAGCTTGAAAATTATTCCAATACCACTCCAGAAGCTTGAGTTACCACATAATTCCTGGATTTGATACATTGGACCCATTCAACATTGCTTGAAATCCAATCCCAGGTGTGATGCAACTCTCAAAGGGTGGATTGTTCGACCTTATTGTGGTTGTTTTGATGTGATTTGCAGGTTTATTGTCTCCTCCAAGTGCACTCGCTATTTTCTGCATGCAAGGTTTCCTCCTTCAATTGCATTCGCTATAGTCTGCATGCAAGCTTCCTCTTCATTAGTTGACTCAATCCTTGCAATGGAATACTCTTCTTCAAAGCCTATCCTCACCCCATTCAATTATTTTGATTGGAAAGATGATATGGAGATCATATTACGTTCAAAAGGTTACTACCGAGTCACTCTTGGTCTTGAATTGGAGCCAAACAATGTAGCAGAAAGAACTAAACACTACAACAAGCTTGATGAAGCTTATGGTCTTCTTTGTCTCTCCATCTCCAAGGATCTTCACTTCCATCTCAGCGGATTGAAGACTCCAAAAGCCATATGGGAGCAACTTGAGACACTATTCGGCAAGCAGGATGAGCTTAGGGCTTTTCAATTAGAGAATGAATTGATTGGCCTTAATCCTGAAAATTTCGAGACCATCAATGAATTCTTCACAAAATTCAAGAACTTGAACTTGCAATTGAAGAACAGTGGTGTTATCAAAGAGGATAAGCAGTTGATCCTCTCCATTCTAAGCAAGCTTGGGAAAGATTATTCGGTATTTGTCTCCACTTTCAATTCCGGTCGGCTAACTACCCCGAATTGGAAGATGCCTACCTTGAATGCCTTCATTGAGTCCGTTACGAAAGAGCATGACAAGTTGATTCAAATGGGGTCCATAAGCTCCAAAGATTCAGCCCTATTTGTTCAAGGACCCAAGATTTCGAATGGTAAAGGAAAGCTAAAGAAGGAGAAGCCCAAATTCGAGCCTCACAAGCAAAAAGACAAAGGCAAGCAAACGGATGCACCATCCAGTTCGAAATCCAAGCAAAAGGGCAAAGAAGGTAACCAAAAATCTAAATGTACTTATTGTAACCGTGGCTTTCATCCCGAAAGTTCATGTATGAAGAAGACTATAGATCAAATGGCCCTCCTTTTGGAAAAGAACAACATAACCCTTCCTGACGGTGCAAGGAAGAAGGATCGGAATGACGATCATGAAAGAGGACAAGCACTCATGGCAACGGTTTCGAAGCCCACTCTCTTGATAGATTCGGGTGCATCAAATCATATGGCTGCAAATATTGATTCTTTTTCCTCATTCGATCCAAACACCTCCATCCCCATCCATTTGGGAGATGACTCAAAAATTTCTTCAAAGGGCAAAGGTACGATTCATGTAGATCATGGATGCTTTCAGAATGTTCTCTATGTGCCTTCCTTAGCTTCGAATCTCCTTTCTGTTTATCAAATGACACATACTGGTGATCCAAAGAAAGTCACATTCAGCCCTAATACAGTTGAAATTTCTGATATCAAAAGTGGAAGACTAGTTGCGGTTGGAAAGGCAAACCACACTGCAAAATGTTATGAGTTTTCGCACTTTATTCCGCTTGCAAAGCCCACTGCTCTTCGCACACATGGTAATGAGGTTAGTAGGCTTTGGCATGAAAGATTTGGACATCTAAATTATAAGTATTTGCTGCTGCTATCAAATAAATCCATGGTTGATGGGCTGCCACAACTCCGTTCCTCGAAGGGAATATGCACCGGTTGCATTATTGGGAAGCACCCCCGAGCACAGATTCGACCGCGGCAAGGCTAGCAGAGCCTCTACTATTTTGGGATTGATCCATTCTGATATCAGCGGTCCGCTGCCCCCATATGTCATTAAATGGTTCAAGGTATGTTTTTGACATTTATTGATGATTATTCTCGCTTTACATGGGTATTCTTTCTCAAAAACAAGTCAGAAGTGCTTGGAAAATTCAAGGATTTTAAGGCTTCTGTTGAGACCACCACTGAGAGCAAGATCAAAGCTCTTAGATCTGATAATGGTGGGGAATATATAAAGTCCGAGTTGCTGCAACTTTGTGCCCAAAGCGGAATCAAGATCCAACATACAGTTCCCTACACACCCCAGCAGAACGGTGTAGCGGAAAGGAAAAACCGGTCACTGAAAGAGATGGCTACATGCATGATTGAATCAAAAGGTTTGGCTGCAAATCTTTGGGCTGAAGCAATCAATGTTGCTGCATATATACAGAACCGAGTTCCACATTCATCCGTGAAAGGTATGACTCCTTTCGAAGCATTCTTTGGTCACAAACCGGATGTGTCCAATTTGAGAGTTTTTGGCTCTACTGCATGGGCTAGAATTCCTTCTGAAGAAGAGACGAGCTTTGGATCCACAAAGTATCGAGTGCATATTGATAGGATATGGGGAAGAATCAAAAGCATATAAACTCATGGATATCAGATCTAAAAAGATATTCATAGAGCGCAGTGTGCAGTTTGAAGAAACCGCTTCAAGAATTGCAACTAGTTGAGGAGAAAACTGCCGATTCACCGCCTTCACCAGAAGAAGATTCGAGCAGCGATAATGAGGTATGAGTTCTGATATTTCTGATATTGTAGCAGCAATATGATGATCATGACATATCAGGTTCGGAATCCGACCATTCAGATCTCCCTCAGTTACCAAAGTGGGCCCAAAATACTCTACAATCTGCTGGTTCGAATCTTGGAAATCCTGCTGATCCGAGACGAACAAGAGGAGGACTTTCAAAGGGCAGGTATGGCTCTTTCTATTGCTGATCCCATTTCTTCCTGAGATTTGTTATTTGATGGCTGGTTCAGATCCCCAATCATATTATTCAGCCCATCGAGATCGAGATGGAAAGATGCCATGGATGAAGAGTACAGTTCTCTTCAAAAGAACAATACATGGGAGCTAGTTTCTCTTCCACCTGGAAGAAAATTAGTGAAGTGTAAATGGGTCTACCGTACTAAAGTTGCTGCTGATGGCACTATCAGCAAATATAAAGCAAGGTTGGTGGCAAAAGGTTTTTCCCAAGTCCAAGGAGTGGACTACACAGAGACCTTTGCACCGGTTGCAAAGATGGATTCCATCCGCCTTGTTTTAGCTATTGCCCGCAATCCAAGCACTGGGAGGTGCATCACATGGATGTGAAGAGTGCATTTTTACATGGAGACCTTGCTGAAGAGGTCTATATGCAGCAGCCAGAGGGTTATACATCAGATCCATCATTGGTTTGCAGATTGAAGAAGTCTTTGTACGGGTTAAAACAGGCCCCCAAGAGCTTGGTACGCAAAGATGGACTCCTTCCTTCTTTCTCAGAATTTCCAAAGATGCAAATCTGATCCGAATGTCTATCTTCAGCGAGTTAAAGGTAATTTGTTGGTTATTGTACTTTATGTTGATGATCTGCTTATTACTGGTAGCACACTTACTTCAATAAACAAGCTAAAAACTGCCTTAAATCTAGCTTTTGACATGAGCGATTTGGGCTTGCTGAGTCACTTTTTGGGCTTGGAGATAGCTCAAAATTTTGATGGGATCACTATATCTCAGCAAAAATATGCTTCCGACCTGTTATTGAAGTTTAATATGGCTGAATGTAAGGCAGCCCCGTTCCCATTCCTCTCAGGAATCAGTCTTGAGGAGGGAGATTCCACACCGCTTGCAGATTGCAGTATGTATCGACAGTTGATTGGTTCACTACTTTATTTGACACACTCTAGGCCTGACATCTCATATGCCGTGAGTGCCGTGTCAAGATATATGCAGCAGCCACATGAGCTTCATTGGCGAGCAGCCAAGCGGATCTTGCAGTATGTGCAAGGTACGAGACAGTTTGGCATACATTATGCTGCAGATTCTGAGCTAGATTTCATTGGTTTTACTGATTCAGATTGGGCAGGTGATAGCATTGATCGGAAGTCCACTTCCGGTTATGTTTTCATGATTGGTCATGGTGCTATTTGCTGGTCCAGCAAAAAGAAAGCATCCATTGCACTTTCTTCAGCAGAGGCAGAGTATCGAGGGGCAGTCAATGCCTGCATTCAGGCAGTTTGGTTGCAGGGTATTCTTTCCGAGTTTGGTTTTGGTGGCACTACTTCGACTGTCCTATTTTGTGACAATCAAAGTGCTATCAAGATCTCCACAGATCCAGTTCAGCGGCAGAGGACCAAGCACATTGAGATTCATATGCATTACATTCGACAGTTGGTGCATGACCGCACCATCATTCTGCAATATTGCCCTACTGATGAGCAAATTGCAGACATCTTCACCAAGAGCTTCACTGAGAAGAAGTTCTCTTACCTCCGTTCACTGTTGGGGGTGAGTTCCATCATGGTGGAGACAGATTGATTCATTATTATGCTTTAGACTTGAGGGGGGGGCTTTCTTCCCACTGGGTTTTCCCTCTTTCCTCACTTAGTTTATTTTTCAGCATTTTTTTGGATTATTGTATTGGGGTGACCTTTGGTCTTAGTTACCAGGGCCCCACATTATTTTAGTTGGCACATCATAGTCTAGCTTGAGGGGGGTGTGTTCGGATATCCATCATCTATTTCGGGATACATATCTATTTCAGGATCATCTATTTCGGGATACATATCTACTTCAGGATCTTGCATGATCTATTTCAGGATATGCAGTCCAGTCACCAGTTTGATGCCTCCAGCACCTTATCCACCTTCTTCTAGCACCCGGGAGCCACTTTCCACAGAGTTTTAGCCCTCCTAAGCTGAAAGGCGCCCTCTTCTCACCTACTGACTGAGAAGGGCGCACTTGCTCACCTACCACTGCAGATTCACTCCAGTTACATTCAGTTAGCTCCGATTCTGATTGATTTCACTCCGATTTCACTCCTGACTGACTGTTTCACCTCCGATTGACCTCCAGTTCGATTAGGTGACTTGCTCTGACTCCAGTTAGCCTCCCATGCGCCCCCACTGAGCCTCCAGATCCTATATCAGTGCTACACACTTCAGTTACATTTATTATGATCAGTTAGACTCAGCTTGACACCTGGATGACTGTTTGTTGTGATTGATGAGCAACACCGATGATTGATGAGGACTCCTAGATTGAGTCAAGCTACTCCATTTCAGTGATTCGAATGCCTACTTAGTCAATTCGAATTGCCATTGACAGTAATTGGATTGTATTGTAATCTATTGTAATTCATTCACCCTTTCTGGGATAGAGAGCACTGCTGCATGTTTTTGCACAGTTTTGCACCATATCTTCTTATTCATCTGTTGTGACTGATTTATTTGTTCATTAGATCTGCTGTGACTAACTTTACATCTAGAAGGGGGGAGGTATGGATTCTCTGGAATATCTCTAGATCTAAAGTGAAAGCGGATGGCTGAGGTTGTAGAGTGGAGGGAGGATTCCAAAATAGAGGGGTTAGAGGATGAGGAGGATATAGGAAAAGAGGATGGGATAGACACGTCCGCAAACCTAGGTGGGGGGAGAAAAGAAGTTGAGTGGGGAGGGATAGGAGAAGAGTGTGAAAAAGGAGGTTGATGCTTAGAGTCCAGATTCTCAAAATGTAAAGCATTCAATGATTGTTCTAATGAAAGAATTCTAGTAGAAGGAAAATCCATCTTACCCGAAGAGGGTTCCAAAACTTGCTGAGGTTGTCGATCATATTCAATGTCCAACTCAAAAAGAGGTTCTTCTAGCGGACATTCAGTAGGTTCGGAGTCAGACAAAGGTCCAATTTCAGACTTGTTGGGCCTTTATTCCTTGCGCCAATGTTTGGTTTTTGTCTTCCTTTGCAATTTTTCTCTATGTGTCCTATTTCATGGAATCTGTGACAGCAAAAAGGGATTCCTTCATAGTCCAGATTCTGTCGGTGACATTCGTTTCCCTAGATTAGGTTTAGGTCTTCTTGCAATCCAGTTATGATATTTAGCGAATCAAGAATGTGCGCTACCGACCTTCTTCTTGTGTTTTGAAAAGATAAGTCTGCATCTATAAAAGCTCCCAAAGAATTTCTGATGTCCCTAAATGAGTCCAGATTCTAAAATCCCCAAGGAAGGCTAGGTAGACGTACCCACACAGGTTGCGTATCCAATCTTTCACAGTCTTCATTGAACAATGGTGTCCATTTTTTGAAGATGATAGGAATAGATCCAAAGATCCATTGTTTCTGGCACATTTCTGGAGGACATTATTGACATCTTCAGCACTATTGAGTTTGAATACGAAACATCCCTTAGCCAAGGCACTGGTTTCTGGTGCATATTGTAACAAATCCGTCCATTTTTTTCTTACCCAGTCCTCCAAACCTTCAAGGATAGGGTACCTTCCTCTAATTTTACCTACAATTGTCGTCTCCACCATCTCGACCACTTGACCTGTAGAAACATTTACCCCATAGATTAGATTGAGCGGACTTTTCGTTACATTTATGCACTTATTCCTTCTTCGTTTTCTGGCTAAGTACTATGACGCAGTATTACTTCTCTTCGATCCTTCTTTTTTTCCACTGCTGCTCTTTCTAGAGTTTGAATCAATGGGGTTTCCTTGCAGATTGTTAGGTCGAAGAAAATATGCAATGAAACCCTTAGGACTTTGTTGTGAATCCCCTTCGACAGGGAAGGAAGTTTGCATATCTAAATGCTCAGAGAGAGAGAGCAGGGCCACCCAGCTTCCAAAAGTTCAAATCCTATAAGTGGAGTTAGTTTGTAGAGGAAGGAGGGTTACAGAAAAGGTTCGCCGGTAGGGTTGATGTGAAGGATGGTAGAGTCGGTTTGGAGACCAAACCCTAGATTAGAAGGAATCTACAAAGAAAACAAGGTATAAGGGTTTCCTCCTAACGTCGGGTCAAGAGGCTTAACGGCCAACGAGAATAGTGTAACTGATGCATTCGACTTAGGAGGGAGGTCCAGCGGAGGGGTGTTGACAGTAGTGGCCATAAAACCGATGGAGGGGGTTGAAAACCCAGCTATCATTTCTGAAGGGTGTCGGGAGGGAAAGTCTGATGAGGAGAAGTCGGAAAAATGTGTGTTCCGAGCAAAAAGAGAAACAAACACTTGTTGTCCTTGCCACGAGTCTTCCGAATAGTCCACAACTTCCTCGCCGTCAAAAGCCATCAGTTCCCGTGTGGCAGCAGTACCTGCGTGTTTGACCGAAAACATCTAGAGCTGCTACAGCTGTGAGAAAAGAGAAAAGGTGACAGAGAAAGCTAGAGGAAAAGAGGGTTTTAGAGGCTGCAGGAGAAACCCCCGTGATTGTGAAAACCCTCATGTGAGCCTACGCAAAACCTCATTCCTATCTATCCTTTGATCCAATATTCAATACTTTTTTAATATATTTTTATAACATTGTAATATGAGTGAATGCAACTTTTAAATTTATTTGATTATTTATACAGTGATTTTTTATTTTTATTTTTTCCATTAATTTCATATGAGTACATTTAATATTTCAACATTTTTAAAGTGTAACTAAAGTTTTGGTTCATTTTTTTATTTATTTTAATTTTCATAAGAATTTATTTCAATTATGATTAGTAATATACCATAAAAATTAAGAATAAAAAATTTAATAAAAAAAAAAAAAAATCATATTATCAAAACTTCCTTTGATATGAAGAGGAAGACTCAGTAAAGTTTTTCTTATAGAAATACTTAAAACCTAGTAATCCCTATTGTATATCGGTTTGAATTAAAAAATAACAAATTAGTTTTCATTAAAGTGAAGGCAAGCATTTCATATAGAAATGCTTGAAGCCTCCTATTAATCCGTGTTGTACGTCGGTTTGGATTGACTGTATGTTTGAAATGCTCGTCAAATATTTGAAATGGCTAATGTTTTGTAAAGCCTCGGCGATTAGATCAGTCTTTCAATTTAAGGTTTTCTTTGCCACTTACCCTTTCATCTTTTTATTTTTGAGGATTTACTATCAACATTCTAATCAAGCTAAAGTTTTAAGTTTATTTCCTTGTCTATGGTCAAATGTGAATTCTTTAGCTCTAAGATTTTGGTAGATATTTATGAACAAAATCGTGCAAAATCAAATAATTTTTTCGGAAAATATTTATGAACAAAATCATCAAATATTTTTTCGGTAAATATTTATGAACAAAATCGTTCAAAATCAAATATTTTTGTAATAAAAATATTTCTTCTCAAAAAGTAGTACTTATAAATGTAGTTAAATCCAATGACTTATTTTGTTCTTGATAATAAAAAAGAATAGTGATTTGCAAATTTTTTTTCACTAGAATGCTTTTCAATTTTTATGTCTGTATATAGTTTATCTTTCTTAACTTAGTTCACATTTCACAACTATGGTAGATTATATTGGTTGTCTTTTACGTGTTCATAACTTCATAATCCTGACACCAATTTTTTTGGGGTGTTTAGCCAAGTTTTTTATGCTTTGCCTTTTTCAGAGTTAATTAATAAGTTTAAATGATCTTATTTTATTTTAATGTATTTTATTGGTTGCCTTTTGTTAAATTCCTTTAGTGAGTTATTTCTTTCGAAAGCAAGTAGTAAGTGAATTATTTTTTTTGAAAGCACGACGTAGTAAGCTTTGGCTATTTCTTTTGAAAGCAAGTAGTAGTGGTTGGCAATTTGTATTTTATTGGTTGCCTTTTGTTAAATGCCTTTAGTGAGTTATTTCTTTTGAAAGCAAGTAGTAAGTGAATTTTTTTTTTTTGAAAGCATGACGTAGTAAGCCCTGGCTATTTCTTTTGAAAGCAAGTAGTAGGTCCAGGCTATTTGGCTATTTCTTTTGAAAGCAAGTAGTAGTGGTTGGCAATTTGTATTTATAGATAATAGAATCTTTCCAAATCCTACTGTTGCTATATCAACTGTAAAACGAAATTGACGTTTTTAATGAAAAATTAGCTGGTTTTTTATAAATTTAAATAAAAAATTAAAACTTTGATTACTAAATTTTGATTTTAATATTTTTCTTGAAAGCAGGAATTTGCTGCAGTCCTTGGTGGGCTTTGTTTTATGTTTGAAAAAGTTTATCAATATTTTTTTTTACTTATTATTATTGTATTTGATTATTTATTTTTATATTTATTTCCAACAATATAAAATATATTGATGATTTTTTTATATATTAAATATAATTAAGTGATTAGAAGGACTAATTATTACCCTACCCAATCATATTTAATTTTTGTAAATAACATCATATATAAATGATTTGATTTAGATTTAGATTTATTTATTAATTAAATAAATCAAAATTATTTTTAGATTCTTCTAAAAAAAATATAATCAACACATAAATCTTTAATTCTTATAAATAACATGATACATAAATGATAATTAAATAAATCAAAATTATTTTTAGATTCTTCTAAAAAAATATAATCAACACATAAATCTTGTAACAAAATTTATTTTAAATTAATAAAGTATATCTAATGGAATATTTACAACTTCAAAAAAGAGCCAATCAAAATATAAAGTACATCTAATGGAAGATTTACATATAAAGCACATCTAATGGAAGATTTACAGTTTCAAACGAAGGATATCCTCCGTAATCTAAGTCAATTCGGGATTACTTCTAGAAATAATATCTAAGAAGAAAACAAGAGGCTACTAGCCCATAGTGGGGCCTTGGTTGACTTAATGGGTATTGGTTGATTTGATTGGGTTCAATATCCTTCAAAGTCCCTAAGTGTGGTTTTCATGATGATAAAAAAAATATCTAAGAAGAAAACAAAACAAAATGTATGGTGTTTTTTTAGTTCATGGAGAGGCACACAATATATATTTCTAAAATCTGATTATATTTTGTCGAATGTAGAAATAATATTTTTTTTATTATTTGTATTTAATAAAATATAAAGTACATCTAATGGAAGATTTACATATAAAGCACATCTAATGGAAGATTTACAGTTTCAAACGAAGGATATCCTCCGTAATCTAAGTCAATTCGGGATTACTTCTAGAAATAATATCTAAGAAGAAAACAAGAGGCTACTCGCCCATAGTGGGGCCTTGGTTGACTTAATGGATATTGGTTGATTTGATTGGGTTCAATATCCTTCAAAGTCCCTAAGTGTGGTTTTCATGATCATAAAAAAAATATCTAAGAAGAAAACAAAACAAAATGTATGGTGTTTTTTTAGTTCATGGAGAGGCACACAATATATATTTCTAAAATCTGATTATATTTTGTCGAATGTAGAAATAATATTTTTTTTATTATTTGTATTTAATAAAATATATTAACAAGTTTGTAAATTTTATATCATACGAATTAAGAAAAAATAAAAATAAAACATGACTTTAATCTTTATGATTCTATGATTTCACTTCGGTAGTGGTCCTTTAGGCCACTCTCTTTTCTGGCTCCTTACTGTTCCGTGTGTTTCGGTAGTTGTATTCTTGGGAAAACAACTAAACAGCGTGAGACAAACCGACGTGCACCATGTCTGAGCTCCACACAGTTGTAAAGTTCTTGTCTCCAAATTTGAACAAGTTGGAGTAGGCGGTAGGACTTAAAGCTAGAGCGACACTACCTACTTCCTCCGTGCCCATTTTCAAATTTTCCAGGTGTGCTCTGTATTTGCCATCATCCAGGCAGCTTCAGAAGCAAAACGAAAACTTGAAACATCTGAACATTTTGCAGTCCAATGTTGGTGGATGGTGATATGTTTGCATCATTTTTTCTCATATGAATATATGCTGAAGATGAAAAACAAACCGAGGTCGGTGCAGTGGCCAAAGCTTTTAACCCAGAATGTTAGTGGATGCTCCGGGTTAGAAGCGTTGCCAAGTGTGGAAACGTTGAAATATTTGGAGAAGTTGTGGGTAGATGGGTGCGTGAAGCTTAAGAACATACACTGGTTGGAGCACATAGATAGATGTTAGTGGATTGTTTGAGTTAGAAGAGTTGCCAAGTATGGGAGCATTGAAATCTTGGAGGAGTTGAGGGCAAGTTGATGTGCAAAGTTGAAGAGCATAGGAGAATTATCGCAGTTGACAAAGATTTTGAAGCCAAGTCTTTGTTCGTTCTTTGAGTTAGAGGAGGAAGATGTTAAACATTGGATGTAGTTGGAGATTCCCAATGCTTCTAGATGTCCCAAATTAGTGGGTAAGGTAAACTGTTTGTGCGGGCCTATTGAAAGAAGGCATGCTACATCAGCAAAATAGAAGAGGCCGTTCTACAATGGATGAATGATTTGAGCATAGTTGCTTTATGGGAGTTGCAAGCATTCTGTATTAATCAATAATTATCTAGTGCAAGTTATCGAGAGGACAACTATCAAAGCTTTATTTTCTTTTTGGGTTAGAACAAACATAAATATTTATACAGAGTGATATAATGTTGTTTTAACAATTATATTTTGATTATTTAACATGTGTGTTTTTTTGTTAGTTTTTGTACCTAGGGAAGTGTTCCCCTAGTGACTTTTGCCTAAGTCACTTAGAAAGGGGGGAAAAGTGACCCTCACATTAAATGACTTGTGAAAAGCATTTAATGAGACTTTATAACCATAAAGTCACTTTTTGATAAATTTAAGTGGGTGAGTGAAATTAATATTTATGAGAAATAAATAGGAGCATTTAATTTCAGCCGTCGATCTAATCTAATCTCATCCATTGGATTTAGAAAACCCTAGGGTTTGAAAAAAAAGCAAGAGGAAGGAAAAAGAAGATCATTCTTGTGAGAAGAGTGAAGAAGAGAAGAGAGAAAAAGAGAGTGACCAGCTTGAATTTCAAGGAGGGTTTTTCCAGCATGTTTTTCGAGAGAGCAGCACGGATTCCAGGGCAAGGAGACAATCCATACAACGTGATTCTGGGCACATTTACCAAGGCAAAGTTTTATTTCAGTGGGCACATTTTCCAAATTCATACAACAGCATTAGTGGCACATTGCAGTAGGAAAAATGCACGGGTTTCGAGGTCCGTACAGTTGCACATTGGCATAGAAATCGAGGACCGTACAACTCATTAACTGTTGTATCGTACAACACATTTCCCGAGGCATTTATTACAGGGCACAGTTTCCAAGAAATGGCACAGTATTCAAGGTCTGTACAACATCATTAATTGTTGCTGTACCATACAGAAATTTTCTGGTTTGTTGGCACAGAAATTGAGACTATGTTTAGCACATTTTTCGAGAAGAAATTTATGCACAGAAATCGAGGCAGCCTTGCGTAGAAATCGAGGAAGTTGGCTGGGTGATTTGGTTGGTTGAGATAAGTACATTTTGACTGTAAAATTAATGTACTGAAATATTGCTGAAGAAATAATAACTCTCTCTCTCTCTCTGACTAGTTTTCCCCATGGGGGTTTTTCCAGGGCTATTGGCCGAAAATTCCGAGTCTGATTTTTTAATGGTGTGCATGTCAAATTTATTTTCTGTCTGTTAAAGTGTATTTGCAGCGTATTTATTGTTCTGTAAATTTCATAAGTAATTTCCAGCCAATGCAAAACCGGCTGGGGATGAAAAACACTGAAAATTTGGCATAAACCAGCAAGCCGATTTACACAGAAAAATTTACATGGTATCAGAGCTTGGGGGCAGAAAACAATAATATCTTGTAGACACAGAAATTTCCAGAACTCAGTAATTTCAGTATTTTTCTTCTGTTAGTGAGCAACACTTTGTTGGGTTGGCTGAAAGATGGCCAGAGGACTTAGGTTGGAGGATAGGCTAGATGGGACCGGAAACTTTGTGCCATGGAAGGCTAGGATTTTGCTGACTTTAGAGGGGAATGAACTGTGGGAGGTGGTGTTTAGAAATGCTACAGCAAACCCCGTTTAGATTCCCACTGCTACAGATGCAACAACATTATCAGACTTCAACAAGAAGGACTGTAAAGCTAGAAGAATAATCCTTGATGCAGTTAAAGATCATATCATCCCTCACATTTCAGGCAAAGCTAGGGCACATTTGATGTGGACTGCTTTGACCAGTTTGTACGAGAGTACCAATGAGAACCGGATTATGATTCTCAAAGAGAAACTGAAGAGTATAAAGATGAATGGTGGAGAGGGAGTGACAACTTACCTTACCACGATATCTGTAGTTAGAGATGAGCTTGCAGCAATTGGGGAGGTGGTCACTGCTACTGAGATTGTGTGTACAACAGTGAATGGGGATTCCAAGCCCTGGGGTGCATTTGTGTAGGCTATAGTGGGCAGAGAGAACCTACCTTCATGGGAGAGACTATGGGATGACTTTTTGAAGGAAGATACCAAGAGAGGTCTTGTACAGGGCAATTCATCACAGGGTAGGGAAGATGAGGAGAACGTGGCTTTGACAACAAAGGGGAAGAAGAAGAAGAAGGGTATGGCCAAGCAGTAGCAACAGGGTGGGAAGAAGAAGGACTTGAGTAAAATCAAGTGCTATGGTTGTCAGACATTTGGGCACTATGCTTCACAGTGTCCAAACAAGAAGAGGAAAGGACAACAGACTGCAGTTTCAGCGGAGGTTGATGACTTTGGAGATAGATTTCAGAGAGAGTTTTCTCTGTGTGTTGGACAGATTGAGAGAGAGAGAGCCTCTTTAGTTACCAGCACTGATTTGGATATGGAGATGGAGAATTCCTTGTTGGCAGGCCATCAGACGAGTGCATCCACCACTGGTACTTGGTATATTAGTAGCGGAGCTTCGAGCCATATGATAGGTGCTCGAGAGATGTTCTCCGAGCTATCACAGACAGGTACATATGTGGAGGTTGTACTAGGCGATGACACCATTGTTATAGAAGCTGGGCGGGGGGGGCATTACATTTCAGAGGGAGTCTATGAGTCCCATGACTCTGAGGGATGTGTTATTGTCCCTGGGCTGAAGAAGAACCTTGTATCAGTTTCCACCATTGAGGACAGGGGTCTTGGGGTATGTTTCTCGGATGGGAGAGTGCAGGTATTCCCTAGGACTATAGAGGTATCTACATCCATGGACATTGGGGTTAGATGTGGAAAGTTGTACAAGCTCTTGTTTCAACTGCAACATGCTCTAGCACATAGCAGTAGCAGTGAGCTATGTGAGATATTGTTGATGTATATGTAACTTCAGAATGTATTTCATCCATGTATTTCATTTATATATTATTGTACTCCTATAGAGATGTGTCATTCCTCTATACGGAAGTGTCGTCATGTGTATTGACAAGTGTCGCAAGTGTGTTAACTTGCCGATGGGTTATTAGACCACCATGTGTGGGGTCAGCCCTGATTTATGTAATACATGGTTGATGTACCTAGCTAGACAAGTCGGCCCCATAAGGTTATTGGGAAAACAGGTCAAGTATAAATAGAGATCGCGAGATCTCTATTTGGATCACTCAGAAACTCATTCTTCCTTCACTCGAAAAGTGGCGCACTTGTGAGGAGGAGGTTCATCTGCTAGGAGGAGTCTATCTCTGTGCATTTGGTTGTACTTTGATTGAGCTTTTGCTCTATCTATCTCTGTGGAAGTTGTGGGGTTTTTCACCTTAGGATTTTCCCCACGGAAACTCTATGTCTATTATCTCTCATACTTTTTCTTCTTGTGATGATTGACATGCTTGTTATGATTGATATGCATTGATTTACTGTACATGTTATTCTCTCAGTAAAGATCCTAGAGTATTGTAAATTAATGCTCAAAATTTAACAGATATGGCATCGGAGGATGACCCACTTACATCACCTATCTCTAAGATTGTTGAGGAGAATGGTTACAGGTTTACCCAAGTTCAACACTGAGCGGAGCGATGTGTGCAGGGGGTGTGATTTGGGAAAGTACACCAAGACTGCTTTTCCAAGTAGTGACACTAGAGCAGCAGGAGTACTTGACTTGATCCATTCTGATATTTGTGGTCCTATGTCATCAATCTCTTTGACTGGATTTGAGTACTATATCATCTTCATTGATGGCTACTCCAAGAAGACCTGGATCTACTTCTTGAGGAGCAAGAAGTCACCCTTAGTATTGAGTGTCTTCCAAGGGTTTAAAGCCCTTATGGAGAAGTAGATAGGAAGGAAGATTCAAATGTTGAGATCGAAAAATGGGGGTGAGTATGCCTCCAAGGAGTTTGATGGATTTTGCAGACAGGAGGGTATACAGAGATAGCTAACAGTTCCATACACTCCTGAGCAGAATGGAGTACAAGAGAGGAAGAACAGGTCGATTGTGGGAGCAGTGAGAGCGATGCTCCATGATCAGGGTTTACCGTTCTTTCTATGGGAAGAGGCATGCAACACTACAGTTTATCTGCAGATCAGGATTCCTCACCGTGCTTTGGGGAGGAAGACTCCTGAGGAGATGTACACGGGAAAGAAGCCTGAGGTGAGCCACTTTCGTATATTTGGTTCTTTGACTTTCTCTCACGTCCCTTCTGAGAAGAGGATGAAGTTTGATCCCACTACAGAGAGAGGCATCTTTGTGGGATATGATGAGACTTCGAAGGCCTATTGGATTTACCTTCCTGGCCAGAAGAGAGTTGTTGTTAGGCAAGAGGTGAAGTTTGATCAGGAGGGAGCCTTCAGGAAGTTCAGAAAGATAGAGCAGAGGGAGCCACCGGCTTCCATACCTCAGGTGACTCAGGCTTCTTCGATACAGATTTTGGGTCCACAGATTTTCGGAGTGGCTGGATCATAGAGTACAGGCACAACTCCTACAGGTTCAGTGGTTCAGGTGACAAGTACTTCAGGGACAGGTTCAAGTTCTGGTTCGCAGGTTACAGGTTCTTTAGGGACTGGTTCATTAGTCACTGGTCCTCGGGGTGTTGGACCTTCTGCTTCTAGGAGTTCCTCATATGAGGATAGACCAGTATGGGAGGAGCCTTCAAGGAAGAGGAAGCTTAAATGGCTTCAAGATACCTTGAAAGAAGCAGAGGCCTTTGGTAGACCCCAGGAGGAGATCAGGACAGTAGCAATGTCAGATAGATTGGGTATGGCTCTTGTTGTGAGTCTTCGTGATTCAGAGCCTTCCACATTTGAGGAGGCTTCTCAACATTAGGTTTAGAGAGATGCCATGATGGAAGAGTACCATTCCATTATGAAGAATGATGCTTGGGAGATAGTGCCGAGACTAGAGGGGAAGTCTGTTGTGACTTCCAAGTGGATCTACAAGGTGAAGCATGCTGCGGATGGCAGTGTGGAGAAGTACAAGGCTCAGTTTGTGGCACGGTGGTTTTCATAGGTTGAGGGAGTTGATTATGATGAGACCTTTGCACCAGTTACTCGGTATTCTTCCATCAGAGCAGTGATTTCTATAGCAGCAGAGATGGGTTGGAAGATCCACGAGAAGGATGTGAAGACCACATTTATCAATGGTCTTTTGCAGGAGGAGGTGTACTTAGAGAAGCCACATGGATTCGAGATTCATGGGAGAGATTCTCATGTGTGCAGGTTGAGGAAATCCTTGTATGGACTGAAGCAAGCTCCTAGAGCTTGGTACTCGAGGATCGATGCATACTTGACTTCGATGGGTTTTCATAAGAGTGAGGCTGATCCCAACCTTTACTACATTGTGGTTGGTGGAGATCCTCTCATTCTTTTGTTATATGTTGATAACTTGTTTATCACTGGAGAGGAGAGTCTCATTGCACATTGCAAGAGAGACCTTGCTACTGAGTATGAGATGAATGACATTGGGTTGATGCATTACTATCTGGGGATGGAGGTTTAGCAGGAGCTTCGACATATTTTGCTGGGACAGGGGAAGTATGTAGTTGATATTCGAAAGAGATTTCGGATGGAGGATTGCAGGCCGATGTCTATGTTGCTTGGTTTTTCAACCAAGCATGTGCAATGATGCACCTATTAACTTGTAATAGCAGTCTTCGAATAAAAAGAAAATACAATTATAAATTTAATCTAACATTAACATAAACATGTGTAAATAAACAAGAACTAAATCAATAACAAGAGATTTATGGGAAGAACAAGAGAAAAAATAACAGATTTTTTGTATTACCTTAAAGGTGAGGATGTTTGGTGTTGAGCAGCTCTAAGCTCCAATGGTCTCTTCTCCAAGATGCTAAAATGGGGGTCTTCAAACTCAAAATGGGAGGCAATGGCTCTCAAAGGGAATTTGGCAGCATAAGGATAGGATGAAATGTGGATGGAAAGTGAGGAGCCACTATCACCTTTTTATAGTTTTTGGTGATGGGGAATACCATTATGGTTTTAAGGAAACCAATGGTATTGGCCAACATGGTTTAGGTCTCTTTTTCCTCTTTTTCCTCTTTTGAATATTTTTATTCCCTTTTAATATTTTTGGGAATTCTAGACCCTTTTTTAGGGTTTTTTGTGTTTTTGGAGGAAAAATATATATTTTGAGGGGAAAAAGGTGTATTATGGTCTTTTTTGTGACCTTTTGATGGCTTTAGAGGCTCAAATGGTGGAAAAGTGGAAAAATGGGTCATGTGAATAAGGGAATGAACTAGTGAGCACTTTTTGGGTGTTAACAAATTGCCCCCTGATGTGTGAGGGTAGGAGCTCATCGTATGGCAGATAGACATCATAGTTCTTTTGTGTTTTTCCTGGGGTTTGGAGAAGAGAAGAGACTGATTGGAGACTGGAACCACAACCCCTTGGAAGCTGCAAAAATAAAAAAATATTACATGGCCTCAAAATGGATGAGGAATAATATCTAACAATGGACGAGGTGGGCATACCCCTGCCTGTATCAAGACATATACATAACAATTAGGCCCACGAAGGGGGGCTTGAAGAAATATATAAATCTGTGTTGGTAAATCATAATGGTCCAGAGGGGACACAATGCTGAGACATACTCATGGTCGTACCATGGCTGATCTGAATAACTGATACACTGGAAAAAAGGAAACAACCGTTTTGAATAAGGTATCAGAAGGGTTGATGAACTGCTGAAATTGAAGGTGTCCAACATCTGTAGGGACTCAATGAGTGTGATTCAACTTCTGAGGAGTATATGTGACTGTATACTCGAGGAAATATAAACTGCAGTTCCCCAAGTGCAACCCGAATATCCATAGGAATATGTAACTGGTTGTTTCCTCAATTAGATTCTCAAATGTGGCAGAGTCAGGTGATATCCGGGGTCTTCAACAAATAACTGAAAGGATCGATATCCTGTACGAGTCTCAATGATGCGATCAAGGTGTTGAAGTCGAGCATGTGAGAAACAATCATTTTGAGAGGCACTATGGACTCCTTTCAAAATGATCCGTAGGCACTCATCACGAATGGTGATGAGTCCAAGCCACAGGGACCTCTGGGTCTATCCTCTGGAATAGATTTGGTTGGCGTCGACAGAGGGAGACCAGCAACTAACAAGGCAATGATGTTTCCTTGTTAGGAGCGCGAGGTGCACAACTGATATGTGGTAGTACTGATGGTGGGACTGACATACTATGGGGATGGGGAATGACTTGGGTCATAGAATGGGTGGACTCAAATTTTCTTTGTTCAGAGCATGATGACATGGCTGACCTGGCAGCAAAGGGAACTGATTTTTAGGAGTGGGAATCATAGCTTGGGGGTATGTATTGCAGATTTGAGTGATCTAGGGGGTTCAGTTGATGGGTGTTGTAGGGGGAGTATCGGGGTGACGCATTGCAAAATACTCTGAACAAAGGAAACCAAAATGGGAGACTACCGCATGGGTAGACATGATCTGTTGTGGTGTCGAGAAGCACCATTGGGTTCTTCTTTGTAGTTTTAATGAGCTCCAAGAAGGGATAAAAGTGTGCTCTGAAATGGTACTATCCTGTGGATTTATGCGAGCCCAGGACTGTTCATGCTCGTAAGTGTTTTCATTTTTAGGGAGTCTGAAAAAACGATAAGAAGACTCTACAGTGGTGGTGGAGTACCGTCCTGTGGAATTATACGAGCCCAAGACGGTGATTGCTCATGGTTGCTTTCATTTTTTGAGAGTCTGAAAGCGGTAAGTAGACTCCATTGGTGTTCTTTTTCGTAAGTTAGTCTCCAAGGCCCAAAAAAGCATAAAATGATGCAAATGGAGAACTCTTCTAGCTGATGTGACTAGAGTATTCCTTTTTCGTAATTAGTCTACAAGGTCCAGAAAATGGGTAAACTTATACCAGGTAAACACCATTTCAAATACTTTTAGTGAGCATGAAAGGAAGCAAGGTTGCTCGGCAATCTTTTCATTGTTTTAGGAGTCAGAATAGAGATTAACATAAACTCCCTAAGTGCCTTTTTTGTAAAAGAATTGCTTGGCCCAAAAAATGGGTAAAATTATACCGAAAAAAAGGTATTGGTGAGAGCGAGGAATGATCTCGAGCACAGAAAACTGAATCTAGTGACATAAAGATTGCGAAGAAACAAGCAACAACTGATGTGGCACGTAAACCGAGGCAATGAGTGGCATTTTGAAAAAATGCCCGAAAATGATGGGGGTGAGAGCGAGAAATGGTCTCAAGCATCATCACGAGCGCAGAAAACTAAATCCGACAATATAAAACTTACCAAAAATGGATGACGGCCGATGTGGCATTTAAACCGAGGCGACGAGGGGCATGGGAAAAAATGCCTGGAAAATCTAGAGGTGAGAGTGAGAAATGATCTCAAGCATCATCATGAGCGCAAAAAACTGGATTCGACGATATAAGACTCGTAAAAAACAAACGACGCTTGATGTGGCACGCAAACCGAGGCAACGAGGGGGCATGTAAAAAATGCCCAAAAAATCTGGGCATGAAAGCGAGAAATGATCTCAAGCATCATCACGAGCGTGGAAAACTGAATCCAGCGATATAAAACTCGTAAAAAATAGACGACGACCGATGTGGCACGCGAATCGAGGCGACGAGGGGCGTGGGAAAAATGCCCCCAAAATTTGGAGGTGAGAGTGAGAAATGATCTCAAGCATCGTCACGAGCACAAAAAACTGGATCCGGTTATATAAGACTCGTAAAAAATGGATGACGACCGATGTGGCACACAAACCGAGGCGATGAGGGGGCATGTAAAAAATGACCGAAAAATCTGGGAGTGAAAGCGAGAAATGATCTCAAGCATCATCATGAGCACAAAAAACTGAATCCACCGATATAAAACTCATCAAAAACGGACGACGACCGATGTGGCATGCAAATTGAGGCGACGAGGGGCGTGGGAAAAATGCCCAAAAAATGGACCTGGGGTCAGATGTTTTCGGCCTGTGTTCAGAGAAATCTGGACAAGGTCAGCCGGGAGGGAGGGGAGTTTTTCTATGCCTCCTTTATCTGTTGTTTTTTCTTTGAGCGAGTACCGACCTTGCGGCCGCATGTGCCAGTTTAGGATGGGTTGCAGAGTGAGCTGCAGATGGGGCGGTGGGGGGAGTTGATGCCTCGGGGTGGTGGTGGTATCCGACGTTTCTTTTCGGCAGATATGTATGAGCAGTGGGAGTAGATACCCCTGCTTATTGATGATTATCCATATGCTGGCATGGACTTCCGAGGAGATCCGAAGATTCCTCGGGCTCAGGGACAGGCCTCGGTTCTAGACGGTATGTCTTTGTGTTTTGTTATATGTTATATCATGTTTAGATATATTTTGTTATGAGTATAGCTAGAGATTTTTATATGATATTGACTTGGTTCAGTTGTGTGATTGTGCAGATATTGGTCCGAGGCCACCAGCTGATCATGTGGGTCGTTGGGGACGAGCGATGGTTGTGGTACTGCCACCTATAGCGGTGTCGCCTCCTCGTGTTTGAGGAGTTGTGCGTCCTCGAGACGATGCCCTGGAGGGCATACGGGAGACTTTGGAGGGGCTTCTAGAGGGATCCCCAGAGGAGGGCTAGAGGGACTTGGACCGGTACATTATTGAGCGTTGTTTCGATGCTCCTCGTGAGTGGCGGTCTATCCTGCTCAGATTAGCAGTTGTGATGGCCGAGAGGAGGGCTCGGGATCAAGAGGATCCGGAGGAGCCAGCAGAGGAGGAGCTAGAGGATCCTGGGGATCATGATGACTAGTTGATCACATATTTGCCCCCAAATGTTGATGAGCATATGGGGATGTACCTTTTTTGTACGGCTATGTATTTTTGTATATGAGGATGTATCTTTTTGTACCTATGACATGGTGACTATTATGATATATATATGTGTTTTGGTATATAGTTGTGTATGCACGTGGATGCACATTTTGTCTATTTGTTTTCCCGTGGAGGCTTGTCATATATATCTTGTGTATGCTTGTGTTTGTATGCTCGTGGAGGTAGATGTTATGCACATGGATGCAATTTTTTATTTTTTTTTTCTACATGGTTTGATTGGTGTGCCAATCTAGAATGTTGTTTGCCATATGGTCTGCTATACTGTTGAGATTCCTTGGGACATATGTGAATGAAATGGACTCAAACTGTCGAATCATTTGTTTAGTGCGCAGGAATTTTCTGAATAGATAGGAATCGCGTACCTGGTAAATATTGTTGAGTTGGGAAACGAGGAGTTGGGAGTCCAAGAAAACTCTAAGGTGACTTATGCTTGTTTGGAGAGCAGCGGCTAGGAGACTGGTCACGGCGTCGTACTCAGCTTGGTTATTTGTGGTGGCACCTATGCACACTCTGTCGATGTGGATCAACTCATGTTAAGGGGAATATATTACCCAAGCTATAGAAGCGATATTGGGATACCAACGACTTGCACCATCAGCGAAGCCATCGTAGCAAAGTGGAACAGGATCCATCTGTGGTCATGTAGGAAAAACAAATGTTTAGGTTTTTGTATTTTTTGTAAAAAAGAAAATAAGATTGTACAATTGTGGACTGTGGTGTCCATCATATTTTCTATGGGTAAAAATGCTTGAGGTACAACCCATTATGTGGGTTGCGTAGGGGGTTACCTTCTGAGCTGGTCAGAATATATGCACCCTGTCCGAGGCAAGTGTGTATAATATATGGGCCTTGCCACATGGACACAAACTTTCCTTTTCCTGTTTTTTCATGAGCTCGATCATAGGAAAGTACGAGGTCACCTTCACTAAATGCTCGTGGGTGAACATGTTTATCGTAATGAAGTTTAGATCTGTTCTTTGCGGCTTCGATTGTTTGGAGAGCTGCACGGCAATCTATGTCATCCTGCTCTAAAAGAAGTAAGCATTCTTCAATCAATGATGTATCGGGGAGAAGTTCTATGGAAATTTGTAATGTTGGTATCTGGAATTCAATGGGGAGGACAGATTCCATGCCATGAACTAAATGGAATGGGGTAAAGCCGATGGCGGTCTTGGTCGACGTGCGATAAGCCCATAATGTGGGAAAAATCATGTGATGCCAATTGGATTTATGTTTGTCGATGGTGCGTTCGAGGATGGTTTTCAAAATTTTGTTAACAACTTCAACTTGGTCGTTCCCTTGGGGGTAGTAGGTAGAGGAGAAATGGTGTTCAAACTTAAGGAGTGTGGACAATTCTCTCCAAATGGAGTCTTCGAAGTGAGAGCCATGGTCTAAGACGAGTTGTTTTGGTACTCCTAAACGAGCAATAACATGGTTAAGGAAAAAACGGGCTGCAGTGTCGGCTTTGCAATTGTAAGTAGGCATGGCTTCCTCCCATTTGGTAAAGTAATCAACAACCACAATAATGTGTTTGTGACCGTCGGTTGATGTGGGATTGCAATCCATGAAGTCAATGGCCCATTTGCAAAATGGTCTAGCAGTGACGACTGTATGAAGGGGGGGCGGGGGGGATTCTTGACTTTGGGGCAAAGAGCTGGCAGTTTTGGCAGTGTTTGACTGCTGTGATACAATCAGTGAATAATGATGGCCAAAAATAACCTGTGCGGATTACCTTTTGGGCGGTGGCCATTCCTGAAAAATGGCCGCTGCAAGCACCGCTATGACAGTTGTTAAGGACGTGTTCTGCTTCGTCTTGGGAAAGGCATCGTCGTAAGATTGTGTCAACACCATGTCGATAGAGGACATCACCCAAGAGGAGATAACGGGGGGCATGGTGATAGATGCGACGGTGTCCGTCACAGTCGATGTTGAGTGGAAACTTCTGTGTGCGGAGGTATACCAAAATGTCGCCATACCAAGGGTCATCTGACGAGATGATGAGCAAATGTTCGTCGATAATATCAGTATGGATAGTTGGTGATGGTGACGATGATGGTAAATCCGTAATGAGTTGAGCGAGTGCTAATTCTTTGGTGCTCTTCGGGGTTTTAAAAGTTAGGTCATATTCTTGTAAGATATCACCCATTTGGCAACATGGCCTTGTAGAAGGCGACGATTCAAGAGATAGACCACTGGATTGGAATTGGCCACAACCGTGGTGTGGCTAAGGAGAATGTAATGTCGTAGCTTTTGAACTAAAAAGGCGATGGCAAGGGCCATTTTCTCTTCAAGTGGGTAGCAGAGTGGTGGGCCTTACAAGGTCTGACTCACATAGTAAATGACATGCTCTTGGCGAGCGGAGTCTTCTTGGACGAGTACTCCAGAAATGACGTAATCTGATGCCGAAATGTAAAGGGTAAAGTATTTTGTGAAATCTGGTGGAGAAATCAATGGGGTACTTGTAAGTGCTTTCTTTAGGTCCGTGAAGGCTCCTTCTGCTTGGTCGTTCCATACAAAGCGGGTATGAAGACGTAGCAAACGGAGGAAACCATGTACGGTGGTGGCATAGTCTGGGACAAAATGACGAAGGAAGTTGGATTTCCCCTGGAGGCTTTGCAGCTATCTTAATGTACGCGGTGAGAGGAGGTCCACTATGGCTTGAACTTTTAAAGGGTCAACGGTGATCCCTTTTTCTGAAATGACAAACCCTAGCAGGCGGCCTGCTGTAACTCAAAATACACATTTAAGCGGGTTCAAGCAGATTTTGTATTTGCGGCAACATAAGAAAACTTGTTGAAGATCTTCTAAGTGGTCAGATCGTTTCTTAGATTGGGTGGTGAGGTCGTCTAGATAAATTTTAATGATTTTATGCAGATCATGAAAGCAATAAGTGATGGATTGTTGGAAAGTGGCGCCCGCATTCTTGAGACTGAAAGGCATGACGCGATAGGCGAAGGTTCCCCATGGGGTAGTAAAAGTGGTCTTGTATTGATATTCCTTAGGGATTTTGATTTGGTTGTATCTGGAGAAACCATCCATAAAAGAGAGTACCTCATGCCCCGTACATTCACCGATTAGTTGGTCAATAAATGGTGTGGGGAAGTTGTATTTGGGACAAGCTAGGTTGAGGTCGCGAACGTTAGTACAGATGCGGATGGTGCCGACTTTCTTATTAACTGGTACTGGATTTGAAACCCAGGTGGTATATGCAATCGGGTATATGAAACCTGTTGCTCGAAGCTTCTCGATTTCTACTTTGACAGCTGGAAGCTTGGATGGGTGAATGGGACGTTGTTTCTGGAGGACCAGTGATGTGTTGGGCCAAGTGTCTATATGATGTCCTACGATGGTAGAATCAAGACCAGGCATCTCGGTATAAGACCAGGCGAAGACATCTCGAAATTCTTGGAAGAGTTTCTTATAAGCTTGGGTTTCTTTTTTAGTGCAAGATGCACCTAAAGAGATAAGCTCGGGTTTTCCGGGTGTGGTGGAGATGTTATTTTTTATAATGGGCGAAATGTTAGCCATGTTACCTTCCTCGAAGGCTTCTGGAGCTAGTATTGGATCTTTGAACCGATCGACCTTGGTTGGTAAGAAGTCCTTAGATTCAACAGATAATTGGTTTGCCGCGGTGGACGTAGATGCTTCAGGGAGGAAGTATGATCGATGGTGCATATCATCCCAAGGGTAGTCGGGTGCAGTGAGTGTTTCTAGGATTTCTTCATCGGTATGGAAATAGTGTTCCATTAAATGAATTGGTTCGGGTTTATAGCTAATTGAAATCATATAAATGGTATTGATTTCTTCTGAATGGGACGATTCTGGAGGGAATATTTCCTCAATAAGTGGTGGGGATATCTCAAAGTCAGTATTAATCATCTCGTATAGTGCTGCTCTATAATCTGGGAGATCGGGGCAGTGATGTAAATAATGGCCATAGATTCCACATATTGCACAAGGGTGATTTGTGCGCAATGATTTATCACGAGGTTGAAGTGGTAATTCTAATTTGACAACTGGAATGTTGATGTCATCATCTAACATATTCATGTGTTCTTGAAGTGTTGGTAGTTGCTGACATAGATGGGTGGCGTGGCCAATATCGTCGCACAAGGAGCACTTAGGGAGTACATGGGTTGGGGGATTCTTGTCTAATTTGGGAGTGACTAGGGGGGTGCGAGTTGTGGGTGCAGTGTTGTAGGTTGGTGGACCTCTACCCCCAGTGTAGCGGGATTGAGGGGGGACATAAGTAGATGTTGATGTAGTGCCCCCTGCTGGAATTGATCGGTTTTGGGGGTTCGGACCACCAGGTGGTGGGTGATTTTGGTGGTTTGGTATGCCAGGTGGTGGATGGTTTGACATATTCATAGGTTGTACCGGTTGTCAGACAACGGTCGGAGTTGGTGGGGGAGTTGGGACAGGTAAGTACCATACCGGTAATCCTAATGTTAAACCTGGAAGGTTGAGTGTAGCCATTACTGGCATGTTGACAACTCCCGAAAATGGAAACAAGAATGGGATTGTGTGAATCGGTGTTGTTCCAATATGACTAGGCACGATGGGTGCTTGTGGCAGTGGTTGATGTTGTTGAGGATGTTGTTGTTCGTTGTGTGACAGGGTGCACAAGTCGGATACCGAAGTTACCTGAAGAGGGGGTCGGATTGATGGGAACGAGCTGGTCATGGGAGTATCCGATTATATCCCGGGTCCGACTAACGCGATGAAGGATGTTGGTGCACTAAGAACGGGTTGTTCGATCATGGGAAGAACATTTTCTGGTGCTGCGGGGGCATTGGGATCATAGTATGTAATTTGGTCAATTTTAATTACGCGTCCTTCATGGGGGGACATCATGATGCAGAAAACTGAAGAAGCGATAGCTTTCATTTTATACATGTAGCTTCGTCCCAGAAGGAGATTGTAATCAAGTTGGGTGTTAATGACCTCTATATCTATGAGAACCAATTTGCCCCCAAGCTGTATGGGTATGTTCACTAGCAAACCTTGAGGTTGAGTTGCACGGCCATTGTAAGCTCGTAATGCGGTAGTGGATGGTTGTAGCGTTGGGGATCCAAGTTTCTGCCATATGGAAGTCGACATGACGCAGGTAGAGGCCCCTTCGTCTATTATGCATCGATGAACGACGAGGTTGTGAATGGAGACGAAAACTTGAAAAGCTAGAGATGAAGGCATGCGAGGTTTAGCTTGTTCTAAGTCGAAAGCCATCATGTTAGAGTCGTTAGGATCTATGGAACCAATGGAAGATAACAACAATTTTCTCTGTGCCAGACAGTTTTTTAAGATTTCGAGAGTTGACATAGTAGCGGGGGACTGAGCTAAATCCTCTACAATGTTATAGTTGGAAGCTGCACGAGCGTTCGGGTTATTGTTAATCCATCTCAAAGGGAAACGAGGTGCTTTGGGGCCCCCGTCCATGGACATATTGGGTATGCGAAGTGGTTGATTGGTTGGGACAGTACTCGATGATGGATCGGTAGGTGTGGCCTCAGGGGAAAATTTGTATTGATTTTGACGGGTTTGAAGATTGACATCATTTGATGACATCATACGCAAATGGTGAGTGTTGGACTCTGTGTGCTGGTAGTCGGCTGCCGCGTAAGTAATTTGCTGCTGTGTTGCAGTGGATCCTTGAGGGGGATCATTTGGGAGTGTTTGTCGTGCCTTGGTTAAGTAAAGGATTTTGTAATATCATGGGTTGTGGCTGACGAGGGGGTGCTGGCTGTGCAGCATATCCTTTTCGTTGGGCGTCGTCAGTCCAGAGTTGATGCGCTCGATCTAAATGGGGACAATTATGTGTGTAATGGCCATAGACTCCACATATGGAACATGGATGGTTTGTTCTCAAGTTATTATTTTTAGCCTATTTCGGTGGACGGTCAGGGTTGTGGTTGGGGGGAGCATCGTTATTATTGTTTGGAGGATTAGCTGGTGGTGCACCTTGGTTGTGTTGTTGGTTGTTTCCGTGGTTACGCCCTCTTCGACGATTTTTTTGAGTTCCTTGGTTACGCTGGTTGTTTTGGTTTGGAGGTTTGTTTTGTTGTGCGTAGACATGCCCTTGGGTAGTAGGTGGGTTTTGAAGTCATGTAGGATCTGGAGCAGGTTGCGGTGGGTAGTAAACAGGAGGGTTTTGAGGTGGCCCTAGTGTTTGTTGCGGTTGTGGGTAACCTTGAGCTGCTGGAAGTGTTGGAGCAATAGGTGCTGCCTGTTGAGGATAATAAGCCACTTGGGCTTCTGGCTGGATCGGAGTCTGGTGGGCCTGTTGGTTATAATATGGAGCTGGCGCATAAGCTGATGGTGCTTTCCCATAACATTGTGTTGGACACGAGGGTCCATGAATGTTGTGGGTGTGTGTTACTGGAGAATACGAAGTTGTAGCTCCAGAATTAGATGAATCCCTAGAAAGATATGGGGTGTTGTTTGTACTCGTCATCGTAAAAGTTTTGTTTTGCGTTGTAACCTGGCTGATAATACCGTCGGCGGCATGGGATGCCCTCGGCGCGTCATGGTGGGATGGATCGCTGGGTGGTGCATCAGGGAAAATAGTGTATAGATATCCTGACTGGGCATATATGAGGTTGAATTGCTGAGCTTTTAAGATAGCTTCTTCTTTTGACTGGGGTCGTTCAGAAGCTACATCTTTGTCTATGAGGGGGAGGAGCGATTTGAGGAACCAATCCAAAAAGATTCGGTCGTCAAGTTTTATCTTGTAGAGGCTACGGCACTTACGCCACTCATGGATATGATCGGTGATGTGTGTAGCGGTGTTCTGTCTACAAGACAAAAGTATTTCCACTCTTGCATCATAGCGTACAGGTAGTTGAAAGAACTGGAGGAAAGTTGAGGCGAGGGACGTAAATATGTTGTGAGTCCCATGTGGCTGCTCAATGTACCATTTGGCTGCTGAGTCGGTGAAAGTTCTTTGTAAAAGTCTCAGTCTAATGGAATCATCTACTATGGAGTTTGAAGAACACCATAGGTGAAACGAGATGATATGGTTTTGGGGATCTTCCCCAACTTTGCCTTCAAATTTTGGGATATCTGAGAGAAGCTTTGTGGGCATGGGTGGCCATGTAGGGTTGTGTCTAATAGGGTCGTTGGTTAACCTTGCCAGGTCTGGTAAGTTTAGACTAGCCATGTATGGCAGATTGGCAGATGGGTGTGGCATGGTCACTGGAGCATAACTATTAATGGTAGCATTATGGAGTGGTCCAGTGCCCCCTAAGGGTATGCTAGGTGTGAAAGGGATGTTTCCTCCAACCGATGTGGTGTGGGAGGGGCCTGCGGTCCCAAGTGCAACATGGGTTGCAAATGGGTTAGGGATGGTTCCGGTAATCCTTGGGATCTGGGTCATGGTAATGAGAAGGGGGGTGACCCCCATGTTGGGCATACCTAATATAGGTGGTGGTCCTATGTTGGGCATGCCTAGAGGGGGTGTGGCCCCTGTGTTAGACATGCCTAACGGGGTTGTGGCTACTGTGGTTGTCACAGTAGTATTGGGGTTTGTTGATGTAGCTCCAATAGCACTGGTGAAAAGGGGATCATATTGTGATCCGACCATGGGGTTAGTTGGTGATGTCTCGGTAGGGTGTTCGGATTTATCCTCAGAATCAGATGACTGGGTTCTATGCCAATGACTAGTTTCTATGCCAATGACGTGTGGAGTCAAGGGATAACGCTCTGCATCTATAACGTGTAGAGTCAAGTGTACCAAACTGAGGGGGTTCACCATGAAAATGGCGGGATCGTCTTAAGTTCTCAATGGTGAGAGATGTATAGAAATGCCAATGGATGGTGGTGAGATAAAAAACTCAAGACCCTAATGCTACAATGTGTGCAGGAGGGGAGTATGAAAAAATAATGTCTCGTAGGCCAACAACCAACCTCAAAAGCACTTATTATAACAGCTATGCTATAATAAGTGGAGGAATCAAGAAAAGTGGTCAGAATACCAAAAATCAAATGGTTCCTAGAAAAAAGTGGTGCTTACTAGACCAACAGGGGTGGAAGAGCATGCAAACGCCTAACTAAAAGTGGTATTATGACTCAACTAAAGATATCTTCTGCAAGGTGATGAAATTCAAGTCAGACAATATGGGTAGTGGAATCAAAGGCTAGATATCCCCCTACCAGGAGGGACACCGGGTAGACAATCCTAAAAAATGGCCACTAAGATACCCTATTCATGACACGTTCGGTTGGGTGAATTTGCAGTTTGGTTCTATCGCTGCTATACTCCCATACGGGTGGTACACTGAGAACTGCGAAAGGTATCCTTCGGTTACTGAATGGATAGTGGTATTCCACTCAAACTTCCAGAACCAGTTTGACTACTTCAACCCTCCTAAGGGAGAGGCCTTCCCGATAAATTGGTGTATAACCATGTCAACAAATAATAAGGGATTTTTGGGACCCTAAAAAGTCAACCACTATGTCTTAGATGTAAATAATTGAGGGGTGTTATTGGAACACCTATCCCCCCAATCCTACCTAGCTACAAGATTCTTTAAGCATTCCCCAAGTGGGGTTAAAGTGTTGGTTGAGTTTAGGTAGATTTTAAGGCTCAATTAATTAAAAATGTGGCATATTGGGTGCAAGTGTGATTATTTAACTAAAAAAGAATTTGCCTCGCTTGGGCGATTGATTACAAATTAAAAACAAGACGATTCCAATTTGCAAAAAATAAAAGGTTTTTTTCTGAAATGTAAATGCTTTAACAAAAATACTTCAAAAACTGTAGACTTTTGAAATAATTTTTTAAAGGAAAGCAAATATTGTAAAAATTGTAAGAAATAAATGGATTTCTAAGTGTTTGCTTGCGCAAAACTATTGAGCAAATCAGAAAAATGGTTCGAAATTTGCAAAGAAATGAAATCTATGATCTAAACAAAGTGCTAAAAACCTTTCTTTCACTTGTTGAAAATTTTTAAAAAGATTTTAATTGAGCATAACGGTAATAGAAAAAATATTCACTATTGCTGCAATAATGCAGAAAAAATAATGCGATACGAAAATAGGCTAAATGGGCAAAAAATGCAGCAATTTTTTTTCTAAAAATTGGGCCGAGTGAAAAAAATTGACATCGCGGGTTTATGGGCACCGCGATGTGCATCACAGGTTTGAGCTGTGAAGGCGTGATGTGCAGCGTGGAAAAAGGCCACGAAGCCACGATGTGCAACGCGGAAAAAGCCCGCGAAGCCGTGATGTGCAGCGTGGAAAAAGGCCACAAAGCCGCGATGTGACGCACGGAAAAAGGCCGTGAGGTCGCGATGAGCCGCGCGACTGTAGGCCGAAAAATCACGATGCCAAAATGGAAAAAAGGTTGTTGGAAACGAAATCGAAAAGTGAAATTTTGGTCTATTAAGGGCTACCGAAAGGGCTAAGAGTTAGGGTAGCAATGAATATGTTTTCTAGTATGGCAGATCTGCTAATTGGAATGGTAAAAACAAGTAAAAAACAAAGATATAAAGAAAAAATTAAAAGCTCGAAACCCAACAGAGTCACCAAAAAACTGTTGCTTGGTTTTTCAGCCAAGCATGTGCAAGGATGCACCTATTAACTTGTAATAGCAGTCTTCGAATAAAAAGCAAATACAATTATAAGTTTAATCTAACATTAACATAAACATGTGTAAATAAACAAGAACTAAATCAATAACAAGAGATCTATGGGAAGAACAAGAGAAAAAATAATAGATTTTTTGTATTACCTCAAAGGTGAGGATGTTTGGTGTTGAGCAGCTCCAAGGTTGAGGTGCTCCAAGCTCTAATGGTCTCTTCTCCAAGATGTTGAAATGGGGGTCTTCAAACTCAAAATGGGAGGCAATGGCTCTCAAAGGGAATTTGGTAGCATAAGGATAGGATGAAATGTGGATGGAAAGTGAGGAGCCCCTATCAACTTTTTATAGTTTTTGGTGATGGGGAATACCATTATGGTTTTAAGGAAACCAATGATATTGGCCAACATGGTTTAGGTCTCTTTTTCCCTCTTTTTCCTTTTTTGAATATTTTGAATATCTTTATTCCCTTTTAATATTTTTTAGGAATTTTGGACCCTTTTTTAGGGTTTTTTGAGGAAAAATATATATTTTGAGGGGAGAAAGGTGTATTATGGTCTTTTTGGTGACCTTTAAATGGATTTAGAGGCTCAAATGGTGGAAAAGTGGACAAATGGGTCATGTGAATAAGGGAATGAACTAGTGAGCACTTTTTGGGTGTTAACAGTATACACCTATGATCACCAACTAGAATCAGCTTCATGCTTCTGAGGGTAATTTGGTGGATCCTACACTTTACCATCAGCTCATTGGATCGTTGATGTATCTGGTCAACACTAGACCAGACTTGTGTTTTGCAATGAACACTCTTTGCCAGTTCATGGTGGAGCCTAGGAGTGTACATTGGACTACCGCAAAACATGTGCTGAGATATCTTGCAAGTACAATGGACTATGGTTTGGATTACAGGGGTTTAGGTGGAGTCAGTTTGGTTGGTTTCAAAAATTCAGACTAGGCAGGCAATGTGAGGGCTCAGAAGAGCACTTCCGGTTGTTGTTTCAGTTTGGGCTCGGCAGCCGTGTCGTGATTCAGTCGAAAACAAAAGTCTGTTGCATTGAGTTTCGCCGAGGCTCACTATATGGAAACCAGTCAGGCTACTTGTGAAGCACTGTGGCTTCGCAAGTTGTTGGTAGATTTATTTGATTAGGAGCTGAGACCTACAATGATCTATTGTGACAATCAGAGTTGCATTCAGCTCTCTGAGAATCCAGTGTTCCATGACAAGTCAAAGCATATTGAGATCATGTACCATTTCATTCATGACTACATTCAGAGAGGAGCAGTTGAGTTGTAGTACATATCCACTGATGAGCAGGTAGCAGATATCCTGACGAAATATTTGGGGAGGGGCAAATTTGTCTTCTTCAGAGACAAGTTGGGAGTGGTGCAGAACACCTTCCTCGGTAAGAGGGAGTGTTAGTTTTTGTACCTAGGGAACTGTTCCCCTAGTGACTTTTGCCTAAGTCACTTAGAAAGGGGGTAAAAGTGACCCTCACATTAAATGACTTGTGAAAAGCATTTAATGAGACTTTATAACCATAAAGTCACTTTTTGATAAATTTAAGTGGGTGAGTGAAATTAATATTTATGATAAATAAATAGGAGCATTTAATTTCAGTCATCAATCTAATCTAATCTCATCCATTGGATTTAGAAAACCCTAGGATTTGAACAAAAAGCAAGAGGTAGGCAAAAGAAGATCATTCTTGTGAGAAGAGAGAAAAAGAGAGTGACCAGCTCGAATTTCAAGGAGGGTTTTTCCAGCATGTTTTTCGAGAGAGAAGCATGGATTCCAAGTCAAGGAGACAATCTGTACAACGTGATTCTGGGCACATTTACCGAGGTAGATTTTTATTTCAGTGGGCACATTTTCCCAAATCCGTACAACAACATTAGTGGCATAGTTTTCGAGGCACATTGCAGCAAGAAAAAAGGCACGGGTTTCGAGGTTCGTACAGCTGCACATTGGCACAAAAATCGAGGACCATACAACTCATTAACTATTGTACCATACAAGACATTTCCCGAGGCATTTATTACAGGGCACCGTTTCCAAGAAATGGCACAGTATTCTAGGTATGCACAGAAATTGAGGAAGTTGGCTGGGCAATTTGGTTGGTTGAGATAAGTACATTTTGACTGTAAAATTAATGTACTGAAATATTGTTGAAGAAATAATAACTCTCTCTCTCTGACTGGTTTTCCTCGTGGGGGTTTTTCTAGGGCTATTGGCCGAAAATTCTGAGTCTGATTTTTTAATGGTGTGCATGTCAAAATTATTTTTTTCCTGTTAAAGTGTATTTGTAGCGTTTTTATTGTTCTGTAAATTTCATAAGTAATTTCTAGCCAATGCAAAACCGACTGGGGATGAAAAACACTAAAAATTTGGCATAAACCAACAAGCTGATTTACATAGAAAAATTTACATTTTTTATCATGGAAAATAGAGTGATCCTTAAGTAAGATCCTTTTCTCTGGTATAGAGTTAGAATTGAGATCTTTTATCAATTTTTTTTATAATATTAATTAATCATTTTTTAATATATCTTTTGGGATCTTTTATCATAGTTTTTTATAATATTAATTAATCATTTTTTTAATTAAATCGTAGGCGTTCACCAACGAGAAGCATGACCTTCCACCTTGGAAAGATTCCTCATCTATATATCCAATGGAATCATGCCGTGTATTTTTCCACTTTAGCGCATGCCGACCATATCATGTTGATCTTATTTTCATTATTTGCATTACTTTTCCCCTTTCACGCAAACCCTCGTCCGTGTCGCAGTGATTTGCAGACTTCACGTTGACTAAAATGAAGTGGCCATGAAATCGACCATTTTGACTCTCAACCATATCTTACAAATATTATGGAAAACAAAATTACAAATTCATATCAATTGTACCAACTCGACTATCGACCATATTTTTTTTAAACTAAAGTGAACCAACCATTTTGACTCCCGACCATATCTTACAAACCATTTTGACTCCCGACCATATCTTACAAATATTATCGAAAACAAAATTACAAATTCATATCAACTGTTTCATATGTCAATCATGTTTACATAGTGAGAACTTCACGACGACTAATTTTTAAAGGCTCGACCAACTCGACTATCGACCATATGTTTTTTTAACTAAAGTGACCCGACAATTTTGACTCCCAACCAATCTTACAAATATTATCGTAAACAAAATTACACAGTTAACAGTCAACGCTTGTCCATCAATTGGACCACACAGTTAACAGTCGACCAATTTTTAAAGGCCCGACCAACTCGACTGTCGACCATATTTTTTTTAAAACTAAAGTTAGCCGACCATTTTGACTTCCGACCCGTGTCCATCAATTCCACCACATAGTTAAAAGTCGACCAATTTTTAAAGGCTCGACCAACTCGACTATCAACCATATTTTTTTTAAAACTAAAGTTACCCGACACAGTTAAGAGTTGACCAATTTTTAAAGGCTCGACCAACTCGACTATTGACCATGTTTTTTTATAACAAAAGTGACCCAACCATTTTGAATTTTGACCATATGTTACAGAGTGTCCATCATTTCGATGAAATAGTTAAGAAAGGACCAATATTTTAAGGCTCGACCAACTCGACTTTCAACCAAACTCGCCAGCATTTGGGTTGATATAGTCTAAACAGGAGGTGTAGCTCTGCATGGAAAAATCTTACGAGATCTATTCTTTTGATTAGAAACTTGAGCATTCAATGATGGATTGGACATTGAACAACCTTCTATAAGGTTCCCATGTGAACATTGATTTATTTGTGTTTAATCCATCACAAAGTTATGAACTTTGCTTCAATAGTACCGATCTTTGCCTATGGACATATATTTGGATTTGATGGATTGGACTTGTTGGATATTCGATGTTGTGGAGATACGAGAACAGATTTCAATGCAACAATGGTTAAATGTGATCAGACACCAATGCCCCGCCTTTACTCTTGATTGTTTATAAAATTTGATGGGTAAAGCCTCTCTCATTCTTTTGTTCTTCGATAGTGTTATTGTGACATAATCCCAATTTTTTTCTCAGCATTTGAATCGCCTTCAATTTGTTGCTCTTTTACAAACCAACAACCCTATTAAGGAGCCAAAGTTTTTTGTTTTCTATTAAAAAAAAAGGTTCTCCTCTCAAACCAAAACTCATTTCACTTGTTATAATTATGTTTTTCTAAATCTCGTTTGTGTTTAATATATTCAAACAAGATTCTACTGTCTTTTTTGATGTTTTTTCTTGAAAACTAGAGTTTGTTTATGTCAATTATTTACTGGTTTTAGATGAAAGGTTACTTGAATGGTATATATTCATTTTTTTGTCTACTAGAAAAGTTGCCCTTCCAGAAAAGTAATCTTTAATTTAGTCATCTGGTATATGGAAAATCCTATCTTGTTCTCACTATTCCTGTTTAATATTTAAAAACAAGGTTCTCAAAGCAAATTTACCCAGAATTATGTTCCCTTTTTTGTTGGAAAGTAGCTTCTGTTTCTGCTGTATTTTTGGGTGTTTTTTGTTCAAAACTAGAGTCTGTTTTTGTTAATGGATTGACATTTATTTAATCCTATTACTTGTATGTTCAATCTTGAGAGTAAGTATTTGACAATGTACCTGATTTATTTACTGGTTTCAGATGAAAGGTTACTTGACTGGGATATATTCATTTCCTTGTGATTACCAATATATGTTTCTTACTAACTTTGGCAGATAATTTGCACTTCAACAATGCTATCTTGTTGTCACTGTTTCTGTTTAATATTTAAAAACAAGGTCCTAACAGCAAATTAACTAAAATTATGTTGCCTTTTTTGCTTTTTTTTTCCTGTTGAAAACTACACTATGTTTCTGCTGTCTTTTTTTGTGTTTTTTGCTGGATACTAGAATCTGTTTTTGTGAATGGACTATCATTTATTTACTCCTATTTACTACTAACTTTGGTAGATAATTTGCACTGCTACAGGCTTTGCATTTGGTATTTGCACAATGCTATCTTCACGCTATCTTGTTGTCACTGTTCCTATTCCATATTTAAAAACAAAGTTCTAAGAGCAAATTTACCTAAAATTATGCTGCCATTTTTGTTTTTTTTTAGTTGAAAACCAGAGTCTGTTTCTGCTGTCTTTGTCTCCTAGAAAAGTTGCCCTTGCAGAAAAATAATCTTTATATTAGGCATCTGGTATATGCACAATGCTATCTTGTTGTCACTGTTTCTGTTTAATATTTAAAAACAAGGTTCTAAGAGCAAATTTATCTGAAACTATGATGTTTTTTTTGTTTTTTTTAGTTGAAAAATACACTCTAATTCTGCTATTTTGTTTGGTTGTTTTTGTTGGAAACTAGAGTCTATTTCTATCAATGGACTATCATTTATTTACTCCTATCACTTGTATGTTCAATCTCAAGAGTAAGTATTTGATCATGTAAGTGATTTATTTACTAGTTTCAGACAAAGGGTTACTTCACTGGTATATATTCATTTCTTTCTGTTTACCAATATATGTTTCCTACTAACTTAGGAAGATAATTTGCACCGCAACAGTTTTTGTCTCCTATAAAAGTTGCCATTCTAGGAAAATAATCCCAAAATTGAAACCAATTTCAAGCCCTTCATTTTTGTATTCTTTCCACAAATATTGCTATGTATTGCATCAAATATCAAATGATCTTTTGTCATGTTCTCCTACATCTTCTATCTTTAGACTTAATATCAATATCACACCTTTTTCTCCAGCTTACCTTTGTCGTCCAACTATTCGCAGTACCACGCTATGGACACTCTGTTGACTGAAAATGTTGTTTCACTTATGATGAACGGTGTTGTTGACCTATGTCCACTTGTACAAGTTGTTTCTCTTGATCGACTAAGCTCTCTTAACTCAGCAACTTCCCACTTTCGAATCTCTATCTCTGATGGAATTCATAAGCACGATACATTGCTTCCAACTAGCTACAATAGCACTGTGGAAAATCACCAACTCCAAAAAGGATCAATCATCAAAGTCAACAAGTGTACATGCAGCACTATACATGATGCAATGTACGATTTGCTTTTTGCATCTTCCTTTTCACTTATTTTATTTTTCACTCCTTATAATCGTAACATATTTTTTACTTATACTTACTTACATTCATTCTTCTTGCCAGGACTATCGCATTGGGAACCTTCGAAATTGTCACCTTAGAAACAACAATTATTGGAGACCCATCCCCTTTCAACTTCACACCTAGCTTTACAACCCACAACAGTTCATCTATTTCAGAAAACAATGCCCTTGACTCCGAAAACCCTTCACTTGCAATACCTTCTACAACGCCAAACTTTGTTGCACGTACTCTTCAATTCACATTGCTAAACCCTTCCAACAAAACTTGGACCACTCAAGGATGAGTTACTACAAAGACAAGTATAAATACCTACACCAACCAAAAAGGCCCTGGTCAACTCTTTGGGTTTGACCTTGTTAGTGCTACCAGAGATGAGATTCATATCTCTGCTTTCAATGAACTAGCTACCTCATTAAATGACCAAATACAAGTTGGCATAGTCTACATAGTCTGAAATGGCACAATCAAACCAGTTAATCCAACATACAACAATTTGAAAAGTGCTTTCGAGATTTTCCTTAACTCCTCAACAATTCAACGATGCTTGGAAGAGTGCCCACTTATTCCTTTTCATTGCTTCAAATTTAAATCTATCCATGACATCAAAACTACACCCCTCAATTCCATGGTTGACCTTCTCAGAATTGTCATTTATGTTTCCCCTACATCAACTATACGCAAAAGGGATGGATCTGAAACCATTCGTCGAACAGTTGGGCTTAGGGACATGTTCGGGTATAGCATAGATATGACGCTTTGGGGGGAGCATTGCACAATTGAGGGTGCCCAACTTGGAAACCTTAGAGGTTTAGATACTCCCTCTATCCTTGCAATAAAAGGTGGGCGTATTACAGAATTCAATGGAAAAACCATTGGAACCATCTCAAACACCAACCTCATTATAAATCTAGATATCGAGGAAGCTCAAGTTCTCCAAGCATGGTTTGCTGACAATGGATTCCGTTCAGCCTCCCCATCTTTGAGCAGAAAATCCAACTCGTCTTCTTCTACCTCCTATAAACGCATTTCCATCTCCGTGCTACAATATCTCCAACCCTCTGAGAAGGCAACTTGGTATTCAATTATTGCTAGAATCACCCATATTAACATCAATGACTTTAATTTCCTTGCATGCCCTCTATTTGTCGATGGAATACAATGCATGAAAAAAATTTCCCACAAAGTTGGAAATGTTTGGCATTGTGAAAATGTGATGGGGAGTTTACAGAGTGTGCTTACCGATACATACTCAAACTTGACATCATAGATTCTATTGGACAACTATACGGTATCATAGCTTTTGATTATGTTGCGCAACAAATCATGGGGGTCTCTGCAAAATATTTTTGTCTTCTATCAAATAATCCAACGTCTCTCTTGGAAATTGTTCAACATGTTTGTGCTCGACAATACCTTCTAACCTTATCAGTAAAGACAAAGACTTTTAATTCGAATTCTCACTTAAAGGTGCTTCTTGTGATGTCAGAAGAGGTTTCTCCATCATCGATCCCTGTTGATACTCTTGATGAAAGTGAACACATTGTGCTTAATAAATGTCCAATTGCTCCCAAGATTTCAACTTTACCTTTACAAACACTTTCCCCAACATCATTCTACTCTTCAATTCTGACTTTTGTACTTTCTATCTCGTACTTAGCAACTACACATTTTTGTGTACACACTTATACATAGGTGGTACTTGAAACCAGCAATCAACAATCTTGAATATTATATTATTTAGTTTTGTTGTACCATTGTGTTAAATCACATCTTTTTTGCAGCCTATCTTGCAATTTTCAAATTTGTAGTTATAATTTAGATTGCTTTGACAAGTCTGTACTTTTTTTCTTTATAAACATTGTTCAAGAGTGTCTTTATTTCTTTCTTGCAACAACTTCACATCAATTATGCATGTTCTATATATGTTTTACAATATACCTTTGTTTACTCTTTCAATTATTACATATATATTATTTTTCTCTTCCACCAAAGGCACCATAAATGCAACATGGATAACCATTTATCTTATATAATATAACTTTGTTTACTCCTGCAATTATTACATACATAGTATTTTTCTGTTCGACCAAATGCACCACAAAGTCCACACCCATCAATAGAATGCATGTAGAAGACTTCTATATGCTCAAAAGAAAAATGAAAACAACAAGCGTCAACGCCTTCTATAGAGAGCTACTCGTCAACTTGTTCATATCCCTTCTCCGTTTCACGTTGGTCAACCTCCCCTTACACCCTCCACACCATCCGCATCCACAACAACGCATCCAACAAACATGGACCTAGATGGTGCACATCAGCGATTCCGTACAATATTGGACAAATGATCTCCCATGAAAATATGCTCTATATGCATGGAGTCATATCCTGGAATTAAAATAAAACACTTTTCTGGTGCATATGCATGTTCTCGGTGCAATGCAGAACAAAATGGCCACTGCTATTCCATTGCAAACAATATGGATCCTGGGATACAACCATTAGTGCTAGTAGCCCTTACTCAAGTTGAAGAAATGCTCATTTCTCGAGTTAACCCAATTTTACAAGTCACTCATGCTCGTGGGGGACAATATACATATTATGGCCACACTATAAGCTTCCCACAAAATGTTACTAGCATTGCCACTTTCCTCCCTCATTTACTCTTATACATTGACATCCTTATTGTTCGTAAATGAAATCCTACGAAAAATACTTATGACTTCTTTGTTAGTCGAACACGTGTTCTTGCTACTCTTGAATACAAGCTTTCAAATGATCCATACTACAAAGATATCCAAGTTAACTCAACTGCATTATCTTCTTTTCCTCTTGAACCAACTGACATTTCAGCCCTCCTTCATCATGTCACACCTGCTGAAACCCCATTTGTTGAACATACCTCAAATTCTACTATTCAATCATCAAGCTTCCTCGAACCCCATGAACAACAATCATCCTCCTTTATATCTACACAAACAAATTGTAGAACTAAGGTTGATGAAATCAAATGCTTCTTAGGAATAAGCCATGCAGGCACTCTACCTTGCATTGACTGGCCCCCATAAGACATTTTCCCTATCAATGAGTATAACATAATAGGCCTCCTCTCAATGGCCTTCCCAACCTTATTTCCCACAGGGGTCGTACTACTTAAACAACCACACATTCAATAGGTTGGTATGGACAATTATGCACTGCACCTTCTTATATACCATGACAATAGATTTGGCCAACATCCTCATTTTAGTTATTACATATATAACCTGATGATGTGGCATCATAGCCAATCTACTGCTTCCATATTTGAAAACATAACATTGAAGATACATTGCCTCCAACCATATCAAAACTTGTACAACAATTACAAACTTGCCTGATGCTAAAATTGCTGAGCAAGTCACGTGCTTCGGTTCCATGCTTCGTGGGACATGCTCCTATTGGAACAAAAGCAGGGGTGAGCTAACTAACATGATCACTCAACAAGGGACACCTACATTCTTCTTCACGCTTAACGTAGCTGACACAAAGTGGCCAGATTTGCATTTTTTGATGCATGGACAAGCTCCATCCACTTCAAATCAACAACACCAATGGAGAATTCGCAACCTTATATCCAATCTACACGTTGCATCTCAATACATGGACAATAGATTCAAAATATTCCTAGAAGAGGTTCTTAAAAAAAGCCTTTCTACAAAAGACTACTGGTGCAGGTTGGTAACAACTCATATTCCCATGAAAGTTCAATGTATTTAAAACCTAAAATATTTGTTCCTAATATTTATATTTTACATGTAGGTATGAATGGAAACACAGGGGATCTGCGCATATACATGGATTCTTATGGTTAGAAAATTCACCCAATATGGACACGTTAGACTGGGCAGATGCTACCAAGGTTGAAGATGCCAAATTATACTTTGACAAGTTTGTTACAGCATGGAATCCTCATGTCAACCATTTTCAAACTCCAACCTTACAAGACTCTACTATAAATCTATGCAACATTGGATCACATTCCATACTTGCAACTAATGACTTGGATGACTATGAAGAACTTGTTAATTGTGTCCAAAGGCACACAAAATGTTCAGAATCTTTTTTCCTACGTACAAAAGGATCATCTCTTCAATGTCATTATGGGTTCCCCTTTGATCTACAACCTACCTCTTCCTTATTCATTGATGCAAAAGGCTGAAAAACATACAACCCTGCAAGGAATGGTGCTCTTATAAATATTCACAACCATATAATGCTCTCAATTTGGCGAGCTAATGTTGATTTCCAACCTGTTCTCTCTAGACATGCTGTTACACCTAAAATATTACCATCATGAGATTCAATGTATACATCCCTAAAGTTTCCTTGGCTATGTCATTGACCTGGAAGAGATATAAACCCATTAATACTAGGTTTTGAGAGGTCATTGTACGCTGCCCTCATGCAACCTGCGATGTCACATCTTGCTCTCTTCCAAGGTGCGACGATGTAAGTTAATGGATAAAAATAGTTCCTTCAAGCCCATTCTCGAAGCTAGCTGACATGGATCCCTATCCTTGACCTTTTGGGAGAGCTGGAACTTGGTTCCTAACCTCTTGGAAGGATCTCCTATCTCTCTCCTACCATATCTCATCCTACCCTATCCATACCCTATCCACTTAGTCCTATATAAGTGAAGCTCACTCCAATTCCAAAGGGAGGAAGTCTATAGTGTCTACAAGCTGGTGAAATCATCTCAGAGAGATCTCTACTCATCCATTGAGAGACTCACACTTCCTTGGGAGGTTATGGCATTGGCTTGGATGGAGAAGGATTACTTCGTTAAGCTCTGGTTGTAGTCGTTCTCTGCAATGTACTTTCCTTATTTTTACAGTAATATAAATGCTTTCCACCAATATTGTTGTGTTGATGATATTGTGTAGTTTACCTGCTTAACTGTTTACTTAGATCTGTTATCATTTAGATGCTTTTACTTGTTTGTCTTGTTTTGTGTATCTTGGCAGGTCTTGCAACTTAGATCTGACGACCGCGAGGCGTGGAACAACATCCAGGAGAAAGGACTACAAACTTAAGGTAAGACATCTAATAACTTGATCCTTAACTAGATATAGGAAAGCGGTTTAAACTCTATTCTATTTGTTCTAGACTCACATTGAGCTAGGGAGATCCGTTCGCATCCGCTCAAGTGGATTGTTCGTCAAATAAATCTGGCGACCATACTGGGGAAGAAAATTGTTTTGTAGTTGTCAATTTGAATGTCATTTTCGGTTGATTTCTTATTACAAGCCATTTTATTTGTCATTCGCCTCTTAAACTGGTTTCACCATCAGATCTTCACTTTGAAGAGTTTGATTACCTTCCTTTGAGTTTGTACTTCTCATTTTCAAACCATTTCATTGCTAATTGTTTGGAGAATTGGTTCATTTTTGAACTTAGATCTCTCCTGTCGCACCTAGTCAGTGGAATCAGAGTGACACTGTGTCATTTTTTATCTCTGTTCTTTGTCTGTGGGCCTATCATCGCAACCTTTTCATTATTCTACTGCGACACCGTCGCACTTCCCGCATTGGTAAACTGCAATGTCGCACTATGTACAATCACAGACCGCGCCGATCTGCCAAAATTTCCATACAAGCACCCCTTCTCCATTTTTGATTTGAGTTTTGGTTTGTGTGACAACTCCCTCTATACTGCAAGATCCAGTCAGAGACCCCATTTTGATTTGTGTGATTGAGTTGTTTGGTTTTGTTTGGATTTGTTTTGGGTTCCATCTTGGACAAGTCTGATATTTGGTAGTGGTGGACACTTTGGTTTCCCCCACCTGCATCCACTCACCCTTGCATTCCCTCCTCTCCTTGCCAAATTTGGTCGTAGTATCGGTTCGGTTTCCAAATCTCATTTGCATACATTTTTTGAGCTTTGCTTGCTTTAGTGCTACATGTTACTGATTTATTTTTGAGTGTTTGTGTGTACTTTCAGTCCATTGAGTGCTCATCATTTTCTTGAAATTTTATGAGTTATTGGAGTGATGCAAGTAATCTTTTCATTTCAGTATTTATGTTTAAAAACATCGCTATTATCAAAAATTTATTTTGATACATCCATTGAAAAATCAAAAGTACTTTATTTCCATAATTGTTTCAAGCTCATTTGGAGAATTGTGCATGCATTGGAATGTCTCATTTGTAGATATTTTGGGAAAGTTGAAAGAGAATTGAGTTATTTGGGTTTTTCACGAATTGTGAATTGCTCATTTTCTTGAAAGATTCGAATAGATATCAAATTTTGCAAAAGTAGTTCCATGCTTGGAAAGTTAAATGCATCTTTTGTTTTTTATGCTTTTAGGCCATTGTAGTGAAAGTGAAAAGCTTGCATACTCTACTTAGAAACTATCTCTTTTCATCCCTTAGCATCATTTTTGTTTTGAAAATATAAAAGAAAAAGAAAAGCATGCTTTGATTTGGCTTAGTAGTGTTGTGTTACTTTTGTGTTTCACTTGAAAAGGAAAAGAATACTTCATAGTCATTTTTTGGTAGATTTGAGATTGCATTGCATTGTGTTGCTTTGGTAAAAAAATTGAAAGAAGTTTCTCCCTCCCATACATAGAGTTCATCAAAATAAAAGTGTATTTGTTGCATGTAGTTAGGGCCTGCATTACGTTTACGATTATGTACTCACCTCATGCATTCACCTAACTGTCCAGATAAAATTAATGGTAGAACTAGGGTAAAATTTTTAGCAACTTGTGTGTAAGTTAGAGATGTGTTCCGGTGTCGTTAAGTGTGGTAGCTATCGTTATTTTCCAACACTGTATCCTGGGGGTATTGTAGTCTTCCACGTACTTATCGGTATATTGAGCTCTTTCACATACCCACCAAGTACCACACGTACTTGGCGTATATCGAAAGGTGTTTCACATATTCGGTAGTATATCGGAAGGTCTCATGCCGTACGGTTGTGCATTAGACAACACCACTATGGATTTGAGCTCCCGTGTACCTTAAGTGTATCGGGAGACACCATTAGGAATCTTGAAACCATCTGAGTTATCCTTTTGGTCGTCTCAACATTGAAATACACCAAGAATAGCACTCAGGGAGATTACTACGCACGTACTATCCAGGTAGTCGGGTATTCAGGCAAGGGTACGGTCCCAATCCTCCTTGTCACGTTTTACTATTGGACCCTACAGTATATAGCGATTTGTGATGTTTTGACAATCCTGTTAGGTTCCTAACTCTTGATCCACTCCTTTCGCAAGTTTTCCTGTTGCTTTTAGTTTTGAGTAGCATTTCTTGTGCGTGGTAATTAGAAGGACTTAGCGAGTTGAGATATGGAAACCTCTTCTTGGACCACCAATCAAGAGGCCCCTTTTCAAGGGGTACCTTTTTCCTTTCCTCCAGTTGGAGATATTGGTCCTCCCTTTATTGCCACTTTAAACTTTCTTGGATTAACCATAGGATTACCGGTATGGTTATTCAACCCGGTGATTCTGGATATACCCACTATATCAAATGTTAACTCTCCACCATGAGAGTGTCCATCCCAAAATGATCCTTCCCCTTCTTCCTCGGATGCATCTTCTTCCATTTGTTCTTCCTCGCCTGATCAAAGCAGTAGTGTTAGTAATAAGGTGGATAAGAAGAAGAAGAAAATGAATGTTAAGAAGAAGAAGGATAAGAAAGAGACCAAGCGTCCACCATCTTCCTATGATGGGACTCATTTTATGTGAACACCTCGTAAGCCCAAGTTCCCTTGTAAGCTTTGCAAGGGTGATCACCTTCTCAAGGATTGTCCCGGTCTTTCCCGTGTGTCAGAAGTGTGGTCTAAAATCCCAAACCGCTTGTATCGTCAACCTCTGACCATCATGTTGATGACACTCCCTCAACCAGTGATCCGTTGGTGAAGGATCGGAAGGGTAAATTTTTGTATCCCTATTTGATATGCAAGGGTATGCACTGTACTTTCCTTTGTCCAAGCATGCATGAAGCTTCACAGTGGTTGGAATATATTACTAGTCCTCGACAAGTGCTTCCAACAAGTGATAGTAAGTTGGCCCTCAACCCCGTGCTAGTTGACCAAGTGATCAATTCAGTTTCATCTGTAATTGATCCCACTCTTCCTTCCGAGAGTGAAGTGATCGAGTCGCTGTCATCTCCACTCGATCCCACTCTTCTATCAAAGAGCGTTCAGACTGCAACTGTCACCTTGACACAGTATTCATCTCATCCTACTCTCCCCGATGAGAGTGGATTGATAACCACTAATGTTTTTCTACTCAGTTCCGATCATGGGGGGCAAGAGTCCATTTCGACGGGACCCCCTCCAAGCACTAAGGTTATTTCATTTGATTGGAATAATCTAGTAGAATCTCATCTCCCCTCAGATGTTCCTTTCCAAATATCTTTACGTGTTGCCAATAAGGAAATCTTTCACACTATAGTTGATGAGGGAGCTTCTGTTAGTATTTTATCCTCAACTGCTTGGCAAGCCATAGGTTCTCCTTGGCTTGTGCTAGTCACTGACCAGATACTGGATTTCAATAGAAGGCCTACTAGGCCTTTAGGGATTCTCCCGCAGTTACCTGTCACGTTGAGAGGTAAAACTGTTTATGTTGATGTCATGGTTGTCCAAGGTCCTTTAGATTTCAATCTACTCCTTGGACGTGATTATGTCTATGCTATGAAATCCGTCGTGTCCACACTCTTTCGAGTGATGCATTTTCCCTATGATGGGAGGATTGTGACCATTGATCAACTTTCCTTCGTAACACCCAATCATCGCATGACTTCTAGTCATCAGACTTCCCTAAACGTTCCACATGTATTAGTGGTTTCTTCCCCTTAAACATGAGGGGCATATCTCTAGCCTTTGGACATCATGATGGGGGGCACACTACCGACCTATGGATAGGTGCCAGTAGTTTGAACAGAGTTTACCTTTGGCTTCAAGCTCGTCAAAAAATGAAATAGGTTGTGAGAAGAGTTTACCTTTGGCTTCAAGCTCGCTAAAAAATGAAACCAACAGTTTGAGTAGAGTTTACCTTTGGCTTCAAGCTCGTTAAAAAATGAAACTAGTAGTCCAAGCAAAGTTTACTTTTTGTTTTAAGCTTGCATAAAAATGAAACCAGTTTCCCAAGCATAGTTTAGCTTTGGTTTTAAGCTTGCCCAAAAAATAAAACCATTCCTTCAAGCAAATTTTCTCTTTGATTTCAAGCTCGTGTAAAAATAAAACCATTTCATGAGCATAGTTCCCTTTCTATGTCAAGCTCGTTAAAAAATGAAATAGGTTCCTACAAGCATGGTTCTTTTCCTATGTCAAGCTCGTTAAAAAATGAAACAACTCCTTTCCCTTTGAGTCGAGTCTTCTCGTAGACTTAGTACCTGAACCTTCTTTCCATCTGCCTATGCCTTAAGAGAATGCAATGAAGCTTGGGGGGAATGTCTTCCACCTCTAGAAATTACGTCGAAGTCAACTCAATCGCCTTTCCACATCATGTTGTAGCTAAGTCACTTACTTCTAGCAATCATGCTGGGGCCATGTACCAACCTTTGGATATCATGACGGGAAGAGTCCACCAATGGGAACATTTTTCAAGCATACTTTCTTTTTTGGTTTTCGAGCTCGCTGAAAAATGAAACAGTACCTCTAGAAAGCATACTAGAAGTAAGCCACCAATTTCTAGTGCTGGGGGCAAACTTTCCAACCTCTAGCCATCATGTTGGGAAGAAACCTGCCAATGGGAATTATCCCAAGCATAGTTCATTTTCTGTTGCAAAACCTGCCAATGGGAATTATCCCGAGCATAGTTCATTTTCTATTACAATCTTGTTAAAAAATGAAGCAGACACCATGATCATTCTTCCAACCTATCTTTGTGCTCATTAAAACAGTAAGATGGTGTTGAGCTTACTTTTCACTTTTTTCGTGCTCTGGTTTAAACATGAAAAGTAGTTTGACATTAGTTTTTACTTTTTCTTGCTCTGGTTCAAATATGAAAAATATTATGAGTGCTTTTGATACCATTATCGTGCTCATTAAAAAATTGAGTAAAAAGGTGTGTCTAACAAGTATAGGTTTATCACTTTTCCAGGCTTGTTAAACTCCTATGGAAAAGGAACCCCCCCGGAGTCTATCTTTAAGCTCTTTTCAAGCTCTTGAAATACGAAAATATTGCCAAGAAAACATGCCGTGTTCACGCTTGTTAAAGGATTTTAATGGTCGTCTTCCTGGTGATAGTTTACCCCTTTTTCAGACCAGGGGGCACTACTTATGTAAAAGGTATACTCCAACCAATCATTACTGGAAGAGTCCTCTCCTGCGTTGTTTTACCCTTTTCTCAGGTGATGAGGCTAACTTTACGAAAAAGGACCGTTGGAGTCTTCTTTAGTTCTTTTCAGACTCTCTAAACATGAAATGAAAACCGAGTTTACCTTCTATGGACTCGTTAAATTTTCACATTGAAGGGCCCGTCATGGGACGAACCCCTCCTATCCCAGGTTCAAAAAATATTTGGAATTGGACTCATATATGAGATGAGCTATACCGAGCATCTAGTTACCCTCATCAAGCTCGTAAAAAACACATGAGGCACTCATCGTTCATGATGGGGAAAAAGGAAAGCTTTTATGTTCCACCCTTTATCTGTGGCAGTACCTAGTCATTTCTTGAACATGGCACTCATCTGCATTTTCATACTGCACTTGAATCATCGGTTTGTCCTCGAGTTTCACCTACTTCCTGAGTCTTATCACTCCTTTGAGTCATTCAAAGAACGCTTCCGTCATCAATTGCATTAGGAGTTGGTACCATAACTTGTCAAGTCAATACTGCCAAGGCATTCCATGCCCATGTTCAAGAATATTTTCACTACTCATTATCTGTAGTTAGTACACCTTCTATCATGTCGGTCTATTCTGAGTCAGTCTTGCATGTTACTGTACGATCTGATCTTCTCTACACATCGTTTGTCGTGTTTCGTTTCGATGATGGGGGATTCATCATGGCCCTCCTTTGACAGATTCATCCTTGTCGACTTCAAATCGTCATCCGAGTATTGAATCTAGAAACTAACCAAGTACCTTGGCCCTGCATGCCTCAATGGCAGGCTACCTCGCTTTCAACATGAGTTTACATCATTGATTCTTTATTGAAATATTTCAGCTCGCGTTCGACTTCAACTCATTTATTCACGCTTGATGATATGTATTGTGATACCTTGGGAATCATTGAAATCAATGGTGATTTCCCTCGCGCTTGTTAACGGTATATATCAATGATTGGTAATCAAGTGGTTTCTACCATGTTCGACATCAAGACATTTGTAATCACATGGATAGATTCGTATCATTGCGGGTTCAGCTTGAAGACCCTGGGGAGTCATATTTTACCCAGGTTGCGATGGAGTTTGTATTGAGTTGTATCACACAGATCCACATTTTTATTGGTCGTGGCTGTGTTATCATCTCATCATGGATCTACGCTTGTGTCTAGTAGCCATGACTGTGTTAAGTTGGTCATTACTACCATGATTCTGCATTGTATTGGTCGGAAACCATGTTGTATGTCATATGAGACTATGTACTCAGAGTCAGTTATACTACAGTAGCGTCCTTCATCCGACAAGCCATTGCCATTCCTTCTGTCAAAGCATTTCACCTGTCCAATTTTCAACAGCTTCATGCTTTAGGGAGCATTCTGTTACACCTAAAATCTTACCATCATGAGATTCAATGTATACATCCCTAAAGTTTCCTTGGCTAATTCATTGACCTGGAAGAGATATAAACCCATTAATACTAGGTTTTGAGAGGTCATCGCAGGCTGCCCTCATGCAACATGCAAAGTCGCATCTTGCTCTCTTGCAGGGTGCGATGATGTCAATTAATGGATAAAAATAGTTCCTTCGAGCCCATTCTCGAAGCTAGCTGACATGGATCCCTATCCCTGACCTTTTGGGAGAGCTAGAACTCGGTTCCTAACCTCTTGGAAGGATCCCCTATCACTCTCCTACCATATCTCAATCTACCCTATCCATACCCTATCCACTTAGTCTTATATAAGTGAAGCTCACTCCCATTCCAAAGGGGGGAAGTCTATAGTGTCTACATGTTGGCGAAATCATCTTAGAGAGATCTCTACTCATCCAATGAGAGACTCACAGTTCCTTGGGAGGATATGGCATTGGCTTGGATGAAGAAGGATTACTTCATTAAGCTCTGGTTGTAGTCATTCTCTTCTATGTACTTTCCCTATTTTTACAGTAATATAAATGCTTTCCACCAATATTGTTGTGTTGGTGATATTGTGTAGTTTACCTGCTTAACTGTTTACTTAGATCTATTATCGTTTAGATGCTTTTACTTGTTTGTCTTGTTTTGTGTATCTTGGTAGGTATTGTAGCTTAGATCTGACGACCGCGAAGCGTGGAACAAAATCCAAGAGAAAGGACTACAAACTTAAGGTAAGACATCTAATAACTTGATCCTTACCTAGATCTAGGAAAGTGGTTTATAGTCTATTCTATTTGTTCTAGACTCACATTGAGCTAGGGAGATCGAGCTCACGTCCGCTCGAGTGGATTGTCCGTCAAACACATGTTGTCCTCAAATATATTTCAAAATATGCAGCAAAGGCTGATCCTAAATCAGAAAGTTACCATGCACTTCTTTCTCGGTTTGCACATGCAACTCCACATGATGCCCCCATCCTTCTACCAATAAGATGTTTTCTATCAGAAACTGTTGCAGAGCGAGACATTGGTGCACAAGAGACTTTCCACATGCTCCAAAAACTCCCTCTTTGTCTTTGCAATCGTTCCTTTCTATCTTTAAATTTTAGCCAAAGTGTTTTCCGCCATATTTCCAATGACTCTCCTGACATCCCAACAACACCCACCTTCATTTCTACATACATGCAATGCCCACCTGCACTCGAACAACTTACCCTTCTTGAACTTGCACGCTCTTGGTCATATTGACCTCGTAGAAAGCAATTGCAATGGAAACCAAACTACTCTCCCAAAATTGTTCATGTCTTTCCTCGCTTCACTACCATTCCACCCATTACTGCAAATTCCTTTGTTTCCTTTTACTGGAGTGAGCTCCTCCTATACAAACCTTTTCGCATCCTCCACAATGACATTGGATCCACAACATTGGCCATAAATTATAATTGGGTTCGCATTAAAGACACATATACTGCATGGCATGTTGATCATTTTCTATAACCCCCCAGTACCCCTCCCTCTGATGACTCTACTTCTGCTTCAAACCACTTCCCCTTAGCCCCTTCCATGGATGAATGGGAACTCCTTTCTCAACTCTGCCCTGGAAACAACCTCTATGTTGATGACCTTGACATGCTTGGTCATCGTGACTTTGACAAAGAGCACAATTGGACCGAAAACCATATTCCTTCACACATCCATGCAACAACTATATCATTCATTGACGTCATTCAAATGTCTACACATGTAGAGCCTAACACCTTCTCATCTTCATGTTCTCCTATCTCCTTGTCTCCCACACAATGCATGGCCTTTTCCCTTATCATCGCACACTCCACAAATGATACAACCCTTCCCCCACTCAAAATGGTCATTCAAGGCACTGCAGGAACAGGAAAATATTTCTTGATTTCTTGCCTTAGATCTACACTCCAACATGCCTCTGTCGATAACCCTTCACCCTTGCTCCTCCTTGCTCCCACCGGTGTTGCTGATTTTAACATACATGCGTTAACAATACATTCTTCCCTTCGCATACGCATTACAAAGATGCATCCTCTTGAATGGCAATCCCTTTCAAGCTTCCAACAACAATTCTGCCATATCCGATACATAATCATTGATGAAATGAGTTTTGTTGGCCCAAAAATGTTAACCTGAATGGATGACCGCTTACGACAAGCATTCCCGTCCCAATGTACAACTCCATTTGGTGGGTGCTCCATCATCTTCCTTGGTGATTTTGGACAACTACCATCTGTAAAGGACATCCCCATGTATGTTGGTGCATCACAAGGGAATTCTCTCTGGCGTACTTTTGACACTTTTGTCACTCTTTCAACCATCTTTTGACAACAAGGAAGCACCCCTTCTCAAATTTCCTTTCGGCAACTCCTGCTCAATCTTCAAAATGCAATACCAACTCTTGAATGTTCGATGCTCCTCATGTCAAGAAAAACCTTGTCCCTTTCACATGAAGACAATCATACATTTGACCAATGCACTCACTTGTACACAACTAATATCTCTATTGCATTGCACAACAAACAAATGCTAAAACTCCTCAACATGCCAATTGCACATTGCTTTGCAGAGCAAAAGAAACAACATGTGCAAATCTCAATAGATGAAGAACAACTTCCATTCAATGTTCTACAAGCAATTGGTCAACAAGTCATGTTGACAGCAAACTTGTGTGTCTCAGTAGGACTTGTGAACGGCTCACTTGGGAAAGTTATTGCAATTGTCTACAATTCCAATGATCAACTGCCTACATTGCCATCTTATGTTGTAATTGATTTTCTCCACTACAATGGCTCCCCATGGGATTCTTCCAATCCAAATTATGTCCCCATTCCTCCTATAACAAGGGGTTCACGAAGGCAAGTACCACTTCGCATGGCATGGGGTTTAACAATCCATAAAGCAAAAGGGATGAAATTGCAAAATGCAACAATAGATATTGGCAACACTGACCGACAAGGACTTACATTCACTGCAATATCAAGAGTAAAATCTCTATCAGGCCTTCATATATCTCCACGTTTTTCCATTTCTAGGTATTCCGGAATGAAAGATAGTCCCTATGTACAACACAAAATACAAGAAGAGAACTTACTTGCTTCAAAGTCTTTGTAGCCACATGCTCCATAAAGTTATATTCATGCTCCTTTTCAGCTCCATTTTTTTTCAGATCTTGTATTCCTATTGCTACCATCATTGAATATTTTCCTATGAAAGACAAGAAAATACTACTCTATAAAGAAGACAAGAAATTTAGTTTTCGTATGAACACTTTTCTTGTACTACTCTATCTTATTTACTTCAATGTGTTGTCATTACTTTTTTTGAAAGCAAGCACATCAACACATTTCATCCCATCTTAGTCTTTTTTCCACTAAATATAAAATGTCACTATGCTGTCAAGGGTCTTCCCACAAAATGTGTGCATGGCCTGATGAAGTAATGTGATCAAAATGATATTCGGTTCTTTGTTTGGCTAAGACTCTCGGTTGTTATTTTCTATCTTCAGAAAAATATTAAATACACATGGTTATTGTATCCAAGTCGATAGCCAACTAATTATCTTCCTTGTCGACTGGAGATAGTTTCAATACAGTTCTATCGACTTAATCGTCGACTTATTTTGTTGGTCACTCTTTTTATCTCAAATGAACCGCTCTTAGTGGATTCTAATACTGGTCAAATTCCATAGTTGACATAAGCAAGAATATCATCCCGGTTGGTAGTCAATGATCCTAGTCGCCGCTCAAGCAACAATATGTTGATCATCTTTACACAGTGACATACTTAAGAGTCAACCAATATTTAAAGGCTCAACCAACTCCGACCATTTTCACTTCCAACCATATCTTAGAAAAAATGTCGAAAAACAAATTAAATATTCATATCAACTATTCAATATGTTGTTAATGTTTACACAGTAACAACTTCCGGCTGACCAAAATGAATTGTTCATCAATTGAACCACATACTTAAGAGCTGACCAATTTTTAAAGGCTCGACCACCTCGGCCAATGCTTAGCATTTATCGACCAAAAATAATGTCAATGCTTAGCATTTACATTGGCTGGGTAGAGTTTTTAAAGTGATCATTTTTTTTAAAAGAGTTGGATTTCTAACAACTATTCAGACCTCGACTAAAGAAGAGCTCCATTGAAGCGATTGCTTTTTGTTGTATTCTTTCCATTTATAGTTGTATAACTTATATTGATTCAACATTTCATTACTATTGTTTATTAAAGCACAAAATGTACTATATCTTGTGCTTACAACAACAACAGAAGTTTACAACTTATGTATGTTTAAGTTTACACATTTAAAGAAATAGCACTGATTCCTCTATCTTCAATACTAGGTACCTTGTAAACATTTAAATCAAGATTCCTCGTTATTCACACTGTATGTTTTCAAATCAGGTATGTTGCAAAAAAATGACAAAATAAAGGTTGAACAGATGGACCTTGAAAAGGAAACGACTCAACAAATACAAATGGAAACACTATTTAAAGACACTAAACCCATCATAGGCCGCACCGCTGAGTTCAAATGGGGCGAGTTGTACATAGCTATCAGAGATGAAAAAATACCTATTTCAACCTTGGAGGAAACCATAGTTTATGAAAACATCAAGAGGTCCAACCTTCACAAGGAAACTACGCGGCTTGAATTGTTTCACTGCTTAGAGGTTATTGCATGGATATTACCCCATGTAGATACTATGACAAGGATAATTTTAAACGCCATTGGGGAATAGTTCGCATCCTTCCAACCAACCCACCTTGCAGCCGCATACAAGCTACCTACCTCCAATGCATTTTTAACTGACGATTGGGTAATATGTGCCAATGTAGATAATGTTAAATGTGCAAGGGAAATGCTTCTACTAGACAAACAACTTAGACCCAAACATACCAAGAAATATGCCACCCAAAACTTAAGGACCCCCTATAGAATCATAGTCCTATTGTTGAGCAGACTCTTCGGTCTCCCAAACGCCAACAACTATAAACGCATTTGGGTTCCATTGATATACCATGTTGCCACACATGGTACAATCTTCAATTGGGAAACTGTTATTTCAGAAAGCATGGCGTCAACCATTTCTACAGCTCAAATCGGCCTTTCACAAGGGAAATCATAATTCTTCATGTCTAGCTACCTTATCGATTGCATATTAGTTAGCCACCCTTTCCCTATTTTGGGATGTACTTGGAATCAGAATGAAACTCCCATTCATGTAGAATATCAGCTAACTTGGGCTCACCGATATGCAGGGTACTAAAAATTACTATGTGAAGAACTAATCATGCCCCTTTTATCACTTGTCTTAAATAAAGAAGCAAATTGTATGTCAAACAATGCCTTGGATGTAATAGGTGAATATGGAGACTATTACTTCTCATCAGAAGGCACATACATTAGAATGTATGGGGGCACAAAACCTCCTTCTTTATTGCCCAAATATGCTACAGATTACATTGTGCATAAAGAAGCGATCAGACAAGTGTTCACCAATGGAATTGGTAACTATCTCCATCACAACAAAATAGCCTCTTACCCACCTATACCATTCAACATTGGTGGATACAAATTTCTTAAGATTAAGGCAGTGGAAGCCTTTATTGTAGACTTGGAACCTTTTCACTTTGGAACAAAACTATTTGTAAGAAATGACAACAAAGGCAAGGTGGCTAAACATTGTGCTTCTTATAAAATCACTTTTGAGTACTCAAATCACTTTCTGAAAGAAGAACAAATATATAAAAGGGTACACAATATGACAGAGCTACACAACAAACTATAACTGAAGATTGCATCTACTTCTACCCAAAGTACAACCAAAGAAAAGCAACCAGAAATACATAGGCAAAGAGAAGAGCCAGTAACAGTTGGTCAAATTGCTCACTCGACTAGCCATAGTCGACAATTTCTACAAGCAACAAGCAGTCAGGATCGCCGACCAATAGATGGGAAAAACCCACATTCACGCGACAACGTGAAGATAGGTTGTCAGTCAGAATTAAATAGGTTGTTAAATCATTATTTAATGCAGTGATCTACTTTTAATTCACACGCACCAAACGCTTCCTCCATAAATGCCGACCTAAAAGATTGTTGGATACTCTTTTTCCAAGCACTAGAGAACCAGACTTCAAAGAAACTAGAAGCCTTTTGCGAACCTGAGAGTTCTATAGAAATGATGGCGCCCAAGAAAGTTTAGACTACAACCCGTTCAGCCACAACTAAAGTCCGTCAATTGGAGATGGACCAAACACCGCTGGAAACCCGGTTACAGCTGGTTCGAAACGCTAAGGTACACGAGCCACACTGGCGAAAAACTTGGAAAGATATTCTTGCGTGGGGAAAGGAATCAAATAGAAATTGGAGGGAGCCAGCCCAGAAACTGTGGACTACTACCATTCTGCTATACATGAACGCACCTCTACCGGAACAGTTTGGTGGACTCAAAGACATTATTGCTCAATTCATAGTAAATAGATATCATAATGGAAAATTCTATTTTGACATTCCAGTCGAAATAAATGGTGAGGTCATCTATAATATTACAGGGTTATCAAACAAAGGTGCAGATGTACCTAGTCGACAAAGACCAGAATTGATCAAGCAGTTTACAAACCACCCAACTGGAAACACTTCTCGGGGGTTATTGGTGACCCAGATAAAATATGAAAATTATAAAATAGCTATGTGAATCATGTCGACCGCTTTGTCAAGCTCTAGTTGAGGGTCCGACTTAAAAATTGAAATGCTAGAGCCTGTCCTGAGCATGGCAACATACAAGAAAATATACAACTGGGATAAGTACCGCGCCGAAATTATCAAGAACATATGTATGAAGTTCCAAGAGGATGGAGAGGCCATTTGCTACCCATCTCTAATCATCTGGATAGAAATGACGCATATAAGACCAGTAGGAAATAAATACTTTACTAAAGAAGGACCTGTGTTAATGTAGAACTTTGGTTGCTTTACGAAAGGAGGCAGCAGACTTGGGCTGTCAATAGTAAAGATTTGGCTAGAAGCCGGGTTTGAAGACTTAAAAGTTTGGTCAACCAGATGGAGAGTATCTCAGAATGTTCGACAGAGTCTTCCTCCGTCCGCTCACATTGAACTTCCACTGGACCATACATCAGTTTGGTACTTGGAAGAAGCAACCAGACCTGCAAAAGATCTCGACTGTTACCCTTCGGTCGAGGAAATCTTCAATGAGCTTAAAAGGAAATCCAACACAAAATTGATAATTCCTGCTATGGCACACCAAGGTGGCATTCCCATAGTCGAACCTTTAATGGATCCAGAGAAAGAAGAAGCATATGAAAGCCGCCTATATATGGACAATTTTACTTTTCAACCTCATCCCACGGCCGGATCATAACCTTTAGCACTTATGCTCATTCCACACCAAGATTCACCGAATGGAGTTGAATAATTAGATGAAGAGACCCTATCGGACAATCCTAAGTACGCCTTGACAACCAACAACATCCAGTAGATGGCCAACCAATTATCCATAGCTCGACAAGCAAGAGATGTACAAATACAGGGCAAAGGCAAAAGAAAAATGACCATTGACGAGTTGACAATGGAAGATGAAACTGAATTATACGACAGCGCAACGCGAATATTGGAAGATGCAACTAAGAACAAAATACCTATTGACGAGCAGTTCAAGAAATTTTTGGAAGTTGAGCACCCTCAACCCAAAAAGAAAGTCAAGCTTATCATCGACGATGCTGTCGACCTGTCAGATAGCTCAACTCCACCATCGCTGACCATTGTCATGGAGGATACTATTTTTTCTACACCTGTGTTAAGTACCCCACTTGCACTTCAAGCTCCATCTCAAGTTTCGAATATTGTACAAAATCTTCCTTCCCTCCTTCGAGAAACATTTCAAAATGATAGCGACATTACCCAATTCATGACTCAACTCCCGTCCATGTTCCCAGATTGGCGAAAAATCATAACCAAGAAACCTGTATTCGCAGACACTAGTTCACCGACAGATTCTGCCCCTCCTGGTGTCATCCCAACCAAACTTTTGAATCCATCAGATACCTTAGCACCGCAACCAATTGGCATGCACCATACCCATCTACAGTGCAATCCTGACACAAACAATCCAATTTTTGCTCAACAAACTTCTTCGTTCATTCCTTTCCAGTCAATCCGTCGATGGAAACCCATTCACCTCCCCGACATGTCATGAACTCACCAAAAAATTTCCCTAACGTTCAAGTTTTAGATGTAGTCTTGTCCCCTGTAGTCAGTTGGGAATCGTCTACCAGTTCAAATCCTAACCCTCCTCTTCCAGTCGACGAAACACGTGTGTCGTCGACAAGTGAAATTGGTAGAAGTGTACCATTCCACAACTCTGCCAACACGATGACCACAACATTAGAAGAAATCCAACTTCAACAACAGGAAAAACCAGTTCCAAAAGCCTTGAAAGCACCAGTCAAGTCAGCAGCAGAAACAACTGAACCAGTAGTCAAGTTAGCAGAACAAACAACTTACACAACAGTCTAGACTGTAGAGAAATAAAAACAAGTAACAACTGAAGAAGTACTTCCAACAAACACAGTAGAAATATCAAGCAGCTCAATAAAAGTAGAACAATCTACTGAGGAAGCACAAAAATATACAGGACAGGCATCAGCAGTAGTCGAGACTCAAAAAGAATCAAAACAGCATTTAGCGGCGCCAAAATCTAAAGGAAAATCCAAGAAAAAGGAACAAAACAAAAAACGACGCCAAGAGAAAGATCTTCAGCAACAACAACAACATTTGCACCACATATCTAAATTGAGTCGCTTATCTATACATCTTGACCAATTTGGGCCGATCTCAACATACCATCCACAACAGGCACCACAAGAAGAGCTTGACTTACTAGCTGATGCAATCAACCGAGAACAGCGAGATAGATGACTGGAAGCAAAAGACTGGATTCACAAGGTGTAACAAGTCCAAACTCTATTTATGACAAAGTGTCAAGACTTAGCGCAACAGGTCATACCAATTCCAGTCACCTCTGACACGACAAGCACACTTGATGAAGCATTTCAGTTGTTCGAATCTGTCGTGTCGACATTGTCAGAACAACTCACCAAGGACCAAGAAGAACAAGCCAAAGTAACAACGTCATTGATGTCGCAACAGTTTGAAGCATTCAACTCATCACACGGTCAGCTCATACAGTATAATGATGAAGCAGAGACATCAAACAACATTCTCCGCAATTGGTACAAACATTATGGCGACATGTTTAGAGAAATGCGGGAGACAAGCGAGACAATTGACACTCTTCATAAAGAACACCGAGTAGGTGATGAAACCATGGCCAGAAGTATTGAGGAACAACTGATAATGGAAAATAGGAAACTGGTGAAATTGGAAAAAGTGAAGCACAATGGTTGAGCCAAGCTTGTCATAACCTTGACAAAGTAGAGCAACTCCGACCACGTCTTCAAACACTGCTTTCAGCTGCAAATGAGAAAATAGATCTCTTTGGTTCCGACCTAATTCATCTACAGGGAAAAACTACTCAATAATAAACAACCCACTTGTCGGCTCTTGCAACACTTACTATCGACATCCAGAACACACCGCGCCATTGGGAGAGCTTCCATCACCAAATGTCTATTTCAGCTAAAGAAATTGTCGAGGTCTATCTGCAACAACCAACAACACCCAGTTCCACTCCAGACACCTCATAACAACTACATTTATCACTTAAAGCACAATGATAGACAACTTTTGTTCAGTAATTTTGCACATGTTCCAAGACACTAGAACCTTCGGTGGACTGTTTGCAATATAAGTGGAGAAGACCCGTCGACCGGTCCAAATATGTCAGTCAGTTGCACCAACAATACAGTTGTATAACTGAATGTAAACATCTATATATACACTGTTGAGCCAATATAATGATTAACTAAGATCTGTCTATGTATAGTATTTACTGTCTATGTCACTTTATTTTTAATAAGGTCAATAGTGTATATGGTCAAATTTTTGCAGCATTGTTGGGTTTAGATTCTATTATGCTGCACATTTCCCAGTATAAATTTATTGTTTTTATTAGTTAAAATATTTTTTATCTGGAATTTTTCTTCTCATTAAGGTTATAATGTATTGAAGAAAAAACTTTGAGTTATTCAATGCCTTTGATTATAAGAGTATTCTGCAATGTGAATAAAATACAGTATTGGAACAAGTTTGCTTATCTTTTTTATAGTAGGTGTTAAATATCGAGTGATAACATTTTATAAACATTAAGGCTTCATTCATCCTTATTAATTTTCAAACTTACCATGTCGGAAACAGGGTAATTTTTAGGGGCGAAATTTAGCCAATTGGCTATTTTTTGGGCTTTTTTACAAAAAATAAATTCGTTATTTGGTCATTTTTAGTCTCTAATATCGCCTATATTTACATTAAATATGTTTTTTTATCATAATATTCGCCAAAATTTACCCATTTCAATAGTAAATTGCAGGTTTCATATTTGATATTCGCCTACCTATCTAAATATATGTTTTTTTCAATCCAAAATAATCGCCTAGAATACTATACTTAAGTATAATATTAGAATCCTTAAAAAATACCCTGGTCGGAAATATTAAACACTGACACAATTGCAAAAGTTCCTCCACTTTATAAGGTTTCCGGACAGGTCAAAATGAATTTTTGTTTAATGAAATTTAGGTCAGAGGACGTCGGAGAGGTTGGACAAGGTCGAGGAGGTCGGAGGAAGACAGAGAGGTCAGAGCAGGTCGCAGGAGGTCAAGGAGGTCGCAGGAGGTTGCAGGAGGTATTTGTTTTGTAAAAAGTGGTTAAAACATCAATATGGTTGGTCTCTTCGGTGGGTGGTAATATTGTCGATGAACAAATGTCATCAGTCACCTTTGTCAAATATGGTCGACAATTTTAATGAAGTCTAGAGTCAATTTTATATTTATACTTTTTTTTTTTAATTGAATATATAATTTCTAAAGGAAAAAATGTATGCTTTTAATAGTTACACCCACTTAAATTACAATTTCCTTATCATTAAATATATTATGTCTTTGTGTTTATTGATTCGTTGTATACTAAAGGGAAAGAAAAACAGTCTCTAACATTGTTACAAAATTCACTCTTTTCCTAATGACGTTCACTTTTGCACCTCAAGGGGCAAATGCTAATATATCTTTTTTATAAAGAAGGTTTGTTTTATCCACTTTGTGCAGATGATGGATGGGATGAGTTTGCATAAGATAGATTTATTATGTTATTTAGATTAACTCAATTATTAGGATGAGTGATAATTGTATATAAGATAGATTTATTATGTTATTTAGATTAACTCAATTATTAGGATGAGTGATAATTGTATATTATAGTTTATTTTGAGCTTTTAAAATATTAATTAATGGTTAATATTTGTTTTGTGTAATAAATTTTTATTAAATAACAATGATGGATGGGATGAGTTTGCATAAGATAGATTTATTATGTTATTTAGATTAACTAGATTATTAGATTATTAAGATGAGTGACAAATGTATATTATAGTCTATTTTGAGCTTTTTAAAATATTAATTAATGGTTAATATTTGTTATGTGTAATAATTATTTATTATATGTTATTTAGATAAGAAATAAAATGATTTTATTTTAATAATTATTTATTATATATTAGTTTGGATGACAAATAAAATGTTTTTATTTCAGTTTATTTGATGAATCTTAAAAACATTTCATTTTAGTTTATTTTAAGTCTTTATAATTATTATAACTATTAATGAATAGTTATTACAATTTAAAGTTAATTTTTGGGTAGGGTATATAAAATTAATATCAATTTAATGTGGAAAATGATTTTACTATGGAAGGTGAAATACATTTATTATATTTATGTTTTTATGTTTATTAAGTATGTGAAATAAGATAATTTTGTTGTTAATGTATTATATAGGTTTTGTAATTATTAATTAAATATAATAGTTAGATCTTAATTTATAAGATAAGATAGATTAAAACGAATTTATGCTAAATATATTATAGATTTTATAATTATTAATTAATAGATTTTAAAATTATTAATCAATATAATAGTTAAATTGTATATATGTTTAGAGTGCAAAGCTCTTCTCTTTATGTAGCTTTTTACAGTATTTATAGAATATATTTAGAGATTGGAATTATGAAACTTATTTTATTATTTTGTTAATTTGAGTTTATTATTTAGACATGTAAAGTTTATCTACTTTATCATTTTAGTATATTTATTATCATCTTTTCTTTTTACATGCTAAAATGAAAAAGGAGTATACATATTGATGGAATTCTATTAATCTCAACATAGTTTGATGTGAAGACGACTCTACCAAATTTCGTCACTTCAAAACCAAATAAATTTTCTTGTCAAGTCACATGAAACTAGGAACCTACCAAATATTTTGACATGAGAAAATTTCTATAATAGTTATTTTCACAACCTCTAAAAGAATTAATCATGGAAACTACACATTTTCCCCCTTTTCCTTCTTTGCATGGTCATTAAAGGAAAATATCAAACATGTCTCAAGTGAGACCTATTTCCTTTGAAAGGTTGATAATGTCAATATATATAGACTACAATAGACTTTTGTTGGAGAACCTCTATGGATATATTCAGTCTTATAAGAGCAATAGCCCTTTTGAATTTTGATTTTTTTTATGGTGTTGATGCCTCAAAGATACTTGGGATTTGGAACAAAGTTTTTCATTTTCCAATGGTTGTTGGTGGGTGATTGGTAGCTTTGTCTTATTTGATGTGTGCAAACATTACAACCTAAGTGGTGGTGGTGGTGTTGGCGATGTTTCATAGGTTCATGTGATAGACATCAAAATTTGCCCCCCATTCGAAAGCCTTCCATTGATCTACTTTATATCCAAATTAGCCATATCTAATATGACTGAAGTGCATTATCTTCTTTTACATTATGTTCTTAGTTGATCTAAACCATTTCTTCCTAATCACGAATGTTTATCCACCAAAATTCTAATGGTTTGAATTTGAATGTGAAATTTCATAGATGGTTTTCAACTTATTTTCCTCGTCAATAACTACAATGATGCATATTTTGATGCCATCACTTACAACCCAAAGAGCCATCACTTAAAACCCAAATAGAAAACACTTGGAAATAAATGGAAATTGCATATGCGCACTCAACTTACAATATTCATAATAAAAGATTCCATACAAAATCCTAAATATGAATTTATGGTACTTCGAAATGCCATATTTTATTATAAATAAGCACTACAAAAATATGCACTCGGTATGGAATAGGTCACTACCAATGCATGGTTTCACATCAGTGCCTAACCCAATACAACATAAATCATCATTCTGGCTATGGATATCCATGATTGACTAATGTAACTTTGTTATTTTAATTGATCTCAAAATTCACAAAAATATCATGATAAATACCACATCATTTCTAGGAGTGACATTTAGCCCTGGAATAACTTCAATCAGAACATGATGACCTCCACAGTGAAGCACCATTATGTGTGAAAGGCATTGATAATCAATCATAGTAAATAAACCACCTAAATAAACAATTAAACTTCATTGAAAACACATATAATTAACGTAGGGTTTATGATAAGTGAATAAAACCTAAAATTGCAACTACAAAAAGTCCATTGTTTAGTGCTAGGAATCATGCGAGTTACACAACCATTTTATATGTATAACACATACATAGTAAATGCTTAAAAAATACATATCGTGGGCTAGGTTGCAAGAACAATTAACAAAATTATAAATAACCGTAATAGGATTAACCATGAGAAACCATGTTTGTAGACAAAGCGTCTTGACCATGTCTTGTACCCTGATGAATAATGTTAATATGACTTAATAAAATTTCCTTTGAATAACTACTTTACCTACCCTTTGTTGCAAGGTTATCTTTAGCACCTCTAGTCAACTTATTCTCATAATTAAAGCCAAGAATTGACCCCAGCGAATTCGAGGTCTCCCCTAAGGTGAAGTTTGAAGTCCATCTTCACAACCTCCATCGATAATGTAATTGACAGGATATGAAAAGGAGAGTTCTAGTTGGAAGAATATGATCCCAAAACATCAAATTAAACTTCTTCTCAGGATGCTAACTCTTTGAGATAAACATTGTGGTAAGCATGCATACGTAGAGGCAACATAAAAGATGTAATTCGATGACTCTACCACTCTTGGGGCTTGGGAAAGGAATTCCCTTCTATTACCATGCACTCCTTACACTAGAGACATACCCGATTGGCCCAAACTACATTAGAGTTCAAGGGGTGATAAATTTTTAGTCTGCAAGTTCCAAGCACCCTCAATAGCCTAATTGTCCTAAAAGCAATTGAGAGGTTCTTGTTTAAGACATTGGATTGAACTAAAAGAAAATGAGAGGTTCTTGTATAAGACATTGGATTGTTATGGAGGATCATATCAACTCTTATCTCCCTTGACAAACATTTTCACAAACCAATAATTTATACATGCTAATTGAGCATCTGTATTTCCATTTCATTTTAACATGTATGACATGAATAGATACTAAAGAAGACAAGATGGAGTAGAATTTGAAATCAAGTGACATCAATCTCAATTCGATTGTAACTTCAAACCAATAAACAAAGTGAGGAAAGAGGGAAAAACTAGTGGGAAGAAAGCCCCCCCTCAAGATAGACTGTGATAGGATGATCAATCATGTACATCACTCACCCCAAGAAGAGATCTAAGGTAAGTGTACTTCTTCACTGAGAATGTCTTAGTGAAGATGACTACAATCTTCTCTTCCATCGGAAGGTAGAGAAATGAGATGGTCCTATCATGCATCAATCCTCTAATGCGATGCATGTGTATCTCAATGTGCTTGGTTCGCTGTATCAGAACCAGATCTGTGGAAATCCTGATAGCACTCTCATTGTCACAATAGATGAATGGTGGAGTAATGAATCAAATCCCAAACTCCGAAACAACCAAATGCACTATGTGGCTGCATTGACTGCACCTCTATACCCGGCCTCTGCTGAAGAAAGAGCTAAAGTAGTTTGCTTTTTTCTCGACCAACAGATAGGTCCAGATCCAATCATGAAAACAAAACCAGATGTTGAATTTCAATCTGAGCTATCTCCAGCCCAATATGAGTCAGTGTAGCCAACAAGGTTCATGGGATACCCAGCTGCATAGTGAATACCATAAGTCTTTGTCCCTTTCAAGTAATGCAATATCCTCTTTGCTTCCTTCTAGTGAAGCTCATGAGGCTCCTGCATGTATCTCGAAACATCACTAACTACATAGGAAATATTAGGCCGTGTGTGTGTAAGAAACAATAGAATCCCAATCAACTACCGATACAGTGTACTATCCACCAGAGGTGTGGAATAACCATCCTCAAAGTTGATCCCTGAAAGAAAAGGAAATGTTGTTGGTTTGCATTCGCTCATGTGGAACCTATCAAGCATATATGAAAAATACTTGGATTGTGCAACCTTGATTCCTGAATCACTCTAAGTGACTTCAAGACCAAGAAACTATCTCAATAATCTAAAATCTGACATGGAGAAGGAGTTATGCAAAGCTGTTTTTATAGATCCGATGCATGAAGTGTTGCTCCCAGTAATCAATAGATCATCAACATATAGAACAATAAAAAATAGAGAGTCACCTTCATGTCTCATGTAGACATTCGAATCATATTTGCATCTCAAGAAGTTTTGTGACAGAAGGAAGGAGTCCATCTATGCATACCAAGCTCGACGAGCTTGTTTGAGTCCATACAGGGACTTCCTCAATCTGCATACCAATGAAGAGTATTCAACATACCCCTCAAGTTGCTTCATGTAGATATCCTCCTCTATATCTCCATGAAGGAAAGCACTCTTGACATCCATGTGATGCACTTCCGAGTGCTTGGATGTAGCAAGAGAAAGAACAACACGAATGGAATCCATCTTAGCAACAGGAGCGAATGTATATGAGTAGTCAATCCCATGGAATTGGGAGTAACCCTTTGCAACCAGTCAATACTTGTATTTGCTAGTGACCCCATCAGATTCCATCTTAGTTATGTAAACCCACTTGCATTAAACAAGATTCCTCCCAGGTGGGAGAGAAAGAAGCTCCCAAGTTTCATTTCTTTGAAGAGACTCATACTCTTCATCCATAGCTGCTACCCATCGTGGATCTTGGTAGGCTTAAAAGAATGTATTTAGATCTGATCCAATCACAAGAAAGCATCTATCAGCTAGAAATGGATATGTGTGAGAGAGTAGATCAGATCTGGCTGTTCTTGAAGATGATGGATCTCCAACAAGATCATTGGTGGATGTAGCGGTAGTGGTGGCCCATGATGCAATATGAGTTCGAACCTTAAGTGATAGATCTTTAGGTTCTTGTGGATCTGGATCTAGCATTCTCTCTACCTTCTAAATCTAGTTTTTCTCAACTTACTTTACTGGATCTTTGCCATTCAAGCAACCTTTGGAGGTGCTGTGGGAAAATTTGATCTTGGGAAGCCCTTCTACCATCTCTTTAGTATGCATGTCTTGCAAGTATTGATAGTTAAGATACCCAAATCTTTCATGCCACAATATACTCTCTTCATTGACATGAATGTGAAGAGCAGATTGCTTTGAGAGAGGTAAGACATGGGAGAACTCATACAGTTTTGACTTATGAGTTGCAACACCTTTTGCAATTGTAGAACCTGATACCATGTCCTGAATTTTGACCCCATTTGGAGAGAAGATCACCTTCTTGGGATCTCTAGTATGGGTCATCTGATATATTGAAAGTAGATTAGTAGTGAGAGTGGGGACATAGAGTACATCCAAGAAGTATCCATGATCTAGTTTGATTCTTCCAATCCCCTCAGAGGAGACCTCAGAATCATTCCCCAAAATAATGGATGGTCCAACAGTAGCTTCGAATCTAGTGAAGATATTCTTGGAGAAAGACATGTGTCTTGATGCTCCAGAATCTATGATGAAGGAGGATTGAGTTGATGCACCTTCCATGAGGGCATGGCATCTCTCTTTGTTCTCATATCTAGATGGTTCACTCTCTTTATTTCTACCATATGCAAGTACTGGAAGATTTTTTTTTCAAGAAGTGAAGCCATGAGATCTATGGTATTCTTCATACATGAGCTCTCAGCGTGATATCCTTGATTATAGTGTGTTCACTTGGATTTTCCCTTCAGAGTGTGATTGTCTTTCTTAGGATTTGAGGCTCCATCTGACTGTATGGGAGACTCCTTCTGCTTTGTATCATTCGACTTTCTATCAGAAATTTATTGTTTTCCTTTGCCATTTGCTCTCAGCCTTGACTCAATGGCTACAAAAGTTGAATCCAACTTGGCTTTTATCACTCCCAGGTGCACTAGCTTCTCCTCCTCAAGAGTTAGAGATTGGATGAAGTCTTCAAGCGAAGGGAATTTCTATTTTGGAATGGACAACTTTACTGACTGGAAGGTCGAAACAAACACTGAATAATCAGGGCCTAGCTTTGATAGGATGGCAAGGATGAGTTGTTTTTATTCCTTCTCAATCCCATACCTCTTGAACTGTGAAATCAAGTTCTTGAATTTGTTGAGAAACTCTGTGATAGTTTCGAAAATACTTGGGTTTAAGGAGATGACCTCATTTTCTAGTTTATACCCCTTCAAATCATTTTTCTGGCCAAGGAGGGATTCGAGCTTGTCCCAAACCTCCTTTGGAGTCTTCAAATCGATAACATGAAAGTGCAAATATTCAGAAATGCTAAGTAGTAGCAGCCCTACTGCTTCATCAAGCTTGTCTAAGTACTAGGATTTCTCTACTGCACCAGTGGGCTCAACTGCAGAGCCATTCACTACTCTAGAAAGACTCTTCAACTTCAAGAAGATGTCCATTTTTTCCTTCCATTCAAAATAGTTGAATGAGTTCAACTTGAGATCCATGATACTGAAGAATTCAAAGCTGAGAAAGGGAGATTCCTGCAAAACAAATGAGAATTATGAAAAGAAGATCTGCTGCAATTCGAATTGAACACTGCCTTAGGACACTGAGCACATGTGACTAAGTCCTTCACACCCAGCTAGACCTCACTGGATTTCTCCAGTGAATTCAAGGCAATAGCACCAGGATTTGCTGTGGAAACGCAGAGGTTTCTAGTGCTCAATGAAAGCAACTGCTCAAGGAATTGCTGCAACTGCTGCTATTGCTATCAGCTCTAATACCATGTAATATTTTATAGCTAGGATCACTTAGCAATAGAAGAAATCACTAAAATTTACTTGTGTAGTCCAGAAAGAAGAAGAAGAAATGTTGAATCAATAATCACTCATTACACAGAAAATGGAGAAAAACTGTTGTATCATACATCAACTGTAAGATGGCACTCTAAATAATGAATAATAACTGAATACAATGAATGAGATTTGAATGCCTCTAAGTTAATTCGAATTATCCTCAGTGTGTAGCTTGGATAGCATTGGAGACATCATCCAAACCAATGGTAGTGGTCGCAAAAGTCAAATAGTCAGTCAAATGAGTCTAACTGAGTACATGGGAAATGATGTAGGGAAGGAGAATCCAATGTGGGCGCATGAGGAACTGTCAGTAGTTAGTAGAGTTCAACTAACTCTCAGTAAGTGCCTATCTAAGTGATTCAGTCAGTTAATTAATCAATCATCCCATGAATCAAGGAACTGAGCCATCAACCAAATAACTAATTGAAGTAACTCCTAAATAGGTAGAATAAGGTGCACTTGTGCTCCAATGATGAAAACAAGGGTGCATTAGTGGCTAGGAGGGATAAAAATAAGGAGAAGCAGGCTCCTTGGGGTTGCAAAATAAGGACTAGGTGCTAGGAGACTGCCATACTGATGACTGGATGCATGCAGAATTGCATACAGGCATGCAAAATACAAAAATGATGGTGAGAATATTCCAACATTCAAGAGGATACGTTAGAAATCAATTTAGATAATATACTACTAATAATACACCAAATCTTCCTCCTGATGTAGCGGTCAATGAGGAAATATTTAATATTATTCATGCAATATTTTCCATGCCTGAATCCTCTTCGAATCAAGGAGTTGTTGATCAGGAAGAAGAAGAAAATTTTGAGAATGAAGATGAACCTCAAGAACCACAACAATTAATTGGACATTTTTGGGACAATTTAGTTAAAAATGATGAAAATAAATCTCCTCCTTAGGTCAACATGTTTATAACACTCACAACAAAGCATCAATAGGTACTCCTGGAGCCTGAAGTTCAAACCCAACCAAAGGAAGTAATACTCCTCATCCTATTAAACAATCTCATCCTATTAAAAAACTACCAAATTTAGATCTACAATATGATATAATTGAATATTTGAAGAAATTACGAGCAAATATCAGTATGTATGATCTGCTTCAGATTTATCCTATGCCCAATGGCCCTATTCTAACTCCTTCAATGAGTTTATTTACTCAAAGTAATATGGCTACTAATGTTGATTCTAAAAGTGATGCAATTTCCAATAATAAAGGAAAATCAACAGCTGATAAAACCTCATTGATAGGTAAAAATTCATAGTCCAAAACTTCTTTTCTTCTCACATTTGAAATTTGCGACAAAAATGTGCATAATTGCATGGTCGATTCCAGAGCGTCGTCTAATGTAATGCCTTTGTCATTTTGTCGAAGGTTGAACGCTAAATACACTCCATGCAAAACACGGATTACACAATTGGATCATTCGAATGTGAAAGTTTTACGAGAAATAAAAGATGTACTAATCAGGATTGTGAGTAACCCATCAATTTATCAAATTATAGACATTTTAGTTGCTGACAATCCTGATGCTTACATGCTATTTTTAAGTAGAGATTGGTCACAAAATCTGAATGGTTTCTTTTCAACAGATTGGTCAACCTTATGGCTTCCCAAAAATGGTAAATCGAATCAGATCAAAATAGGAAGAGAAAGGCGCTTAAAACATACCGTGATAGAATTGCATGATCCCAATGAACTGGTTTTGTTTTCTGATTCAATAATGGGAAATTACACTTATGAACTTGATTTTGGTAATTTTAAGGTTGAAAATTCTCCATTCACAGGTATAGAACATCAATCTGAAATTTACAATGTTACTTCTATTCATCCTGATTCTGCATTTCACAATTCTATAAATAATATGGAAAATCATAATTATGTATATATTAGTGACAAAAAGGTAGTTGTAAATAATTTACCTTGGACACTCTATTTGGATGGGTCAAAATATAAAGAGGGAGCTGGAGCTGGCTGCCTTCTTATTGATCCAAAGGGAAACAAAATATGTAGAGCATGTAGATTAGAGTTTGATAGTACTAACAACACAACGGAATATGAAGCTTTGATCCAAGGTTTGAAAAGGCTCTAGATCTAGACATCAAGGTATTAGTGGTCTATGGTGATTCAGAGATTATTGTCAGATAGGTATGTAACTCCATACATTGTATTTAAGAACATCTTCAGAATTATCAAAAGGAGGTATGGAACCTTGTCTCAAAATTTGAAGCTTTCAATATTAATTCCATTCCTAGATCTCAAAATCAAGAAGTTGATTTGTTAGCTAACATAGCTTCTAAATTAGTTCCTCCTGAAGACTTTTCGCCTGACACTTTTTTGGTTGAATTGATTTTTAGACAATCTATCCCTGACAATATTACTAATTGGCATGTCTTTGATGACGATGTGCATATTCTAAACTTCTTGATGAATGAAGGTACCTTTAAGGATTCCGCTATTGATGAAATTACACATGACGAGGATTTGCGTAACTTTTTCGGTAATACATCCTCACTGCTCAATAGAGAAAGCACTGGAGAAGGTGAAATATATCCCTAACTCTATCTTAAGGTTGGAAAAAATTTATCATCTTCAAGAATATCACTGGAGTGTCATCGGAGCACAACTAGTAGTCTATCTCATCATCAATGGAGTCATCAATGCTTAAGTAACTGTCAACCATCAGTCAAACTGAGTCTAACTGAGTGTGGTAGGTGTAATTGAGTGTAACTGAATGAAGGAGGCTCAGTGGAGGGTGCATGAGGAGCTAACTGAAGTCAAAATGGGCAGTCTAGTCTCACTGGAGATCCATCGGAGTGATACAGTCAGTTGAGAGTCAGTCTAGCCTTAAATCAAGGAAAGCATTGATGATAACTCAATTAACTGAAGTGCAACTGAGTGGTAGGTGAGAGAGGGCACATGAGATGCATGTAATTGCATGAAAGGGTGCACTAAGCACTAGGAGGGATAAAAATGATCTGAGAGAAGCTCCCGAGGGCTGGCTAACTGAGGGCTAGGTGTTGGACTGATGACTGGGATGCATGCAAACTCTAAATAATGCATGCAAGACCTAAAAGTGCATGCATGACTGAAAATGCAAATAATTAAAATGCCACTAGGACTAGGATGGAGTATAGGAATATCGTAACACCCCCCCTTAATCCATCCTGGGCCCTGGTAACTAAGACCAAAGGTCACCCAATACAATGAATAATAACAGTCAATAAACCAAGGAAATGGAGAAAATTTCATGGGAAAAATACCCCCCCCCTCAAAATAGACTGTAAGGTAAGGCACACACAAAAATAAATGCTCCAAACTCAAGCAGGTGTTATGCTTGGTCATATGTCTGGAGGTATCTTCTTCTTGGGAAGAAGTGGATCATGCTCAAAAGGCATGTGCTTGTACTTGCTCTTCAGATCGAATGTGATGAGAAAAAATCCAAAAGTATGAGGATGATCCTTGAACCTGTGATTCGAATAAGCTGAGGTAGGATCAAATCTATGAATGTGCGGATAGTCTTTTGTCTTCTCCTTCGAACCATCATGGGTGAGATTATGCCAAAAAGAACCATCAAATAATAATGATTTCTTGGAATCCAAATCAGCTTCAAGACTTGATAAATGGTTCTTGAGGTCTCCTTTGAACTGGCAGGGGTGAGATCAAAACCATCATATGCATAAGAAATTATCCCAAGTAGTAATTGCTTAGAATCCAAGACTTGAATCATGGTTTCTTGAGATCTCCTTTGAACCATAGGAGGTGAGATCAAAACCAGTAAATGCATGAGAAATTATCCCAAGCGAATGGCAATGGCCATATTCTTCAATAACCTTCTGAAAGCATGGAATTATGATCATATAATAGTAAATAAGAGGTGATTGCTTGAGGAGAGCGAATGAATTACCTCCAATAGCTGATTTTACCTCCGAAATATTCATGTGATCATGATGCAAACCAACAAACTCCGGTGCAAGAGAGGATTTAGGACCTTCTGCAATATCTAGAGTGTGAGTTGGCACAGAAAGAGAAGAAATTTGGAGCATGAGTGTAGAATCTGCAAGTTCTTCTTCTTTGTGAACAAATTCAATATGAGATGTGTTTGATACTGGTTCATGATCAATGAGATCATCAAGGAGGGCGAATGCATCACTTTGCTTGTTCTTGAAAGGGTTTGGACCAAATCCTTCATTATGTTTGCCGAATCTTTCATCCAGGTGAGCCCATATCTCTTTTGGAGTTTCAATATCAATAATGATTGGGTACAATATGTAATCAGGCATAGTAACCATCATTCTTCCAAGGGCCATGTCACCTTTATTCAACCAGTCAATCTTCTCTTCAGAGGATTCGAACTCTCTTTCAAAATAACAATCAAAGAGATCATGGCTCTTCAAATATGCTATCATTTTTTGTTTCCATTCATCATAGTTGAATGAAGAAAGAGGAGGGATTTCTTCTGAATTCATTAAAGCTATAGAAGACCTGCAAAAACAATAGAGAATATCTGCAACTGCTACTGCTGCAAAAATGCAGAAACTGCTGCACTCGAAATCTTGATAATAACCTGCAAAAAACTCTCAGGAATGGAGATAAACAATACCCTCAACATGCTCTGCTACCATGTGAAAATCCTCACAGCAGATCTAAGAGATGATGTATACCTCACAAGAGAATAATTATGATTAAGCAGGAAAATAGAAGAAGAGTGGTCAATGCAGTATAATGAGCAACAGAATAATAATACAGTAGAACTCGGATAGAAGCAAAAATACTTCACACACACTAATTAATTAATCACAATATGGACAAATAAATGGTACAAAGCATGAGGATTCGAATGCCTAAGGTGGCAATTTGAATTAGCCTTCATGGAGTGATCAAAAGATCATTGGAGTGCAATCGGAGCACAACTAGTAGTCTATCTCATCATCAGTGGAGTCATTAATGCTCAAGTAACTGTCAACCATCAGTCAAACTGAGTTTAACTGAGTGTGGTAGGTGTAACTGAGTGTAACTGAATGAAGGGGGCTCAGTGGAGGGTGCATGAGGAGCTAACTGAAGTCAGAATGGGTAGTATAGTCTCACTGGAGATCCATCGGAGTGATACAGTCGGTTGAGAGTCATTCTAGTCTTAAATCAAGGAAAGAACTAATGATAATTCAATTAACTGAAGTGCAACTGAGTGGTAGGTGAGAGAGGGTGCATGAGATGCATGTAATTGCATGAAGGGGTGCACTAAGCACTAGGAGGGCTAAAAGTGATCTGAGAGAAGCTCCCGAGGGCTGGCTAACTGAGGGCTGGGATGCATGCAAACCCTAAATAATGCATGCAAACCCTAAAAGTGCATGCATGACTGAAAATGCAAATAATGAAAATGCTGCTAGGACTAGGATGGAGTATAGGAATATCCTAGCAATTCATTAACCTATGCATTGTAAGAACTAGGCAATAAAACTCTATATTATGGATTACACATTAAACTCCATAAAATTAGAGCAAAGACCTTTATAAACATTTATTTTAACATGCCTCAATTTATTTGATTGCCAATTAATTAAGACAAAGGTAATGGTACTTCGGCATACCCCTTTCTTTTAAAAACTTACCACGCAGTAAGAATTGTTGTAGGAATCTGTGGAGTATACTTCACGTAAAATAAATAGATTAAGACATCTAATTATGCACCCATATCGATACCAATACTATATTAGTTTTACTAAATATGATTACTGGACCATAATAAGTTTTGGCTTAGAAAACAATATTTCCAAATCTTTCCTTATAAAAAATCATTCTTAGGAACTTCGACACTATGCCATGAGTTGTGACAACAGTGAAAAATTGAGTTTCAATGAGTGATCTATGACATAGTGAGCTTCGACGAGTGAGCTATGATAGACTGAGATTCGAGAGTGAGTTGTGACAGAGTGAGCTTCGACGAGTGAGTTGTGACAGAGTGAGATTTGACAAGTGAGATGTGACAGAGTGAGCTTCAACACAAGCATATAAAATTATGCTAAATATTTCCTTAAGATAGAAAATCAATCTTTCCTTGAGATATTTAATTTCCTAATTATTAAAACAAGGAAAAGAACTATATTCTTTTGTATTTTTTTGTATACTTGCTATGTAGTAAAAGCATCACAATAAGTACTTCGCTTTGCCATAAGTACTTCGCAGTAAGTACTTTGTAGGAATTGTCCAATATGAATTTCATAGTCATAACTTAGGAAATGTAGTTGTATACTTAAACATTTCTCAATATATTCATTTTTCCATTTTATTAAGTCAAAAGAGAATATTAATTCAACATATTCCTTTTTAAACTTACTTCGCCATATTTCCCAAAAACTGCTAAGTGTGGTTCACGGGGGCTTCACTCAATAAACTGCTACCATAGCACGTTCATTCATGGCATATGAAACAATACCCCTAATTTCACTAAATATTGGAAAATACCTTCCAAAATTGTTTTTTTTTAACCCCCTCCCAATATGCTTTCCCAATTTAAAAAAACCCCTATTTTCACTAGATATTGTATGTATCAATTTTTTCATTAACATTTTTTATACCCCTTTATATTTCTACCTAGTATATTGATATGATACCCCTCTTATGACCCCACATGCATTCTACAGTGCACCTTGCTTCTTTGGATGTATATTGTGGATGCACATTACTTCACCCACAATGCAATTACTTAACCACATATCATTATGATTTGCAACATCTAATGGTCTAATGAAGAGATAGGAGATCACTTCTTATATGTCACTAGAGCCAATGCACATAGTACAACATTTAGATTGCATGTTACGGTTCCCCAATCGCCGACTAAGCCTGCTATGGGCTAGGTATCCAAGACCCCAGGACCTATAACAATCTCTAGGAGGCTGACTAAACCTCCCAAGGCCTGTAATAGGCACGAGCGGTTGGGTATTCAATCCTCCAAGGCCTATCGAGGGCCTATAACAGGCCCTAGAGACTTAGAGCCTCCCAAGGCTATTGGTAACAACTGGCTGAGTGTTATTGGTAACAATTGGTTGTCAATGACCATTGTCTCTCGACTATGATCGACTGGAAACCACTTCACTACGAAACCCCTGGCCTCAAGCATGCCTCAAGACGCGATTTCCCTCCGTACTAGCAAGCCCGAGCCTTGCCTCACCTGATTTCTCATCCGACCGTGATCCCTCCATCTCCATCTGGCGGATATTTGTCAGCCCGCCCATATAAAAAAGACCCCAAAGTTTTTTTGTATTGTTACATTAAATAAAAAAACCCCTTTGCCCCTTAATATTTAAGCAATATAACTTTTAGGTTTTCATGAATATTTAATACTGCAATATGAATGAACGTGATATTATATTGCCTTCTAGTGAATCCCCCGTGGTGTGGTTTCCATTAAATAATTGGGAAGACATTTTTCATTCCATTCATATTCTACACATAATTGGCTAATTCAACCCAAGGAATTTTACATGCAAACCTACAATTCCAAAACTTGTAAATTAAAACCAAAAAGCCACTCATTAATTGTCCCATGGTATTTGTGGGGATTACTCTGGTTTGCCTCTAAAAGAGGAATATTATGCATTAATTTTTTTGGTGACTCCAAATTCTTAATTGATTGGGTTGTAGGTAAACATGATATTCACACTTTGCATCATCTGCCTTGGTTAGATCAAACTTCACATCTCATCAAGTCCTTTGGGCATATCTCTTTCTATCATATTTACCGGGAATTCAACGCTGAAGCCGACAGATTGTCAAAAGAATCCATTGGTCCATTAGATGGAACAATTATTTTTGAGGAATGGGTAGATGAAATCTTGGTGGATAATGGCAGGTATCCTACCATCTAAATTTGTGTGGACTATTGTTTTTGTGTTTTTGGATGGTGAATCTTCGTGTTGGGGGATTAGATTTCCTATTACTTGTTATTTTGTGGTCAAATTGATGGTTGGGATATGTATCCATGTATATGTTAAGGGATGGTTTACTTGGACTTGAGAACTTGTCTTGAAACTTATGATCATTTCTGATCTATTTTGAGAAATATTTTCTAACTTTGATTTTAAGATGAAAATAACAAGTTATGGATTTTTTTCTACTAAAAAAGCAAAGTTGTACTTAGATTTCGACGGAAACATTCAAACTCTTTTAAATTAGCAATTTTTAGCCCGTGGTTTTCAGACAACAATACCACTCAAGGCAAAGTGCCTAAAAACATGCCTTAACACGTGGTTTTGTTTACAAATTGATTAGCAAACAAAATTAGGACTTAAACATTTACTCTAATTTGGAGCTTCAACATAAACATTTAATATTTTTCAAATAAACCAACCTGTGGTTTTAATAAACCAAATAATCCTGTGGTTTTAAGAAGCCAAATCAACCTCCTGTGGTATACAAATGCCTTTTCACATAGACTTTTACAACAATGAATATATATATTTACAATATGCTTTTAAGTTAATGAAAAATAATAGAAATGGATGAAATTCCAGTTTACTTATCCATTCTTCTAATTCTTCCAAGCCTTGTGCTCTTCGACATAGTTTAATTAAACATTACATTTTCAAACCCGGAAATTAACAATTTCTATAGGAAATTAATTTTGACTTTGACTTAAATAAAGAACTGGCTTGCATAAAATTTCCAAGCAATATTACATAATTAAACTTGCACTTATTTCATGCCCATGAATTAAACCAAGTAAAATATGAATTCCTACCTTGTATCCAAACTCAGGAAATTTAACAAGGAAATCATGCAAATCTTTAACCGGTAATTCATTAAATAACATATTAGAAATTAAGACAGAATTTCCAGGTATTAAACTTATTTTCAAAATACTTGAAATGGGAAATTTGGTTCGTTGCAGCCACGCTCCACCCAAGTGTAGGTAGTTCTACTTGTTATTCTCTCAGAAGAACTCCACCCCCGAGCTAAGACTCATGCATTCACCATAGGTTCTCACCAGTAACAGGTTTCTCTCACGATTTTCTCACTTGGCAAACATGATTTACTAGTTTGTTACCAAATCCATGCCAACTGTGTAATCCCTTCCCTTATCTTCATTCTAACTAGCACCACAGTGAAACCCATCACTGCATTTGTGCTTAGAATTCAACTAAAAGAATTTCTTACATCATTGTTATTTCACAAGTGCAACCAGAAGCAAAACAAGAGGAATTTATCAACCAAAAAGTTAACAAAACAGGCTTGGGATTACATGTACTCTCAACCAACTCAACTACCACGGACTATGGACAAAGTGGACAATTTGCTCTGGAATTGGACTTGTTTCTCTATCCACCAACAATTCCAATTGTCCATGAATTCTACGCTCAACCACAATTCTATTCAACATTGCAACATTCTCATGTTTCCCACTGTGTTTTTCTTCTTTTCTTCTTAACAAATCCTTTTTTTTTCCTTCATGTTCTACTTGCTGCCATTTGTCCTCAGTTGCCTTCTCTCCTCTACCTCCCTACACTCTACGTTATATGTCCTCTTTTTCCCAAGGTTCCACCAACCTTGAATGTCCTTGTCACCTCTTTGCAACACTTGTCCAATTTTCCATTAACTTCTTAATCTCTCTCTTAATTCCCTTTTTAACTTCAAAAACAGGTTTAAGAAATTAATTAGGAAAAAGTATGGGTTTATCAAAATTATAAGGTAAGTAGGGTTAAATAGGGTCATACTTAGCTTTTAGGTTATACACCAACCCCCCTTATTGACCTAGGTGAATACATGAGTCCCCGATCATTCAACGTGTTGGATCACTACTGCCAGCTTAATTTTTAATATTAACAAAAATATACAACATGAGTTATGCCTTATAGGAACTCATTGTCTTTTAAAAAATTACATTTTAAACTGGGGTTAAATCCTAGGGATGTTACACAGATCACCAATTAGCTATGATCAAGGTGAAAGGTATGATTGCTGAGGAGCCTATTTCGATTTTAATTGATTAAGGATCTAATCATAGTTACATGAACTCTATTATGATTGAAAAATGTCACTTATTAATAAGAAAGCTTCCCTGTTCCAGGATGGTACAGTTAGCTACAGGTACAAAAAGGAAGATCACCTCAATGATCAAGTATTGTTGTTTCAATATCAATGGAATTCAAACAAGAGAAGATTTGGATGTCAATACCTCTTGGATACTATGTTATTCTCATTGGGATGGATTGGCTAGAATCACATTATGATGTTCTAGACTGCCATAACAAGAGAATTACCTGTCTTGATAAGGATAATAAGAAGACTCTTGTAAAAGGAATTCCAAGACCTATAACCGTATGACATGTCTCTTCCATGCAAATGAAAAAGTACATCTGGAAAGGTTTCCAACTATACATAGTTCATGCTAAAGAAATATCCATGAATGAAGGATTACAAATAGAATATTATCCAGTGCTACAGAAATTTTTCGATGTGTTCCAAGATATACTTGGATTACCCCCAAAATGAGACATTGCTTTTATTATTGAATTGGTACTTGGAATTACCTCGACATCCAAAGCACCATATAGGATGAACTCACCCAACCTAAAGGAATTACAAATGCAGCTTGAGGAATTGCTGAAGAAGGGATATATTTCCCCCAGTGTGTCACCTTGGGGGGAACCTATCTTATTTGTAAAGAAGAAAGATGGGACCTTAAGGTTGTGTATGGACTACATGAAGCTAACTAAGGACACAATAAAGAAAAAATATCCACTACCTAGTATTTATAACCTATTTGACCAGCTGAGAGGAGGTAAGGTTTTCTCCAAAATAGATATGAGGTCAGGTTATCACCGGGTGAGAATTAAAGAAGAAGAAATCTGCAAAACTGCTTTCAGGACTAAGTATGGACACTATGAGTATACATTTTTCCCTTTTCGACTGACAAATGCACTAGCCACTTTTATGTGTTTAATGAATGGTGTTTTCCGAAACTATTTGGATAAGTTTATTATAGTATTCTTGGATGACATACTGATCTATTCCAAGACGATGGAAGAGCATGAAGAGCATCTGAGGATAACCATGCACATATTAAGAGAGAATCAACTTTATTCTAAGATGATTAAACGTTCCTTTATCAAAAGAAACTCCTGTATTTGGGACATATCATCTCAGAGGAAGGAGTAATGGTGGATCCCATAAAGATAAAAGAAATATAGGAATGGCCTGCTCCGTGGAACGTAACAGAAGTACAATCCTTTATGGGTTTAGAAGGATACTATAGGAGGTTTATTGAGACTTTCTCATGGATAGAAAACCACATAACATCCTTATAAAAGAAGGGAGTGAAATTCCTATGGACAATGTATATAATGTGCAGGCACCAAGGACGGTGTTAAACTAAGGGGGTGGGGATTGTAACACACCAACTATTTTCCCTTTTAAATAGTTTGTATTGAAATGTGTAAAGAAGATGTGGGTCTTAGGGCCGAACTCATGTACTTATTTTTTAATTGTTAATTAAATATGTCGGTTGTGGGTGAGGATGTCACATACCCAAATTCTGAACATTTTATGTTAAGAGAAAACATTATGTTTTATGTTATTGCAAATTTTTATGATTATTGACCAAGTGGGGTCAAGGATGACTATAATTAATTACTCTAATATTTTATTATTAATAAATAAAAGAGGAGACAAATATCCAAAGGAGGTTGTTGAATGAGTGTTCACTGACCCACTAGGAGGAATGGACTGGGGTGGAGAGAAAATTGACACTTGGCAGCATCCTCAATTCACTTCTAGCCGTTGCAGGGGGAAACTTCCCTATTTTTATGGTCATGTTCCCCAAGAAACTGGAACTGAGCAGGTGGATCAATAACTAAGAAACTGACCAAAAGACGTAGGCATGCTATATCACCCATCGAATTTAGCAGGAGGCTGTTCAGTTTTTACCTTGTGATAATTTCTGAAAGAGGGAAAGCAAGAGATTCGATGAGGGGAAAGCTAGGAAGTGATTGAGTGAGATAAGTCTGCATTCTGAACTAGTACAACTTATTACTGTTAAGTACTACTGCTGAGTTGTAGAGTAATTTATTCCCTTCTCCACACAACATCTTCGTCCTGGTGGTTCAATGAACAGGGTCCGGGGTCCTAAGGCAAGTGATTTGGCTGTATTCAGGAGCAGGTTGGGTGGAACGGGATCCTTTGGATGTTTGTCACCCTCTACAGTTAACAGGTTTCTTATTGTGTTATCTTATTTACTTTTTGTCAAATTAGTTTTCCTAAATGATTAAATTCTAAACTGTTATCTATTTTTGAAAATTGTTTAACTGTAAGTTTGATAGTTATTTTCTAGTTGAATGTTGCAAGAATGAATGAAATACTCCCCTGTATTTTTCCACACACTTTTAAGTGTCATACTCTAGTACAAAGGAGTTAAATTATGAATAGATCAACATGATTGGAAATAACTCAGATAGAAACTGTTTATAAAGGTTTGTATATATGAATTTATTTTAATTTCTAGAAAAATGCTACTTACTGTAGGACTATACAATCATTATACATATCAAAGATATCTATATCACATTTACTTGGTATTTTATGAACTGAAAACAAAAAGTTTACTTGCAGTCAACATAATTTATTATTATACAGAATCATTATACAAAACCCTAGAGTTCATTGCAACATTCTAGTATAGGTTAAACATTTTATACTAACCAGTATTATTACAAGTGTCCTTCCTATAATATCTTATAAGTATATAAATCTGAGCATCGGTTTCCTCCTAAAACAAAGAGTAAATATATATTTAAGCCAAATCGAATATTATATATGAAATACTATACCCAAACAAAATACAATGTATTCAGGGTTTCCTAAACTATATCATATACAGTGGTAACATAGGTTATGATAGTAAGATAATTACATTATTAAATCTCAAAATAATATACAGAATCACTGTAGAAATTTAAGTTATTTATTAAAGACAACATTACATTTAATTAATTGTTTTAACAACGCTGCCAGAATCATTAATTGTAGGGTTTAAACAACTTAATCGAAAATATTTTTAACACATTCTAGAAAACTAATTAAGATACTTAAATAATCAAACTTAGTTGGAACATTGTAATCATGCATGTACAGTAATATTATTTCCTCTCAGAAGTAAACTTTCGGCTACTTTAGTCTCGTGATTGAGTTCCACTGAGAATCCAACCATTTCAAACAAAAACTTAAAGCCATTCTTTACATACAAAAATTCAACCTAGAGTTAGGTCGATACAGAATTTAACTTTGTAAATTCAAATTTACAAATATAATAATCTCTTTTAAAATCAAACTTAGGGCTAGTCGTTCAACAGAGCCACAATGGCTGAAACTAAAGCCATTTTGAAATATGAATTTGATAGAGAAACCTCTGTCACTCTCTATAATTCTAAAAATGCCGAGTTCACATTTAGGGTCATTTGTATGCCCAGAGTTTAAAATTATAAATACAAAGTGATAACCTTTTAATGCAGAGTTTATCAAATACAAACTTCTTATTATTAAGCTTACAGATGAATTGGAAAGAGCTTCCAATCTTGTGCATAAAACCCTATTATCAAAACTGTATCCATATCAAATTAAAAATGAGAACTACACATTAAGTTGAGAGCACAAGTGTGAGAGAACCGACATTGCGCCCAGGGAACCAAAACTACGCACATTTACAAAGTAGGATTTAATCCTTAGATACTTCTGAATTCACTATTAATATAAGTTTATAATAAAATAAAAACTCAAACTCCATTTATCAAACAATAGCTACAAGAGCCGAAGCTTGGGGTATAATATCCCTCCAAGATGCCAAATGTCTAATTAAAAATAGTTAAAAACAAATACAAGTCAAATCGTCATCTCGGCGGAGCATTTCAGTTTGGCATCGATGCCCTAACATCATTGTTTATTTCAAGAGTCGCGATTAATGTGTTCCAGGGAATCACCGAGGCTTACAAGGCCATTTAAAACCCTTAGAAGCAACACCTCATTCCTCACAACTCCAGCAATGGCGTGAGGAAAAACCTAACAGCATAAAATACAACAAATGGTTAAAAGAGTAAAAAGGAGAAATCGTAATGCAATTAAAAACGAAGTTATCAATTAAAAACCCAATCAAGACCTGGAAGGGCTAACGTACCTTGAGCTCCAGGTATCACAAACAAAAGCAAGGCCATGAACTTCTCTGTCAAAACTTGTGGACATGCTTACAGTCACTGAAAACCTGGTATGGAAGAGATTCACTATCGAACCCTGGAAGGGTTAAAAGAAAGTTCAAAATACCGATATTTTCGAGAGCCTGTTGGCCCATAGAGAAAACCCTGTAAATGAATGGAGGTAAAACTAATTTAGTGGTTTTCAATGAGTATCTAAGGTTTACACAAAAAACCAAGCCAACACATGGTTCAACAACGCAGAGATTGCCACGATGCACATCACATTAAATAGAAATTAAGTAGGCACCCTGTCGAGGTCCAGTCTCCTACCAACAGTGCATTCCACCATGGTTACATTGGTGCACTTTGCATACATTCAAATCCCATTTCTTTAATAAACATATTTCCATCGTTTAGATCTTCTACGTAACCGTGCCACGAGAGTGACACTAAGCAATCCACTAAGGGTGCATTAAAGAGCTGTAAATATCAACGTAGTCGAGTTGCATTACTCCTGTCACCCTTGCATTCCACCACCATTGAAATCTTGGATCACGACTATAGTTTAAGGCTCGGCCATTTTCTAAGTTTCACCTATTTACAATTTCATTCGTCCAATAATTAAAACCATAGATATGGCATAACCTTACAATGTATCTTTTAACAAATACATAGTAATGTATTGCATAGTTTATGGTATAGATAAATCGTATTACACCTAGAACTATCACTTGTTATGGTACAAGTCCATATTCGTGGTCATGGGTTTAAGGCCCTGCTACAATTAATATAAATATATATATATATGCATAAATACTATAGTGATGGGAATTGGAAACTTTATGCATTAAATCATGATCAGATTATGACGTTAATAAAACAATAATATCCTATAATCCTAAGTATTAATCATTAATTTGGCCATGGATTAATGTCGCATTTCCATGTTTAAAAGCCACAGTTTTATTATCACATTATCATATTAATAGTGTAACGAGGGCATGTCTCTAAGCATTAATTCTTTAATTCACATGCAAGCCAAGAACGTTGTATCTAACATAACAATTCCAGGATGAAATGGTCATACACTTTGAATTCTCGACCTTTAAAACGTATAAACCTAGAAGTACCATTGCTCACCTGCAAAGTCTGTAAAGGAGTATTGTGATGCGTTAGCTAGCTAGTAGCTAAGTAAGCCACGGGTACCCTTAGGAACCCTTCATTCAAAAGAAGAAAAGTATTAAATTCACATTCAGGGTTTAGCTATAAATTCTGTTTACGACATTTTAAAAAGTAAATGTTTCGCTTAAACATACTTTCAAACAACAAAGACAATGCATGGAACTAAAAGTAGTTACTACATAACGAATATTTACAAGCAATAATACAATTAGTACATGTATTCAATCTGTTGCATGCATTAAAAAATGGTTACAATAAAGTATAGTATTCACTGCATGAAAAAGACGTAACGCATTTAAACACTGACGACCATTGAAGTAAGTGTCGTCATAGAACATAATCAGTATGTTGTTAAATGAATTAAATTATCATTAATGATACTTTCCGCATAACAAATATAAGCACTTAATGCTACCTAGAAAATTTTAAATTTTTGCGAAATTTTGGGGATGTTACATATGGTATCAGAGCGCAAGTTCAAATACTAGGCATGAAGTGGCTCAACTCGCGCAATTAAAAATTTAAACAGAATTGCAATTACTGATTTTTATTTTGTTTTGTTTTTTGTTCAGCACTTCATAAATTAGTTTGCAGGTATGGAAGGATCAAAAGAGTTAGATGAGGACAAGTCCGATAATAATGAATAGAATAATAATGAACAAGGACATATAAATGCAGAAAATTTATTTGTCAAATCAAACGATAATTCATCTGAATTGCTAAGGACAGTTAAAGATTTAAAAATAGAGATAAAAATTGTTAAGGAGGAGAATGAACGAATCGTAAAAGCTCAAGAGGAGCTGAATCAAATCATGTTGGATAAATTCCATAATAACGATAAGGATAAAAGAACAGAAAATAATTCTGAATTTGGAACCATGTCCTACCGTGGTCCTACCAACGTAAGGATAAAAAATTAAAAATTACTAATTATGACAGCAGCTCTTCTTTTGAATTTTATGAAAAAGCACGCAGAAAAAAGCACAAGTATTCCAGCGATAGTAGTAAAAGTGATTGCTACACTAAAAAGAAGAAGTATAAGCCATACGAAGAAATTTCTGGAGAATTCAAGAAGATTAAACCACCAACTTTTAATGGTGAAACAGAAAAGAGTGATAAAGTCGAAGCATGGTTGTCCGGTATGAATAAGTACTTTCAAATTTACAACTACTCAAGTTATTTAAAAACTAGAATGACAATTTATAATGTGGCTGGAAAAATAGACATCTGGTGACAAGATTTGAAATGAGTAAAAGGCTTAAAAGAGAAAAATGTAAACTGGAGTAATTTTAAGAAATATTTAAAAAGAAAGTTTATGTTGGAACGGTATTATGAGGAATGAACTAAAGAGTTTTATGAATTAAAGTTAGGTTCCATGAATATGAAAGAATTAACCAACAAGTTTTTAAATTTGTTAAGGTATGTGCCTTACATTATTGAAGAAAAACCTAAGGTACAGATATTTCTAAGTTGTTTACCCTCTCATATAAAGGACAAAATTGAGTATGATGATCCTAGAACTCTTGAAAAGGCCATCAGAAAAGCAAATATTTGTTATGAATAGAACAAGAAAAGGAAAGATATACCAAGCTGGAAAGTAAAAAGGCCTAATAATTTTGAACAAAAGAAAAAGCATTTATCTTTTAATCACAACTTTGGAAATAGTAATTCACGGAATTTTTCTAATAGAAAATTTCAAGGGAATAATTCAATAGGTAATGTACAGTCAAATTTTACAACTGCAAGAAACGGAGATCCACCTAAAAAATTTGTTAAAAACAATGAATAGAAAGAACGTATTAAATGTTGGGACTGTCAGGGACCTCACTATGCACCAAACTTCCCACTCAGAAAGAGGACCGTCAACAACATACACACAGTACAAGAGGAGGCTACTGTTGGTGACCTAGCAAGGGAAATGCCCAGGATCAATGCAGCTTTGGAAAACAGACAGGTTGATCATCAAACTTCAATGGTTGAAGTAGAAGGTATGCTAAAAGATAAACCCATTTCTATTTTAATTGATCCAGGAGCAAGTCTTAGCTATGTGTCACCTGATTTAGTAAAATGTTGCAACCTGAAAATAGAAAAGACTGACAATTCATTGTTGGTTCAATTAGCTACTGGAACTAAGAGAAAGGTAATTGATTATGTAAAAGATTGTGAATTATTGATGAATCAGTTTAGTACTCATGTTAAGCTGAATGTATTACCATTAGTTTCTTACGATGTTCTAATTGGAATGGATTGGCTGGAAAAGCATAGGGTAGTGTTAAATTGTTTTGAAAATACCTTTACTTTTTTTAATGATAAATGTGAAACAATAACAGAAAAAGGAATTCCTATAAAAACTTCAGTTAGACAAATTTTTGCTTTACAAGTTAAAAAGGTTGTTCATAAAGGGTATAAGTTGTTTGTTGTAAATGTAATTAATGACGAACAATCAACTAAGGAAGATAAGTTAACATTGGAAGACATACCCATTCTAAAGGAATTTTCTGATGTATTCCTGGAAGAAATTCTAGGATTACCTCTGAAAAGGGAATTAGATTTCACCATTGAGCTAGTACCGAGAGCGGTATCAAACTCAAAGGCTCCTTACAGAATGAACATTCTGGAACTTAATGAACTTAAATCACAGTTAAAGGAACTAATTGATAAAAATTACATAAGGCCAAGTGTGTCTCCATGGGGAGCACCTGTCATTTTGTTAAAAAGAATGACGAAACTTTGCGTTTAGGCATAGATTACCGCCAGTTAAATAAAATGACCATAAAGAATAGATATCCTTTGCCCAGCATTGATGATCTATTTGATCAAATGCACCGTGCAACGATATTTTCTAAGATAGACTTGAGGTTAGGGTACCATCAAGTCAAGATTAAAGATGAGGACATCTTTAAGACTTCCTTCAGAACCCGCTACGGGAAGTACGAGTTTGTGGTTATGCCTTTTGGGCTAACCAATGCTTCAACAGTTTTCATGTGTATACTAAATAATGTTTTACATAATTACTTGGATAAATTTGTAGTGGTATTTATTGATGACATCTTAATATATTCTAAGACTAAAGAGGAACACGATGAACACTTAACGATAATTTTACAAGTGTTAAGAGAAAACCAACTTTACGCTAAATTCGGCAAATGTGATTTCTTCAAAGATAAAATACAGTATCTAGGGCATGTGATATCCAAGGATGGAATCGCAGTAGACCTGGACAAGATAAAAGCAATTAATGAATGGCCTGCCCCTAAAGACGTAACTGGTGTACAATATTTTATGGGAATTACAAGTTACTATCGTAAGTTTATAGAAGGATTCTCACGAATAGCAAATCCTATAACCTCCTTACAAAAGAAGGGTAAGAAATTTGTTTGGGATAAAAAATGTGAAGAAAGTTTTAAGAAATTAAAAGAACTATTAACAACTGCACCTGTTCTAAAAATTGCGGACCCAAACAAGGATTTCATTGTTTTCACTGATGCATGCAATGAGGGACTTGGCGGAGTCTTAACACAAGAAGGTCATGTGATTTCCTATGAGTCCAGAAAGTTAAAGATTCATGAGAAGAACTATGCAACTTACGACTTAGAGTTGGTTGTCGTGATACATGCGTTAAATATGTGGTATCATCACTTAATTGGAAGAAATTTTACACTAAAAACAAATAATAAAGGCTTAAAATATGTGTTGGATCAACTAAATCTTAACGCGAGGCAAGCTAGGTGGCTAGCTTTCCTTAGCGAATATGATTTCGAGATTCAGCACATTAAAGGTAAAGAAAATAAAGTTGTTGATGCCTTAAGCAGAAATGCTAGACTAAATTTTGTAACAGCAATCAACATTTATAAAATAGATTTGGAAAATCAACTTGAAGAAGGAATAAAAATGGATGAAAATTACATTAAATTACTACAAAAGGTTGCTGAAAACATATAAGAAAATTTAATAACGAATTATAGTCTGAATGAACAAGGTTTAATGATGTATAAAAATAGACTGTATGTACTAAATGTACCTAAAGTTAAGCTGTTGATTTTAAATGAAGTATATAAAATTCCTTATTCAGGACATCCTGGTTACCAAAAGATAATAACCATGCTGAGGAAGGATTACTTTTGGCCAAATATGAAAAATGAGGTAGCTGAATACATTGCTAGGTGTATGGAATGTCAGCAAATAAAGGTTGAGCATCAACACCCAGCTGGATTATTGCAGCCATTGCCAATTCTGGATTGGAAGTGGGAAATAATTAGTATTGATTTTATAACTGGTTTACCTAAAAATAAAAAAACAGAATTATTCCATAATGGTTGTTGTGGATAAGCTTAGTAAAACAACCCATTTTATGCCTGTTAAAACAACTTACAAGGCTGCTAACATTGCTGAAATTTTTATGAAACAAAATTTTCATTTGCGTGGGATTCCAAAAGTTATAATTTCTGACAGAGACTCTAAGTTTACAGGAAATTTCTGGAAGTCTTTATTTAAAGGTTTAGATACTACTTTAAATTTCAGTACATCATTTCATCCGCAAACAGATGGGAAGATAGAAAGAGTCAATTAGATTCTTGAAAATATGTTAAGAATGTATGTTAGAGATCAACCACGTAAATGGGAAGAATATTTACATCTTGCTGAGTTTTCTTATAATAATCATTACCAAGCTTCAGCAAAAATCATTCCATTTGAAATTTGTATGGTAGAAAATCTAACACACCTATTTCATGGAGTAATCGAGTTGACAGGTTGATGTTAGGACCTGAGTTATTAAAAGAAATGGAACTAATAGTGAAACATGTTCAAGGCAATTTGAAAATTGCACAAGATAGTCATGCAGATCTCAAAAGAACTCAGAAAGAGTTTCAGGTTGGTGAACATGTATTCATCAAGGTAAAACCTAAAAAGATCTCCTTAAAGTTAGGACGTTGTGCTAAACTAGCACCAAGGTATTGTGGGCCTTTTGAAATACTGTCCAGGGTAGAACCAGTGGCATATCAGTTGGCCTTGCCACCAAATCTTAAAGTACATCATGTATTCCACATCTCTATTTTGAAAAAGTATGTGCATGATGCTACTCATGTGATTAATTAGAATGATGTATAGGTGGAACCAAAAGGAGAATTTCTAGGGGAACCGGATTGTATCCTCGACAAGAGGGAGATTTTTCTTCGTAAACGCACCATTGGACAGGTAAAGGTGCAATGGAATCACCATAGTCCAAATTAAGCAACCTGAGAGTTGGAAAGTAATATGCGGGTGCCATATCCAATTCTATTCCAGGAAGAATTAGAGGATGATGAATAAAGAAACATTGAGGACAATGTTGAACTTAGAAGGGGGTGTTTGTCACATACCCAAAATTCTGAACATTTTATGTTAAGAAAAAAACATTATGTTTTATGTTATTGTAAAATTTTATGATTATTGACCAAGTGGTGTTAAGGATGACTGTAATTAATTACTCTAATATTTTATTATTAATAAATAAAAGAGGAGACAAATATCAAAAGGAGGCTGTTGAATGAGTGTTCACTGACCCACTAGGAGGAATGGACTCGGGTGGAAAGAAAATTGACACTTGGAAGCATCCTCAATTCACTTCTAGCTATTGTAGGGGGAAACTTTCCTATTTTTATGGTCATGTTCCCCAAGAAAGTGGAACTGAGTAGGTGGCTCAATAACTAAGAAACTGACCAAAAGACCTAAGCATGCTATATCACCCATCGAATTAAGCAGGAGGTTGTTCATTTTTTACCTTGTGATCATTTCTAAAAGAGGGAAAGCAAGAGATTCGATGAGGGGAAAGCTAGGAAGTGATTAAGTGAGATAAGTTTGCATTCTGAACTAGTACAGATTTATGCTAAGTTCAATATTGCTAAAGGCATAAGTATTACTGTTACGTACTACTGATGAGTTGCAGAGAAATTTATTCCCTTCTCCACGCAGCATCTTCGTCCTGGTGGTTCAGTGAACAGGCTCGAGGGTCCTAAGGAAAATGATTTGGCTCTCTTCAGAAGCATGTTGGGTGGAATAGGCTCCTTTGGATGTTTGTCACCCTCTACAGTTAACATGTTTCTTATTGTGTTATCTTATTTACCTTTTGTCGAATTAGTTTTCCTAAATGATTAAATTCTAAACTGTTATCTATTTCTGAAAATTGTTTAACTATTAGTTTGATAGTTATTTTCTAGTTGAATATTGCAAGAATGAATGAAATACTCCCCTGTATTTTTCCGCACATTGTTAAGTGTCATACTCTAGTACAGAGGAGTTAAATTATTAATAGATCAACATGATTGGAAATAACTCAGATAGAAACTATTTATAAAGGTCTGTATAAATGAATTTATTTTAATTTCTAGAAAAATACTACTTACTGTAGGACTATACAATCATTATAAATATCGAAGATATATATGTATCACATTTACTTAGTCTTTTATGAACTGAAAACACAGAAATTACTTGCAGTCAACTGAGTTTATTATTATACAAAATCATTATACAAAACCCTAGATTTCATTGCAATATTCTAATGTAGGTTAAACATTTTATACTAACGAGTATTATTACAAGTATCCTTCCTATAATATCTTATAAGTATATAAATTTGAGCATCGGTTTCCTCCTAAAACAAAGAGTAAGTATATATTTAAGCCAAATCAAATATTATATATGAAATACTATACCCAAACAAAATACAATGTATTAAGGGTTTCAAAACCCTAAAATATATCATATACAGTGGTAACATAGGTTATGATAGTAAGATAATTACATTATTAAATCTCAAAATAATATACAGAATCATTGTAGAAATCTAAGCTATTCATATTTCTTATAATATATTATATTATATTTGATATAATATAATAAATATTATAATAAATATTATATTATAATATAATAATAATGATGTTTTATTAATATCTTATATATTATATTATATTAAATCTTATATAACGTTATATTTAATTAATAAATATAGATTATAATTTTATATTAAATATTTAAATATATTTTAAAATAAATTATTATTAATCTAAATTATTTTTATAACTTAAAATTTATTTACAAAACTTTAATTTATGTTTATCATTCAAAACTAATATATTTTATTTTATTTTATTTTAGAAGTACTTAAATTATGTAATGAATACTTTATTTTAGTACATTTATGTATTCAAAAGTACTCATGTTTCTAGTCATTATGTTATGAAATATTATAATGACGATATATTATAATATATCGCCATTATGTAACATCCTTCCCTTAATCATTCGGGCTGTGACCTTGATGTCATCGGGGGGGTTTTAGGGTTAGATGATACCTCTGGTAAGTCTTTGAACACTTGCTCGTCGGAGAAGCCGGCTCGGGGAAAGGGTTCTGCATGGTGCTAGGGCTAGGCACAGAACAAAGCTGAAAACTATCAAGGCGCGGGATGGTCTATTGCAGTTTCATATTGAGGAAGCTACAAATCTTGGTAGAGTTGAAATGTTGGCCACCAGGGGTCTTGTGGGTAGACTTGAGTTTTTGTTAGGGTCTCGTGGTGAACTTTTAGACTGGGTTAACTAATTCTGGACCCCTTTGCTCGGTCTGGCTCCGAGGGTAAATTTGCTGATGAATAACTGTATTTTATTCACCTTGATGGATGCTAGTCATGTGGAGATGATATTGGATAAGAAATGGTGCTTTAAGGAAGGATCTATCATTCTCAAGCGGTGGCATATTGGTTTTGACCCTATAAGGGAGAAACAATCCATTCGTCATCTTTGGTTGCTTTTGTCGGGGTTTCCTATCACCCTTTGGAATGAAAATATCCTCATTGGTTTGGAAAACAAGGTCGGTACCTTTGTTAAAGTGGATAAAAGGTCTTTATTTGGTATTGACAAGAAGGTTTCCAGGGTCATGGTTGAAGTTGATCTTGCATTGGGTTTGCTAGCTGAAATTGAGATTTTCTAGGGTTCTTTTTCTTTCAATCAGAGATTGGATTACTTCAGGGTTCCTTTTTGGTGTTTCAATTGTCGAGAAATAGGTCACGTCTCTACCCGTTTCCCTTTACTTCAAAAGACTGGTAAAATCCCTGTTGCGGCCGAAGTTCCTAGCCATACTACGTCGGTGGAGACGAATTTGGGTAAGCTTTCTCCTAATTCTATTACTCCCTACCCTGGTATTCTGAAAGTTGAACTTGACTTTCATCTGGATATGGTAGAGTCATTGAATAAGCGTATTATAGAGGGTAAGGTCAAGTTTAATCTTGGGAGGCAATTTGATGACACTGTCGTAGATTGTAGCACTGAATTGGTGGGGAGAGTGTGTTCAATTTGTAACTCTATTTCAACCTATATGTGTGCTTCAAAACCCTTGGCCTCCCCTAGGGTTTCTACACCTTTGGAGCCCTGCTCTATCTGCAATTTGCTTTCTCCGTGTGAGTGTGGGTCTTTCCCTTTTGTTTCGACTAATTTTCTCCCATCTGATAACCCTTGTTCTGACCATTGTGGGGATTTTTCTGAAGCTGGGAAACAGATTAGTGAGTCTCCTATACCTGGTATCCCTTGCTCTAATCCCTGTGGCTATTTTATTGATCGAAGCCGGATTAGTGATGTTGGGGCTAATATGTCTGGTGATATCTCTTGTTCTGAGCCAAATCTCCTAACACCCTTGACTGTTTAATCTAAAAATCCTTCTTCCAATCCTGCTATCAAGCCCCTAATTGTGGATAAATTTATTAATGTAACTATTAGAAAGTCACGATGGAAAACTAGGGATGGTGATCTGGATAAGGATGCTTCGTATTTACCTGTTTGTTTGCGCCTACAACACTCTAATGTATTAGTGGATAAAGATCCTTCCTTATCCTCTGTTGAGGTCCTTAGAGCACAGACGCCTCTGGATGGTGGGGATCAATGAACATATTATCCCTAAATGTACGTGGGGTGGGGAAGGATTCTAGGGATAGGGCCTTATCCCATCTTTTTAATGCTTCTAGCCTAGGGATTATTTTATTTCAGGAGACTATGTGTGAGTCAGTCTGTGCTATTAAAAAGATTGTTTCCATTCTTCCCGGATGGGAATTTGTGGCTACTAGTTCTGTGGGATTGTCTAGTGGACTTTTAGCTACATGGAACCCAAAATTTTACAGCTTCCAAGCTTTCAAGATTGTGTGGGGTATTTTTCTTGATGGGGTTTGCTTATGTTCCAACATGCCTCTTTCGATGTTTAATATTTATGGCCCCTACAAGGACCGTGAACCATTCTGGAATGCTCTTGGTGCGCCGAGGTTATTAAACAACAAAAACCTTCTTATTGCTGGTGATTTAAATTTTACCCTGAATGTTGGTGAAATTTGGGGTGCATCAGCTAGAGTGGATCCCTTAGTAGGTTTTTTTTCTCAGTTTTTAATCTCTCATGATTTAGTTGATGTTATTCCAGGTTCACTCTCTCCAACTTGGACTAATGGGAGAGCTGGACATGAGGGTATTCACAAGCGCCTGGATAAATTCCTTGTGAATACCAGTTTAGTGAATTATTGGCAGAGGCACAAAACGTGGATTGGGAAACATAAGATTTATGACCATTGGCCTATCTTTTTCCAGTTTGATGATGTAGTGTGTAATCTCAATTACCCATTCAAGTTTAACAGTTCTTGGCTACGCAACGTTGATTTCTTGCCTAATGATTAAAACTTTCTGGACTGAGTTTGATAATGATTGTGGGATGAATCCTGTTGAATCCTTTGTTCTGAAGATCAGAAAACTTAAGGAGGTTGTAACTGGGTGGATAAATAACAAGAAGATTGTTGACCGTCTTCTTCTACAGGATCTTGAGGATAATTTAAGGCAGTTGTATATTTCAAATTTCAATGGGGTTTTGGATAAGGAGGTGTCTAGTTGTATCAAGGCTTTAGAACAAAAAAAAGAGGACCTCTTAGTCCAAGAGGACATGGAGTGGAGGTTGAAAATTTGGGCCACCTGGATCGAGTTGGGGGATAGAAATACAAAAAACTTTCATGCTTATGCTTCACAGAGAAAAATATGAATTCTATATGGGATATTTCGGATGATGATAGTAATAATGCCACATGTATGGGTAATATGCATAAGGTTTCTATGGACCATTTTTGTCAGCTTTATACTAATTTAGGGGACAGGGATCTTATTACTCAGATCACTGTGGCCAGACAATATCCTGTTTTTATTGATGAACTAATGGCAAAGGAGTTAGGGAAGGAAGTTACGTTGGAGGAAATTGAAGTTACCTTAAAAGGATTTGCCAAGGACAAAAGCCCTGGTCTTGATGGGTGGACAATGGAATTGTTTATTCAGTTCTTTGATGTCATGGGTGAGGATCTATTAAAAATGGTTGAATTTTCTAGAATTGAGGGCTACATCCCTGGTGGTCTAAATGCTACTTTTCTTACTTTGATTCCCCAAAAAAGTAAGCCTACAAACTTGGGGAATTTAGGCCTATTTCTCTATGCAATTTGGCTTACAAATTGATTTCCAAGATCATTTCAGTTATATTGAAGCCCATTTTATCCAGATGTATCTCTGTTGAACAGTTTGGTTTTTTGAAGGACCGCCAGATTTTGGATGCAATTGGCATCACTCAAGAGATTATTCACTCTGTGAAGAAGGGGAAAATGTAAGCTATGTTATTAAAAATGGACCTTGAAAAGGCATCTGATAAGGTTGATTGGGATTTCCTAAGATTAGTACTTATTCAAATTGGCATTCCTCCTCTGGTTCTGCGGTGGATTATGGCTTGTTTGTCCACTGCCAATATTGCTGTTCTTGTAAATGGGGCTCCCTCTGATTTTTTTTAAATCACTAGAGGAATTCGACAAGGATGTCCACTGTCCCCCTTACTCTTCTTTTTGGTTATAGAAGGATTGAGCAGATTAATTGGGGCTGGAAAAGAGAATGGTCAGATCCAAGGTATCAAGCTGTCTTCGAATTTATCCATTTCTCATCTTTTATTTGTGGATGATGTTCTTTTAGTAGGGATAAATACTGTGGAGGAATGGCGGAATTATAGTAACATCATTGATACTTTCTGTGGGGCTTCTGGTATGCTGGTCAGCAACAGGAAGTCTAGTTTATATCACTACAAGATTGGTGATCTTCTGTTGAATCAGTTCAAAAAAAAAAATCCGTATAATTTTTGCATGGTGGATGAGGGTTTCAAGTATCTCGGATACTTTTTGAAACCAAATTCTTACAAGAAAAATGACTGATTATGGCTAGTTAAAAAGGTGGAGAGCAGAATTACCCATTGTACTTTTAGGTTACTGTCCATTGGTGGGAGAATCACTTTATTAAAATTTGTTTTAACTGGCATCCCGGTTTACTGGTTTGCCCTTCATCAGGTCCCTGTGTGTATTTTGAACTGTTTGAGAAAGCTCTTTTTCAACTTCCTGTGGAATGGGGGTTCGGAAAGAGGGAAGCTTGTGATGACAAGATGGGAAAATATTTCTCTTCCTGAAAGATGTGTTGATTGGGGGATCCGAAATCTACCCCTTTTCAGTTGTGTTCTTCGGTTAAAAAGCTTCTGGCACGGTCTTTTTGGCCCCACTCTATGGACCAAAGTACTGGTTGTTAAATATGTTAAAGTAAATGTCATCAATTGGATTAGGAATCCAGTTAAAAATAATGTGGGTGTCTCTACTATCTAGGGAGGTTTTATCAAAGTATATAATTGGATGGCAAAGGATATGTCTTGGAGAGTTGGTAACGGGAAAAATATACTGGTGGGCATTGATCCTATTTTTGGGTTAGGTGATGAGTATACTTTGCCAGATGAAATTTTGCACACTCTCCACTAGTTTGATTGTGCCACTCTGTGCAAAATTAAAAAACATAAGTCTATCCCAAAAGATTCATATTGGCTCAACTCCATGGAATTGGGGTTTGTTGATGAGGTTGCTGAAATATGGGATAGGTATATTAACAAATTAAATTGCAGTGGTTGTAGGTTGTCTTCAGTTAGTGACAAATTGATTTGGAATAGTAATAAAGAAACTGGTGAGATTACAGCAAAGTTTGCATACAAAGCAATCATCCATCAGTATTGTGTTTTTCCTCCAAACTGGTGGTTCCGAGTGCTATGGAGTTGGCATATCTCATTAAAAATTAAATGCTCCTGTTGGCATGCTTTTCGGGGTGAGCTTAAAACCTGAGATAACCTTCTCAAAAGAGGTTGGATGGGGCCTAGTTATTGTCATTTGTGTAAAAACAATTTGGAAAAGACCAATCATATTTTTATGGAATGTGAATTCACTCATTCGGTGTGGGTTCAAATCATTCAACACCTTAGTCTAAATATAAATTGGGGGACTAGTTATTTTGTTAATTGTGCTCTGGCCTAGTATCGGGAGTGTGTTTGTTTTCCTTTTCTACCAGCAATCATCTCTTGGGTGATATGGCGTGCTCGGAATGAAGTAGTGTTTAAAGACAGGGCTCCCAATTTTCAGGGTGTTTTTAACACAATTGTTTATGCTCTTAAGGATTATGGTTCTGTCAGTACTTCAGTTACAAACAGAGTGGAGAGTTCTTTTGTTTATTCACATCAGAAACCAGTTTCTTTTTTTGACGGGGCTACTAAGGATGGTCTTTGTGTTGCTGGAGGTGTCATTTATATCAACAAGGATCATTATTATACGTTAAAGTTGAATTGTGGCACGGGTTCTAATAATAAAGCCGAACTCCTCGCACTTTGGTGTGTCCTTACTGTCTCCTCATTGTTCGAGTTTCTGGAATTGGTGGTTTTTGGGGATTCTAGGGTCACCATCAAATGGGCATGTGGAGAGTACAATTTAAATGTGGAACAATTATTTCAATGGTGTTGCAGAACTAAAGAAAAAATCATGTTGTTTAGTGACATCTCATTTAAGCATATTTACAGACAGCATAATACCTTGGTGGATAATTTATCGAAGGCGGCATATGAAGGTGTTGAAGGTGTTTTACTGTGGGAGGAATACATTGACTCTCAGCTGGAGGAGTGGGGCTCGTTCTGTATCTTTGACATTTAGTTTTTTGTTGGGGGATCATTTCTCTAATTTCTGGTTTTTTGTATATGTCTTTGACAGTTTTAGTATTTGGACTTCAATAATATATTTGTCTTGAAGTTTATCTTCCATCACTCTTTTTGTTGGCGATGGTATATTTGTATTATTTGATTCACCCTTGAATACCAATAGTACGGGTTTTTTTCGCTGAAAAAAAAAAGAAATATAACATATATGATTATGGTATATTATATTTTTTATAATATATTATAGTATATTAAAATATAATATATCACATTTTATATTATTTAATATATTAATTTTTATTAATATAGGTTATAATAATTTTAAAAATATAATATTATATAATATAATATTTTTTATTAATATATGTTATAATAATTTAAAATATAATATATATTATAACTTATTTAATACATCATATGATATTTAAAAGTACTAAATTAAATTAAGATTCTATTTTGAATTTATGTTTTTCTTCTATTACTATTAGATTTTTCTAAAGTGAAAGTAAGTTAAGAGTATTATATATATAAATATTATATTTAAAAGTAATTTATGAGTATTTTTTTCATTATGAGTATGGTTAACCATGGATTTTCATCATCTATTTAGGATTTGACAAGTAAATATATTTAATTCAAACAATGTCACCTTAGCCATAAGGAATGATGTCATTATCTAGAATTTGATTGGTTCTTGTAAAGTTGATTTTGATAGTACATTTTTTGTTTGAAGGTCCATTTTTTACCTCAAAATTCTCCTAATGTGTGTTGCAGGAGGTGTAGGAGTAAATCCAAGTGGGCTTGTTCTGGAACATCCAGTGTATGGGAATCTCTTATGTGAAAAAACACCTAGTGTATGAGAATCTCTTATGTGAAAACACACTTAGTGTATGGGAATCTCTTGTTTGAAAAACAATCACTTTTGCACTATATATGGAAAATGAAAATTATTATATTGATAAGTGTGTATATTTTAGAATTTGGGAACCTATGCTTTTCTTAGATTACATTTACATGAAGATAAGACGAGTATACTTTATGTTCACTGCCTACAAATGAAATAATTATAATAATATTTGATTCCGCGTATTTATGTTGTGTATGTGAAATGATTACTATACCTTTAAAATTGTGAAATTCATTAAATTAATTTAATTTTCAATTGAATTAGGTTATGCCATTTGAACGATTGGTCTTTCAATTTAATATCAATTTTATCTTTTTTGTTACCTTAAGGTCATTTGAGATATTATCTTCCATGATAAAAAGTCTACTTTCTCCTTGAAATTTCTTTTCAATTTAACCATATAAGATTATTAATTTACATCATGTAATTTAATAGATTAGAATATTTACATGTTTTACTAGTCATTGTCCCCAATGAAAATATGGATAACATTACTCATCTTTTGAGGGTCATTATAGATTAAACTATTAAAAAATAATGTAGATATTTTAAGATCTTTTGAATAAAGAAAAGTAATTTCGAAACGTCAAAAGGACCTTTATCTCACTAATTGGACTGTGTACATTGGCGCGTTCCATCACATCAACATATCATCCGTTGGAATTTAGAGCAATACTTTCAAAATTTCTATTCCCATACAATTTTGACCAGGTTTGATTCGGTTCAGGTCAGTGTCCCTACGGTCCATTCAAAGAAACGTTGAGTGCCGAGTGACGGCAGCCGAAAATGGCTACTACCAAGCACTCCACGACTTTACATGATTCACGTGATCGGCTGGGCAATCGCTCGCAAATGCAAACTGATCAGCTATTATATGACTCACCATTTCAGCTCGTTATTGCCCTCTCTCATCTCGTTTCTACACTGAGCGGCCATGGGAACCCCAAAGCCTCATGTTGCCATCTTTCCTGGCGCGGGAATGGGACATCTCATCCCCGCCGCTGAGCTCGCCAGGCGCTTCTCCGGTCGCCATGGACTCTCCGTCACCTTCATCACCTGCAAATGGATGTTCTACCCTCACCTCATGTCTGTTTATTCCGACACCATGAAATTTTAAGAATGAGTAAGATTCACAAAGATTTCTACACTTTAGAAAAATTATGGATCCTTGCAAAAAAAATTGCATGAGACTTTATTTGATTTATTATATTATACTCATTGCACTAGTGAAAAAATCATTTATTTTCTCAGAATTTATCAATTGCAAATTTTCAAAATCTCTTCTAAGCATTTGTAATCTTACCAACTTGACTTTGCTAGTACCTTGATATGAGTCCTGTAGACTATCCCATGCATGCTTGGACCTTGTAGCTACTGCAACCCGTGGGAAAATTGACTCTTCCAATGCCTTTTGTATTAAAGACAATGCCTTTGTGTCATACTTCCTATTCTCCTTGAGAAAATCCTTTTGTGCTTGTGATAGGGCATTCTATGTTGCTTGATTTGTTGGCTCTATAAAACCATTCTCAACCAAGTCCCATAATTCTTGTGAAGAAAATAAAGTCTTCATCTTAATGCTCCAATATTCATAGTTTTCTTCCATTAAATTGTGGAATTTGGGGTTTAATGACACTATTGCTATTCACACCCGCCATACTTCAACTAATTTAAAAGAAAATATAGCAAGTCTTACACAACACTTTGTTGATACAACTTGACATAAACACATATTCTAGGTCTACAAATTAATTGCAAAAATTATATTACCATTTACACAACAAATTACATGATTTACCTCTTGCATTTAGCATCAACATTACCAAAAACAATCTTCTTTGACACAACCAAATTCTTCTTTTCTACAACCAAGCTTGATACCAATTTGAAGACAAAGTCGGCATACCAATTTCAAGACAAGGTCGGCAAGAGAAGTATTAAGTCAATAAGAGAAAAATGAATATTAAAAGTTTTTATTATTTCTTAACTCTTTTTTAATTTTTATAAATAATTTAATATTTTTAATTTTTAAATTTAATTTTTAAATATAATTAATATTTTATTTTTAGATTTAATTTTTATTTATAATTTAATACTTATTTACTTTTAAATTTTAAACTTTTTACATTTGACATAGACTGGCAAGTAATATAATCACTAGGTAATTGAATAAAAAGCATATGCTTTCAGTAGGATGTCATCCCTACATTATTGATAGATCCATTCACTAGGGAGAGCCGTGCATGCAATGGAGAGTCGATTGAAAGTTACCGGTCTTCATGTATTTCCTTTGGTGTCTCTATCATGTATTTGTAGTGTGTATGGTGTCATGGGGCTTGCTCGATTTCCTTATCTGTTTCCATCTCCTTTTCGTCATGGATGATGTACGTGTTAGAGTCGATTGAAGGTTACCGGTCTTCATGTATTTCCTTTCGTGTCTCCATCTTCTTTTTCGTCATCAATTGTTTATTTGCAGTGTGTATGGTTGCATGGGGCTGGCTCGAATTCCTTATATGTCTCCATCTTCTTTTCGTCATGGATTATGTATGTCTAGGTAGGATGGATTAATGTTAATTATTATTTTTATTTTTATTGTTATGATTTTAAAATATTAGTAATTTTGATTTTACGTGTGAAGTAGGAAATTAGTAATTGAAGAGATATGCCGGCAGAGTCATCGCCAGAGCCTATAAATCCGTTTACAGGTGTACCGTTTGGGATTCATCCCCTATCTCGAGAGAGCTACAAGTGTGCAGTTTTTGCTGGACAGACATCAATGGAGAGCCATGGATCTCATGTAGCAGTCTTTCCGTTCCCTGAGATGGGCCATCTGATTCCACTGGTTGAGTTTGCAAAAAGGTTGACGCTCCACCATGGCTTCTCCGTCACATTCATTATCCCCAAATGGATGACGGCTTCTCATCGCCAAAGCGCATATATGCAACGCGTAGTATCTTCGTCTGCGGGCAGGATCCACTTCATAGAGCTACCTGACGTAGAGATTGAAGGGGATGATGCAGAGATGAATCATCGAACTCGCCGAGCTCTACAAATGGAGAAGACCAAAATTTTCTTGGAAGATGCGCTCAGATCCTCCTCTTCTCCTGTCTGCGCTTTCATCACCGACTTTTTCTGCACCACCATGTTCGATGTCACATTCAAACTAGAAATACCTTCCTACATATTCTTCACTTCTCCGGCTTCTTTCCTCTGCCTCATGCTGTACCTTCCAACACTTGTCCAGAAGATTGACATCTCCTTCAAAGATGTTGACTTCGAGATCGAAGTCCCAGGCCTTCCGCCGATTCCGGGGAGAGATCTGCCCACACATATTCAAGACAGATCTAACAATATCGAATTTAACAGGTTCCTTCAACATTGCTCTAGACTCCATGAAGCTCGCGGAATTCTAATAAACAGTTGCGAGGATATGGAGGCTGAACAAATAAAAGCCCTCCTGGACGGAAAGGTTCTGAGTGCTGCTGAAATGCCCTCCATTTATGCTGTTGGGCCGTTTATATCTTCGTCTCTGTTGGCTTCTGATGAAGTCGTGGAGGACAAGGAGGAGTGCCTGAAATGGCTAGACCTCCAGCCCGTCTCGTCCGTTCTCTTCGTTGCCTTCGGGAGCAGAGGCAGTCTGTCGGACGAGCAGGTTCAGGAGCTTGCTCTGGGACTCGAAGCCAGCGGGCAGCGCTTCCTTTGGGCGTTGCGGAGGCCTCCACCAATTCAATCCACGATGGCCGAAGCAGACATAAGACATATTCTACCTGTGGGGTTCGAGAGTCGAACCAGAGACCGAGGACTTGTTGTTTCTTCATGGGCGCCTCAGATTCCTGTTCTTTCTCATCCATCTACTGGCGGTTTCCTCTCTCACTGCGGTTGGAATTCAACTGTAGAAAGCATCTTACATGGAGTGCCGATGATCGCTTGGCCTCTTGCTGCCGACCAGAGGATGAACGCTTTGTATCTAGTGAAGGAGAAGAAAGTCGCCATTGAAGCGAAGAAGGGGTCGGATGGATTGGTGAGCAAAGAAGAAGTAGAAAGAGCAGCCAGGGAATTAATGGAAGGAGATGACGGAGCGAAAATAAAGAAGAGGATGAGAGAATTGATGGAGAGGGCGAACAATGCAATGGAGGAGGGAGGGAGTTCATACAATGACATGGCAACTGTGGCTGCTGTTTGGAAGGAAATGAACGCCGCTAACACACTGTCCTCTACTTGAGAGGTGTCGCTGGGGAATAACAAAGTGCGAGAACGCCGCATCGTTTCCTTTGGTGGGCTGTATCTTTATCTGTAGCTCGGTCAGTGAAAAGTTTAACATGTCCAATAATCTTCTATATCAATTTCTAATAAGAGGTTTAAAGTTGAATGTGCAAGTGTTCTAGAATTTTGATCAGAGAAGCACATACATCCATGCTTTAAAACTTTACCTTGTATCTAAAAAAGCAAAGACTCGTGTCCTTTTTATTAAAATTGAAAATTGAACAAAATTGTATCCAAGGTTCCAAACTTTTTCATATCTTACCAACTTTTTTTTTTGCAGGATATGGTATATGGGTTTCGAGTGGTAAGTTTTTTCTTATTCGTGATTGACACTGAAATCAATATAAAAGCCAAAGAAAGGCAGCAACAGTATATTAGTCACGGTGCACAAATGAACATACGAGGATTTTAGTTTTATTTGAAAATTGCACAGACACTATTTAGCTCTTGGTAATGGGCACGGCTGAGAAGCATAGAGGGTAATTAGCTAGCGATGGCAGATGAAATCTAAGAAGGGCGGGCTCGCTTTCTCATATCCTCTGTATCTAACTCGGCGGTTTGGATCCCGACTGCTTTGTCATGAGATTCTATTGCTGCCTGATTGCTACAGATCCACGCATTTCATGCCACCACGTGTTCGTTTGCTACAGAACCGTGACTCCATTTTGTTGCTGCATAACTGTTTGTGATCCTGTTTTAGGAAAAGCATCGAATTTCTATTGGTATTAATTAGAAGATGCTGCCTACGCTGTAGGTTAGATAGTGGGGAAATTAATATTGTAATCATAGAATGCAAGAGAACAAAAAATATAGGAAATCTGAAACAAATTGGCTTCATGTAAATGTTTGGTTTGATGAAGAATGCAAAAAAGCAAGGAAAATTTTGAGAGAATCAGACCAGAAAGAAAATAACTTAAAAGTTTATACGCAGATTTTAGGAAAGAAAAAAACTGATTTTATGGTCTCAAGGAGGGAAGAACTAATATTCCTTGGGAAAAATAACCCCAAGTTATTATAGAAGGAACTTCAATCGAGCAAGAACCAAACTGAAAATAATATTACAGCTTATCAATGATTTGAGTATGCAAGGCATCTTTATGAGCAGGATCCTAAGGTTGACCCCTATCCTTTGGTCAACACTACTACTAAGCTTTTCACCATGCAAGAGAATGAGGTGGGTATTAAGAAGTTGGGTGTTGGTAAGGCACATGATTTAGATGAACTTCAAGAAGAATATCTAAGGTGGGGTTAAAAAAATCGTGCACCTCACATTATGAAAATATTCAACAACATCATTCAGCAAGGTTCCCTACATATTGGACAACTAGCCTAGCAATACCTCTTTTCAAGAGCGGTGATGTCAATGATCCCTCCAACTATAGGACCATAATGATAAATCCCTTGTTTGCAAAGCTATTCAGAACCATGCTAGAAAATAGAATTAGCAAGTTAGCGGAAGAAAGAGATAAGTGTGCTAAAGGAAAAGAAAGTTTAAGACCTAAACATTCCACGGTTGATCACGGTATAACTTTAAGGCACATCATTGAAAAAGTGGGAGAAAAAAGAGGAAGTCTTTTGTTGCTTTGTTGATTTCAAAAAATCTTTTCACATGATCCCTAGAGATAAGATTTGGCACAGAATGGAGGAACTCGGGGTTTTTATGCATCTTGGAGTAGTTGTTCATAGACTACATGAAGAGGTTAAAGTCAAAATGGGAACATCAAATGGTATCTCGGAAAGCTTTAGAAGTGACATCGAGGTCAAGCAAGCGTGTCCATTGTCCCATACCCTTTTTGGCCTCTATATTGGAAAACTTGAAGAGTGGTTAAACCTAGAGGACAATGATGATGCTCTTTTGGCCTCAAGCAAGCGTGTCCATTGTCCCATACCCTTTTTGGCCTCTATATTGGAAAACTTGAAGAGTGGTTAAACCTAGAGGACAATGATGGTGCTCTTTTGGCCAATAAAAGAACATTGGACTAACATTGGACTAACATTGGATTAACATTGGAATTTTTAGAAATGGTTATTTAGAGGCTTATACAAAAGAACATTCAATACATTCACTTAATACTTCATATTTAAGCAATACACATCTTTCTATTTTTTAGCATTGTCAACCACATGCCCAGAGAATGAACAAAGGAAACACATCACCAAAACCATTGCATTCCCAATTTCTTTCATGGATTGAAGTCAATAAAATTGTTCAATTAATTTTGGGATTTTTTTATTATTTATTTTCAACATATTCAATCAAGAAAGAAAAATGGCAAGCTGTGAATACATATTTGGGATTATTTTATGACAAGTTGTGAGTACATAATTGTGTAATGCATGCACCGCACCGGCCCACAAGGACATGTGGCATGTCCCAAAGAAATCGCTTATTGACACTTATTGTCACTTGTTTCCACGGAAAGGGGTAAATAATTGAATGTCGTTGCTTGCATATGCACAGCTGGACACTACGCTACTCGCATGTGCACCAACTAGATACTGACATAACACTGTAATACCCCTAGAACCTTAATTAAAGTTTAAATACTTTGTAATAATGTTTTTAATTGTTGTTGAACAATTATTTGACCAAATGTGGTCAAAGACACTTGTTCGAGGATATTGAATTATTATTATTATTTAATAAATAAAAATAGGAGAATCCAATTTGAAGTAGTTTTTGAAAGAGTGTTTGATGGCTCACAATGAGAAATGACAAGTGTTGGACAAACTGTCCATAGTGGTGAAAACAAATATTTAATATCTCAACAGGTGCAGGAGGCATAATCCCTATTTTTAAGGTCAGAACTCCAAATGGAGGTTCTATAACAAATGGCTTATAATAGACCTAAGTTCTAGGCAAAGATTTAATAAGCATTCCCATCAGACAAGCGGGAGGCTTGGATGGAGGAGGGAAAATATCTTTGTTGAGTAAAGAAGTGGAACTAAGTGATAGTTTAGAACTGGTTCTGCAGTCTTTGTCCTTGTGGTCCAGCGAAGAGGCTCAGGGGTTTCAGAACAAGTAATCTTGGTTGTTCTAAAAGATTGGTTGGGAGGAACGACGAACTTCAGATTGGATTCGGTTTGATTTTACTGGCATATTTTTATTATTTGTTTAACAACCTTTAGTATTTTATGTATGTTTAGTAGTATTGCAGAATAGTAAACTGTATGTTTAAACTTCTATTAAATTGATGTTCAGTTTATTATATTTATGAGTAATACATTTAATATGTTTTCTACTATGTTACACAATATTTACCATGTTTATATTAACTGCACATTATTCTATTTCTGCTTTTCATAGAATATCTCTTATTTGTAAACCTAGGGTTTTAAATAGAATAACGTTATATCTTTGATTATAATGATAGAAGCTTTTTGTTTGTAATGTCGTACTAATCTGATAAACACTACATATTATATAAGTAGATATATAAAAACAGAGTATGGAATACTTTAAGTATAGACATTTTATACAGATCTCAATAGCATATTGTTAAACCAGTATTACACAGAGTGGATAGGCTATTTATATACAGTCAAAGGAGTAGTTGTTTGAGTTGAAGGCTTTCATCTTATAAATATAGCATGTAGAGCCTACTCGCTTAATATTATGATATAAACATAGTATTATCATAGAGGAAGCCAGAGGGATCAAACATATTTTTATTTCAAGTATGAAACCTAACACTAATGCATAGCTGAGAGGCCACGAAAGAAATCATGGAAGCATATAATTATAAACATTTTAAAATAGAACAGGTTAAACACATCTAATCGAAACAAGCTTCATAGCTAAACATCATTGTTCAATATAAATTCATGGAACAGTATAACTCTGATTATTTTCCAAAATGCATCATACAAGAACAGAGTTTCAGAACCATAAATAGAATCATGGATTAAATAACTATATTTATCATTGAAATGAAGTTGAAAGGCTATCATTGTATCATCTACGAAGGTCAAAGGATAAAAGGGAGTCAACTGACTACCCTTAAGTTCATTTGCGTGGACAATGCGCAACATTGCCACTGTGCAAAACCAAACTTAAAGAAAAAAAGCTTTTGCACAGACATTTGAGTATTTCGTATTTCTAGAATTCAAATAACACAACCAAGAGGTTCGTAAATTTTATAACTATTCAAATAAATCAAAGCCGAGTGGTCTCTTGTTACAACCGAGTGGAAAGACCCTTAAACAAGATTTCTAGTTATCAAGAAACAGTTAATCCATAAAGGCTACCAAATATCATATGATTAACTAAGTAATATAGTGGAAAAATGCGAAAGCATAAACCCCATATTACGGCATATTGCACATAGTATGCATGCGCCGAAATTCAACATTAATTAGCTTTTATCGAGTTTGAAACATATGGTTTTTCACAAACCCTTGTGGTAGCAACACTACACCACCTGCAACCACAATCATTTGCACATAAGTTAGATTTCAGTTAGGGTTTACAGTTAAATCTAAATATTATTCATGAACTACTTTCTAGTACTTACAGGGTTTGAAGTCGGCACGCTTAACACCATAATCCAGTAATGGAGTTTCCCTAGTTCGCCCGTCTGTACAAACAATTGATTCGGAATTTAGATGCATTCTTTTTATAAACAGAAATAACAAGAAGTTATAGGGTTAAGTATTTCATTACCTCACATTGCAAACATTCCAAGGTTCAGATACCCATTCCTTTTACCTCGACGTATTCATAGACATACATGCACAAGTAAACATTTAAAGTTTAATACATATACATGAACTCTATAAATGAAATAATGTTTGAAAGAAACCACAATCTATTGCATGCATTACCTTTACAAACGTAGTCTAAGGAAGAAGCTCCACTAAGAAACATTAGGTTTTGCTAAGGTGGACCTTTCAAACATATTCACAGAGTCAAGTCGAGACCATGCACAGAGTCGAAGGCTCCGCTGTAGAGTGGAAACACTCTAAGCTCAAAGCAAAAACAAAACTAGCGACCAAACAAAAGAATTCCAAAGCCAAACCCTATCTCTCAACTGAACAAGATCAAGTCACAAAGCTTCGCTTAAAGGCACAAGAGTCGAGCATTTACATTTAAGCTCAAAGGGAAAACCCTCATGAGGAACATTGCGAACACTCCATAAGGAGGACGTCGTGTTCCTGCAAACAGTTACAGGGTTGAACATTCATTTCAAACATTGCATTGCATAACCAGGAAGCTCAATGCAGAGCCGAGGCTCCATAGCGCAGTAGCATAACCCTTCCAAAACCAAAAACATGAATGCAACATTTCAGAGGACTTTTGTCTGAATAAACCCTGCATAGGGTAGTTACGATTCCAATCTATGGATCTAATGGTGGATGATAAGCCATGATGAAGGGGCATCTGAGTACATCCAACTCCCATTAATGCATTCACATGGCATACTGCACTTAGCATTGAAGAACTTGAAGTCTCCATTAATAACACAGATCCCATAGCATTAATTTAAAATCATATCAATTATATCATATATCTCCTTTGGATATGCGTTAAAGACCATAGCTTAAACATGGTCATGGTTTAGTTTATCACAGAGCCATCCGACCTTAGCATAAGTCGTAGTATATCATATGGTTGGCATACATATTGTTAAGACCATAGTTTATCATTTAATCCATTGCAAAGTGGTAAGGTCGATTCGACCTTGGTATTATGGGATCATACTATATGATATTAATATGTTTAATATATCAAATAACAAGGTCTTGCATAAATGAATTATCATGGCACTATGTTAACATAGTAATAATAGTATTAAGTGATAGCTTAGGTTTGGCCATAACTTGGCCATTAAGCTAAAATCCTTAATGGTAATAGTATCTAGATCACAAGTTAAGATGCATGAAAAACAAATATAAATTATAACCAGATTTGGATTCACAACAGTACATGATTCAACCATGGTTGAATATATGCATGCAGCAGTCATATTAAAGGCTAACTTTATTTCCGCAAACTTTGTCATTAAACTTTATGCGACAAAATGAATAACTGAAATTCAAAGTATACCTTTAGATGGATGATGCTGTGGAAAGGAAAGTTTCATGCTTTTACCACCATAGAAGATGAAATCACTCAAAAGAATGCATCCGAAGAAAAGGAGACAAGAAAGGAGTATTATCTTGTCTCATCCCTTTCGGTATCCATCATCACAAATGTAGACACATTGTTGATTGAAAGTGGCGCATCCAAACATATGACTGGTTACAAGAGTTCCATCATAGATCTAAAGGAGAAAGAATTCACATGCATGGTAGAGTTGGGGGACAACTCAACTTATCCGATCCAAGGAGTTGGATCCACCTCATTCCAGCTGAGCACTGGTGAAATTCTACATGTGGAGTACATTCTATATGTTCTAGGATTGAAGAAGAACCTGCTCTCAGTTTTGGTTCTTGAAGGCAAAGGCTTCCAAGTTATCTTCATGGATAACAAAGCACTTTTATGGCCAAAGAACAAAAGCCTAGAATCTGCAACTATGATTGGATTTCAAGAGGGAGGACTCTACAAGGTACCTAGGAAGTACATTCAAGCTATGATTCACCATACTATTAGTCCATGAGAGCTATGGAACCGAAGGTTTGGACACCTACACTACAAATCACTACCCGGACTTCAAAAGATGGTAAATGGTATGCCCGTATTTGATTTTGAGCATGATAGTGTATGTTGGGGTTGTGCACTTGGGAAGAATGTTAAGAAAAAAATTTCTAGTAGTTCTACTAGATATAAAGGGATTTTAGATTTAATACATTCTGATGGATGTGGTCCCATGTCACCCCCCTCCCCGAGTGGGTTCTTATATTATGTATTGTTCGTAGATGATTTTTCTAGGAAGTCATGGATTTATTTCATGAAGGCTAAAATTGAAACTCTTAGCAAATTTAAAGAGTTTAAATCCCTAGTTGAAAATCAGAAAGAAAAAAACATTTGTGCTTTAAGGTTTGATAATGGAGGTGAATTTTATTCACATGCATTTAATAAGCTATGCAGTGATGCATGAATATATAGACAGTTAACAATACCTTACAACCCTCATCAAAATGGGGTTGTCGAAAGGAAGAATAGAACTATATGTGAGGCTGCAAAAGTCGTGATGCATGATCAAGATATGTCTACCTCATTATGGGAAGAAGCCACCCATACAACTATGTACATCCAGAATAGAAGCCCACATGCCATTATAGATGAGAAGACACTAGAAGCAGTGTTTACCGGTGAGAATCCTGAAATCTCACACTTGAGGATCTTGAGGAGCCCAGTATATATTCATGTAATGAAAAAAAAAAGAACAAAGATGGAGCCTTCTGGAAAGAAGGGCACCTTTGTGGTTTATAGCGATTCATCCAAATCATACCAAATATATGTACTTGGTGAGAGACACATTGAAGTCGGTCGATATTTTACCTTCCATGAGGAAGCTACTTTCAAAATATTGAAAGAGATTCAATGTGATTCAGAGATGGAGGATCCCCAGTATGATTCTCCCCCCTTCGGAGTTTGAGAGGGAGAAACCATAAGATACCTCCGATTCGCTAGCTCTTAGAACTGGTTGAGAGGTCACCTGATGAACCTCCTACTAAAAGAAGATCTGCTTGGTGCCGAGACATCTTACAAGATGTAGAGAAACATGGAGAACTAGCAGGATCATCTAGAGAGCGCAAGAAACCTAACATATATTCAGGGTATGTTGCACTGATGAGTCACATCAATGATTCAAAACCATCCTCATATGAAGAAGATGCAAAGTAGCAAGTGTTATTGGTCAAAATAGCACTTCTCCGTCCGCGACCACATTTCCCTGTCGGTCACACAAAAGGACACTATGGATGGAAGAGCTTGCTCGACCTTAGATGATTTGGACCTGAGCCTTGCAGTCCCTTCCTCAAAAACATATTTTTTCTGCCTATTTTAAAGCATAACTCCGACTTTCATATGAGTCAACTCACGAGTCACTTGCGGGTGTCTCTATAAATAACCTGTGGGTATCATGTAAAATGTTGCACCCTCTAGATGCATGTTATAAAAGCTGCGAGTCACTTGCTGGTTGCCTCAAGGCATACTCGTGGGTATCTTTGAAAATCTCAAAATATATATAAAAAACACGAATTGGGATTAGTTTGGGTAGTTATTCAACCTACCTTAACTTCCCGAGCCAACTTCCTTTCGATCCCAACCTCCTAGCCTTTCCATACATACAAGGGGAGGGTCTTGAGAAAGCAATCAGAGAAAGAGCCTATTTTGGATAATGTTATACTGGAGGAATACTTACTCAAGAGAGAGGATAAAGAGCCTAGGGTCTGGTTACGACGGTTCCAGTTGCAGACAAGTATAACTAGCTGTTATTTGTGCAAATAAAATCAAATATTTCCCTTCCAATAGCACTTGTCTTTATGTAAACTTGATGTTTGAATATGTCATATGAATTTATATATGAGTTTCAATTTCAATTGTTTATCTTTGTGTAGTAAAATTGATTTGAGAAAGGTAGTCTGTTTGTTTGCAGGTTCATCAGTTGGAGCATTGTAGTAGTGGATCGAGAAGATCGGATTTCTAAAGCTTGGATCAACCATTTATTATCTAGGTATGAACTTCATCTCGAATCCTATTTCTTTTATGAACAAAAAGAAGTGTTGATTGTTGCATGTCTTTGCTTTTCTGTTTCTGCTATAAATTTAGATGTACGTTGGTGACCTCCATTTCCCAGTCATAGATTATTAAACCGCACAACAGAACTGGCAACTCCACTCGGGAGCACCTGTTTCTCTTTGGGGATTCTTGAGATTTTTTCTTTCAGTTTTTATCAACTTTTAGGTCTCTATGAAGGTTTCTGGGGTGTTTACCATCCCCGTTTTTGACTCAGTTGTAGTTTGATATTCAATTTTCTTTCTTTTTAAAACCTTTTAGAGCATACCCGTGAGTTTCTGATACTTACAGTCGTGACTATATTGCCCTAGTACCCACAAGTTTTCTATATCTGTACCCGTGAGTCACTCGCGTGACTCTGCAGACACAGTCACGTTTTTTCCCTATTTTTTTTTCTTTTAGGGTTTGATCTTAGGGGTGGTTGCTTTGGTTTAGGAATTCGTTTTTTTCATCTGACACCTTCTTACTACTTTTGAGTTTTTGTTTGAGTCTTCTATAGCCCTTTGCGAGATTTATTTTTGGTTCTTTGTGCTTGTGAAGGTACCTAACTCTTTCTAATCCATAGTTTGTTTGGCGGATGCTTGGACTTGGTACTTTGTAGCCAGTGGTGTTTAGAGAGCAGCCTGATATCTGCATAGATTAATTGCTTTCTGTTTCACATATCAGTTGTTTCTTATAGTATTCGTTGCCAAATCTTAGTTACTTCTAGGTCATTTGAAGCAACTTTTGGGTTGGCCTTTTTCAGTTCTTTGCTAGTGTCAAAGTCTGATAGTTATAGCTTTAGGTTCATCTTTCCTTTTCCTGCGCGTATGATCATTCTTGTTTGTTCATAGTTATTTTCATTTTCTTTTAGTTTTAAAGAAAAAATCAAATCAAAAGAACATTTTCTTTATAACAAGAATTTTCCTTTTTCGAAGTAGTTGTAGTCATATATGCTATCTTCTTTGAAAAATTAAAAAAATGTTTATTTGTTTTAGGTTTACTTTGCGATTTTACATCTTGAAAGTTAAGAAAAAGGAAACTGTGAATAATTTATATTGTCATATACACATTTTTCTTTCAGTTTCAACCATTATGCACACAAAAACACTACCCTTTTGAGTAAACAAAGCAATAAAAATAATCATTAATTTAAAATTTGAGTAAATTTTCTTTTTAGGTCACAAAAACCAACTAGCTTAGGCTAGGGTTTTGGAATAGAACATCTTAAAATTTCCAAAACCGTTTAAATCTCAAAATCATAGTAAGACAATCTTTAGGTAAATCCACTTTTGTGGAGGTGTCCGGGAAGCTCCACTCAAACCGGATTTAAGCACGAGGTCATGTCAGGTTGACTAGTTGGAGATATCCCCCACTTTTCAATCAAGCATCTACCAAAGCTGCCACGTGTATGAGGGTTCATCAGTACCTTGTGTGCTTAGTTACCCTACCCATATGTGTTGGTTCGACCTGCGACTGTCCCCTCAGACTCTTTTTGCAACTGTGGTAGCCTTAGTATATTTGACCTATAGGGATTTACACAGGTGACGGTGGAAGGATATTTCCACTGTACCTAGGACAGTCGTGGGAGGAAATCCCTTGCAATTATTTGGGATGGCGGTTAATGATTCAAACATTTGCACCCAAAGACTCTATATTCTGGACCTCGGGTTATTGTCCTTTGCTACTTTGCTCATTTGTTCTCGGCCCTAACCATCCCATACTTTCCTTTGAGAGTATCATCTATGTTTGCTTGGTCTTGATCACCATAGGAAATTTTTTATAGTGGTGTGTTTTTTGTTTCTGTTGTTCTAGTGGCGCCTAAGCGAATCACTTAGTATATTTTTGTTGCAGTTGTGGAGGACCAACTTCTTCGTAGGTCACGAAGGTTAGAAAACCTTCTTCAATTCACCGTGGAGCCTCCAGCGCCACCTCAGAGGCATAGAAAAGACTCATGTGGTTCTTTTGAACTCACAGGTACAACTGAACCCCCTAGAGAGCCCCATCTTATCTCTCAAACCCAACTGATTCAGGAAGCTATTGAGATTGAATATTTTCCTACAAAAGAGTTCATGAGACTCTTCAACCCTCCACTAACTGGACCTAATAACCCTTTGTTAGAAAGAGTTGTCTCTTTAAGGCTCCCTGAGTTAAGCGCTTATAGGTTTACACCCGGTTTTGCTATGGATAACATAGGGGATGCATCGGGAGTTCCTCACACTCCCACTGCAGCTATCATGTCAAGAGGTCTATCTCCCCCACCCTTAAACAGATCGATACCGAGCTCGTTGTAGGTTACTTATGCTCCAAGCTCCTCTTTCAGTTTCAATGCTGGATCTTCAGGTTTGTCTAGCACCCAAGTTGCGATGACATCTATTGCTGTTGGGCCTGGCCCAAGTGGGGAATTTTTTAGCAAGTCAGATTTTGGAACTACGGAGCTGAGCGCAGTTCAGTTGAAGGATTTTTGAGTCAAGCATATTTTGGGTTGCTGCAAAGTTGTGTGCAGCGCAGCATCGGAAGAGCTGCGAAGTACAACGCTGCAAGGAGACAATGCTGCAAATAGCTCAATCTACGGAGATCCAGCAAGGCAGAAGGTTGGACGGAAGATGATACAGATTCCGGTTAGACCATCAGTGGTCTATTTTTGGTAAAGATGCTCCATGATTTCCAGGAGATAGGCAAGGAGCAATGCGGAAGGAAAGCGACTGGTTGCACATGTGAAAGAACCACTACACAAACCAGTCGCATAAGGCCATTAGAGGAAGAACGGCTCGGTGAAAGCAACCTGTTGGCATGCGTGCGACAGGAAGGATAATAGTGACATGGGCATGCGCTGAAGGTGGCCACGATGGAAGATTCGCTACCAGAAACTAGCAAGTTCGGTTACCAAAAACCCGTGATAGTTTTGTAAACCTAAGGGTTTTTGCCTTCGAATTGTAAAGACATGACCTACGGGCATGATCTATAAATAGGGCACATTTTGTATGGGAAAGGGTTGTTGAGTTGTTATTTTTTTTGTTACTCTTAATTTTGTTATTGTTCTCATTGTTGATTGAATAGATCTCTATTGAGAGACATTTTGTAAAGGCTCTGCAAGCTGTGTGCGCAGAAGCTTATTGAGAGAGGATTCTGCAGCTGAGTGCGCAGACAAGAACTGTTGTACCCTTCCCAAAGACTAATACAACAACAGTTCTTGTGGACGTAGCTCCCATCCTGGGGGTGAACCACGTTAAACCCTGTGTAGTGTGATTGTTTATGTTTTACACTTGTCTGTTTGCTTACAATGGATGCTTGAATTCTCATTTATCAGTTGTCATGTTAATGCTTTTATATGTATTCACTATAGAAGAGAGATGGGAATAATATTGTAAGTATCACATGTATGGATGAATGATGAATGCGCAGTATTTTAAGTTTGTGAAAGTATCAATTTGTTGAATAATCACATGTGTATGTAGAGTTCGGGTTGTGTACTTCTTTTTGACACGCAGCACCGGGTGTGCGCAGAGTTGTATATTTCGTTCCATTGCATGAGTTGTAAGTCGGAATAATCTAAGCCAGTAGATGAGTGAATAGGTATTAAGTAAAGTCTTCATAGTGGTTAAGTTTGAAGAGGAAGTGCATAAGTCAGTTGCATTGTCCTATTAGTTGCATCCTGTCCGAACCGCGCAGTCCTTAGATGTGCTGGTTGTGCAAGCATTTTAGCTTGTAGAAGTGTTGACCATGACGTAGGCTATCATCACATAGTCTTCATCCCGCGGTATGAGTCCCGCAGCGTGCTGCATTGTAGTCCGTCCGAACAACTCATCACGTCGCTGTGGAAACCTGATTCCGCAATGCCCCCATAGCTACACCTCAGGTGAGAACTCTTTCTGTTTGCAGGCTGTTGCCGAAAGGGCTGGTGAGAAGGGGTTTTGCTGGTTCCTTGAAACCACGAAGAACCTGGTTCTACATTGGAAACCTCCATAACAGTGTCTTAAGCCAACAAATGGTTTCGTTGTCATGCTAAGAATCCATGATGAGTTGAAGTCGTGAAGTGCGATGAAGAAGAAGCTTTGTTGGGTATTTACTTTTGGCATCCAAACAAGAAATAAATCTGGTCTTGGTGTGACAAGATAGAGAGAGACTTCGCAAGAAAGGAGAATAGACACCCGCATCTCTCTGACATCCAATGGTTGAACAAATACCTGTGGAAAGACGTTCACGAAGTTTTCTGGGCGTCTTTTGGAAATGAGCTACATGAGTGGTTGTCAAGGCTCGCAGAGCAAAGAAAATGTACACCACGAGACGTATCGACTGAGTGGATACCAGAGCTTATTGAAAGGCTCAAAGCAGTAGATAGTCCATTCATGCGAGCAATCGACTTCTGGGTAGACAGTACACTACAGAGCTTTGTGACGCAGTTCGCTGTGGACATGCTAAAGTCCTACAACGCAGCAGAAAGAGAGTTTTTCAAGGGATTCAGAGGTAAGTACTTGAACAACCTCAGTTTATACATTAAAATGATTTTAGCCGAGAAAGGCATTTTTAGAATGCAATGAAATTTTTTGAATCTGTAATGGTCAATAGCATTTTTAGTGAGTCTGACAAAGAGACACATAATTTGAGAAGTGGGAAAAGATATAAATATACACCTAAGAAAAATTCCAGTGGACTCCACGTAGACATTGATTCAGAAGACAAACTTGATAGCTAAACCGCATCTCTATCTTCCACCTATCAGCCTATTACTCCGTAGAATCCACCGGTTACGAACACCGCACTTCTCATTGCACAAAGTCAACCAGTTCTGAATATCCTTAGCACTCAGAACATTCAACACAATACCCTGTTTAGTTTTTCCGCGCAGAACCCTCCACCACCTAGAAGAAGTATGACTGAGGATATTAAGCTGCCGATATTCAAAGGAACGGGTCTAGAAGACCCTGATTAGCATTGGTTGCTATGTGAAGCTATATGGAGTGTTAAACAAGTACAAGATGATGTTGTTAAGCAAGCAAAACTCATCACCACCTTTAGAGACAGAGCCTTGCATTGGTTCATGAAGTACTCGCAGGGACAAAATAGAACCCTGGTAGAAATCAAGGCTACACTCTTAGTAGAATTTAAGAAGCCGAAGTCAGAGTCACAGTGCATAACAAAATTAAAAGAAATCAAGCATAAACCTAATGAAACAGTCTGGGAATTTGACCAGAAATTTAAGACACTGTTGGACCAAGTAAGCTTCGTTATAACATCACAACATCACAATGAATGGTTTATAGCCATGCTATTGCCCCATATCAAACAACCGTTCATGCAGTAGAAGGTGGCTTCGTAGGAAGAATCCTTGGAGATCGTGATGAAGTTAGAAGCTGCACTGATTGGAGAAACTAGCACTGGGATGTTGCAGATTCAGACCTAATTGGCTACCGTGACACTACAACTACAGGATATCAAGAAAAGAAAGCAAGAGAGACAAGAAGTCTAGTGTACATGCTGTAAGGGAGAAGGACACACTAAGGATCATTGTCCTTTATTCCAAGATTTCCTTAACATGGGTGGACCAAACCCATTAAATCCAAACCAAGGGCCATGGTCTGGAATTTGTAGAACTAGAGGACACCGACCATAAGACTGTTACCTGATTCAAAAATATGTAAGAACACCTAAAAACCTATATTGTAATTTCTGTAAGTCAGTTGGGCATGATGACTCCAACTGCCATGCATATGATCTCATGTTGGAAAGGAAGAAAGATATTGAGCATATGGAAAGGTTCTGAGTGCTGCTGAAATGCCCTCCATTTATGATGTGGGGTCGTTTATATCTTCGTCTCTGTTGGCTTCTGATGAAGTCGTGGAGGACAAGGAGGAGTGTCTGAAATGGCTAGACCTCCAGCCCGTCTCGTCCGTTCTCTTCATTGCCTTCGGGAGCAGAGGCAGTCTGTCGGACGAGCAGGTTCAGGAGCTTGCTCTGGGACTCGAAGCCAGCGGGCAGTGCTTCCTTTGGGTGTTGCGGAGGCCTCCACCAATTCAATCCACGATGGCCGAAGCAGACATAAGACATATTCTTCATGGGTGCCTCAGATTCCTGTTCTTTCTCATCCATCTACTGGCGGTTTCCTCTCTCACTGCGGTTGGAATTCAACTATAGAAAGCATCTTACATGGAGTGCCGATGATCGCTTGGCCTCTTGCTGCCGACCAGAGGATGAACGCTTTGTATCTAGTGAAGGAGAAGAAAGTCGCCATTGAAGCGAATAAGGGGTCGGATGTATTGGTGAGCAAAGAAGAAGTAGAAAGAGCAGCCAGGGAATTAATGGAAGGATATGACGGAGCGAAAATAAAGAAGAGGATGAGAGAATTGATGGAGAGGGCCAACAATGCAATGGAGGAGGGAGGGAGTTCATACAATGACATGGCCACTGTGGCTGCTGTTTGGAAGGAAATGAACGCCGCTAACACACTGTCCTCTACTTGAGAGTTCTCGCTGGGGGATGACAAAGTGCGAGAACGCCGCATCGTTTCCTTTGGTGGGCTGTATCTTTATCTGTAGCTCGGTCAGTGAAAAGTTTAACATGTCCAATAATCTTCTATATCAATTTCTAATAAGAGGTTTGAGGTTGAATGTGTAAGTGTTTTAGAATTTTGATCAGAGAAGCACATACATCCACGCTTTAAAACTTTACCTTGTATCTAAAAAAGCAAAGACTCTTGTCCTTTTTATTAAAATTGAACAAAATTGTATCTAAGGTTCCAAACTTTTTCATATCTCACCAAATTTTTGTTTTAGGATATGGTATATGGGTTTCAAGTTGTAAGTTTTTTTCGTATTCGTGGTTGACACTAAAATCAATATTAAAGCCAAAGAAAGGCAGCAACAGTATATTACTCACAGTGCACAAATGAACATACGAGGATTTTGGTTTTATTTGAAAATTAAACGGACACTATTTAGCTCTTGGTAATGGGCACGGCTGAGAAGCATAGACGGTAATTAGCTAGCGATGGTAGATGAAATCGAAGTAGTAGCGGCTCGCTTTCTCATATCCTCTGTATCTAACTCGCAGGTTTGGGTTCCGACTGCTTTGTCATGAGATTCTATTGCTGCTGATTGCTGCAGATCCATGCATTTCATGTTAGTTTGCTACAGAACCGTGACTCCATTTTGTTGCTGCATAATCGTGTGTGATCCTGTTTTACGAAAAGCATCGAATTTCTATTGGTATTAATTAGAAGATTCTTCCTACGCTGTAGGTTAGATAGTGGGGAAATTAATATTGTAATCATAGAATGCAAAAGAACAAAAAAATAGGAAATCTAAAACAATTGCTTTCCTGTAAATGTTTGGTTTGATGAGGAATACAAAAAAGTAAGGAAAATTTTGAGAGAATCAAACCAGAAAGAAAATAAGATTTTAAGAAAGAAAAAAACTGATTTTATGGTCTCAAGGAGGGAAGAACTAATATTCCTTGGGAAAAATAACCCCAAGTTATTACTGAAGGAACTTCAATAAAGCAAGAACCAAACTGAAAATAATATTACAACATATCAATGATTTGAGTATGCAAGTCATCTTTATGACTAGGATCCTAAGGCTGACCCCTCTCCTTTGGTCAACACTACTAAGCTTTTCACCATGCAAGAGAATGAGGTGGGTATTAAGAAGTTGGGTGTTGGTAAAGCACATGATTTAGATGAACTTCAAGAAGAATATCTAAGGTGGCGTTAAAAAACTCTTGCACCTCGCATTATGAAAATATTCAACAACATCATTCAGCAAGGTTCCCTACAAATTGGACAACTAGCCTAGCAATACCTCTTTTCAAGATCGGTAATGTCAATGATCCCTCCAACAATAGAACCATAATGATAAATCCCTTGTTTGCAAAGCTATTCAGAACCATGCTAGAAAATAGAATTAGCAAGTGAGCGGAAGAAAGAGATAAGTGTGCTAAATGACAAGAAAGTTTAAGACCTAAACATTCCATGGTTGATCACAGTATAACTTGAAGGCACATCTTTGAAAAAGTGTGGGAGAAAAAGAGGAAGTCTTTTGTTTCTTTGTCGATTTCAAAAAATCTTTTGACACGGTCCCTAGAGATAAGATTTGGCACAGAATGGAGGAACTTGGGGTTTTTATGCATCTTAGAGTAGTTGTTCATAACTATATGAGGAGGTTAAAGTCAAAATGGGAACATCAGATGGTATCTCCGAAATCTTTAGAAGTAACATCGAGGTCAAGCAAGCATGTCCATTGTCCTATACCCTTTTTGGCCTATATATTGGCAAACTTGAAGAGTGGTTAAACCTAGAGGACAATGATGGTGCTCTTTTGGCCGACAAAACAACATTGGACTAACATTGGATTAACATTGGAATTTTTAGAAATGGTTATTTAGAGGCTTATACAAAAGAACATTCAATACATTCACTTAATAAGTCCTATTCACCAAAACCATCGCATTGCCAATTTCTTTCATGGATTGAAGTCAATAAAATTGTTCAATTAATTTTGGGATTTTTATTATTATTTATTTTCAACATATTCAATCAAGAAAGAAAAATGGCAAGCTGTGAATACATATTTGGGATTATTTTATGACAAGTTGTGAGTACATAATTGTGTAATGCATGCACCATACCGGCCCACAAGAAGGACATGTGACATGTCCCAAATAAATTGCCTATTGACACTTATTGTCACTTGTTTCCAAGGAAAGGGGTAAATAATTGAATTTCGTTGCTTGCATATGCACAGCTAGACACTACGCTACTCGCATGTGCACCAACTAGATACCGACATAACACTGTAATACCCCTAGAACCTTAATTAAAGTTTAAATACTTTGTAATAATGTTTTTAATTGTTGTTAAGCAATTATTTGACCAAGTGTGGTCAAAGACACTTGTTTGAGAATATTGAATTATTATTATTATTTAATAAATAAAAATAGGAGAATCCAATTTGAAGTAGCTGTTGAAAGAGTCTTTGATGGCCCACAAGGAGAAATGGCAAGTGTTGGACAAACTACCCATAGTGGTGAAAACAAATATTTAATATCTCAACAGGTGTAGGATGCATCATCCCTATTTTTAAGGTCGGAACTCCAAATGGAGGTTCTAGAACAAGAGGCTCATAATAGACCTAAGTCCTAGGCAAAGATTTAAAAAGCATTCCCATCAAAAAAGTGGGAGGCTTGGATGGAGGAGGGAAAATATATTTGTTGAGTAAAGAAGTGGAATCGAGTGATAATTCAGAACTGGTTCAATAGTCTTTGTCCTTGCGGTCCAGCGAATAGGCTCAGGGGTTTCAGAACAAGTAATCTTGGTTGTTTTGGAAGATTGGTTGGGAGGAACGATGAACTTTTGATTGGATTTGGTCTGATCTTACTGGCATATTTTTATTATTTGTTTAACAACCTTTAGTATTTTATGTTTGCTTAGTAGTATTGCAGAATAACAAACTGGATGTTTAAACTTCTATTAAATTAATGTTATGTTTATTATATTTCTTAGTAATACATTTAATATGTTTTCTACTATGTTACACAATATTTACCATGTTTATATTAAGTGCATTATTCTATTTCTACTTTTCATAGAATATCTCTTATTTGTAAACCTAGGGTTTTAAATAGAATAACATTATATCTTTGATTATAATGATAGAAGATTTTTGTTTGTAATGTTGTACTAATCTGATAAAAAACACTACATATTATATAAGTAGATATATAAAAACAGAGTATGGAATACTTTAAGTATATACATTTTATAGAGATCTCAATAGCATATTGTTAAACCAGTATTACACAGAGTGGATAGGCTATTTATATACAGTCAAAGCAGTATTCGTTTGAGTTGAAGGATTTCATCTTATAAATATAGCATGTAGAGCCTAATGGCTTAATATTATGATATAAACAGAGTATTATCATAAAGGAAGCCGGAGGGATCAAACATATTTTTATTTCAAGTATGAAACCTAACGCTAATGCAGAGCTGAGAGGCCACGAAACAAATCTTGGAAGCATAGAATTACAAACATTTTAAAATAGAACAGGTTAAACACATCTAATCAAAGCGAGCTTCATAGCTAAAAATCATTGTTCAATATAAATTCATGGAACAATATAACTCTGATTATTTTCCAAAACGCATCATACAAGAACAAAGTTTCAAAACCATAAATAGAATCATGGATTAAATAACTATATTTATCATAGAAATGAAGTTGAAAGGCTATCATTGTATCATTGACGAAGGTCGAAGGATACAAGGGAGTCAATTAACTACCCTTAAGTTCATTCGCGTGGACAATGCACAACATTGCCACTGCGCAGAACCAAACTTAAAGAAACAAAACTTTTGCACAGACATTTGAGTATTTCGTATTTCCAGAATTCAAATAACAGAACCAAGAGGTTCGTAAATTTTATAACTATTCAAGTAAATCAAAGCCGAGTGGTCTCTTGTTATAGTCGAGTGGAAAGACCCTTAAACAAGATTTCCAGTTATCAAGAAACATTTAAGACATAAAGGCTACCAAATATCATATGATTAACTAAGTAATACAGTGGGAAAATGCAAAAGCATAAACCCCATATTACGACATATTGCACATAGTATGCATGCGTCAAACTTCAACATTAACTAGCTTTTATCGAGTTTGAAACATACAGTGTTTCACAAACCCTTGTGGTAGCAACACTACACCACCTACAACCACAATCATTTGCACATAAGTTAGATTCCAGTTAGGGTTTACAGTTAAAGCTAAATATTATTCATGAACCTACTTACTAGTACTAACATGGTTTGAAGTCGGCATGCTTAACACCATAATCCAGTAATGGAGTTTCCCTAGTTCGCATGTCTGTACAAACAATTGATTCGGAATTTAGATGCATTATTTTTATAAACAAAAATAACAAGAAGTTACAGGGTTAAGTATTTCATTACCTCACATTGCAAACATTCCAAGGTTCGGATACCCATTCCTTTTACCTCAGCGTATTCATAGACATACCTGCACAAGTAAACATTTAAAGTTTAATACATATACATGAACTCTGTAAATGAAATAACATTTGAAAGAAAATACAGTCTATTGCACGCATTAACTTTACAAATGTAGTTTAAGGAAGAAGCTCCACTAAGAAACATCAGGTTTTGCTAAGGTGGACCTTTCAAACATATTCACAGAGTCAAGTCGAGACCATGCGCAGAGTCGAAGGCTCCATCTTAGAGTGGAAACACTCTAAGATCAAAGAAAAAACAGAACTAGAGACCAAACAAAAGAATTGCAGAGCCAAACCCTATCTCTCGACTAAACAAGATCAAGTCACAAAGCTTCTCTGAAAGGCACAAGAGACAAGTGTTTACATTTAAGCTCGAAGGGAAAACCCTCATGAGGAACACTTCGAACACTCTATAAGGAGGACGTAATGTTCCTGCAAACGGTTACAGGGTTAAACATTCATTTCAAACATTGCATTGCATAACCGGGAAGCTCTGTGCAGAGCCGAGGCTCCATAGCGCAGTAGCATAACCCTTCCAAAACCAAAAACAAAAATGCAACAGTTTAGAGGACTTTTGTTTGAATAAACCCTGCATAGGGTACTTACAATCCCAAGCTGTGGATCTAACGGTGGATGATAAGCCATGATGACGGGGCATCTGAGTACAACCAACTCCCATTAATGCATTCACATGGCATACTGCACTTAGCATTGAAGAACTTGAAGTCTCCATTAATAACACAGATCCCATAGAATTAATTTAAAATCATATCAATTATATCATATATCTCCTTTGGATATGCGTTAAAGACCATAGCTTAAACATGGTCGTGGTTTAGTTTATCACAGAGCCATCCGACCTTAGCATAAGTCGTAGTATATCATATGGTTGGCATACATATTGTTAAGACCATAGTTTATCGTTTAAGCCATTGCAAAGTGGTAAGGTCGATTCGACCTTGGTATTATGGGATCATACTATATGATATTAATATGTTTAGTATATCAAATAACAAGGTCTTGCATAAATGAATTATCATGGCACTATGTTAACACAGTAATAATAGTATTAAGTGATAGCTTAGGTTTGGCCATAGCTTGGCCATTAAGCTAAAAACCTTAATGGTAATAGTATCTAGATCACAAGTTAATATGCATGAAAAACAAATATAAATTATAACTAGATTTGGATTCACAATAATAGATGAGTCAACCATGGTTGAATAGATGCATGCAACAGTCATATTAGAGGCTGACTTTATTTCTGCAAACTTTGTCATTAAACTTTATGCGATGAAATGAATAATTGAAATTCAAATTATACCTTTAGACGGATGATGTTGTGGAAAGGAAAGTTTCAAGCTTCTACCACCATAAAAGATGAAATCACTCAAAAGAATGCATCCAAAGAAAAGGAGACAAGAAGGGAGTATTATCTTGTCTCATCCCTTTCGGTATCCGTCATCACAAATGTAGACATGTGGTTGATTGAAAGTGGTGCATCCAAACATATGACTGGTTACAAGAGTTCCATCATTGATCTAAAGGAGAAAGAATTCACATGCATGGTAGAGTTGGGGGACAACTCAACTTATTCTATCCAAGGAGTTGGATCCACCTCATTCCAGCTGAGCACTGGTGATATTCTACATGTGGAGGACATTCTATATGTTCTAGGATTGAAGAAGATCCTCCTCTCAGTTTTGGTTCTTGAAGGAAAAGGCTTACAAGTTATCTTCATGGATAACAAAGCACTTTTATGGCCGAAGAACAAAAGCCTAGAATCTGCAACTGTGATTGGATTTCGAGAGGGAGGACTCTATAAGGTACCCAGGAAGTACATTCAAGCTATGATTCACCACACTATCAGTCCATGAGAGCTATGGCACCGAAGGCTTGGACACGTACACTACAAATCACTACCAGGACTTCAAAAGATGGTAAATGGTATGCTCGTATTTGATTTTGAGCATGATAGTGTATGTCAGGGTTGTGCACTTGGGAAGAATGTTAAGAAAATTTTTTCTAGTAGTTCTACTAGATCTAAAGGGATTTTACATTTAATACATTCTTATGTATGTGATCCCATGTCACCCCCCTCCCCGAGTGGCTTCTTATATTATGTATTGTTCGTAGATGATTTTTCTAGGAATTCATGGATTTATTTCATGAAGGATAAAAGTGAGACTCTTAGCAAATTTAAAGAGTTTAAATCCCTAGTTGAAAATCAGAAAGAAAAGCACATCCATGCTTTAAGGTCTAATAATGGAGGTGAATTTTATTCACATGCATTTAATAAGCTATGCAGTGATGCAGGAATATATAGACAATTAACAATACCTTACAACCTTCATCAAAATCGGGTTGTCGAAAGGAAGAATAGAACTATATGTGAGGCTACAAAAGTCATGATGCATGATCAAGATATGTCTACCTCATTATGGAAAGAAGCCACTTATACAACTATGTACATCCAGAATGGAAGCCCGCATGCCATTATAGATGAGAAGACACTAGAAGAAGTGTTTACCGGTGAGAATTCTGAAATCTCACACTTGAGGATATTGAGGAGCCCAGTATATATTCATGTAACAAAAGAAAAGAGAACAAAAACGGAGCCTTCTGGAAAGAAGGGCACCTTTGTGGGTTATAGCGATTCATCCAAAGCATACCAAATATATGTACTTGGTGAGAGATACATTGAAGTCAACCAATATTTTACCTTCCATGAGGAAACTACTTTCAAATTATCAAAAGAGATTCGATGTGATTCAGAGATGGAGGATCCCTAGTATGATTCTCCCCCTTTAGAGTTTGAGAGGGAGAAACCATAAGATACCTCAGATTCGCTAGCTCTTGAAGAACCAATAGAACTTGTTGAGAGGTCGCCTGATGAACCTCCCACTAAAAGAAGATCTGCTTGGTGTCGAGAAATCTTACAAGATGCAGAGAAACATGGAGAACTAACAGGATCATCCAGAGAGCGAAAGCAACCTAACATATATTCAGGGTATGTTGCACTAATGAGTCACATCAATGATTCAAAACCATCCTCATATGAAGAAGATGCAAAGAAACAAGTGTTATCAGTCAAAATAGCACTTCTCCGTTCGTGACCACATTTCCCTGTCGGTCACACAAAAGGACACTATGGATGGAAGAGCTTTCTCGACCTTAGATGATTTGGAGTTGAGCCTTGCAGTCCCTTCCTAAAAAACATATTTTTTCTACCTATTTTAAAGCATAACCGCGACTTTCATATGAGTTAACTCACGGGTCACTTGCGGGTGTCTCTATAAGTAACTCGTGGGTATCATGTAAAATGTTGCACCCACTAGATGCATGTTATAAAAGCTGCGAGTCACTCACTGGTTGCCTCAAGAAATACTCGTGGGTATCTTTGAAAATCTCGAAAAATATATAAAAAAACATGAATTGGCATTAGTTTGGGTAGTTATTCAAACTACCTTAACTTCCCAAGCCAACTTCCTTTCAATCCCAACCTCCTAGCCTTTCCATAAATACAAGGGGAGGGGCTTGAGAAAGAAATCGAAGAAAGAGACTATTTTGGATAATGTTATGCTAGAGGAATACTTACTCAAGAGAGAGGAGCAGGAGCCTAGGGTCTGGTTACGACGGTTCCAGTTGCAGACAAGTATAACTAGCTGTTATTTGTGCAAATAAAATCAGATATTTCCCTTCCAATAGCACTTGTCTTTATGTAAACTTGATGTTTGAATCTGTCATATGAATTTATATATGAGTTTAAATTTCAATTGTTTATCTTTGTGTAGTAAAATTGATTTGAGAAAGTAATCTGTTTGTTTGCAGGTTCATCAGTTGGAGCATTGTAGCAGTGGATCGAGAAGATTGGATTTCTAAAGCTTGGATCAACCATCTATTATCCAAGTATGAACTTCATATCGAATCCTATTTCTTCTATGAATGGAAATAAGTGTTGATTGTTGCATGTTTTTTCTTTTCTGTTTCTGCTATAAATTTAGATCTACGTCTGTGACCTCCATTTCCTAGTCATAGGTTATTAAACCGCACAATAGAATTGGCGACTCCACTGGGGAGCACCTGTTTCTCTTTGGGGATTCTTGATATTTTTTCATTTAGTTTTTATCAACTTTTAGGTCTCTGTGAAGGTTTATGGGGTGTTTACCATCCCCGTGTTTGACTCAATTGTAGTCTGATATTCAATTTTCTTTCTTTTTAAAACCTTGTAGAGCATACCCGCAAGTTTCTGATACTTACAGTTGTGACTATATTTCCCTAGTACCCACAAGTTTCCTATATCTGTACCTGCGAGTCACTCGCGTGACTCTGCAGACACAATCACGGTTTCTCCCTAATTTTTTTTTCTTTTAGGGTTTGATCTTAGGGGTGGTTTCTTTGGTTTTGGAATTCCTTTTTTTGATCTGACACCTTCTTACTACTTTTGAGTTTTTGTTTGAGTCTTCTGTAGTCCTTTGCAAGATTTATTTTTGGTTCTTTGTGCTTGTGAAGGTACCTAACTCTTTCTAATCCATAGGTTGTTTGGCGAATATTTGGACTTGTTGTTTGTAGCCACTGGTGTTTAGAGAGCAGCCTGATATCTGCATAGATTCATTGTTTTCTGTTTTACATATCAGTTGTTTCTTATAGTATCTGTTGCCAATTCTTAGTTACTTCTAGGTTATTTGAAGCAACTTTTGGGTTGGCCCTTTTTAGTCCTTTGCTAGGGTCAAAGTCTGATTGTTATAGATTTAGGTTCATCTCTCATTTTCCCACGCGTTTGATCATTCTTGTTTGTTCATAGTTATTTGAGTTTTATTTCAGTTTTAAAGAAAAAATCAAATCAAAAGAACATTTTCTTTATAACAAGAATTTTCCTTTTTCGAAGTAGTTGTAGTCATATATGCTATCTTCTTTGAAAAATAAAAAAAGTGTTTATTTGTTTTAGATTTACTTTGCGATTTTACATCTTGAAAGTTAAGCAAAAGGAAACTGTGAATAATTTATATTGTCGTATACACATTTTTCTTTCAGTTTCAACCATTATGCACACAAAAACACTACCCTTTTGAGTAAACAAAGCAATAAAAAGAATCATTAATTTAAAATTTGAGTAACTTTTCTTTTTAGGTCACAAAAACCAACTAGCTTAGGCTAGGGTTTTGGAATAGAACATCTTAAAATTTCCAAAACCATTTAAATCTCAAAATCATATTAAGACAATCTTTAGGTAAATCCACTTTTGTGGAGGTGTCCGGGAAGCTCCACTCAAACTAGATTTAAGCATGAGGTTGTGTGAAGTTGACTAGTCGGAGATACCCCCCGCTTTTCAATCGAGCATCTACTAGAGATGCCACATGTACGGAGGTCCATCAGTACCTTGTGTGCTTTTATATTTCAGGCTTAGTTACCCTGCCCATACGTGTCAGTTCGACCTATGACTGTCCCCTCAGACTCTTTCTGTAGCCTTAGTATATTTGACCTATAGGGATTTACACAGGTGACGGTGGAAGGATATGTCCATTGTACCTAGGATAGTCATGGTAGGAAATCCCTTGCAGTTATTTGGGAGGGCGGTTGGTGATTCAAATGCTTGCACCTAGAGACTTTGTATTCTGGGCCCTGGGTTACTGTCCTTTGCTAATTTTCTCATTTGCTCTGGGCCCTAACCATCCTAGACTTCCCTTTGAGAGTATCATCTCTATTTGCTTGGTCTTGATCACCATAGGAAATTTTTTATAGTGGTGTGTTTTTGTTTTTGTTGTTCTAGTGGCCTGTAAGTGAATCACTTAGTATATTTTTGTTGCAGTTGTGGAGGACCAACTTCTTCGTAGGTCACGAAGGTTAGAAAACCTTCTTCCATTCACCATGGAACCTCCAGCGCCACCTCAAAGGCGTAGAAAAGACTCATGTGGTTCTTTTGAACTCACAGGTACAACTAGACCCCCTAGAGAGACCCATCTTATCTCTCAAATCCAACTGGTTTAGGAAGCTATTGAGGTTGAATATTTTTCTACAGAAGAGTTTGTGAGACTCTTCAACCCTCCACTAACTAGACCTAACGACCCTTTGTTAGAAAGAGTTGTCTCTTTAAGGCTCCCTAAGTTAAGCGCTTATAGGTTTACACCTGGTTTTGCTATGGACAACATAGGGGATGCATTGGGAGTTCCTCACACTCCCACTGCAGCTATCATATCGAGAGGTCTATCTCCCCCACACTTAAACAGATCAATACTGAGCTCGTTGTAGGTTAATTCTGCTCCAAGAACCTCTTTCAGTTTCAATGTTGGATCTTCAGGTTTTTCTAGAACCCAAGTTGCGATGACATCTATTCCCTTTGGATCCACCATTGGCCCATCTAGTATTCCATTTTCAGGGATACCCTCTATGTCCTTTACATATTCCTCTTTTGTACAATAGTTCCAGGTCAATCCTAATGCTGCTCCTTTCAATCAAGGATTTCCTTGGCATGGAGGACACATTGCTCTCTCTGCACCATTTGTAGGCTCAATGCCTGCCTCTTCCATTGCATCAATGTCAGGCTTTAACCACTTTATGGGCTTCAATGCACATTCTTCTAATTTACAAACCTCTAATGTGCCTGTACGGAGTACTCCCTTTTCACTATTTGGTGGAGGGGGCAGTAATAGTTATACTAACCCTCCATTCGTAGGTAACTATACCCAACCGCAGTGGACCAACCAACAAGGAAGTAACCCATTATCCTATGGCTAGAGCAACTTTAACAATGTTTTTTCTTCACAACCGATGGCCGGGGGAATCCCCAACCAACCTTATAGGAATCAAGTTGGAATCAGGTTTCAGGTAGTTCCCCTTACCAGAATTCTCCAAATTACACGCCATCGGCACGACCCCATTTTCATTTTCTGGCAACTTTAAATTTGCTAGACCTTTCAAAACTGATGAACAACCCAGTGCGACACAATCCTGCTTGGATGCCGGTCCCAACCAAACTTCCTTTGGATATTCCAAAATTCGAAGGTAAAACTGGTGAAGACCCCGGTGACCATGTCACGAATTTTCACCTTTGGTGCTCCTCCAACTTGTTAAACGACGACTCGATTCAATTGAGGCTCTTCCAAAGAACCTTAACGAGTGTCACATCAAAATGGTATATCAAATTTCCTGCTGCCCAATACAACATTTTTTGGGATTTAGCGACAGTTTTCTTGAATCATTTCCAGCTTCCCGTCTGGTATGATGCCGGTATGGATCTTCTCTCTACCTTCATACAGAACAAAGCCACCCATATTTCTGATCATATTCAGGAGTGGCGAAGATGGAAATGACTCATCAAAGCTAAGATTCACCCATAATTTCTTTCAGAGTGGTATTTAAAATCACTACTTCTTACATCTCTAAGGATGTTTCAACTTTTGGGGTCACTTCTGAGGAGGAAGCAATTTTAAGGACCCAATAGCTTGACCTGATATACGCTTAGTTTGGGATCCTTTATGAGATAATTCCTGGCGCACCTAGGTCTAATATAGATCTTGGTAAGCCTAAACCTGGACTGCATGCCGATGGCATCATTGGTTCAGTCGACTCATACACACTAGAATCTTTAACGAAACAAGTCCATGCACTTTCAGTAAAGCAGTCTGCTGCGGAAGCAACTACGGTTGCACCATCCCCTTGACAAACATAATATATACAAAATGTGCAGACAAACCAAAAGGGTCCTCAGCAACCCAACAATAAGAAAAAGGGTAAGAAAGGGGTTGGGAACCATCAAAATCCCAAGAACAATGAAAATGCTGAGGAGGGAAAGAAAGATAAGAAGAAGGTGAATTTTCCCTTGAAACTTTGTGGTGATGATCACCTCACTCATCAATGAAGCCCATAAGTTGTTAAGTGAGAAGAAACCCGTTGTTCTGAAGGATCCTTTTCCCAAAGGACAAGGTTCAGCTTGTGGCACCTCTAATACTGGGGGCACTCATCGTGCTACACTAGCTGATCAATCTTATATTAACATGGTTAACTCACACACTCTACTGCAAACAAGATCCCGAAATTATAACCCGGATATGTAGTAGAAAGATAAATAAATTCATGAGTCCTCTGTTCCTCTCCACGTAGAGAGACCAACATACCCTTTTCCAAAGATACCGAAAGGTGTCTACAAATGGGAAATGCACAATCCTAACGTGCGGGACACTCCAAACTACTCCGTTGTAGAGGACCTATCCCAAACACCATGTGCAGCCTTGCAAAGCTACCATCACAACGTAATGCACTTCTAGCAGCTATAGGTATCATGGATTCGTCGAGTATGCTTTATAGATTTGATATGTCAGATATCAACCTCGGTTTCCCTATCACGTGTTCTTTCAGATCGAGGTAGTACATGGTTCAAATACCATTGGATGAACCATAGTAGATGAAGGCACATCGACATGTGTAATGTCTATATCCTGTTGGAAATCGCTGGGTTCTCTTGAGTTAGCCCCTTCCATTACAATACTTACTGCTTTTGACAGAAGATCTTTCCGTCCGCATGGAGTCTTACCATCGTTTGAGATTCAAATTTCCAGTAAAGTAGTGTCAGTGGAGATAGAAGTTGTGGACGCTTCTCTCGACTAAAATCTGTTGTTGGGAAGAAGTTGGACGTACGCTATGAAGGCCATTCCCTCGTTCATTTTCCAAGTTGTTATGTTCCCGCATGAAGGTAAGGTCATTACAGTTCATCAACTATCCTTCACTCAGAAAAACAACACAAATCCGTCAGATTCAAACATCCCTTTGATTGATCAAGCTAATCCGCCCAGTGAGAGATTATGAGTAGGTATGTATTCATCTTTGATGGTAACATTTGACCTACCTGCTCCTATAAACTATATTGGTCCAATGAGTACCAACGACATATCGTCTCGGGAAGGTTTTACGGTTAGTCAAACAATTGATCCATGGATCCTCCCCACTCAATAAGAACCAATCGTGCCAGTATCCATCGCAGAAGTGGCCTACCAAACATCACAAAATGCTGCAATGGATTATATCTCGACTCCGCCAGTCTCAACAGAGTCGGATATTGATTATGCACCTGCATGGTAGGTTAACTCCATACATTCTTTTGATTGTTTAGATACTATTTTTTGTTCTGACGAGGTCATCTTGGAAGCTATGATAGTTCTGGATCATCCATGGGAACACATGCATCACAGATCCTATTTTCTTCTAGATCTGGACAAGACTAAGAATGGAGAGTTTTCAATGAGACCTGGTGGTAATATTGATTTTTCCATCACTCCTTCCACAAAACAAACAATTTATGCTAAAGTTAATATGGAGAACATTTCAAGGACTATACCAATCAATATTTCCACCAAACCCAACATTGTGGAAAACATTTTAATTGGATGAATTTCTTCTCCGCAGGGGATCACTTTGTACACCAATCTACTTAAGGAATTCTGTGATGTTTTTTCCTGGTCTTACGAGGAGATGCCAGGTATCAACCCCTATATTGTTGAGCACGTTATCACAACTTATCCTAATGAGAAACCATTATGACAAAAAAATCATCCGGTCAAGCCTAGGAAAGCTACGACCATTAAGCCTAAAGTCGAAAAGATCCTTAAAGTCGGATTCATCTATCCTATTGACATGAATAAATGGGTTTCCAAACCGGTCCCGGTCGATAAAAAACAAGGGACCATACACGTATGTACTTAATTTAGGGGCCTAAACAAAGCTTGTCCAAAAGATAATTATCCCACACCATTCATAGATCAAATCATTGATGTGTGTGTAGGCCATGAAGTTTTCTCTTTCATGGACGTTTTTTTGAGATACAACCAAATCCAAATTAAACCCAAAGACCAACACAAGACGGATTTTATTTTTCCCTGGGGTACCTTTTCCTATAGGAATATGTTGTTCGGATTAAAGAACGTTGGAGCTAATTTCCAACGAGCCATGAACTTCGCTTTCCATGACATCAAACATGTGGTCGAACCGTATCTGGATGATCTCTCTATGCGATCTCATAAGAGACAAGACCATCCTAACCATTTAAGACTCGTGTTTGAATGATGCAGATACTATAAGATCGGGTTAAAACCTAACAAGTGTGTATTATGTGTCGAGTTTGGACATTTACTTGGTTTCATTATGTCTAGTCGTAGCATTATGGTCGACCCCTTGAAATTTGAGGCTATTATAAAATTTCCTCCTCGTCGCACCCTCAGACAAATTCAAAGTCTACAGGGCATGTCTAATTTTCTATGACGATTTATCATGAACTATGCCAATATCACCAAAGGATTCATGCGACAGCTCAAGCAAGACACCCATTTTTTATGGGATAAGGTTGCACAAAATTTGTTTGACGTTTTGAAAAAAGCATTATTATCTGCCCCCTTACCGAGTCTGCTAGATTATACTAAGGATTTCCTTCTATATCTCACGGCGTTTATTTTCTCGATCGGCATAGTACTGGTTTAGGAGGATGACAAGCTCCAAGAGCATGCCATTTATTATCTCTCTCACACATTGGTAACTCCCGAACTTAAATATTCTCACGTCGAGAAGTTGGAATTAGCTATTGTCTATGATGTTCAGAGGTTACGTCATTATATTTTATTGCGGACCACCACAGTTGTTGGAAATTTTAATCCTTTTCAATATGTATTAACCCGACGTATCGTCGGTGGGAAACTTAATAAGAGGATTGTCATTCTGCAAGAATTTGACCTAGCATTTCAATATGCTAAGTCAAAAAAGTATTTGGTGTTTGTCGAGCTTATCTCTGAGTTCCCTAGTGATGTAACAAGCAATGAGGAATATTCGTCATTACTTGATGAACATATTTTTCTCATTGCGACCTCTAACCCATGGTATGGAGATATATTAATATATCTCCAGACTTTGAAGTGTCCCCCGACTTTCTCCAGAGACAAACGACGAAATCTTAGGAACCATGCAGAGAATTAGCTCATTATTTATAACATGCTTTATAGACGTGGGGTAGATTCCATATTATGCCATAGTTTGACCCTGGAGGAAGCTGAGTCAGTATTGAATGCTTCCCATAGTGGAGCCTGTGGGGGTCATCTTTCTGGGTTGGCAACAACCTAGAAAATACTAAGTGTTGGGTATTTTTGGCCCACCATCTTTAAAGATTGCGTGGAAGCCGTGAAACACTGCCAAACATGTCAGTTTTTCACAAAGAAAATGCAAGCACACCCAACTCCTCTTCACCCCGTTATCACAACAGGCCCTTTCACTAAGTGGGGGGTTGACTTTATGACTTGTAATCCAGTTTCAGCTGGAGGACATCATCATATCATCGTTTCCGTCGACTACTTTATGAAGTGGACCGAGGGAATGTCTACTGTGAAAGAAGATGGAGAAATGACAACTTATTTCGTTTTCAACCAGATCATTTCCAGGTTTGGTATTCCTAAGGAGATCGTCACTGACCATGCCAGACATTTCCAGAACAACATGATGACCGAGTTATACACTATGTTAGTTCTTCGATAAGAACATTCGTCTTCATTTTATCCACAAGCGAATGGGAAAGTCGAAGCGGTCAATAAAACTTTGAAAACTATTCTTCAATGTACCGTTAATTCCAGTAGATCCAACTGACACATCATGTTGTATCTGGATCTTTGGGCGTATCGATCCAATGTTAAGACTGCTATGGTTTTCTCACATTTTCAACTCGTTCACGGGTTGAAGGAAGTCATACCGGTTGAATGCAAGATTCCATCTTTGAAGTTGGTTATCCATATCCTTCCTGAAACTTCTTCTTTAGAAGAGTGTTTGCTTCATTTAGAGAATTTATAAGAACAAAGCCATGATGCGCTTACTACGAATGAAGCTCATAAAAGCTGAGTTAAACATCAGTATGATAAGTCTGTAAAGCCAAGGGTTTTCTCAGAAGGAGACCTTGTCTTGCTCTATGACCAGGAAAAGGATCCCTTGGGGGCAGGAAAGTTTAAATCCATGTGGCTCAGACCTTACATTGTTTCTAAAGTGTTAAAGAAGGGGTCTTATGAGTTGACAGATTATGATGGTTATAAGTTTCCTGAGCTCAAAAACGGGCTCTACTTGAAGAAGTATTACGCTTAGGATTACATGATTTTTCTAGTCCTAAAGCTGTATATTGTTGTAGAGTTAGTCTTTTTTTGTTTGTGTGTCTTATGTGTCTTCTGGATTGTGATTTTAGATGATATCCGAGTTTTTCATAAGATTCGTTGATGGCGCTAGTCTCCACACCCGTTAGTTGGCTTCAACGGTTTGGGTTATTTACTCACCCTCTAACCAACTCGTTTCTTCGGGAGGTGCTTGTTTGGGCCATACAACGAACAACGTAGCTTAGTATAGTGAATTTATCGAGTTAATCTGAGATGCTATCCATCATGGAATTTCATGTTTGGAGGTAAGACTCGATTCGCAGTTAGTAGTACTTTAGTTGATGGGTGAATATAGGGTTAGAGATCCTTCTTTTATGCGTCAGTTTTTGCGAGTTAGATTGATTGAAAGACATTTTGATTATATTACATATCAACACATTTCAAGGATTTTCAATACATTAGCTGATTCATTTATAAATTATGTACTAGATTGGCATTTGTACCATACACAATAAAATTAACCATTCACACACATAAGACAAACACATGTATATAAAAGTGGGCATATGTCGCAATGTCATAATATATACAAAAGTGGGAATAAAAACCCCAAAAATAATATGTCGCTCTCCCTATGGAGAGGGAGGATCCTCAGCTAGCTCTTCTATGACCTCCCTATAATAGATGACTAGCCTAGCGACTTTCCTAAGTAGCCGAATCCACTCTCAGGGCACTCCTACCACATGTTCCTGCATGTCGAGCGGCATTCACTCTATATTGTATGTAGGTATATCATGAGTCAACTGACTCATCTTCCCCTCGATGCTCCTCAACATGGAATCTGTAGCATTGGGCTCAGTTGGTCGGACGAACACACTAAGATGCCTAGTAGGTCTCACCGTCCCCACATCTACATAATTTATAGTATTAGTACTCATATTCATCATAAAAAATTATATACACATAAGACATAAAAATTAAATAATTTTTCAACAATATAAACAAATTTTGGTACCTATCTCTCCCCAAGCTGACCCTGGAGTAAGAATAAGCTATGGACCCCCTCGAAAATCCATGCCTACATACAGAAACTACTCTAGTGCCGGTACTTGGCAACTCCACCATGCTAGATAATACTCGTTAGCATATGACAAGCTGGTCTCACCACCACCCTAACGCAGGAAAATATCACCCCACCGAGTCATCAATGGCTCATGTGGGTTCAAAACTGGTAGAGCCACCCTTAGACTAAGAGCGGGGACTCTCTCGAAGAAAAAGGTATACAGTATACTACCGTAACCAAAAGTTCCTTTTCTTCCTTGTCTTACACTCTGTCAACTGGTGCTTCATGTTCACCAGTAAGGCCGAACACCAATCAAAGATGACACCACATAAGCATTCCACACCTATTTCCATATAGTTCCGCGAGGCTAAGTGCTGTGCAGTGCCTCCCCCAATCCAGTTGATTGTACTCAAGATCATCTTTAAAGGAAAATTTTCAATCTGCCCAATCAGAACTTGGATCCCACTTTTCTCAGAGCCAGGAGTGAAATAGGTATTGATATAGTCCTGAATGGATAAAGCACCCACTCCTCTAAATGTCCCTTTGAGGTTAAATCCCTCACCTCGTCGGGATAGGCCGATGATGAAATATATATCCTCTATGGTGATATCAATCATCTCCCCTTGGATATCAAATATGCCATGATCGCCATCTGAATAACCGATGAGCATTTCGAGAAAATGCATTTGCGCACACATACTTATAGTTCGGAAAAAATTTAGGAGCCCACACCTTCGTAATGCATTTAAGGTGAGAGTATCCCCCATGGAATCCCGGTCCATGGCCTAATGCTCCCTCTCCCTCCAATTTAGAACCATTCCTGCATCACAAATCCCATTTTTTTCATTAGTGTGGAGTTTCTATTTCTTACACTGCGGCACCCACGGTTTCTTTCCCGAGACTGATGCGGGTACTCGTGAGTCTCCCTCTGGTAAACCCGCACACATTTCACATGCCCGCAAGTTTTACTCAGGTAGACCCGTGGGTACGATGCCCTAAATTTTAAATGCATTTTAAAACCCCAAAAAACCACTAAAAACTTAAATAAATGGATGAAAAAGATAGAAGAGGTTCAGATAGAGTACCTACAAGTGACGATGTCTGATTACGCTTCCTGGTTCGCTCGCAATCAATGCTTGAAGTTAGAAGGTTTTTCAACTTTATCCACAATGGTAAAATGGTTTATGAATTATTTTTTCAATTTGGAACTATTTATAAAAATTCTTTTTAATTTTTACCCTCTTTGTATAGTTTCAAATTTCTTTTTAAATCTTATTTAATCCTAATAACCCTTTTTTGAGTTGTTTTGATTAGGTAAAGCATTTAAAAGGTGCTTTTTGCAAAAGGTGTTTAATACAAAGGTACGTTTCTTTTTGACACGTCAGTGTATCTCAACACAATATATCTATGCTATCATTTTATGTCATTTTGAAGCTCCCTTGTTCATTTTTCGACTACAATTTTCTGTTATCCATTGTCATTGATTCTACCCGTCGCTTGATACATCAAGGACTTATACATAGTATATTATTTTTACTTAACATTAAGTTACCTGTCCTTATAAAGTATTTTTATGCTCTTGTTAAACTCTTTAAAACATAACAAGATTGTCGAGCATGCTTGTCTTGTTCAAACTCGTTAAATGACTTGAACATATATCCACTTAGATATAAGTTTACCCCTTTTCCGGATCTTTGTGGATTACTTACGAAAAAGGTTTACTCTAGTCCTATTTGGCTATAAGAGTTCTTCTCTCATTGTTTTACACTTTTGTGGGTGAGGAGACTAACTCTACGAAAAAGGACCTTTTGGAGTCTTCTTTAGGGTTTTCAGACTCTCGAAATATGAAAACACCAACGAGCATTTACCAACTCGGGCTCGATGTGAAATCCACGAGTAGGTATATGGAGTTATTGTTTAAGTTTTTCATACGCCTTAAATATGAAAACATCGGCGAGCACATACCAACTCGGGTATATGGAGTTATTGTTTAAGTTTTTCATACTCCTTAAATATGAAAACATCGGCGAGCACATACCAACTCGGGCTCGATATTAAAATCCATGAGTAGGTGTATGGAGTTATTGTTTAATTTTTTCAGACTCCTTAAAATTGAAAACACCGGCGAGCATGAAAAGATCCAGGCTTGATATTAAAATCCATGGATCAGTATTATTGAGTACTAGTCTATCTCTTCTTCAAACTCGTTAAAACATGAAAAAGGTCTAGAGTTTCCCTCCAATGGACTCATTAAATTACACATGGTTGGACTAATACCAAGCATTCTTCTCTCCCCTCTTCGAGCTTGTTTTAAAAATGAAGGACTATTGAGTGTGCTTTCTTGGACTCATTAAAATTTACAAGAAAGACACTATCAAGATTTATTTTTAATCTTTCAATGCTTGTTAAAATTAAGAAAATACATTCTTTAATAAAAATATAAAATGGAAGGGAAATATCTGTTATTTCATTTCATTTATGGCAGCAGTCTATCCTTGAACAGAGCACCTTTTTGAGTCTTTGAAAGATGTTGGGTTCTGGTTTTGGCCTTAGGATAAACCTGATCTCATAGTTCTTACTCCTCCGATTGATTACTTTTCCAATCACATGGAGAATCTATTAATGTCTCCTACATTGCATATTTATATCATTGTCCCTTGTGTTCAAAGCTTCCTAACTCACTCTTGTGGCGTGCTCACTGTGTCGGCCATTCCTTGATGTCAGTATTGTTTCATCATGTACTCAGTTCTACTCCATATTAGATCAACCTTTGATTGTTCCTCGCGTTGGATGATGGAGGATGCCTTAAGGCCTCCCTTCCAATGGACTTCTTCCCATCGACTTCAACTCATCTTGCTATGGGAATGAAGTTTAGAGTTTTTGGTAGTACCTTGGAGATTGCAGTCACCCATGGCAATTTCCTTAGCTATTGGGTAGTGGGAATACGTCAATGTCTCCTACTTGATGGATTATTCAGGTGTTCGACTTCAAGACCTCTTATTCACACTTCTTAGAATGTACTAGGTACCTTGGGCCCCATTTTCATTATTGCTGGGTGTCCTCACGTTTTTTAACGGTTTCCATCATTGGTCGGTAATCAAACTGTGTCCCCCATGTTCGAAATAAACTCATTTATTTGCATGGTTAGGATTTGTACCTTGAGACAGTTTGGATGAAGACCTTGGGTCTATAATAACATCATCATATTTTGTTATTTCCCAAGCTACGCAAGATTGAGCCACACCCATTTTTTGCTCTTGATGAGACATAGATCCAGTTTGTTATTATGGCTATGATCTCCTATTTTGACATGGATCCACGCTTGTATTTTAGTGGCCATGCTATATACATCTTTCTGTTATGTATTGGAGATCATGTTCTACCATTCTGAACATCTCCTAATATCAAGATTGTAATTGTTGGCTGATCTTGTTTCTTTTTCAGGTATCGGTTGTGATCTCATCCTATGGTCTCTTTGCTCCTCCTCTTCTTGGAATGTAATTCATTTCGGCAATCGTTCCCTCTGAACTCATACATTAGGGGGTATCTATTATCGGTCAAAATAGCACTTCTCTGTCCGTGACCACATTAACCTCTTGGTCACACAAAAGGACACTATGGATGGAAGAGCTTGCTCGACCTTAGATGATTTGGAGTTGAGCCTTGCAGTCATTTCCTCAAAAACATATTTTTTCTGCCAATTTTAAAGCATAACTGCGACTTTCATATGAGTCAACTCGTGGGTCACTTGCGGGTGTCTCTATAGACAACGCGCGGGTATCATGTAAAATGTTGCACCCACTAGATGCATGTTATAAAAGTTGCGAGTCACTCGTTGGTTGCCTCAAGGCATATTGGTGGGTATATTTGAAAATCTCAAAAAAATATATAAAAAACATGAATTGGGATTAGTTTGGGTAGTTAATCAAACTACCTTAACTTCCCAAGCCAACTTCCTTTTGAGTCCAACCTCCTAGCCTTGCCATCAATACAAGGGGAGAGGCTTGAGAAAGAAATCAGAAAAAGAGACTATTTTGGATAATGTTATGCTGGAGAAATACTTACTCAAGAGAGAGGAGCAGGAGCCTAGGGTCTGGTTACGACGGGGCCGGTTGCAGACATGTATAACTAGTTGTTATTTATGCAAATAAAATCAGAGATTTCCCTTCCAATAGAACTTGTCTTTATATAAACTTGATGTTTGAATATGTCATATGAATTTATATATGAGTTTGAATTTCAATTGTTTATCTTTGTGTAGTCAAGATGCTTTGAGAAAGGTAGTCTATTTGTTTGTAGGTTCATCAGTTGGAGCATTGTAGCAGTGGATCAAGAAGATTGGATTTCTAAAGCTTGGATCAACCATAAATTATCCAGTTATGAACTTCATCTCGAATCCTATTTATTTCATGAATGGAAAGAAGTGTTGATTGTTGCATGTATTTGTTCTTCAGTTTTTGCAATAAATTCAGATGTATGATGGAGACCTCCATTTCCCAGTCATAAGTTATTAAACTGCACAACAACAATTTTGGAAAGTTTCAATGATAGAAGATTACAAATCTACAATGAAGAATGGTGTTTGGGAGGTTGTAACCAAACCTGATGGGAAGTCCATTGTGACTTCCATATGGATTTACAAGATAAAGCATCCTGTGGATGTGTTGGTGCTGCAACTTGATTCCCATAATTGTCAGAAAATTATAGGGTCCCTCCTTTATTTTTTTTCCAAAAGTTTGGAGTCTTTTTGAAAGTCTAGCTTTTTCCCTTAGTTTTCGCTAGAGAAGATTGAAGAAATTTGTTTTTTTTTGCTAAATCCTTTTTATCTTTTGGGTGGTCGCAAGTATTTGCTCTTTTTTCCCCAACCTGTTTCGCATCTTTTCGGTTAAATCCCACCGACCTTTTTCGCCGGATTTTACTCATTTTTTGCTGCCCTTTTTCGCTGATTTTTGGCCTTTTATTGTCAACCTGTTTCGCAACTTTTAGTTCATTTATCGCCGAAACGGTCGCGGAGTTTCAATCATTTTCCCCTGACCAATCTTGTGATCTTAATTTTTCTTTTCCATCTAGCCGTAGTCTTTTGTTCTTTTCTTGCCAATTGTTTCGCCTAACTTTATTTATTTTTCGTCGACTGTTCCTACGGTTTGAGGGCTATATCAACCGAATATTTCACAGTGGTTTCGTTCTTTCATCTGCGAGTTTGTCTCACTCGCCCGTCGCAGTGTTTCGGTCGTGGCTAGCCAAAAAATTACTGACCGACCGTTTCGCGCAAGTTGTTATAAACTCGCTGACTTTGTCGCATATTTGAGCTTATCTCACCGATGATCTAGCCACGATCGCTCTTTTCTCGCCATTTGCATCACCATCGATTGGACAACGCTACTCGACCCTTCCACCTCGCCGAAGCCTTTTCGCGTCGAATTGGTTTCCGCAATTCGTGAGAATGGGACGAACGTTTTGCAGTGGATAGGATAACACCGCCGAAACGGTCGACTTGTTTCCTCTTGGGAATCACGCTGGCATGCCACACAAGTTCACCGACAGTTTCTTTAAAGGACCACCTACCTCGCCTCACATGCATTTATGGCCCACTCTTTATAAAGAGAATAGAGTTCAGTTTTGATTGTCGTTGTTTATTGGTAAAGAAAGAGCTAAGGTTTTCCCGTTTAAATGAGTAAGGCATTTGGCCAGTTGTCTCTCACCAAGTAGCACGGTCTGCAGGATTGTTTTCTCAACTAACCCCCGATTATCGCCAGGTAGGCCTTCTAAAATGTCTCATTTTTTTTGGGTTTCGCCCAGGGTTTTTGGTGTTTTCGCTGTCGTTTAAATGACTTACAAGGACCGTCAGGGTGAAGTTGAACCGCATAGGTCTAGTGCTTCTTGTTATTCGTCTCTTAAGACCAATTACAGTTAGTTTGTTTTCTCTCTAACCACACCATTCTGATTTCTAGACCCAAGCGTCCGTACCCATACCAACACCGACTGGTCTCATTTGAGACCTCTCCGACTGAGCTTCAATGCATCCCCTTCTCTATCTTGGTATTTCCCCTTGCGCTCAATGACCACGGGGAGAGATTTGTTTTAAAATATTGATGCGCTTTTAGGTTGAAGTCATTGTTTTTCCTGCCACCATCACTTAGTTCCGAGCCCTGCAGGTTTTTCTAGCCCCACCGTGACCCCTGGCCCTATTTTCACCAGCCATGTCGTCTATTCAAATGAGGGAAGCTTTGTTTTTTCACGAACGGTATTGTTACAGAAGCATGTTGAGCCAAGGAAGTAGTTCATCTCTCACGTTCACGCACACACCAAGACGTTCTATTTCTTGTCGCCATCATAAAATTGGAATTTACCTCTCTATGTTTCTTCTTTTCATTAATTGTTTGCATGAAAGCTAAATTCGTTAAAACTTCAGTTCTATGTTCGACATAAATGCTTTGCATCCTAAAATCAAAATGAGAACAATACACACCTGCTGCACCTAATCACTGCTTAGATCATACTCATTAATTTGCAAATAATATGTCAACGTTGTTTCCTCATTTGCTCTTGTCATGTCCTGATAGGTTTGACATGCCTAAGCCTTCCGTGAGGAGTAAATCAAAGATCACCGATCGGGCTCGGATGTGGAAGTATTACTGGACACTGCACTTGAAATTATTTTCTTAGATACAAAAGCTGTGACGGGGGCCTCCCCAAAGTTTTCATGGAATGAGCTGTGTAGAGCCATCAGGGATACTGATTTCCCTAATGCTACTATCGAAGAGTTAATTGCCTATGAGAATATCAAGAATTATAATATCCATAGATACGCCACATGCCCCGAGCTATTTCCATGCTCAGAATTCATAGGGTGGCTTCTACCCTAGGCCGACACAACCTCCAGGATTATCTTAGACATCAGTGGTATAGGACTTGCATCTTTCACGCCAGATCACATAACTGTAGCATACAGGCTGCCCCCTCCTAAATTTATGATGAGTGATGAATGGGTTAAGGCAACTAAGATAGAGCACTTTGAGTATGGAAAGAAGATTAAAACTACTGAAAGACAACCGAGGCCAAGAATTAGTGAGGAATATGAAACTTAGTACCTAAGAGCTCCCTTTCAACTGATAGCTTCGATTCTTATCCAAATTTTTGGATTGGCAGATGGAAGTACTTACAAACTCAGCATGTACCCGCATTTCCACACATGGAACATTATTAAATTGGGCTGAGATTATCTCGGATAGCATGTCATCCCATATTGTCGCAGCACAAAGAGGATTGGCTCATAGGAAAGATGAGTTCTTTATGTCTTCCTATCTCCTAGACTACATACTTATCAGACATACTTTCCCCGCCTTGGGATGTGTTTGGAACACCAATGGTCCCCCTCTCCACGTCGCCTAGCAGATACTCTGGAATCACAGGTACACAAGTCATTATAAGAGGATTTGTGAAGGTTTCATCATGCCATTATATCGTTTGATATTCAAGGTAGAACCAAATTGTATGTCCAAGAATGCCATGTCAGTCATTGAAAAATCCAGAGATTACTACTTCTCCATGGAATCCACATACATCAGGAAGAATGGGGGAACCAAAACTCCTTCTCTGATGCCTCAATACGCCACCGATTTCATTGTACACAAAGAGGCCGTCAGGCAATTTTATGTCGATGGGATTGGAAGATTTCTTGCAGACAAGAAGAAGTCAGTCTACCCACTAGTACCATTCACGATCAGAGCATACAAGTTAACTAAAGCTAAATATGGAGAAGAGTTTGTCCAAGACTTGGAGGCTTTTTGTTTTGGAACAAAGAGTTTCAGGAGACATGACCCTCAAGGGAAGGTCACTGGACATTGCAGTTCATGCAGGATCACCTTCGAGTATGCACACCTATTTTGGAAAGATGAGGAGTTCTATCGAAGCGCAAAAAACATGGATGAATTAAACATGCGCTATCGTTCCAAAGGAGGAGCAAGATCCAGTTCCAAAGTTGATATCGCCAAGGAAGATGAAAAAGAAAAGCAACGTCAAGCAGCATTAGCTTTACATCTAGCATAGGTCGAGAAGAATAAACTGGAAGAAGAAACTGACATGATCCAAAAGGAGAAGGCTGAGAAAATCTAGAAGGAAGAAGCAGATAGACTCTAGCAAGAAGAAGCTGAAAGACTTCGAACGAAAGAAATGGAAAAGATATGGAGGGAATAGGATGAAAGGCTGCAAGAAATGAAAAAGAAAGCAGATAAAGAAGCAGCAGAGCAGCAAAGGAAAAAGGAAGAAGAAGAGAAGTCCAAGCAAGTTGTGGAACCAAAGAGACCTAATGCATAAACTATGGAAATAGATCAGATGGAAACAATCACTGGAGGACGTCGCTCACTTCCAGGACTCCATCTCATCCCATTTACACCTTCAAAGCAACACACGATAGCAAACCCGGATTCAATCTTTTTTGACTCAAAAAAGAAGGCTATCGTGAAGAGGTCGGAAAAGAGGATGAAATATCCAAACTACCAAGATGCCGTCACAATAACAGACAACCTAATTTTTTAGGGTACTAATAGTGACCCTCAGTTCAAAGCAGCAGCCAATGTGGCTATGACACAAGCAAGTGCTGACAATGTCGACAGACTAGTAGAAGACGTGAGAAAAAGGAAAGAAAAAATCCTCAAAGTGAAGGACAGTCTGTTGAAAGAAACACGGCAGGGTATGGAGCTCAAAAGGAAGCATAGCGCCCTTCTATCTAAAAGAGAAAGGGAAACTGAGTGGTTCTAGATCCTAGAGGAAGAGAAACAGGCACTGGCGGTGCAATTAATGATATTAGAAGGTGAAAAGAATGACTTGGAAGCCCGAGCCAAACTTTTAGAGTCAAGCGGGGCAATCGCCAATCAGCAGGTTGAAGAATTGGAAGCTGAGGTTGGAGATGGAGAAAAGGAGAAAGGAGCCTTGACAGAGTAGCTGGAGGCATCAGATAGTAGGAAGTTAGATATATATCCATTCTACGACCAAGCAAGTAAAATCCAAGAGCAGTTGTGTCAGTCTCAGATGATCCTAATAGAAAAAATATACAAGATGAAGCTAATGATGGCACGATCGGACGAGATATCAACTGATTCACAAGCAATCAAGTAGAAGCAGTTTGAGGTTGCAGAGAAGATTAAAATCCAAATGGTTTGGAGAGAAACTCACTTCGAGTACCCTGAGCACTTGTGCCCTAAAACCGTGGCAGGTTGACATCAAAAATGAAACTTTTGGAATTTTGCAGGAAGGCCTCCATAAAACTGAACAATGATGTTCTGAACACTTCTCACCTATGCTTGGAATCCTATAAGAAGATCCAACAAGTTCATGAGAAGTGTCATTTTTATCCACTCCCACCGATGGACCAACTTCCTGTAGAAGAGCTGCGGGATGGGTTAAAAGGAGAGTTATAATATATTAGAAAAATGGATACTGTCACTGAAGAAGACATACATCATCTTGTGGGGCAATCATCCATAAATGCATTCTTGCTAGAAGGTAGTTGCACAACAACTGAAGAAGTGAGGGCATGCATTGAGACTCAACTATCGTGTCACGAAGTCTCTTTGCAAGTGTTGGAACTCGACAGGCTTCTCGTCTTTTCTGAGGAGGCTAATGCTTGGCGGGAATATTTGTCTAATTTAGCTAGGCCCACATAAATTCAAATTTGTGATTAATGTTATATTTTCCAATGCATGGGAAAAATGTATTGCATAAGTAAAGGGACAGTTATAAACTTTTTTTGTTTTATGTGGACACTAGAAGACAAAATTTTGTGATTCCCTAGGGTTAGGGTATGAGAAGAGACATCTTTGCAAAGTTATAAATAGAAGGTTATGAATTTTGGCAGGTGAAAGGACTGATTTGTTTTGTACGTAAAATACTTTGCTGCATTAATAAAGAAGGATCCATTTTTCCTGGGAAAAGCTAGCACTGTGTTTTTCTTGGGAATGTGTTGAATATCTGCTGAATTATTTCTGCACCATTCATGTATATATGATGAGATCGTTCTTAATTGTTCTGAATTAATTCTTAGTTATGAATGCTTTTATTTCCTGTGCAGACATTTATGTGCTAAATGAGTAATGGAATGTTTTAATTACATCAGAGCTATCTCTATTATCTTTTATATTTTGCTATAAATGTGCCTTTATTATTAACAGCTACTTGTGAGTTTCTTAGGTATATTTCCAGCATATTACTCATATTTCAGATTTGCTCCCTGCAGGGATAGATTAATTAGTTTAGATAGCTTTAGATCAGATTTGTTTTAATCACATGCATTTAGATAGGGAACTTGCATATCATATTTAAACATAAAACACATAAACGGTGGATTGGGATGCAACCGGTGAAAAAAAATCTTTAAATCTTATACGGTATTCGGGCCGTTAACCGGACTGATTCCCCACACCAAACGGTGAGCGATCTAATTGGGCTTGCTTACCGGGGAGAATCCCTAACTGCCAGTGCTGTGATTTTCGAGGCATCAACAGTTTTTGGCGCTAGAAGGAGGGCTGCCAGTGCATGGCTGGCAGAGGAAATCCTTTTCTTAGAAGAAATTCCTCTGAAGACCCGCTTGAAACATCTATTCTAGAAGATTTCTTGCTGGAATTACATGATCAAGAAAATCCCAATTTTGAAGGTGAACATCAAGAACTATTGCACGCTGTTCCTTTTGAAGAAGTAGATGATTTTAGAAGGCACACCCGTTCTTACGTCAGGAGTCTTGGGGGGTTAAACGTAACTCCTTTGTTACCCAGAAGGCGAATCCATAGGAGAGAACTGCAGTACACCAGAAATTCAGTGCTAGTGGAGAGTTTGGAAGATTTATTGGATCTTTATTTGCAAGAAATCACAGATCCGCTCGATGAATTAAGACCCGATACTCCTCCAGCTCAAGCAAATCCTCATAATCTACCACATCCACCACCTCAACCACAACCACAAGTTATGGCTGCGCCTACTTGGAGAACCATAGGAGCACTCAATTTGGTGTTGAATATTGTAACTTCTAAGAATATTATATTTGTACATTATTATTCCGGATATGTTTCATCCCTCCGAGGTGATTCTATTATGTATCTGGAGATGTTTATTCCTCCGATGATTTGTGGTAACTAGGGTTATTAGACCCACCATGTGGGGGTTGTCGCTGAGTTTATATTTTAGGGGTTATTAGACTTCTCTAGGAGAGGTCGGTCCCATTAGGGATTTTGGTCAATCGAGAACTAGTATAAGTAGAGGAGGAGAGCTCCTCATTTGACACACTTCCACAACTCAGAAAGTAGCATAATTGTGTCTGGGAGGTCTGCATGTGAGGTAGTGAAGAAGGACAAGTCTTGGAGCACATCTTGTATTTTGGTTGATCATCTTATTGAGGAAATCTTTGCTGGGTTTTCTACCCCATGAGGGTTTCCTAGGGTGAATTCTGTGTCTATCTTGTGATTATGTTTCTTCAAGTGATCTTGCTAGTCTATTTGGTTTAAACTTAACATGGAATCAGAGCTAGCCTGAATAGAACATCTTTCACAAGGTGAAATTATATTTCTCTCTCTCTCCCAAAATTAGGGTTTCTGCAAAAGTTAGTATTTTTGGATTCTGATTGCATGGCTGAATAGCCCTTCTAAAGATCTATATTTTGAGCCTTGGATCGAGGTTTTTGGTTGGGTAGAACTCCAGGAATGTCAAACCCTAGTTTTACCAAAAGTGCGATAAACCAGAAATTCTGTTGCAGATCCGGAAAAGTAAAAAGTTAAAGTTTCCGGGTAAGTACTACTCTATCTCTTGTCTCTTGGACTCCCCCAAGAGAAGATGGCTCCAAGCACTAAGCTTGAAGACAAGCTAGAAGGTATAGAGAATTTTCGGGCATGGAAATATAGAATTGGTCTCATTCTTGAAGAGAATGATCTTGCTCAGTATATCAATGATGAAGTTGCAGAACCTGAAGGAGATGAAGCCAAAGAGAAGCATAGGAAGGACTTGATTAAGGAAAAGAGAATCATAGATGATTCTATTAAAGAAAATTGATTCCCCAAGTGGCTTCCAAGAAGACTCCAAAGGAAATGTATGATGCCCTAGGAAGAATGTATGAAGGAAAGAACATCAATAGGAAGATGAACCTAAGAACTCAGTTGAAGAGTACCAAGATGCACAAAGGAGAATCTATTCAAGACTACTTCTCAAGGGTCTCCCAAATCAAGGAGCAACTAGATGCCATTGGTGATACTCTTGATGAAGATGAACTTGTGATGACTACTTTAAATGGTTTCACTAGACCTTGGGAGTCATTTATACAAACTATGTGTGCCAGAAAAGAAAGTATGAAGTTTGATGTAGTATGGGAGGATTGTGTTCAAGAAGAGGCTAGGGTAGTTAACAGATAAGCCCTCCTCAAGGAGGATGACCAAGCCTTGGCTACTCACACCAAAAGAAGTAGAAAGGGTCACTTCAAGAAAGTTGACCACAAAGGATCTCAACCCTTCTCTAGAGTTAAAAAGGGAAGAGGACCCAATCCAGTAAGAGATCTCTCCACAGTCCAGTGTTACAGTTGTCTTAAACTAGGACACATTTCCAGATTTTGTCCTTCACAAAAGAAGAAGAAGTTTGTCCACAAAAGACACCATGCACATATGGTAGAAGATGATAGTGAAGAAGAAGAAGAAGAAGAAGAAGAAGACGAAAAAGAAGAGGAAGAGGAAAGGCTTTGAAGGAAAAGATCTAAAGTAAAGAAAGAAGATCCAGAAGAATATGTCCTATTCTCTGCACTCTCTAGATCTGTATCTCCTGGAGAATATACATGGCTCATTGATAGTGGTGCTTCAAAGCACATGACAGGTCAAAAGAAGACTCTCTCAAAACTTGAAGAAAAGTCTTCTCCACAAAAGGTATCTCTAGGAGATGATTACCAATATCCAATCAAGGGAATTGGTGAAACAAGCTACAAGCTAGATTCTGGAACACCCTTGAAGATGAAAGAAATTTTATATATACCAGGTTTGAAGAAGAACCTACTCTCTACCTCAGCACTAGATAAGAAAGGTTTTAGAGTTGCTTTCATAGATGGTCAAGTACTTATGTGGCCCAAAGGAAAATGAATTGAAGATGCAGTTGTCATCGGTGAAGAGGAAGGAGGTCTCTATAATCTCAAGGGACATCCAGAAGTTTCCCTTGATCATGAAACCTCTAGCCCTAGTGAGCTATGGCATAGAAGATTAGCTCACATTAACTATAAATCCCTACCCTATGTAAGCAAGGTGGTCATAGGATTACCAGACTTGAAGGTTGATCATAATGGCTCATGTAAAGGATGTGAAAAAGGGAAGAATGTCAAGAACCATTTTCCAAAGAGTGAAACAAAGACTAAGAACATTTTGGAGCTAATACACTCAGATGTATGTGGACCAATGCCCACCACTTCCCTAAGTGGGTTTGAATACTATCTCTCATTCATTGATGACTATTCAAGGAATACTTGGATATACTTTCTAAAAGGTAAGAATGAAGTCTTTGGAAAATTCAAAGAGTTCAAGGCCTTAATATAAAATCTCTCAGAAAAGAAAATCAAGATTCTCAGAATAGATAATGGCAGAGAATATACTTCAAAGGACTTTGAAGGCTTTTGTAAGGAAGCTGGAATCAAGAGGGAACTAACCACTCCCTACAATCCCCAACAAAATGGGGTGGTTGAAAGAAAGAATAGAATCATCATGGAAGTTGTAAAGACCATGATACATGATCAAGATCTACCCATGTATTTATGGGCTGAAGCAGCTAGGACAACAGTCTATGTGCAGAACAGACTATCCCATAGTGCTCTTGAATTCAAAACTCTAGAAGAAGTGTTCACAGGAAGGAAGCCTGAGGTATGTCATCTCAAAATATTTGGATGTCCTATGTACGTTCACATTCCAAAAGAAAAGAGAACCAAGTTGGATCCTTCTGGTAAGAAGGGAATATTTGTTGGATATTGTGAATCATCCAAAGCCTTCAGAATTTACATACCAGGTTTTCATCATATGGAAATAAGTAGAGATGTAACATTTGATGAAGAAGCAGCTCTCAAGAAATCCAGGAAGTGTCAACTTGAAGAAATCTATGAAGAAGATACACCTCCTAGAATCACAGAAGCTGTGCACTTTCCTGAAGATGATACACCAGAAGACCATGACATGATGGAACCACAAGAACCCCCTCTTACAAACTTATCTAGGAAAAGAAGGTCAACATGGGCTAGAGACATTATTCAAGGAGATGAAAGATATGGAGCTCCTGAAGGCTCCACTAGAGAAAGAAAGAAACCAAAACTAGTATCCAACTATGTGGCCTTGATGTGTGATCTTCTGGATCAACAATCTACTAGCTATGAAGAGGCAGCTCAGAAGAAAGAATGGGTAGAAGCAATGACAGAAGAATATCAGTCAATAATGAAAAATGATGTTTGGGATATAGTTCCCAAACCAAAAGATAAAAGTGTGGTTTCTTCCAAATGGATTTTTAAGATAAAACATGCTGCAGATGGTAGCATTGAAAAATATAAGGCAAGATTTGTAGCCCGAGGATTCTCTCAGAAAGAGGGAATTGACTATGAAGAAACCTTTGCACTAGTTGCTAGGTATACTTCAATTAGAACTATCATGGCACTTGCATCTATGATGAAGTGTAAATTACACCAAATGGATGTTAAGACAACTTTTCTGAATGGTGTAATTGAAGAAGAAGCGTACATAGAGCAACCACAAGGGTTTGAGATTAAAGATGGGAGAACTCATGTATGCAAACTGAAAAAGGCATTATATGGATTGAAGCAAGCTCCCAGAGCTTGGTACAGAAGGATTGACAATTTCTTAACAAGAATGGGCTTTACCAAGAGTAAAGCTGACCCTAATCTTTATCTCAAGGTAATGGATGATGAACTAGTTATACTATTGTTATATGTAGATGATCTATTTCTAACCGGAAATGAGAAACAAATTATTGAATGCAAGAAGAAGCTTTCTTCAGAATTCGAGATGAAAGATCTCGGATTAATGCACTACTTCTTAGGTCTAGAAGTATGGAAAGAACCAAAAGGAATCTTTCTAAATCAAGGTAAGTATGCTGTGGAGATTCTAAAAGGATTTGATATGTTGGAGTGTAAATCCATGGCCAGTCCCATGGACTCCAACTTGAAGTTATTAGTTAATGACTCATCAGAATTAGTGGACATAACTCTATATAGACAAATCATTGGGTCTTTGATGTATTTAACAAATACTAGGCCAGATATATGCTTTGTTGTAAATACCCTGAGTCTGTATCTAGTAGAACCTAAAAAGGTTCACTTAATAGTTGCAAAGCATGTAATGAGGTACCTAAAGGGTACATTAGATTTTGGTCTATATTATCTTGGAAATCATGAACTCATATTACATGGTTACTTAGATTCTGATTGGGCAGGAAGTATCTCAGACAGAAAGAGTACATCAGGTGGATGTTATGGTCTTGGATCTGCCATGATCTCATGGTTCAGCAAGAAACAATCTAGTGTGTCTCTCAATACTGTTGAAGTAGAATACATAGCTGCTTGCTCTGCTAGCTGTGAAGCAGTGTGGCTTCGGAAACTATTTTCTGGAGTGTTTGACTTAGAGATGGATCCCACTGTGATCATGTGTGACAATCAAAGTTGTATCAAAATGATAGAAAATCCTGTATTCCACGATAAGTCAAAACACATAGAGATCCGATACTTTTATATACGAGACATGGTGCAGAGAGGAGCTATCAAACTCGAGTATGTGAGTACTGAGGAACAAGTTGCTGATATACTAACCAAACCCCTGTCTCATGTGAAATTTGAATACTTCCGAGACAAGCTTAGTGTAGCTCAAAAGGACCCTCCTCGAAAGGGGGAGTAGTATCGTCACTGATGATGAGGATACCTGTTTACCACTCTTAGATATTTATGCTTATTTAGATTTAGATTTCTTACACTTAGAATACTTATATTACTTTTCTTTTACTTTGATGATATATGTATTGATGAGGATACATGTTTTGATGATGTATGTATTGATGAGGATACATGATATATGTATTGGTGAGGATACATGCTTTGATGATATATGTGCTTTGATGCATTGATGAGGATACATGCTTTGATGATGATACTTGTATTATTACATATTGATGTATTGATGAGAATACTTGTATTGATGATATATGCACATATATTAATGTACTTGTATGGATGAGGATACTTGTACATGTATTGATGAGAGGGTTGGATCATCCTTGGATTTCAGTCCTAAAGAGAGCCATAGACATGATGTCTCCGAGAATGAGGGTTGGATCATCCTTGGACTTCAGTCCTAAAGAGAGCCGTAGACATGATGTCTCCGAGAATGAGGGCTAGATCATCCTTGGACTTCAGTCCTAAAGAGAGCCGTAGACATGATGTCTCCGAGAATGAGGGATGGATCATCCTTAGAATTCAGTCCTAAAGAGAGTTGTAGACATGATGTCTCCGAGAATGAGGGCTGGATCATCCTTGGAATTCAATCCTAAAGAGATCCGTAGACATGATGTCTCCGAGAATGAGGGCTGGATCATCCTTGGACTTCAGTCCTAAAGAGAGTCGTAGACATGATGTCTCTGAGAATGAGGGTTGGATCATCCTTGGACTTCAATCCTAAAGAGAGCCATAGACAAGAGATCTCCGAGAATTGAATGATAGGACTAGATCATCCCTGGACCTTGGTTAAAAAGGTACATCATAGGACTGGATCGTCCCTGGACCTCGGTTCAAAAGGTACATGATAGGACTGGATCGTCCCTGGACCTCGGTTCAAAAGGTACATGATAGGACTGGATCGTCCCTGGACCTCGGTTCAAAAGGTACATGATAGGACTGGATTGTCCCTGGACCTCGATTCAAAAGGTACATGGTAGGACTGGATCGTCCTTGGACCTCGGTTCAAAAAGTACATGACAGGATTGCATCATTTATTGACCTATGTCCTAAAGAGAGCAGGATTGATCATCCTGTAATATGATCATGTGTATTGCAGGGTATATGATGCTGATGATCGTATGATGATGATGCTGATGATCGTATGATGACAATGCTGATGATCGTGAGATGACAATGTTGATGATCGTATGATGACAATGATCGTGTGATGACAATGCTGATGATCATGAGATGGCGACGCTGATGATCGTATGATGACGATGATGTTAATGTTCCAGTAACTAGTTGAGTTATTGATGATGATGTATTGAAGAAAGCTTCCGATGATATATAGATGTATCATGTATGATGTAGTCGATGACTCCTTGCTCTTGCAGATGTTGTTATAATATCCTTCTCGTCAAGGGGGAGTGTTGAATATTGTAACTTCTAAGAATATTATATTTGTACATTATTATTCCGGAGATGTTTCATCCCTCCGAGGTGATTCTATTATGTATCCGGAGATGTTTATTCCTCCGATGATTTGTGGTAACTAGGGTTATTAGACCCACCATGTGGGGTTCAGCCTTGAGTTTATATTTTAGGGGTTATTAGACTTCTAAAGGAGAGGTCGGCCCCATTAGGAATTTTGGTCAGTCGGGAACTAGTATAAGTAGAGGAGGAGAGCTCCTCATTTGACACACTTCCACAACTCAGAAAGTAGCGCACTTGTGTCTGGGAGGTCTGCATGTGAGGTAGAGAAGAAGGACAAGTCTTGGAGCACATCTTGTATTTTGGTTGATCATCTTATTGAGGAAAGCTTTGCTGGGTTTTCTACCCCATGAGGGTTTCCCAGGGTAAATTCTGTGTCTATCTTGTGATTATGTTTCTTTCAGTGATCTTGCTAGTCTATTTGGTTTAAACTTAACATTTGGCTCCACCTTTACATGATTTGCCTAAGCACCTGGAAAAGGTTTTACCTAAGTATGATCCTGGAAAAGGAATTTCGGTTGAAGATCACCTTAAGAGATTTTATTTGGATTTGAACCTCCTGAATGTAGAACATGAAGATGTAGTTTGCAGAAATTTTCCGTTCACATTTGAACCTAAGGTTTCTTCTTGGTATTTTAGTTTTCAAGCCAATTCAATAACTGATTGGGAAGGTTTGGAGAAATTTTTTCTAATTAAATTTGGTAGTCAAAAGACTGTTGCAACGCTTATGAAATAATTGCTATCTATGAGGATGGAAAAGAAAGAAAAGGTATAGGAATTTAATCAGAGATTTACCACCCTGTTAAATAATTTTAGTGCTGCAAAAAGACCCACAGAAGAATCATTGGTAGAATATTACACTACAACACTCGATCCACCCATAGTTATGTTTGTTAAAAGAACAAAGAAGCTTACTTTTGTAGAAAAATTTGAAGAAGCCAAGAAAGTAGAAGCTGAAGTGGATAGTATTGATAAACATTCACTTGATTTGGAAGCAAAAAAAAAACCAACAAGAATCCTTTGTTGTTATCTAGGCCTAAGGAAGAATCATCATGCAAATTAGAAAATGTGGTTAAGATGATGCAGAAACTATCCAATAAGATTGTAGATCTTGAAAAGGACAAGGCAGCTAGTATGTCACGAAAACCCTTCAAGACTTTCTACAAGAAAAGGGAAGAAGGTGGACAACCTCTCCCACCTATAAACAATTATGTTGTCCTAAATTTAAACGAAGTAGGCATAGATCATTTCTGCACTTTTCATCAAGAACAACATTCTGAAAAGAGCTGTCAATAGTGGATAAATTTGATGAGCTTGGTCATGAATCAATAGCTAGATGCTCAAATAATGGATCAAGAGGATCCCCAAGAAGAGTAGGTTCTTGAACAAGGAGAACCCGCTCTAGACACCACAATGGTATTATGGGATTGGGTGCCATTAACAGAATTGATTGAGAAAGATGCTGAAGAAAATCAAGTTTCAGTCGTAAATGTCACTACTCAAAGTAGGGGTCCGGTTGTTGATCCAAGCCCGACTGTCCCCAAACCTAAGGTTGCAAAAGAAATGCCAAAGAGACACATAACTGTCATTCCGCCACAGCCTAAGGTAAATCCTGCAGTAGTTAAAGAGATAAGCCCGATAATTAGTGAAAATCCAAAGGCCACAGTGAACAAAACAAGTAATGGCGAGAAAATCCAGGAATAATACAATATGGGGTATGATGTTGTCAAAGATATTAAGAAAACCAAAGCAAACATTTCTATTTTTGAATTGTGAAATCTACCCCATCAAAGAAATAAATTATTAGAAGCTTTTGACCCACAATTTAGCGGTACCGTAGAATACACTGAAGTAGACACTGAAATAAATGAAGCTAGTATCGGTGGTAAATCAAAATCTCAGACCCTGCTGTTTCTATTGACCTTTGAAATTTTTAATCACAACGTACACAATTGTTTGGTCGATTCCGAGGCTTCTTCGAATGTTATGCCATTATCTATCTGCAAGAAAATTAATGGACAACCAATACCATCCCCATCTTAGATCATACAGTTGGATATGACTGTTGTTAAAGTAATTGGAGAAATGAAAGATGTACTTATTAGACTATCTGCAGATCCTAGAGTATGACAATTCATAGATGTTATGGTGGTGGATATACCCGAGGCTTATGTCTTAATATTGAGCAGGGACTGGTCTATGAAAATGAATGGTTACTTTGCAACTGACTGATCTTTCTTGTGGTTACCATACCAAAACAGGAAAAACCAAATCTAGATACCGAGAGAGCCTCATATGAAGCACAATGTGACCCAGTTAGAGGAACAGAACGAAGCTGTAAATTTTTCATCTTCAGTGTTGGGAAATTATTTTTTAGAGATCAAGCCAGGGAATTATCAATCAACAGATATTATCCATGACACTGACGAACAGTCCAATCTCCTTCATTTTTCTCGAACTGACAAAATTAATTGTAGCATAGTAGAATTAGTCATTGACTTAGGTGTTAACAATACTAACTTAATTAAAACAGAAAACACATTTTGGATTTTATACTTCGATGGTTCCAAAACTAAAGAAGGAGCCAGAGCCGGTTGTGTTTTGATTGACCCTGAAAAGAACAAGCATTTTTTTATCTTGTAGGCTAGAGTTTGATTGTACAAATAACATAGCTAACTATGAAGCTCTAGTTTAGGGAGTAAAAAAGGCTATTAGTTTGAATGTCAAATCCTTAAAATTGTTTGGTGACTCAGAGATAGTTGTCAGACAGGTAAGGGATATAATTCATTGTCTTTCTCCACACTTAAAAGGTTATCAATCTGAAGTTTGGAATTTGATTTCACATTTCGATGCTTTTAATATAAATTCTATTCCTAGATTACAAAATGTTGCGGTTGATTTGTTAGCTACTTCTGCTTCCAGGCTAGTGCCTACAAATAACAAATGCTCTATTGAATTGATTTTTAGGCCATCTATTCCCGATAATATCACAAATTTAAGGGTGTTTGATGATGATGATCAAATTATCAGCTTCTTAATTAACAAAGATGCTTTCCAGGAATCTATTATTGATGAAGATAAGCACGATTCAGATTTGTAGAATAAAGATGCAACAAAAGGAAACTTCATGCCAAAAGGAGTAAGGACTCTTGAAGGATTGTTTGATCTAGAAAAAATTTCAAGAGGCCAACAAATGTCAAAACTAATAGATCCTCTATGCAACATGAATTGGTAAACCTGGGCACAGAAGATGAGCCAAAATTTGTCAATCTTGGTAAATGTTGCTCGCTAGGCGAGAGGGATAAATTCATCAAACTGTTCTAGCAATACAAAGATGTTTTTGCATGGACTTATGAAGATTTGAAAACATATGATACTAGCATCATACAACACATAATACCAATGAATCCAGGCGTAAAGCCATTTCAGCAACAATTGCGTAGAATGCATCCGACGCTCGAGCCATTAATATAGAAAGAATTGAAAAAAATGTTGGATGCTAAGATAATCTTTAAAGTTCGGCATTCCGAATGGGTCACTAACTTAGTTCCCGTACATAAGAAGTTGGGAGAGATAATTTTGTGTGTGGATTTTCAGAACTTGAACAAAGGATCTAACAAAGATAACTACCCTGTACCACCAATGGACCAAATTTTACAGATGGTTTTCGGCTCAGAACTATTCTCCCTACTATATGGTTTCTCTGGTTATAATCAAGTACTAGTAGCAGAAGAGGATCGACTCAAAACCACTTTCCGTACGAAGTGGGGAACCTTTGCATATCGCAGAATGCCATTCAGTTTGATAAACGCAGGAGCTACATTTCAGAGAGCCATGGACATTGCATTTCGAGGATTGGTTGGCCACTGTGTAGTAATTTATCAAGATGATGTGACAGTATTTTCAAAGAAAAGAGAAGACCATGTTTTCCATTTGAAACAAATTTTTTATCGCTGCAGAAAAATATGGTATATCTCTAAATCCCAAGAAGAGTATTTTTGTTGTTCTTGAGGGTAAGCTCCTAGGTCATATCATCTCAAAGAAGGGAATATCAATAGATCAAAAGAGAGTGCAGGCTATCAGCAAGATTCCCATTCCCCATAACAAAAAATATATGCAAGATTCGAAGGTTTGTACCAGACTTTGCTCAGATTATGAAGCCTTTGTAGCAAATGGTAAAGCAAAGTGTGCAATTCAAGTGGACCGACATAGAGAAGACTTCCTTTAAAGACATTAAAACTGCCATAGCTAATGTGCCTTCTTTAAGAAGTCCATATTTTGAAAAGGATTTCATCATGTACACTTTCTCTTTGGATAACTCTCTAGCAACTGTGCTCACTTAGAAGGGAGAATCAGGAGACAAGTATCCAATAACCTTTATGAGCACTGGTTTGCAGGGTGCTAAACTGAATTACCCCGCTGTAGATAGGAAAGCATATGTAGTATTTAAAGTGAGGAAACAATTCAGGCAGTATATCCTAAAGAAAAGAACCAGAGTCATAGTACCTCACCTTGATCTTAGATATCTGTTTGTACAAAAGGAATTGGGTGAAAGGAGAGGAAAGGTGACTTAATTCTGAAGTGGGATCACCCACATGATGGTAAGGGAATGCATGCAAAATTTCAACAACTATGGCTTGGCCCTTACCAAATTTCTGAGAAGTTTGGTCCGTCAACATACAAACTGAAAGACTTGCAAGGGGAGGAAGAAAATATCCCTATCAACGGCCTTTCTTTAAAGCAATACTTCACTTAGATTTGTAGTTACCTTTTGTACATAAATAAACATCGTTTTTCTTTTCTAAGTTTACTTTTCTGTTTGAGTTGTTTTGAGTTTTGTTTTCTTTCATTAGATTCTTTAGTCTGTTTGTTTGATTGCTTTCATTCAGTTGTCTCCTTATTTCCTGATTCCTTTATTTTGTTTTAATAAACATGTTGATGCCTCAAAAATCGTTGCATCAATCAGTGAGGGATTCTCCCCAGTAAGCGATCCCAATTAGATCGCCCACCGTTTGGTGTAGGGAATCCATCCAGTTAACGGTTCCAGCGACCGTGTGAGGTTTAAAGATTTGTTGATTTTGCATCAGTTGCGGCCCAATCCAACATTTATATTTTTTTGTTTAAGATGATATGCATGTGCCCTAAATTAAATGCATGCGTCAAACAAATCTATTCTAAGCTAATTAAATCTAAATTAACCTATCCTTATAAGGAGCAAATTTAAAAGATGAGTAATAAACTGGAAATGCAACCAAGAACTCCACAGATAGCTGTTAAATTGAATAGAAGCATTTACAGCAGAAAATAAAGATTATCAAAGATAGCTCTGATAGAGACAAACATTCTGTTACCCATTTAACATAGAAATTTTGCAAAGGAAATGAAACCATTCATAGCAGAGAATTAATTCACAATAGCCAGGAAAGAGCTCACAGGAAATGTATGAAAGATGCAGAAATAGTTCAGCAATTATCCAACACGATCCCAAGCAAGTACTGTGCAGGCTTCCACAGGCCAAAATGATTTTCTTATTCATGTAGCAGAAATAGTTCACATACAAGACAGAAATGTCCTTTCACCTACCAAAAGTCCTTTCTATTCCCTTCTAATCAGCTATATATAGCTTTACAAAATGTGCTAGGAGCTGCCACCTATACCCTAACCGTTTATATTCCTCTAATTTGTCTTGAAGTCAAATATGGATTGAAGACAACCTTAAATTGAAGTCAACCATGGATTGAAGTCTACCTTACTTAAAAGTCAACTATTGATTTAAGTCAACCTTAAACTATTATTATCTATTGATTGACATCAACCCTTGTTCAAAGTAAACTTTACTTGACACTCAATTACAGTTTGAAATCAACTATAGATTGAAGTCAACCATACAAATATTATTATTATTAATTATTTAATTTTTATTTATTTATTTATTATCTATTATTTATTTTCTATATTTTAATTTATAAATATTTCTTTTTATTTTATAATAATAATAATAATATTAGTAAGAATAATAATAATTTTATTAATAATAATAATTCACTAATCATTGCTTATATAATCCATATTATTAATAAATATGATTTATTAATAATAATTTCAACCAAATTTTAAGAAATCTTTTTGATTAAAAAATATTTAGAAAAAAGTACCCAAATTTTACACCATTAATATTAATATTTTCATAAATTAGATTGTATAAAAGCTAACATGTGTGGAATAATAGATATCATTCATTAGATTCATTCAAAATTTTAGCATTTAATATTTCATTTCCCTTCCCTCTGCCTCCATTTCATTTCATGTATCGTAAGTTTTTCCCATCTCCTCCACTCGTGGAATGTCTTTCGTTCCGACGCCTTTTTTTTTACCACGTCCATTTTTTTTAGTTTTATCTTAATTGTTTATTTCGTATGTGGCCAAGCTTCGCAACTACACTCTTCTTTATCTCTAAGTTTTCTTTCTATGATCTTTTAAAGCTTTTTTTTGGACATATATTTTTGAATATATAAATAGATTCAGTACTTTCAAATACTCCCATGGCACCCAAATTATGCAATTTTTTATAGATAATATATGTGCTTTTAAGATTTTTTAAAGATTTCTAACAAAATAAAATTAGACAAAAAATATGCTCCGAAAATATTAAAAACTTAAAATATTTAGACCACACCGTTTTTTTTCCCTTTAGCTTTCACATTTCCCAATGATAATTATGGATTTATTGATTTGTTTTATGGTATAAATTTGATTGAAAATATAATATTTTATTTAGCACATTTTTTATGATGTGTAGTTAATTTATTATTATCAATGGAAATGTAATTTTTTTTTCAATATTTTCATCATAAAAGAATGGCATGGATATATACCCTTCTAACTCAAATTAAGACCATCCCTTCAAATTTGATCACAACTTCTTATTACTTTTTCCAAGAAAAAAAACCTATATTATGTTAATATTACTAAATTGGTGTGAAATTTTAATTGGATTAAGACTTGAAAATACAATTAGAAAATGATACATTATTGTGATGCATGCCAAATAAATGTGTTGATTTAAATGGATTATAGAGTAGCTAGGTGCTCTACAATCCAATATTGGAGATATGTTATAGCATGTAACACAACATTTCCAAAAATAAAAAATAAAATAATAATTTTAAAAATTAGATGCCAGCTTAATGAAAAAAAAAATATATAGCTAACGATGACAACCATAACCCACACCACAAAAGAATAATATATCATCTCTATTATCCATTTAAATTTAAATTTTACAAAAGTTATAACAATGAAGACCAACATAGATCCATCTTAAATTCATATCTACCAAGCATTTAGAGAGATCAAATTTATTGAGTAAATTTTATGACATTAAGAAAAAAATTTACACCTTAAGAAATTTGATCCCTCTCACTGCTTAGTAGATCAAGGTATAACATGGATATATGTTGGTAATAGAATTATGAAGTAGGTCAATCCATTGAGAGCTAGATGAAATGGAGAAATAAATTGCAAAAACACGCTTGAAAAATAAAAAATGTAATAAGAAAATCATAATGTTAAGATGGAGAATAAATTGCAATGTCCATCTAGTATTGGAATGCCTTGGTTTTTAGAGAGATTAGAGTTTTTTTTTCCAACGGATTCAACGATATTAGTCTAGTTGTCTATATTTTGACTTCACCATAGGCATATCTTATCCCTGATGGTAAATACTATATGGATATCTAGGGATTTAGAGGATAAATGGATTCACTTGTTTAGCAATGTTTGTTCATATAGGCTTTTCTATAAGTTTAGAGTTATTGCATGGTTGGTTTACTATGGTTAGGATAATTAAGAGTGGGATTTTTTTATGGCATTTTCTTATTTTTTAACATTCCAAAATAGTGAAGCACTTATTTTTGTTGTGTCAGTATATTAAGTGGTGTTGGAGGTTTCTTGAGGATTAATGTTGCATTGATTGGCAATATTTTGTATTTTTTTTTTGGTGCACATGTTTTCCCTACACTTGTAGGGGATCACAATTTTATTTATTATGTATAATATTAGGTGCAAAGAAATTAGGTTATATTAACCCACAAGTCATTATAATAATTCAAAGGTATACGCATAAAATAGAAAGCAAAGAGGCATGCTGGCTTTCATTAGTCAGACATTAGAAAATGTGAGCTATCCCTGAGCTGGCTCCTCGGTTGACTTGGGTGCTTCTGCGGCTACTGGTGTTTCTTCTAAAACTAACGCTACTGCAGCAATTGGAACACTCTCTGAGGTCGAAGCTTGGTTGGCTGTCAGTGCCCTGTCTACCTCTGCTATGTAATTTCCCCACTGATTCGCTTCCTTTACAATATTGACTCCAACCAAGGGAATCATAAATCTAAGAGACACTTCTTGCTTGGAAAGCTCTTCTGCTAGGATAATCATTTCTGCCATGGTGGCTCGGAGACTTTCTTCTAGGCAGTGTTTATAAATAGCAGTCTGGCTGATAAATTGGTGCAGGTCTTCTGTGGTCAAGATGTCTAGCTTCTGCACATATTCGCTTTCTTCCTTGAGCCCCACATTCAGGTCAGATAAACATTGTGCTCTATCTGGGAATTATTCTATCCTCTGGGGCATGGCCATTTGACAACTTTCCTGTGTGGATCGTATTTTAGAATGCAAATTCTTACACCGCTCATAAGTAGCTAGGGTTACGGTGGCCAACTTTACTCCGCAATCTTTAGAATAATCCAATGTGCGCACACCTGTCTGTATTCGACAACAGGCTTAAGGAGAAGAGTTGTTGGGAATCTTGATTTCCCTTCTCTCCACTCAATGTGTTTCTTAATCTCTCCACTGATACGTGTATGCTTCCTCTCGACCTTGGTGGTTTCGACATTGATTTCCTTAACCTTGGCCATTATTGCCTTTAGTTTGTATATTTCCTCTGATAGGAGTTCTTGGAAGCTGTAGGTCCTTCTTAGTATTTCACAGGCTTGCTCATGGAAGGGGCTAATGTCTCCCATTTTGTTGTTTTCCAGTTCCAATTGTTGTTCTAACAATTCGTTGCCTTCTTGCAACTTTATCATGTGTTCCTTCAGGTCATCGATCTGCTGAACATTGTCAAACTTCTCCGATTCAAGCTTCAAGTTTTTATCTTCAAGTTCTCCCTTTTCTGCCTCTATAACCCTTACTTGCATTGCCAAAGCTCTCCTATAAACTTCCAGCTGTTGGAGCGTTTCATTTAATTCTTCCTTTTGAGATGTGAGAGCATCATTCCTCTCGATCATCAAATTGTATAATTCTACTCTTTGACTAAAGCTTCTTGCAACTGATGGGTTTTCTCTTTCTCTAGACTCAATTTATATCCTAGTATGTTGACATTGTCTGCAGTTGCTATAACCGTGGCTATGGAGATGGATGATAGGATTCTAGCATCCTCCTCTGTGTTCTACATGACTATGGTTTCATGTGTAGTGATGATGTCTGGCCAAAAAGGTCTTTTCAACCTGGAACCTGTCTCTTTAACAATGGTTTTTCTTTTCTTGTTGTAAGCGACCTTTTTCCATTGAGCGACTGTACTGCCTTTTGAGGGTGTAAAAGGGACAATCGGGAGGTCCCTTATGGGGGAACCCATATCTAAGTCTTGCATGTCTAGGATTTTGGGGTCAGCATCCTCTTTGGATTTATTTTCTTCTTCTTTTTTTCTTTGTGCCTCTTCCTCCTGCTCCCTTATTAGCGTGTCATCTTCTTTCTGGTTCGCGTTTCTTTCCAATCTGATCCTCTCTTCTTCTTGAGTCCTCTTTTCTTTAGCTTCGGCTGCTTGGACTCTTAGAGTCTCTTCTTCTCGGAGTTTATCCTCTTTTTCCTTGTTGATTCTTTTCTCAGCTTCCTCTTGGATTTTCTTGGCTTGTTCCTAGAGCCTTGGTTCTTCTTTCGAGAGAGCCTCCGCAGTCCCCAAGATACCCTTTTCTTGCTGTTGATCTATTTTCTCCACAACATTAGAGTTCGAGCTGGCTCTTCCTTTGCCCAGTTGAAAAATCCGTAGCTCAGTCATATTGCTAACCCCTCTATATACTTCCTCATCTTGATCATAATAGTTATCATACTCAAAGGGAGTGGAGAGTTCTTTGCAATGTTGTGCAGCTTTGCCTTGTTGATCATTTCTGTGGAAAATATTTTCCCCGAAATGAAAGCTTTTCAACTCTGCGACAAAATATTTTACAGTTGCAATTCCTGAGAACTTGTAGGCCCCAACATAGAAAGGTAAAGGCGGGAGAGTAGCCTTCTTGGCCTTATACAGGGTATTACCAATTCCATCAATGAATACCTATCTTACTGCCTCCTTGTAGACTATATAATCCGTAGCATACCTAGGTAGGATATACGGGTTGTTGGAGCCTCCGTACATTCTTATGTAGGTACCTTCTAGCGAAAAATAGAAATCACCATATTTCTCTAAAACTTCCATGGTGTTCTCAGATAGGCAAGTGGGTTCTTCATTAAAAATTAATTCATATAGGGGCATGATAAACTCCTCACAAATGAGTTTGTAATGCCTTTTGTAATTCTGAGCCCAAAATATTTTGTAGGCAATGAACACTGAGCCATCCGCTGAGTTCCATATGCATCCCAACTTGGGAAAGAGGCATTTCACCACAATACAATCTATCAAGTAAGATGCCATATAATATTCTGCCTTCCTCTCCACTAACCCTTCTCGTGCAACCATTATAGATGATGACAAGCTGTCTGAGAGAATATCATCCCAGTTGAAAATTGTCCCTTTGAAAGCTACATAGTGGATGATGGGAACCCATTCCAGCATGAACATCGTCCCATCGGGTCTTCCAAAGATTCTGCTTAACATGAGAGCGATCAGTCTGAAAGAAGGCCTCAGATTCTGAACCTCATACTCCTCACTATCATTTTTTCTGATTTGTTTGCCCGAAATTAACAGCTTTCTTGCCATCTCTAGATTATCCATCTGGATCTCTTCCAACCATGCATCATCAAGCCGCTACCAGGCTTTGGGAAACTTGTAGGCCATTGAGATATAGGACGGGTGAAATGAGGCAAAAGCCTTTCCTTTTCTATTTGCTATAACGCTTGTCTCGGTGTTCGCATGCTGCAAAATCCATCCAATTACTTTCGAGCATGGGAAGAGCTCTGGATGTGTGGCCACCTTGGATATACAAGAGTTTATGATGTTCTGATATAAAAATTCTTCCTTAAGAAGAGCTTCAGGGAAGTCCCGATCTCTTATCATACGGTATACATCTCCCCAGTTTACTATTGGAGGCACGCGTGTGGTGCACTTGGTATCCTGGAATGTAGTTTCTACTCTTGTGCTTTCGTTAGTTTCCTTTGACTTTCTCTTGCCACCTTTGGCCATTTTTTTTTATTTTAAAAATCTTGTTCAATAATCAGACATGAATGAGAATATACAACGCAGCATCAACAACCCAAGCTAGCATCCTACTCATGATGATAAGATTCACATGCCAACTAAAACCTTCTAATTTCTCTTTGTTTCACCATTTCAAAACATATTATTTCATAATCTTGTAGGCATAGGGCGCAACATCAATAATTCAAATTTACCATTTTATTCATACGATTGAAGCCTAAATGCAATTTAAGAGACTCTTTAGTTTAAACATTTACCTCACATGTTGTGCAAAACTAAAACTGCTTTAGTAGGGCGCTATTTTACACTCATGAAATAAAGCGGACATGCATTTCAAAATGACAAACTGTACGCACAAAGCGATCCTGAGTACTACGTTCCAAAGCGCAAAACAACGTAAACTTTCATAGTTGGGTAAGAATACCGACGCTCTTCATAGAAGGGTGGATGGGGCTAGTTTGGAGATTTACAAAAATTGACGGCTTAATGGGTGTTCAAGGTCCCGGGGATATCCACTTTCATACGATAACCGAACTTTGGTGCGTTTAAATGGAAAAAAGGCATGGGTTGCTGCGGCCGTGGTTAAACTACACAACTTGATGTGAATAGGAAAACATGAATATAACCATGCACATAACATTCACCTTATCCACACAATCTAGTCCATGAGGCTTGATAGGGTACTTACCCGTTGAAAGACAATGGTAGGTAGGCATTGATACCACGACGGAACCGGTGAGCCTGTTGTAACAGATGTTCACAACCTTGGATGGAAACGAAGTGAGCGATCTGACCAATGGAAACAATGAAAACCCAACAAGGTTCATACCCTATATAAATAAAAATGGTACATGCAAGCCATTAATAGGGTGGTTGCAGGCCATTAAAAAGGGGTTAAAGCAACATACAGATGGGTCAAATCGACCTTTTTCTTAATAAATGTGACTGCCAAAAATCGGAAAGACTCGATTAAGGTCTCTGTCTCCTGTGGAAAGAAAGGCTGAGTTTGCCTGCCATTGCGGGAGAATTTTCTGAATGTTTCCGCAAAGGGGAAGTGTGCCGTGACGCATTGGTGAGTTTGTCTGCCTTTGCGGGAGAGTTATATGAGTTCTTCCGAAAATGTGCCACTCTACCCGCTGGTGCGGAAGTGTTTCTTGAAGACCTTTGCTATTGCGAGAAAGATAGACCAGTATTTCCGCCATGGTGACTCATTCATACAAATCCTATCGCTTGCGGAAGAGTTGGGCGAAGTCTCCCGCCGTTGCGGAGAAACTTGGTGAATTTGTTCCGCCGCGGGTCCACTTGATCAAATATTTCACCTTTTCAGAGGCTTTAAGATAAGTTTTCCACCGCGGCTTGACTTAGTCTTTTTATTCCACGATTTCAGAAAGTTTGGACCAACTCTTCTGCCGTTGTGGCAAGGTTAGCTTCAGAGCTTCTGCCGTTGTGGCTCAGAACCTTGAGTTTTACTTAGGCGAAAAAATGAAAAAAAAACTCAAAGCAAAATACTTTTCTTTAGGGAAACTAAGTATGGAAAGAATTTAATGTCCAAATATCCTTAGGCAAACTTCTTCTCAAAAACAAAGGAGGGGGCCCCCAATATTTTCAAAAAATCTAGGGGGGGATGTTGTAGCAACAACAAATGGCGATTCGTTGGTGAACACAGATCTCTGAAACAAACTCATCTCAAGGCCAGGAAACTTACAAAGTGCTGACTACATGTGCAACCAAATGTCTCCATAGTTCAGCCTCGAAGAATGCAGTGATCAATCTTATCATAATGGTGATGAAGGGAAAGGCAGCTTTGACTCAGATTTATTTAAAACTCTCTAAGCGCCAAAGTGTGGGGTTCATTTTAAAAGTTTTTTCTTTCAGAAGCTTACTAGTATAAGACTCCACAGCATCATGACAATCTCTCATAGACACATTTGTTTGTTCCTCATTCCCATGTTATTTCGCATCCTTTTGGAAGTTTCTTTAATTCACGGCTTTTACCGTTTTGAGTCTTCTAGAAATAAATTTCTCCTGCTTTCAAAATTCGATATAGGTTCTTCAATCCAAAATGTCCTTTTGTGTGAGCGAAAAATTTGTTTGATTTCATGCTTCACAGACGGAGAAGAACCTTGCTGGTTTGGTTTATTTGAACAGCTTGCTTGATTTGAAAATTTCCTTGCTTTTCTCAGCCATGCTTTGATTGAGATGATAATTTATGGAAACCAGACTCTTTGACATATGCCTTTTGGCTTTTACTTGTAGCATGGGATCATTTTAAATACCATATATCTGTGAGACATGCTTCCTCTCCATGGGTCCGTCATAGTGAACTTCTTGAGACAGTTATTAATGTAGAGTGAATGGGGCCCTGAGTTAGTCAGAAGGAAATGCTAGATCTTAGCTATTTGACAGGGGTTACTTTGACTAAACAGCAAAGAGGATCTCTGCATTCTAGAAAACTGATCAGTGAAAGCAAAGTTACAAATATGTATTTCCTTTATCAATGAGCTTCTTCATGACCATTCTTTTGAGTTTTCTGGAATCTCATCTCTCAGCTACACCAAAAATGAGCTTGGCTTTTCTTAAACAAAGGCCTTAATAAAAAAGGGAAACAAACAAAACAAAACAAAACAAATCAACCTAACTAGCAGACTAAAAGGTAATCAAAGCAATTAAACTAAAACAAAACAAAAGAAACAAACCAAAACAGAAAAAATAGTGTTTTATTTATGTACAAGAGCCCGCCTAGAACTCATGCGAAGTATTGTTTCAAGGTGAGGCCGTTGAAAGGGAGATTTACTTCCTCCCCTTGTAGGTCTTTCAATTTATAGGTCGACGAGCCAAGCTTTTCGGAAATTTGGTAAGGTCCAACCCATAATTGTTGAAATTTTGTGTGCATTCCCCTACCATTATGCTGGTGGTCCAATTTCAAAACTAAGTCACCTACTTCAAAATTCCTCTTATCAGATTTTTTTCTTATCAAACCATCTTTTGACTATGTCTTGGTGATGGTGGAATTGGTCTTTGGCCTTTTGTTGCGATTCTTCAAGTTTCAACAGGGTGTTGATCCGTGATTGGAGGGATTGACTACTAGAACCTCAGGAAGCTTGGGACAACTGTAATGATGGGAGTAAAATATTCAGAGGGAGAATGGCTTCCTTACCACATACCAAAGTGAAAGGAGAAACAGTTAAGGCATTCTTGGGAGTGACCCTATCTGCCCATAAAGCATTTGGGAGGGCCATGTGCCAGCTTCTCTGGTTTTCAATCACAGTTTTCTTAAAGATCCAGATGAGATTTTTATTGGTAGACTTAGCTAATCCATTCCCTTGGGGATAGTAATTGGATGAATAATGTAGTTTAATTCCTTTCTCATACATGAATTCATTAATATTTATTGACGAAAAATAAGGTGAATTGTCAAAGACTAGGGAAATTGGAACCCCAAACCTAGTTATGATGTGTTCCTCCATGAAGTTGATGACTGCATCTTCATTAACTTTACGTAGCAGGATAGCTTCAGCCCATCTTGTAAAATAATCTGTAGTAGTCAGAATGTACCGATGCTGCAGCGAGGAGTTCATGTTTATTTCTCCAATAATATCTATACCCCATTGCTCAAATGGTTCAGTGATGATAACTGGCTGCAAGGGGCCTGCTGCTTTAGGTAGCTTTCCAACACTTCTTTGACATACATCGCAATTTCTAACATAGGCGTGAGCATCCCTGAAGAGAGTAGGCCAACAGTACCCTGCTCTGACAATTTTGTGGGATGTAGTATCCCTAGAGTAGTGTCCCCTAGCGGGGCCATCATATAATTCTTTGACCACATTGCTCACATTTTCTTTTTCCAAACATCTGAGGAAAATGCCATTGTAATTTTTCCTAAAGAGCACTCCTTCAATGATTTGGTATATTACTGATTTGAGATGGAGAGCTCTTCTTTGCTTCAAGTTACAGTGCTCTGGCAAGTAACCTGACTGTAGATAGTGCACTAGGTCCTTGTACCAAGACTTCGGCGTTGTAAAAATTGGACATACATCAATCATGTTCAGTTCGGCTTCATTACTCCAATCTAGCTCTTCATTAGCTGAGTTTTCCGTAAGCAATTTGCACAGACCTTAACCTTTGATAATAGTGGCTGGTTTTAAATTCTAAGTCATACTCTTGAAGAGCAGTGACCCAGTTTCCTCTTCTTTCTCCCAATTCTTTCTGAACGAAAAGAGATCTAACAGTGGTATGAGGGACTATGAATTTAGTTCTATTTTTTTAGAATATATGGCTTGAACTATTTTACCGCTTTGAAAACTGTGTATGCTTGCTTATCTACCACGAGGTAGTTCAGTTCAGTTCCCTGCAGACCAGTTCTCATAAAAGATATTGGGTATTCATCTCCTGATTCCTCCTTTTGAGTAAGCACAGCTGCGAGAGAGTTATCAGAAGCAAAAGTATACATTATGAAATATTTGTCAAAATCTGGACTTCTTAAAGAATGTGCCTTGGCTATAGCAGATTTGATTTCTTTGAATGAAAACTTTTCCAAGTCTGTCCACTTAAATTGTACACTCTGCTTGACCATTTGTTGCAAAGGTTTAACGATCTGAGCGAAGTCTGGTACGAACCTTCGGACAAAATTTATGGTGCCCATGAATGATTGCATAGACCTTTTACTGTGAGGCATGGGAATCTTGTTGATAGCTTGTACTCTCTCTTAGTCTATCGAGATTCCCTCCTTTGAAATGATATGACCCAAAAGTTTCCCCTCAAGAACAGTGAAAACAATTTTCTTAGGGTTTAAAGAAATACCATACTTCCTGCAACGATCAAAGATTTGCTTTAGGTGGAAAACATGGTCTTCCATTCTCTTTGAGAAAACTGTTACATCATCCAAGTATACTACAACACATTGACCACCCAATCCTCGGAAAACAATATCCATGGCTCGCTGAAAGGTAGCTCCTGCATTGATTAAGCCAAAAGGCATTCTTCGATATGCGAAGGTCCACCACTTTGTACGAAAAGTGGTTTTGAGTCAGTCCTCTTCCACTACTAGCACTTGGTTGTAACTAGAAAAACCATCTAGTAAAGAGAAAAGTTCTGATCCTGACACCATCTTCAAGATTTGTTCCATTGGGGGCACAGGATAGTTCTCTTTATCGGAAGCTCTGTTTAAGTTCCGGAAATCTACACATAGTCTGATTTCTCCCGATTTCTTTCGCACGGGAACTAGATTAGCCACCCATTCAGAATGTCGGACTTTAAAAATAATCTTGGCATCCAACAATTTTTTTAACTCTTTCTGAATTAGAGGCTCGAGTGTCGGATGCATCCTTCTTAATTGTTGCTGAAAAGGTTTGACACCTTCCTTCATCGGTATTATGTGTTATATGATGCGGGTATCATATGTCTTCAGATCGTCATAGGTCCAAGCAAACACATCTTTATATTGCTGAAAAAGTTTAATGAACTTCCTCCTTTCTTCCGGTGTACAACATTTACAAAGATTAATATACTTTGGTTCGGCTTCTGTGCCCAGGTTTATTAATTCATGCTGCATGGATGAGCTATGGGTTTTGGCATTTACAGGTCTCCTGAACTTGCCTTGCATATCGAACAGTGCTTCTAGATTTCTCACTCCTCTGGACACGAAATTCCCTCTCATAGTATATTTAGTTTGTAAATCTGAATCATGCTGCGCTTCATCTATTATAGCCTCTTGGAAGACATCTTCGTTTGTTAAGAAATAAATGATCTAATCATCATATCGAATACTCTAATATTTGTGATGTTGTCTGGACCATAAGGCCTGAAAATTAATTCAATAGAACATTTATTATTAGTGGGCACTAATCTGGAAGCGAAAATAGCTAACAGATCAGCTGTAGCGTTTTGCAACCTTAGGACAGAATTGATATTAAAAGCATCAAAACATGAAATTAAATTCCAAACTTCAGCCTGATAACCTTTTAAAAGTGGTGAAAGACAATGAATCGTATTTCTTATTTGCCTAACAACAATTTCAGAATCACCAAAGACTTTCAAAAAGTTGACATTAATACCAATGGCTTTCCTCAACCCGTGAATGAGAGCTTCGTATTCTGCGGTATTATTAGTACACTCAAATTCTAATCTACATGATAAGAAATGTTTGTTTCCATCAGGATCAATTAAAATGCAACCGGCTCCGGATCCTTCCTGAGTCTTGGAGCCATCAAAGTAAAGTGTCCATAAAATATTGTCCTCTTTAACTAAGTTAGTTTCATTATTGTGTAAATTAGTAACTAAATCTACTATGTTACAATCAATATCATCATCCCATGAAAATTGAAGGAGATCGGACTGTTTGTCTGAAATATGGCTAACCTCTTCTAATTGGTAATTCCCAAGTTCGATTTCCAAGAAGTAATTCCCTAAAACTAAAGACAAAAAAGCTACAGCTTCATTCTTTTCTTCTAGCTGAGTAACATTTTGTTTCATGTGTGGCTCCCTTAGTATTTTGATTTGGTTTTTTCTATTTTGATAGGGTAGCCACAAATGAGACCAATCTGTTGCAAAATAACCATTTAGTTTCGCAGACCAGTATCTACTCAAAATTAAACCATATGCCTTAGGGATATCGACCACTATTATATCAATGAATTGACATACTCTAGGATCAGATGACAACCTAATAAGTACATCTTTCAGTTCACCAATAATCTTGACAGCAGTTCTATCTAATTGAATGATTTGAGATGGGGATGGGATTGGTTGTCCATTAATCCTTTTGCAAATTGACAAAGGCATGACATTCAAACTAGCACCTCAATCTACCAAACAATTATGCACATTGTGATTAAAAATCTCAAAGGTTAAGAGAAAAGGAAGAGTTTGAGATTTTGATTTTCCACCAATACTTGCTTCATTAATTTATGTGTTCTCGTCAGTGTTTACTACTGAGGCACTCATTTGTGGATCAAAGGCCTCCATCAATTTCTTCCTTTACTGCAGTAAGCTACACATATAAAAAATGGAAACGTTTGCTTTTGTTTTCTTAATATCCTCGATTATATCATAGCTCATGTCACATTCCTTTGAAATCTTTGATTGATTTTCTGTTCTGTTTGAAGAAGCTTGTGGCTGTTTGATTATTTCTAAGTTTGGTTCCTTAGTCACCATAGGAGCAACTGCTGGGTTTGTCTTGGGTTGGGGCGGAATGACAGTTAGGTGCCTTTTCGGTATTTGATTAGACCTGGCTTTAGGTGCTTCTGCAATTGGATCAATCAATGGGCCTTTACTTCTAGTAGTGATGTTAATAGATGTTGTTTGCACTTCATCTGCGAAATCTTCACAAGATGGCTCTTGGGTAGGAGTCCAATCCCAAAGGATCATTGTGGTGTTGGGAGAAGAATCTTCTTTTTCAAGAATTGGTTCTTGTTGGGGATTTGTTTGCTTAGGCATTTGTGCATCTAACATTTGGTTCATCACTAAACTCATCGAATTGATCCATTGCGGACAGTTCTTCTCCGAGTGTTGTTCTTGATGGAAAGTGCAGAAGTGGTCCATGCCTATTTCATTTAAGTTTAGTACAACAAAATTGTTTACTGGTGGGGTTGATTGTCCATTTTCTTTTCTTTTTTTATAGAACGGATTGAATGGTGGCCTTGAAGAGCTAGTTGCCTTATCCTTTTCTATATCTACAATCTTATTGGAGAGTTTTTGCATCATTTTTATGACATTTTCTAAATCTGCTGCGGGTTCTTCCTTATCCCTAGTTAACAAAAAAGGTTTCTTAACAGCTGTCGGCTTGACCTCTACATCTAGAGCATGTTTGGCGATGCTGTTAGCCTCTTCTTCTACTTTCTTGGGTTCTTCAAAGTTTTATGTTAGGGTAGGCTTTTTCGTTCTCTTGACGAACATTGCTAGCGGGGATTTTAGAGCTGTTGTATAATATTCTACCAAGCATTCCTCAGCAGGCTTCGTTGCATCACTAAAATTATTTAACAATGTTGTAAATCTTTGGTTAAACTCTTGAACTTTTTTATTATTTTCCATTCTCATAGACAACAATTCTTTCATAAGAGTAGCTACAGTTTTCTGATTGCCATACTTTTTAGAAAACACTTCTCAAAATATTCCCAACTTGTTATCGAATTAGCCTGTAGACTAAAATACTAAGAAGATACTTTGGGTTCGAAAGTGCAAGGAAAAATGTGACAAACCACGTCTTCGTATTCTACTAAATAAAAACTTTTGAGGTGGTCCTCAACGGAAATCCCTTTGCCAGGGTCGTACTTGGGCAGAACCTTTTCTGGGTTTTTAGGTAAATCGTGGAATGGTCCAACTACATTTAATGCTCCTCTGGCTCTCCATGCGGGTACGGCCATGACTCTAGGTGGAGAACGTGGTGGTGTATGTGGTGGTGAGTTGTGAGGAGTATGTCTTGGAGTGTGCTGTTGTTCTTGATTTGTGGGAGTCTCGGGTCTAAATTTGTCAAAAGGTTCAGTGATTTCTTCTAGAGACAAATCTAATAATTCTTCTAGGCTTTGAACGAGAACGGAATCCCTTGTACACTGAGGGTTTTTTCCAAGGAGCTCTGATTCTGGGTAACAGAGGAACTGTGGTTAATCCTCCAAGACTTCTAACATACGAGCGAGTATGTCTCTTGAAGCGGTTTACTTCCTCAAAAGGGATGACATACAAAGTCTCTTGCTGTTCTGTCTCAGAATGAAGATTTTCTTGATTTATTGATTCCAGATATGGAATGTCCGGGATAACTATTTCAGATGGGATTTCAATGGAAAAATTTCTTACAAAAGAGACTCTTCTTCTAGCCATGCACTGGTGGCCCTCCTTCTAGCGCCAAAAATGGTTGATGCCTAAAAAATCGTTGCATCAATCAACAAGGGATTCTCCCCAGTAAACGATCCCAATTAGATCGCCCACCGTTTGGTGTAGGGAATCCGTCTGGTTAACGGTTTCGGCTACCATGTGAGGTTTGAAGATTTGTTGATTTTGCATCGGTTGCAGCTCGATCCACTGTTTATATTTTTTTGTTTAAGATGATATGCATGTGCCCTAAATTAAATGCATGCATCAAACAAATCTATTCTAAGCTAATTAAATCTAAATTAACCTATCCTTATAAGGAGCAAATTTAAAAGATGAGTAATAAACTGGAAATGCAACCAAGAACTCCATAGATGGCTGTTAAATTGAATAGAAGCATTTACAACAGAAAATAAAGATTATCAAAGATAGCTCTGATAGAGACAAACATTATGTTACCCATTTAACACAGAAATTTTGCAAAGGAAATGAAACCATTCATAGTAGAGAATTAATTCACAATAGCCAAGAAAAATTTCATAGGAAATGTATGAAAGATGCATAAATAGTTCAGCAATTATCCAACACGGTCCCCAAGCAAAGTGTTGTCTAGGCTTCCATAGGCCAAAATGATTTTCTTATTCATGTAGCAGAAATAGTTCACATACAAGATAGAAATGTCCTTTCACCTGCCAAAAGTCCTTTCTATTCCCTTCTAATCAGCTATATATAGATTTACAAAATGTGCTAGGAGCTGCCACCTATACCCTAACCGTTCATATTCGTCTAATTTGTCTTGTAGTGCTGATATTACAAAAAGGAGAACTATCCCAATTAACTTTACAAGAAGGAACGTGAGTTAAAACCCAGAAGTCATTATAATAATTCAAAGGTATACGCATAAAATAGAAACCAAAGAGGCATGCTGTCTTTCATTAGTCAGATGTTAGCAAATGTGAGCTATCCCTGAGCTGGCTCCTCGGTTGACTTGGGCGCTTCTGAGGCCGCTGGTGTTTCTTCTAAAACTAACTCTATTGCAGCAACTGGAACACTCTATGAGGTCAAAGCTTGGTTGGCTTCCAGTGCCCTGTCTACCTCTGCTATGTAATTTCCCCACTGATTCGCTTCCTTTACAATATTGACTCCAACCAAGGGAATCATAAATCTGAGAGACACTTCTTGCTTGGAAAGCTCTTTTGCTAGGATAATCATTTCTACCATGGTGGCTCGGAGAATTTCTTCTAGGCAGTGTTTATAAATAGCATCTTGGCTGATAAATTGGTGTAGGTCTTCTGTGGTCAAGATGTCCAGCTTCTGCACATATTCGCTTTCTACCTTGAGCCCCTCATTCAGGTCAGATAAACGTTGTGCTCTATCTAGGAATTCTTCTATCCTCTGGGGCATGGCCATTTGACAACTTTCCTGTGTGTCTCGTATTTTAGCATATAAATTCTTACACCACTCATAAGTATCTAGGGTTACGGTGGCCAACTTTACTCCGCAATCTTTAGAATAATCTAATGTGTGCACATCTGCTCTGTATTTGACAACAGACTTAAGGAGAAGAGTTGCTAGGAATCCTGATTTCCCTTCTCTCCACTCAATGTGTTTCTTAATCTCTTTACTGATATGTGTATGCTTCCTCCTAACCCTGGTGGCTTCGACATTGATTTCCTTAACCTTGGCCATTATTTCCTTTAGTTTGTATATTTCCTCTGATAGGAGTTCTTGGAAGCCATAGGTCCTTCTTAGTATTTCACAGGCTTGCTCGTGGAAGGGGCTAATGTCTCCCATTTTGTTGTTTGCCAGTTCCAATTTTCGTTCTAACAATTTGTCGCCTTCTTGCAACTTTTCCGTGTGTTCCTTAGGTCGTCGATCTGCTGAACATTGTCAAACTTCTCCGATTCAACCTTCAGGTTTTTATCTTCAAGTTCTCCCTTTTCTGCCTCTAACACCCTTACTTGCATTTCTAAAGCACTCCTATCAACTTCCAGTTGTTGGAGCATTTCATTTAATTCTTCCTTTTGAGATGTGAGAACATCATTCCTCTCGACCATCAAATTTTTATAATTCTGCTCTTTGACTAAAGCTTCTTGTAACTGACAGGATTTCTCTTTATCTAGACTCAATTTATCTCCTAGTATGTTGACATTGTCTGCAGTCACTGTAACCATGGCTACGGAGATGGATGCTAGGAGTCTAGCAGCCCCCTCTTTGTTCTGCATGACCATGGTTTCATGTGTAGTGATGATGTCTAGCCGAAAAGGTTTTTTCAACCTGGAACCTGTCTCTTTAACAATGGTTTTTATTTTCTTGTTGTAAGTGAACTTTTCCCATTGAAAGTGTACTGCCATTTGAGGGTGTAAAAGGGACAATGGGGAGGTCCCTTATGGGGGAACCCATATCTAAGTCTTGCATGTCTGGGCTTTTGCGATCAGCATCCTCTTTGGATTTCTTTTCTTTGTGCCTCTTCCTCCTGCTCCCTTCTTAGCGTGTCATCTTCTTCCTGCTTCGCATTTCTTTCCAATCTGATCCTCTCTTCTTCTCGAGTCCTCTTTGCTTCAGCTTCAGCTGCTTGGAATCTTAGAGTCTCTTCTTCTTGGAGTTTATCCTCTTTTTCCATGTTGATTCTTTTCTCAGCTTCCTCTTGGATTTTCTTGGCTTGTTCCTAGATCCTTTGTTATTCTTTCGAGAGAGCCTCCGCAGTCCCCAAGGTACCCTTTTCTCGCTGCTGATCTATTTTCTCCACAACATTAGAGCTCGAGCTAGCTCCTCCTTTGCCCAATTGACAAATCCGTAGCTCATTCATATTGCTAACCCATCTATATACTTCCTCATCTTGATCATAATAGTTAGCATACTCAAAGGGAGTGGAGAGTTCTTTGCAATGTTGTGCAGCTTTGCCTTGTCGATCATTTCTATGGAAAATCTTTTCCCCAAAATGAAATATTTTCAACTGTGTGACTAAATCTTTTATAGTTGCAATTCCTGAGAACTTGTAGGCCCCAACATAGAAAGGTAAAGGCGGGAAAGTAGCCTTCTTGGCCTTATACAAGGTCTTACCAATTCCATCAATGAATACCTATCTTACTGCCTCCTTGTGGACTATATAATCCGTAGCATACCTAGGTAGGATATACAGGGTTTTGGAGCCTCCGTACATTCTTATGTAGGTACCTTCTGGCGAAAAATAGAAATCACCATATTTCTCTAAAAATTCCATGGCGTTCTCAGATAGGAATTTGGGTTCTTCATTAAACATTAATTCATATAGGGGCATGATAAAATCCTCACAAATGAGTTTGTAATTTCTTTTGTAATTATGAGCCCAAAAGATTTTGTAGGCAATGAACACTGAGCCATCCACCGAGTTCCATATGCATCCTAACTTGGTAAAGAGGCATTTCTCCATATGATGCCATATAATGTTCCACCTTCCTCTCCACTAACCCTTCTCGTGCAGCCATTATAGCTGATGACAGGCTGTCTGAGAGAATATCAGCCCAGTTGAAAATTGTCCCTTTGAAAGCTACATAGTGGATGATGGGAACCCATTGTAGCATGAACATCGTCCTATCGTGTCTTCCGAAGATTCTGCTTAACATGAGAGCGATTAGTCTGAAAGGGGACCTCATATTCTGAACCTTGTACTCCTCACTATCCTTTTTTCTCATTTGTTTGCCCGAAATTAACAGCTTTCTTACCATCTCTAGATTATCCATATAGATCTCTTCCCACCATGCATCATCAAGACGCTACTGGGGATTTGGGAAACTTGTAAGTTGTTTAGATATAGGATGGGTGAAATGAGGCAAAATCCTTTCCTTTGATGTCTGCTATAACCCTTGTTTCGGTGTTCGCATGCTACAAAATCCATCCAATTACTTCCGAGCATGGGAAGAGCTCTGGACGTGTGGCCGCCTTGGATATACAAGAGTTTTTGATGTTCTGATATAAACATTCTTCCTCAAGAAGAGCTTCAAGGAAGTCCTGATCTCTTATCATACGATATACGTCTCCCCAGTTTACTTCTGGAGGCATGCCTGTGGTGCACTTGGTATCCTGGAATGTAGTTTCTACTCTTTTGCTTTCGTCAGTTGCCTTTGACTTTCTCTTGCCACCTTTGGCCATTTTTTTATTTTATTTTAAAAATCCTGTTCAATAATCAGACATGAATGAGAATATACAACGCAGTGTCAGCAACCCAAACTAGCATCCTACTCATGATGATAAGATTCACATGCCAACTAAGACCTTCTAATTTCTGCTTGTTTCACCATTTCAAAACATGTTATTTCATAATCCTGTAGGCATACGGCACAATGTCAATAATTCAAATTTACCATTTTATTCATACGATTGAAGCCTAAATGCAATTTAAAAGACTCTCCAGTTTAAGCATTTACCTCTCATGCTGTGAAAAACTAGAACTGCTTTAGTAGGGTGCTATTTTACACTTATGAAAATAAAGGACATGCATTTCAAAATGACAAACCATAAGCGCAAAGCGATCCTGAGTACTACGTTCCAAAGCGCAAAACAGTGGAAACTTTCACAGTTGGGTAAGAATACCGACGCTCTTCATAGAAGGGTGGACGGGGCTAGTTTGGAGATTTACAAAAACTGACGGCTTAATGGGTGTTCAGGGTCCCGGGGATATCCACTTTCATACGATAATAGGACTTTGGTGCGTTTAAATGGAAAAAAGGCATGGGTTTCTACAGCCGTGGTTAAACTACACAACCTGACGTGAATAGGAAAACATGAATATAACCATGCACATTGTTAGAAAAACAGGATCGCAGAGCAATAACAATAAACAGAAATGAAAATATAATCACACATACACATTACAAGAGAGACACAGATATATCGTGGTTCACCCAACTTGGGCTAGGTCCACACTGAATTTTCCAGTCCTTATTATTAGTACCGTCCAACAAGGTGAAGGGATACAACCTGCAGCACAACCGCTGCACTTCCTCTTCTCTGTTTCACAGTCTCTCTCCTGATCTCAGAGATCTTTACAATGCATAAAACCTAATACATCATCCTCCCTAGCCGTATTACAATGTCTTTATTTTATAAGGGAAATACAATGGGAAAATACCACGGGATACCCAAAACCATGGGCCTGCAAAACAGCTAGCGAAAACAGCCCCAAACATTTTCTTCAGGGGTGCTGCCCCCGGACCCCCCAGCCAGGGGGGATGGTCACCCCTGGAACCCCGTGTGGGGGCGATGCCCCCCCACTGGGGTGACTGTACAGTCCACCTACATATCATATAAACCTTGGGGTACAAACACGGCTGATACAATATCATCTATGAGACTAGAAGATCTGGCTCCACAACCAACAAACATAACATTCACCTTATCCACACAATCTAGTCCATGAGGCTTGACAAGGTACTTACCCGTTGAAAGATGATGGTAGGTAGGCATTGATACCACGACGGAACTAGTGAGCCTGTTGTAACAGGTGTTTGCAACCTTGGATGGAAACGGAATGAGCACTCTAACCAATGGAAACAATGAAAACCCAACGGGGTTCATACCCTATATAAATAAAAATGGTACGTGAGAGCCATTAATAGGGTGGTTGCAGGCCATTAAAATGGGGTTAAAGCATCATACGGATGGATCAAATCGACCTTTTTCTTAATAAATGCGACCACCAAAAATCGGAAAGACTCGGTTAAGGTCTCCGTCTCCTGCGGAAAGAAAGGTTGAGTTTGTCCGCCGTTGCAGGAGAATTGTCTGAATGTTTCTATAAAGGGGAAGTGTGGTGCGATGCATTGGCCAACTTAAGTGAGTTTGTCTACCTTTGCGGGAGAGTTATCCGAGTTCTTCCGAAAATGTGCCACTCTATCCGTCGGTGCGGAAGAGTTTCTTGAAGACCTTTGCTACTACGAGAAAGAGAGACGAGTCTTTTCGCCGCGGTGACTTATTCATAAAAATCCGATCGCTTGTGAAAGAGTTGGGAGAAGTCTCCCACCGTTGCGGAGAAACTTGGTGAATTTGTTTCACCACGGGTCCACTTGATCAAAGGTTTCTCCTTTTCGGAGGCTTTAAGATAAGTTTTCTGCCGCTGCTTGAATTAGTCTTTTTATTCCGCGGTTTCGGAAAGTTTGGACCAACTCTTCCACTGTTGCGACAAGGTTAGCTTCAGAGCTTCCGCCGTTGTGGCTCAGAGCAAAAGACTTTTCTTTAGGGAAACTAAATATGGAAAGACTTTAATGTCCAAATATCCTTAGGCAAACTTCTTCTCAAAAACAAAGGAGGGGGCCCCAATATTTTCAAAAAATATATGGGGGGATGTTGTAGTAACAACAAAACCCCAACCCAACCTTTTGGTACAGTGGAAAGATAGGGCTCTGAGCAAGTCTTAAAGTTCTGGAAGGTTGGAATTGGCTTATAAAAGAAAATGTCTCTATGTGACTTTGCTTATGCTGACTGGTTTCTAGAATAGGGAGATCCTTTTCTATTTTATTCTTGGTCGCAATAATCCTTGTTAAATAACTGTGATTTATGATTTCCTTGTTACTATCTTGGGGCTCCATTCACTCTCACATTAATGACTGTCTCAAGAAGTTCACTACAATGGACTCATGGAGAGGAAGCATGTCTCACAAATGTATGGTATTTAAAATGATCCCATGCTGCAAATCAAAATCCAAAGAGCTTATACCAATGAGTCTGTTTTCCAGAAATTCTCACCTCCATTAAAGCATGGTTGAGAAAAGCAAAGACATTCAATCAAGAAAGTTGTTCTAATGGTCATCCCAGCTAGGTTCTTCTCTGTCCGTGAGCATGACAATCAAATAAATCTCTTGCTCACACAAAAGGACATTATGGATTGAAGAACCTAAATTAAATGTTGAAGATTGAGGAAATTTATTATGGAAGGATCAAACGACAAAAGTCGTTAATAAAGAAAACATCCAAAAGGATGCTAATAACATGGGAATGAGGAACAAATGAATATGTCTGTGGGATTTTGTTACGATCCTTTGGATTCGTATTTTAGTTGGCATCTGAAAGACAGATTTTAAAATGAACCCCACACTTTGGCCCTAAGAGAGTGTAGAGAAGCTGATTCAAAGTTGGATTTTCCCCAAATGACCATTATGATAAATGTGATCACTCTTTTTGCAGAAACTGGACTATGTAAGTGAATTGTTACATATGGGGCCAGCAACTCATAAGTTTTATGACCTTGGAAGGAGATCAATTTAGAGATTTGTGTTCACCAACGAATCGCCAATTGTTGCTGCTGCAACCTGATCTCCATAATTGTTAGAAAAATATAGAGCCCCTCCCTTTTTTTTTCGAAAAGTTTTAAGTCTTTTTGAAAGTCTAGCTTTTGGGTGGTCGCAACTCTTTGCTCTTTTTTCCCCAACCTGTTTTACAGCTTTTCGGTTAAATCTCGTTGACCTTTTTTGCTGGATTTTACTCATTTTTTGCTGCCCTTTTTTCGTTAATTTTTGTCCTTTTATTGCCGACCCGTTTCGCAACTTTTAGTTCATTTATCGCCGAAACGATAGCAGAGTTTCGCTCATTTTCCCCTGACCAATCTTGTGATCTTTATTTTTCTCTGTCGTCTCACCGCAGTCTTTTGTTCTTTTCCTGCTGACTGTTTCGCCTACCTTTATTTATTTTTCGTCGACCGTCCCCACGATTTGAGGCCTGTCTCGGCCGACTGTTTCGCAGTGGTTTCGTTATCTTTCTCCGACCGATTTTTTCTCGCTCGCCCATCGTGGCGTTTCAGTCGCGGCTCCCCAACGAATTACTAATCAACTGTTTCGCACAAGTTGTTATAAACTCGCTGACTTTGTCGCATCTTTGAGCTTATCTCATCGATGATCTAGCTGCGATCGCTCTTTTCTCGCCATTCGCACTATTGTCGATTGGAAAACATCGCCTGACCCTTTCGCCTCACCAAAGCATTTTCACATCGACTTGGTCGCCACGATTCGTGAGAATGGGACGATTGTTTCACGGTGGATAGGATAACACCGTCAAAACGTTTGGCATGTTTCCTCTTTGGAATCACGTTGGAATGTTGCACATGTTAGTCGGCAGTGGATTTAAAGGCCCACCTACCTCGCCTCACGTGCATTTATGGCCCACTTTTATAAAGAGAATGGAGTTCAGTTTTGATTATCGTTGTTTATTGGTAAATAAAGAGCAAAGGTTTTCCTGTTTAAAGGAGGAAGGAGTTTGGACAGTCATCTCTCGCCAAGTATCACAGTCTGCAGGATTTTTTTCTCAATCATTGCCCCGTTATCTCCAGGTAGGCCTTCTAAGGCGTCCCGTTTGTTTTTGGGTTTCGCCCGAGGATTTTGGTGTTTTCGTTGTCGTTTAAATGACTTACGAGGACTGTCAAGGTGAAGTTGAACCACATAGGTCTGGTGCTTCCTGTTATTCATCTCTTAATACCACTGACGGTTAGTTTGTTCACTCTCTAACCGCACCATTTTGAGTTCCAGACCCAAGCAGTCGTACCCATACCAACACCGACCGGTCTCGTTTGAGGCCTCTCCGAATGAGCTTCGTCGCATCCCCTTCTCTTTCTCAGTATTTCCCCTTGCGCTCAATGACCACGGGGAGAGATTTGTTTTAAAATATTGATGCACTTTCAAGTTGAAGTCATTTTTTTTCCTGCCACCTTCACTTAGTTCTAAGCCCCATGCGTTTTTCTCGCCCCACCGTGACCCCTGGCCCTATTTTCACCGGCCATGTCATCTGTTCAAACGAGGGAAGTTTTGTTTTTTCACGACCGGTGTTGTTACAGAATCATGCTGAGCCGAGGAAGTAGTTCTTCTCTCACATTCACGCACACACCAAGACGTTCTATTTCTTGTCGCCAACATAAAATCGAAATTTACCTCGCTATGTTTCCTCTTTTCATTAATTGTTTGCATGAAAGCTAAATTCGTTAAAACTTCAGTTCTATGTTCGACATAAATTCTTTGCATCCTAAAATCTAAATGAGAAAAATACACACCTGCTACACCTAATCACTACTTAGATCATACTCATTAATTTGAAAATAATATCTCAACGTTGTTTCCTCATTTGCTCTTCTCATGTCTTGACCGGTTTGGCATGACTAAGCCTTCCGCGAGGATTAAAGCTAATATAACCGAGTCAAACTCGGACGTGGAAGTATTACTGAACAATGCACTTGAAACAATGTTTGCAGATATAAAATCTATGATGGGGGCCTCCCCATAGTTTTCATGGAACGAGTTGTACCGAGCCATCAGGGATATTGATTTTCCTAATGCTACTATCGAAGAGTTAATTGTCTATGAGAATATCAAGAAGTATAATCTCCATAGAGAAGCCACACGTCCCGAGCTAAGTTCCATGCTCAGAATTCATAGGGTGGCTTCTACCCCAGGCCGATGCAACCTCCAGGATTATCTGGGACATCAGTGGCATAGGGCATAGGACTTGCATATTTCACGCTAGATCACATAACTACAACATACAGGCTGCCCCCTCCTAAAGTTATGACGAGTGATGAATGGGTTAAGGTGACCAAGATAGACCACTTTGAGTATGCAAAGAATATGATAACTACTGAAAGACAGTCGAGGCCAAGAATTAGTGAGGAATATGAAACTTAGTACCTAAGAACTCCCTATCATCTGATAGCTTTGATGCTGAGACGAATTTTTGGATGGGCGGATGGAAGTACTTACAAACTCAGTTGGGTACCATTAATGTACCACATTTCCACACATGGCACATTATTCAATTGGGTTGAGATCATCTCGGATAGCATGTCATCCCATATTGCCGAGGCGCAAAGAGGATTGGATTAGAGGAAAGATGAGTTCTTTATGTCTGCCTATCTCCTAGTCTGCATACTTATCAGACATCCTTTCCCCACTTTGGGATGTGTTTGGAACACCAACGGTTCCCATCTCCACGTAGCCTACCAGATACTCTGGAATCACAGGTACACATGTCACTATAAAAGGATCTGTGAAGGTTTCATCATGCCATTATACTATTTCATCTTCAAGGTAGAACCAAATTGCATGTCTGAGAATACCATGTCGGTCATTGAAAAATACAGAGATTACTACTTCTCCATGGAAGGAACATACATCAGGATGAATGGGGGAACCAAACATCCTTCTTTGCTACCTCAATACGCCACCGATTTCGTTGTACACAAAGAGGCCGTCAGGCAAGTTTATGTCGATGAGATTGGAATATTTCTTGTAGACAAGAAGAAGTCAGTCTACCCACCAGTACCATTCACGATCAGAGCATACAAGTTAGCTAAAGCTAAATATGGAGAAGATTTTGTCCATGACTTGGAGGCTTTTTGTTTTGGAACAAAGAGTTTCAGGAGACATGACCCTTAAGGGAAGGTCGCTGGCCATTGCAGTTCATGCAGGATCACCTTCGAGTATGTGCACCTGTTTTGGAAAGATGAGGAGTTCTATCGAAGCGCAAAAAACATGGCTGAATTAAACAAGCGCTATCATTCCAAAGGAGGAGAAAGCTCAAGTTCCAAAGTTGATACCACCAACGAAGATGAAGAAGAAAAGCAGTGTCAAGAAACATTAGCTTTACAGCTAACAGAGGCGAGAAGAAGAAACTTGAAGAAGAAATCGACACGATCCAAAAGGAGCAAGCTAAGAAAACCGGGAATGAAGAAGCAGATAGAATCCAACAAGAAGAAGACGAAAGACTTCGGACGAAATAAATGGAAAATATACGGAGGGAAGAGGCTGAAAGGTTGCAAGAAATGAAAGAGAAAGTAGATAAAGAAGCAGCGGAGCATCAAAGGAAAAAGGAAGAAGAAGAGAATTCCAATAAAGTGTTGATGTATATGTAACTTCGGAATGTATTTCGCATATATGTATATTGTATTCCTATAGAGATGGTTTTATTCCTCTATAAGGAAGTGTCGTCACTTATATTGTAAGTGTCATAACTTATACTTGATGGGTTATTAGACCACCTTATTTGGGGTCGGCCCTGTATATGTCATGTGGGTCAAAGGGTTATTAGACCACTCTATTGGGGGTCGGCCATGTGGGTCAAAGGGTTATTAGACCACCCTATTGGGGGTCGGCCCACTCAGCATTATGTTATGTGGTAAAGTTCGAGCCTACATGAGTTAGGTAAAAAGGCAAGTCAAGTCAAGTATAAATAGAGTGCGGGAGGCACTCTATTTGCTTACACTCACTTCTCACACATGCACTCAAGGAGGAGTGGCGCACTTATGGAGGAGGAGGATCTGCTGCTAGGTTATGGCTATCTCTCTTGGTTGGTTGTATCATTGCTCTATCTATCTCTGAGGAAGTTATTGGGGTTTTTCACCTTTATGGTTTTCCCCAAGTAAATCTTTGTGTCTCTTGTGTGCTTGCATTATTGTCTCCATGATTGATATGCTGTAGATATGCTGTACATGTTGTTCTCTCAGTTAAGATCCTAGATCAGATTGAAGTAAATTCAGAAAATTTAACAGAAAGTTGTGGAACCAAAGATCCCTAATGCACAAACTATGGAAACAGACCAGATGGAAACAATCACTGGAGGACATCGCTCACTTCCAGGACTCCATCTCGTCCCATTTACACCTTCAAAGCAACACATAGTGGAAAACCTGGATTCAATCTTTTTTTACTCAGAAAAGAAGGCTATCATGAAGAGGTCGAAAAAGAGGATGAAATATCCAAACTACCAAGATGTAGTCACAATAACAGACAACCCAATTTTTTAGGGTAATAACAGTGATCCTCAGTTCGCGGAAGAAGTCAATGTGGCTACGACACAAGCAAGTGTCGACAATGTCGACAAACTTGTAGAAGACGTGAGAAAAAGAAAGAAAAACTCCTCAGAGTGAAGGACAGTCTGTTGAAAGAAACACAACAGGGTCTTGTCACCTACCCAAATTTTGAGAATAATTATTTATATTATTATCCTTTTTACAAAAATACTTTGTGTTAAATTATAATTACACAGTTTTGTAATTATGACCAGATGGGGTCAAAGATGAATTTAATGACTCATTATTATTATTTAATAAATAAAAATGGGAGACAAACACTCAAGAAAGCTGTTACAAGAGTTCACTGGCCCACTAGGAGGAATGGAAGCTGTAAGAAAGCATGGGACATATGGAAGCATTTGCACTCTACCATTAGCTGTTGGTTATGGGACAACTACCCCTAATTTGTGGCATTTCCTCTCCAGGTGGAGAGAGGTGAGCAGGTAGCTCACTAATGACCAATTAATTGCAAAAGACCTAGGCAGCCTATAAAAGGCAATTCGAATTGAGCAGGGATCTCTTAGAATGCTTTTATGCAGAAAAAATTTCCTCATGTGCATAAGGTGATGACTGAGAGATTCGAATAGGGAGGCTGTGGTGATTGCAAGTATAAGTCTGCAAATATTCTGAGAAAGACAAACCAGAGGTGCTGGTACAGGTCCCATTGACTGCTAAGCGTTTAAGGATGGATAAATTCCTTGCTGCTGCAAGCGAAGGTCCTAAGCTTCTGAATTTTCTTCCTCCTAGTGGATTAGGGAACAGGCTTGAGGGTTCTAAGGCGGGAATCTTGGCTGTTTGGGAGCAGGTTGGGTGGAACAGTCTTCTTGGGTGATTTGTTTCTCCTACCATTCTTAGGTTCTGCATTTTTCTGTGTTTTCCGGTTTCATGATTTCCTTCAGTAATTGCCTTAGAAATATTATTAATGATCAGTAGCAGTAAAATGTTTAAAGTTCTAATTTAATTTTAATTGCTTATCTAATAAAATGATTTCTCTGCATTTTTCCCCATGCTTGAGGCTGCATCGTACTCCAGTACAGAAAGGTAGCATTAAATCTATTCATTTAGGTGAAGCATAATACTTATCTATTCTTAACCCTGAAAGACATACATGCACATATCTATATTCTCAAGCATTTCATTTTCTAGATATTTTAGCTACTGCAAATTAAATCTTTGCACATAACTATTCACATATTACTTCATTCTGGAAAACAAAATATTTCATTTTTCTGTATGAAAGAATTCTGATCACATTTCTTCCCTCATCAAGTATCCATGAATTTATTTGGCATCATACAGTGTTATTTTCTCTCCCCTATAAATTTCCTTTTAACAAGCTGTAAGGACCAATACACATTACAAATAAAATACCGTGATTCCCAGCATCCACACACAGTCACACCATAATCATTTTCTTCCATAGTTATATTCCGATTTTTATACATTTGTTCCCTATCTCTATTGTTTTTCTTTCTAGAAGCAAAGTATGATTTCAAGCATGGTTTGAGCGTTCATAAAATTCCACGACCAAACCCTAGGAAGTGCGGTATCCTAAACTATGTCATATTTTCCAACTAAACATTAAAAATCACACACTATGCATCGATCTGAGAATACAAACAGAGGTCTTAGCTATCAAGAAGTTTCATCTAGCCGACAGCTCGATGTTACATCGAATGCCCACAAAAAAAAATAACTTTCAACCCTAGAAATAAAAACAATCAAAATGGTTGCATCAAAATTACATAGTAGGGTTTCATTCTCAAACAAAGCAAAAGCCGTGGCTTAGCCATCGTCCACATTACAAATTCCAAAATTCCATTATCAATTCACAGACATGCAAACCCAAAAGCAAACGACGGTTACATATAGAGCACGGTGGTATCGCTTTCCAACATCAAACAAAGTATTCCATAGTCGTCATTCCAAACCTAACAGCAATGACGAGCATCCAAGGAAGCTACCCCACACCACCGTCGAGGCTCAACTATTTGTTCAAACAATTTCCAAAACACACGACCACCAAAAATGGTAGTTCTGCATCCACGACGCAAAGGAGTGAGCCAAAAACTCAACTCTTAGGGTTTGACACCACCATAAAAGTACAAAACAGAGTCATATTATAGTGCAAACAGTCCATAGGGTCTAACCCTAAATATAAAAAATAAACAACATTAAATGGAACTGTGGAGTAACGACTTCGACAACCCAAGACTAGCCTATACAACATTCCGAGTCGAAGGTTCCAAACTTAAACACCCAGCCATCGTCGATCAAGCCAATAGTTCCCAACCCACATTAATGAACAATAACCAACAATCATGCAAAGGGCACCTGTGGGGTGCAAGGACCACCGGAAGCAATACCTACCAAACATAGTAGGAAGGGTTACCAACTGAAGAAATGAAAGTAGAAAAATGTATAAAAACAACAAGACTTTCATTAGTGCATGCTTACCATTAGACTTGGGTTCGATGGAGTTGGATGGCTTTGACAGTCGTCCACAAACTTGACACTGAGAACTCCTCTGCATTAGGGTTGAACCATGAACTTCCACATAGGTAGGAGCTAACCACTTACAAACACCATTGCTGAACCAGAGTGCTATGGCACTAAGCTTGCAAACTGTAACACCCTTGCGCACAGGTCTAAGGTTCGAGATTGAGGAAGGAGTCCTCACAACACCTTTTTGAAAACCCCAAAATTCCGAAACAGCCTATCAGCTCTACAAATGCAAACACAAATGACTGAAACACCAACTTTCCCACTTTACCAATGCAAGGTTCGGGTATCACTTTCGGCCACATATCTCACAAAGATCGATGGTGGATAGCTGCCCTCTAGGGCACGTTGATATTTGCACCTGACTGCATTCAATGTCTCATTAAATTGTCACTCTTACCAAAGTTGCCAGTCGACTTACGTGAGAGCCGAAGCATAGCACAGCTCGGATAATGGTAATACTACAAACAATTGCAAGCACGTGACACCAGCCAGCTCGGCCTCCACTTCACTTCACACATCCCTCGTATACCAAGACTTAAATTCGATAGTTGGAAGCCTTTACCACCACCACTCGGTCGCGATCAAACCCTTAGCAAGTCATTTCCATAGTTGCATTACATTGGTTAGATGCAAAGTTGATGGTCAAACATTGGAATTAAACCTGTAATAAACTCCAAATATCATACAAATGCATAATCTTTTGGATGCTTTTGTTACACCTCAATATTGAAACTTATGGAAATAATTTAGACTATAAACATCGTTGCAATTTTATAAGACAAAGTGCCATGTACATTGTAGATTTCACACGTAGGCTATGATCCTCAAATCCATAATAAGAGCAGGAATTTATTAGTATAGTTAATTAATACAACGTTAGCATGCTAGCCATGCATTACAAATCCATTTGATAGATAAATACCTTAGATATGATTTGAATAGACGACATTATGCACTATAATGTCAAGTTCATAACACGAGACTTTAGACCACACATATATTATCCCTGCATAATTAATCAAATAATGAATTCAGGGCTTAGGATAGTCTAAATAGAATCAAGACAGAATGTTAAGCTCTACAGCATAAACACTAGGGTTACAAGCTTTCAAATAGCCTCAGCGATAGATGTTGGCCTCACTAAAAACACCATTTAGTCTCACGATAATAGTTACATCTTTCAACAAATACATGGGCGACGCGAAGTTATACCATTGGGGAGTTGTACATCATACAAACTAAATGAAGAACCATTTATCCAACCCCGGTAACTGGTTTCACAAACAGCTAATTAACATTCTAATAATACATTGACGATGAATTAATAAACACTTGTACTCGTATCGCTTGTGACATAGAATTTCTTACTTGCAACCCTGCACATGAAAACATGATGCAAATGCCTTAGCTAAACTTAGCTAAGTAAGCTCCAGGGTACCCCGTGGGACCACCCTTTCATCATCATCATCAAAAAGCAACTGTCAGAATATTGTTATCAAACTCTTTCGCAAACATTATTTCAGTTAAGAATAGAAGAAGATGTCACAAGCTAAAATGTGACGTAACGCATGTAGTAAATGATTTCTTACGTCGCAATAATTAAATTTCTTTCCGCATTTATGAATCATTAATGTGGACCATACAAAACATTTAATATTTTCCGCAATTACAATTATTTGTTGTTTTAAAGATAATAATAATTTTTTTTTTATATGAAATTATCGGAATGCTACAGGTCTAGAGATCAAACGGAAGCATAACACCCTTCTATCTGAAAGAGAAAGGGAAGCTGAGAGGTACTAGAGCCTAGAGGAAGATAAAGAGGCACTGGCGGTGCAATTAATGATATTAGAAGGTGAAAAGAATGACTTGGAAGCCCGAGCCAACCTTTTAGAGTCAAGTGGGGCAATTTCCAATCTGCAGGTTGAAGAATTGGAAGCTAAGGTTGGAGATCTAGAAAAGGAGAAAGGAGCTTTGACGGAGCAGCTGGAGGCAACAGACAGTACGAAGTTAGATATATCTCCATTCTGTGACCAAGCATGTAAAATGCAAGAGCAGATGTGTCAGTCTCAGATGATCCTAACAGAAAAAATATACAAGATGAAGCTAATGCTGGCACGATTGGATGAAGTATTAGCTGAGTCACAACCAATCAGGGAGAAGCATTTTGATGTTGCAAGGAATATTAAAAGCCAAATGGTTTGGAGAGAAAATCACTCCAAGTACCCTGAGCACTTGTGCGCTAAAACTGTGGCAGATTTGACATCAGAAATGTAACTTTTGGAATTTTGCAGGAAGGTCTTCATAAAAATGAACAATGATGTTCTGAACACTTCTCACCTGTGCCTGGAATCCTATAAGAAGATCCAGCAAGTTCATGAGAAGTGTCATCTTTCTCCACTCCCACCGATGGACCAACTTCCTGCAGAAGAGATGCATATGACAAAGTTGCGGGATTGGTTAAAAGGAGAGTTAGAATATATCAGAAAAATGGATACTCTCACTAAAGAAGACATACATCATCTTGTGGGGAATGCATCTATACATGCATTCTTGCTGGAAGGTAGTTACACAATAGCTGAAGAAGGGAGGGCATGCATTGAGACTCAACTGTCGTATCACGAAGTCTCTTTGCAAGTGTTGGAACTCGACAGGATTCTCGCCTTTTCTAAGGAGGCTAACGCTTGGGGGGAATATTGTCTAATTTAGCTAGGCCCACATAAATTCCAATTTGTGATTAATGTTATACTTTCCAATGAATGGGAAAAATGTATTGCATAAGGGACAGCTGGAAACTTTTTCGTTTTATGTGGACTCTAGAAGAAAAAAAATTGTGATTCCCTAGGGTTAGGGCATGAGAAGAGACATCTTTGTAAAGTTATAAATAGAAGGATATAATAGAAGAATAGGAATTTTGGCAGGTGAAAGGGCTGATTTGTTTTATACGTAAACTACTTTGCTGCATTAATAAAGAAGGATCCATTTTGCCTGGGAAAAGCTCGCACTACGTTTTGCTTGGGAATGTGTTGAATATCTGCTGAATTATTTTTGCACCATTCATGCATATACTGTGAGATCGTTCTTAACTGTTCTGAATTAATTATCAGTTATGAATGCTTTCATTTCCTGTGCAGACATTTATGTGTTAAATGAGTAATGGAATGTTTTAATTACATCAGAGCTATCTCTGTTATCTTTTATTTTCTGTTGTAAATGTGCCTTTATTATTAACAACTACCTGTGAGTTTCTTAGTTATATTACCAGCATATTACTCATATTTCATATTTGCTCCTTGCAGAGATAGATTAATTAGTTTAGATAGACTTAGATCAGATTTGTTTTAATCGCATGCATTTAGATAGGGCACTTGCATATCATCTTTAAACATAAAACACATAAACAGTGGATCGGGATGCAACCGGTGAAAACAAATCTTTAAATCTTATACGGTGGCCAGGCCATTAACCAGATGGATTCCCCACACCAAACGGTGAGCGATCTAATAGGGATTGCTTACTGGGGAGAATCCCTAACTGCTGGTGCTGCGATTTTTGGGGCATCAACATGATGGTAGCACTGAGAAGTATAAATCCATATTCGTTCCTAGAGGTTTCTCTTAGAAGGAAGGCATCCCCTATGGAAAGGTACACCACAATCCGAGCAATGATTGCACTTGCATATTTTATAGGATGGAAAATTCACCGGATGGATGTGAAGACAACCTTCCTCAATGGTGAGGTTGAGGAAAAGGTTTATATTCAGTAGCCTGAAGGATTTTTGGTGCATGGGAAGGAGTCCCATGTTTCCAAGCTAAAGAAATCTCTATATGGGCTTAAATAAGACCCCAAGTCTTGGTACTCCAGAATTGATAGCTACCTTTTGAAACTAGATTTCTGTAAGAGTGAAGCTGATCCAAATTTTCACTTCAAAGTAGTGAAGAACCAACTATTGATATTGGTTTTGTATGTTGATGATTTGTTTCTCACTAGAGAGGAACATTTGATTTCTTGGTGCAAGAGGGAGCTCACATAAGAGTTCAATATTAAAGACTTAGGTCTAATGCACTACTTTCTTGGCCTTGATATCTGGCAAAGAAAATATGAAATTTTTCTATCTCAAGGGAAGTACACTGTGGATATATTGTGCAGGTTTGGCATGATAGATTGCAAATCTATGACTACACCAATGGTTTCCAATTTGAGGAAACTTCATGAGTGAGGTTGTAGATCAGATCCAATAGATCCCACTTTGTATATAATACTTTTAGGCTCCCTAATGTACTTGATACATTGGAGGCCTGATAAATGTTTTGCTGTGAGCATTCTGAGTCAATTTATGTCTGATCTAAGAAATAGACACTGGGCAACTGCTAATCATGTGCTTAGGTATCCTTGAGGTACAATTTCATATGGACTCATATATGCCTCCAGTGGAGGAGTTTGTAATGTCCCCATTCAAATAATTGCATAGCAGGACAATCCCATCAATCCTACCTGTTCCCTAGGTTGAATGGGTACATTTGGAATTGTAATAAGGGAGCAAATGAATAATGTTTATACATTATAATAGTTCAAATATTTAATAAATAGGTTGAATAGTTAATAATGAGCATGTCCTAACTGGTTTGACATGCCTAAGCCTTCCGCGAGGAGTAAATATAAGATCACCGAGTCGGACTCGGACGTGGAAGTATTACTGGACACTACACTTGAAACAATGTTCGCAGATATAAAAGCTATGACGGGGGCCTCCTCGAATTTTTCATGGAATGAGCTGTACTGAGCCATCAGGGATATTGATTTCCCTAATGCTACTATCGAAGAGTTAATTGTCTATGAGAATATCAAGAAGTCTAATATCCATAGAGAAGCCACACGCCCCGAGCTATTTCCATGCTCAGAAGTCATAGGGTGGCTTCTACCCTAGGCCGACGCAACCTCTAGGATTATCTAGGACATCAGTGGCATAGGACTTGCATCTTTCATGCCAGATCACATAACCGCAGCATACAGGCTACCCCCTCCTAAAGTTATGATGAGTGATGAATGGATTAAGGAAACCAAGATAGACCACTTTGAGTATGCAAAGAATATGACAACTACTGAAAGACAACTAAGGCCAAGAATTAGTGAGGAATATCAAACTTAGTACCTAAGAGCTCATGGGAGTTGGAGAATTTAAAGAGGTCCCTACTCGAATTGGGAGAAGATGGAAGGTTGGGAACTAGGGAGACAAGTGGCAAAGGTGGAATATTTCCTAAGTGGAAATATCTAGAAGCTAATGGGAGGAATTCGAAACATAGGAGGCTAAGGTTGGTTATAAAATACAGAAATCAAATATAAGAATGGCTTTTGATCATTTGAGAAAATTGCAATTGTGTAGAGATAGAGCTAGTGGATGACTAGTTTCTTGCCTTGGCCAATTTCGAGGGTGAAAGATTCCCATCCAAGTTGGTGTTTGGGAAGGCCATTCAGGTATTTCATGGATCTTTAATGGATTTTTTATTTTCAGGTATCAGCTATAAGGAAGCTTGTGGTTTCTTCTAATGCATCACATTCTCTCAACCATTTCCATTTTTGAAGGCATATTCTTGCTCCTTGAGGGATTGTGCTTTGGGTGAGCTCTTGTACTTATTGGGAGAGCTTCTCATGATGTATTTCTGATTGTGATAAGATTAATATACTATTTTATTCATCTTCAGAAAGTATCAGGTCGAAATATCAAGTGGTTGTATGTAAAAATGATTATTAATGAGAAAACAATGGCCATTTCCCCATTGTATTGATGTATGCCATTGTAATGCTAAAGATTCCGAATAAAATAGTGTTTATATGATATATTTATGATGAATGGACTTCCATTGATGAGCGTTACAATTTTCATGTTCAGTACTTAAGCATTTGAATTCATTTTACTCAGTTTATTTACATTTGGAGAAGATTTGGTGCCATTTCCCCAAGGGTCGAACTAGTTATTTTTGCAGCTATTTGTGGGAAGGTTAGAACAGACTTAATAACTGGTTAATGGAGCATATTAGACATTAATAAAATCCCTAATACCTCCCCTACCCATTTTCATAAATTCGAGTGGCTTTGGAGGCATTTGGGAAGCCATTTTCAATACTTACCCTGGGGGGATTTGAACCTCCAATTGCTAGTGAAATTACATACTTGGTATAGAATATTCAGGGAGTTTGCAGAAGTATTTTGGTGGCCATATATAATCCCTGAACCTCATAAGCAAGTCCTATTATCATTCATATACCTCCATAGAATATTTGGGAGCATTTGGGGCAAATTGGAGACCTGGGCATCAAAACTAGTCAAAGTTCGAAATTGGGGAAAAATTGAAAAAATTGGGCATTTTAATAAAAATTTAAAAAAGAGACATTACAAGTGGTATAAGAGCATGGTATTGGAACCTTATGGTCTTGACAAGGAGCCAAAAAAATAATCCACTACCCCCAGAACCTATAATTGAAGAGGTTTTCGTTGAAGAGGAAGTAATAGGAGAAGAAGAGCTAATTTTTGAAGAAATCATGACTAGGGATGAAAGGGGAAACTCAGAATCTAAGGAGGAATTTACTTCAGTCCTAAAACATTTATTTGAAGACATGAAAAAAAATATGATGAAGGGATTCAAATTAATGGCTAGTCAAATAGCAGGCCTTAAAGGAGAAATAGGAGGGAGTAGAAGTTCACAATCAGAAGAAAAGAAGACAACGGGTGGACATATTTGATCAAGCACAGGAACCCATAATAGAACTGATGAATTTCAGAGCACACCAAGGCCTACTGCACCTAAATTTATTATACACAAAGAAGAGCATGACATTCAAGTGGATCTCAGTACAATAGGAAACAAATGGAATGATTTGAGTGAAGATTGTAAGATAAGTCTACCATATGATCAATACTTTACTACTGCAAATAAACTAAAAATAAAGGAGAAAAATAAGGCTCTACTCCAAAACAAAGAATTAAATTGTGCTATTGGTAAAATGTCACTTCCTAGTTTTGATGGTTCCCCTCAAAATTCTGCTAACACTTGGGTGCAAAAACTAGATGCATATTTTCAGTTGAATCCTATGGTGGAGGAGCATGGATTAAAAATGGCCAGTTTGCACTTGGAAGGAGATGCCAATGAATGGTGGTTTCATGGCCTGAAAACCTTGGGTCATGATCAGGTTAAAACATATGGGAAATTTGTTGACAGGGTACTAGAGAGATTTGAACAAAAAGATCCAGAATTGCCTTTCAAGGAACTAGCTCAATTGAAGCAAACTGGGACCCCTACTGATTATATGATGGGCTTTCAAAAATTATCAGTGAGGCTGGCTGATGTGTCTATGGGAAGGCTGGTATTGCTGTTCATTGAAGGTTTGGCTGAACCCTTAAAATTTTTCGTCAAAGCACACAAGCCAACTACATTAAAGAATGCAATGAGCTTTACTAGGGATCTCCAAAATGTGCTTCCTAGAACAAGATTTCCTCCCAAGCCTAACTTCAAATTTGAAAAGAAACCTTGGAAAAGAGATGCATATGATACAAAACCTTGGAAAAGAGATTCATTTTAAAAGAATAAGAAAGAAGGACTAAATAGGGATGAACTTCGAAAAAAGAAATTGTAATTCACATGCTTTCAACCATGGATGCTGGGGCACAAATGTACTAAAGGAAAGGCTCAATACATAGAAGTATTTTCTGATAATGATGAATATGATGGGGGAATGGAGGAAGGTGGATATATTTCAGATCAAGAGGAGGCATATGAGACAACAGTAGAAGAAGAAAGACAAGAAGAAAACTAGCCTTCACCGGACAAAGCAAGAATGGTAGTACTTTCAGTAGTAGCTCGCTACATACTATCCAGTGCAAGGGTGTGGTACTAGGACAAAGAGATTCAATTTTGGTAGATGGAGGAGCCACACATAACTTCATTGATGTAGATATGGTGGAGAAAAGGAAGATACCTATTGAACCATTCGATGGCGTCACAGTTGTCATTCCCGATGACAAGACAATGCAGTGCAAAACATGGATTCCAAAGCCGCAAATCACTGTAGGTAACTATACTTTTGTTGATAGTTTTTATGTGGTTGATGTTGATGATACTAATGTGGTTTTGGGAGTGCAATGGTTGTAATATATAGGAGAGAATACAGTAAATAATCAAATTACTGAAATGAAATTCCAAGATTCAAAAGGAGTACTAAGGGTGGTGAGAAGGCAGCACATTTATCCAAATCAAGTAGTCACTTGCAATAGTATGATATCTATATTGAGGCATGGGGACATAGAATGGGATGATGAATGTCATATTACATATCCCAAGCCAAACATAAAGGTTGTTTAGCACCCAAAGGAGATAGAGATACTCTTGCAAAAATATGAAATTTTTTTTAGAGATCTTCCACATGGTAGACCACCAGATAGGGGGGTTGAGCACAACATTGTTTTAGAGGAGGGTACTTCACCCATTCATATACCACCTTATAGAAATCCTAAAAAGTTTAGAGATGAGATTGAAAAATCCATCCAAGAACTCCTAGAGTTGGGACTCACTAGACAAATCTCTAGCCCTTATGCTTCTTCAGTAGTGCTAGTGAAGAAAAAAGATGGAACATTGAGAATGTGCATAGACTTTAGAGTCTTGAACAGAAAGACTATCAAGAATAGGTATCCTATTCCTAGGATTGATGAGCTCATGGATGAGCTACATGCGACAGTATCTCAATGGACTTCCTCACCGGTTTTCCCAAATATTTGGGTAAGGATTGCATATATGTGGTAGTGGATAGGTTGACAAAATTTGCTCATTTCTTTGTTGTTACATCATATTTTAGTGCTGCACAAGTGGATGATATTTTTTTCAAATAAATATTCAGATTGCATGGGCTCCCCAAGAACATTGTTAGCAATAGAGATAGTAGATTCATGGGTGCTCTTTGGAAAGAAATTTTTAGATTGGTGGGCACTCAATTGACTCCAAGTACCATCTATCATCCACAAACAGATGGACAAACGGAGAGGGTGAATCAATGGTTGGAAGGGCACCTAAGAAAATATGTGGGAGAGAAACAAAAAGCATGGGCAAAATGGCTACACTTGGGTGAGTTTTGCTACAACACCACTTATCATATGTCAATAGGGATGTCTCCTTTCAAAGCATTATATGGTTATGATGCACTTACATTTGCTGAAATTATATTTGCTGATAGTAGAGCCCCAAAGGATAACGATTGGGTGGAACAGAGCCAAGAAATTTTAAAGCTTTTAAAAGACAATTTGCAGGTTGCTCAAAATCAACAAAAACAATATGCTGATAGGCATAGAGAAGAAAGGACCTTTCAGGTTAATGATTTAGTATATTTGAGGTTGCAGCCATGTAAACAAACATCTCTCAAAAATAATGGAGCGGAAAAGCTAAAACCAAGGTACTATGGGCCATACAAGGTTGTTCGGAAGGTTGGAGAAGTAACATATGAATTAGAAGTTCCGGAAGGGAGTAAAATCCATAATGTATTTCATGTTTCTTGTCTCAAGAAATATCTTGGTCACCAAATTATCACTTCATAAATACTTCCTCCTTTGGATGATGAAGGTCAGCTCACACTTGTTCCAGAAAATATTTTGAAGACATGGGAAAGGAGGTTGAGTAGTAGAATTATCAAAGAATATTTAGTGCAATGGAAGGACTTACCAAATGAAGATACCACATGGGAAGAGGAGAATATTTTGCAGCATCCAAATCTGAAATTGCTTGAGGACAAAAAATCTTGGGTGGGGAGGACTGTAATATCCCCATTCAAATAATTGCATAGCAGGACAATCCCATCAATCCTACCAGTTCCCTAGGTTGAATGGGTACATTTGGAAGTGTAATAAGGGAGAAAATGAATAATGTTTATACATTATAATAGTTCAAATATTTAATAAAGAGGTCGAATAAATAAATTCAAGATAAAATCTAGGTGGCAAATGGTTTTGAAGACATATGGAGGATGTGGGACCCACACTAGCTTGATTTCTCACTGCCACATGGCATATCTCTCTTTCCATTTCGAATGCATGAGAAGGAAAACATTATTGGGTGAGTTGGTAAGTTCATACACATGGAATTGAGAATCTTAGGTCGAATTGGGATAGAATGGTAACCTTGGAAGAGGAAGAGTCAAATTGGAAGCTTGTGGACACTTGGGCTAGATTCCCTAGCCCCTATGACAACAATGATGGAGCATCTATGACAACTATGAAAAATTTCAGATTTGAATTCTGACATATGACCATTATGACATGTCAGTCCCAAATATAGGCTCCAAGAAGGTTCTCATGGGAGTCGGAGAAGTCAAAGAGGTCCCTACTCGAATTGGGAGAAGATGGAAGGTTGGGAACTAGGGAGACAAGTGGCAAAGGTGGAATATTTTGTAAATGGAAATCTCTAAAAGAAAATGGGAGGAATTCTAACCATAGGAGGCTAAGGTTGGTTATAAAATATAAAAATCAAGTATCAGAATGGATTTTGATCATTTGATAAAATTGCAATTGTGTAGAGAGAGAGCTAGTGGATGACTAGTTTCTTGCCTTAGCCAATTTCTAGGGTGAAAGATTCCCTTCCAAGTTGGTGTTTGGGAAGGCCATTCAGGTCTTTCATGGAGCTTTAATGGATTTTGTATTTGCAGGTATCAGCTAAATGGAAGCTCTTGGTTTCTTCTAATGCATCACATTCTCTCAACCATTTCCAGTTTTGAAGGAATATTCTTGCTCATTGAGGGATTGTGCTTTGGGTGAGCTCTTGTACTTCTTGGGAAAGATTCTCATGATGTATTTCTGATTGTGATAATATTAATATAATATTTTTTTCATCTTCAGAAAGTCTCAGGTCTAAATACCAAGTGGTTGTATGTAAAAATGATTATTAATGAGCGAACAATGACCATTTCCCCATTTTATTGATGTATGCCATTTTAATGTTGAAGAATTCAAATAAAAGAATGTTTATATGATATATTTATGATTAATGGAATGACATTGATGATTTTTACAAGTTTAGTGTTCACCACTTAAGCATTTGAAGTCATTTTACTCAGTTTATTTACATTTGGAGAAGATTTGGTGCCGTTTCCCCAAGGGTCGAAGTAGTGATTTTTGCAGCTTTTGGGGGGAAGGTTATAATAGACTTAATAAATGATTAATGGAGCCTATGAGAACTTAATAACATCCGTGAGACATCCCCTACCTATTTTCAGAAATTCTTGTGAGTTTGAAGGCATTTGGGAATCCATTTTCAGTACTTACCCTAGGGGGATTTGAACCTCTAATTGCTAGTGAAATTACACACTTGGTATAGAATCTTGAGGGAGTTTTCAGAAGTATTTTGGTTGCCATATATCATCCCTTAACCTCATAATAATTTCATTTTATCAATCATATACCTCCACAAAATATTGGGAGCATTTGTGGCAAATTTGAGACCTAGGCATCAAAACTAGTCAAAGGTCGAAATTGGGGAAAAAGTGAAAAATTGGGCATTTTAATAAAAATTTAAAAAAGGTAGATTACAAATGGTATCAGAGCATGGTATTTGCACCTTATGGTCTTTACAAGGATCTAAAAAAATAAGCCACCACCCTCAGAACCTATAGTTGAAGATGAAGTAGTAGGAGAAGAAGAGCTAATGTTTGAAGAAATCATGAATAGGGATGAAAGGAGAAACTCAGAATCTAGGGAGGAATTTATTTCAATCCTAAAACCTTTCTTTGAAGACATGAAAAAAAATATGATGAAGGGATTCGAATTAATGGCTAGTCAAATAGCAATCCTTAAACGAGAAATAGGAGGGAGTAGTAGTTCACAATCAGAAGAAAAGAAGACAACGAGTGGACATATTTTCTCAAGAACAGGACCCCATAATAGACCTGATGAATTTTAGAGAACACCAAGGCCTACTGCACCTAAATTTCTTATACCCAAAGAAGAGCCTGACATTCAAGTGGATCATAGTACAATAGCAAACGATTGGAATGATTTGAGTGAAGATTGTAAAAGAAGTCTACCATTTGATCAGTACTTTACTACTACAAATAAACTAAAAAGAAAGGAGAACAATAAGGCTCTACTCCAAAACAAAGAATTAAATTGTGCTATTGGTAAAATGTCACTTCCTAGTTTTGATGTTTCCTCTCAAAATTCTGCTAACAATTGGGTGCAAAAACTAGATGTATATTTTCAATTGAATCCTATGGTGGAGGAGGATGCATTAAAAATGACCATTTTGCACTTGGAACGAGATGCCAATGAATGGTGGTTTCATGTGTTGATGTATATGTAACATCGGAAAGTATTTCACCCATGTATTTCATTTATGTATTTTGTACTCCTATGGAGATGGTATTATTCCTCTATACGGAAGTGTTTGTATTCCTATAGAGATGTTATTATTCCTCTATACGGAAATGTCATCATTTATATTGTAAATGTCGTAACTTATACTTGATGGGTTATTAGACCACCTTGTTGGGGTCGGCCCTGTATAAGTCATGTGGGTCGAAGGGTTATTAGACCACCCTATTGGGGGTCATCCATGTGGGTCAAAGGGTTATTAGACCACCAAGTGTGGGGTTGGCCCGGATTAAGTTAACCATGGGTTAAGCTAGACATGTAGGCCCCATTAGTTTATTGGGCAGGACAGAACAAGTATAAATAGAGATCGAGAGATCTCTATTTTGTCATTCATTCACACACTTCTCTCATTTGGAAAGTGGCGCACTTGTGAGGAGGAGGCTATGCTGCTAGGAGAAGACTATCTCTTGTATTCTGGTTGTATCATTGCTCTATCTATCTCTGAGGAAGTTATTGGGGTCTTTCACCTTTATGGTTTTCCCCAAGTAAACTCTGTGTCTCTTGTGTGCTTGCATTATTGTGTCCATGATTGATATGCTATAGATTTGATGTACATGTTGTTCTCTCAGTTAAGATCCTAGATCAAATTGAAGTAAATTCTGAAAATTTAACATGGTATCAGAGCTAGCCTGAAAGAAGGCATGATATGGCATGTATGACACTTGTTGCACTTACGATGCTAGGGCTTGATATAGAAAAAACCAGTCATCGTAACACTTTTGCTATAAATCCTTTTTGGCGAAGGTTTCAAATCTGAGACTTTTATAGGTCAAATATAAGATCCCCATGTACCTTGTGTCCAAAGGAAAACCTCTAATTCATTGTACTTTGTGATTTATGATCTGTACAATATAGGGTTTCTGCCTCTTCCATATCTGAGTCAAAAACATGTGACCTTGGAAAAAAGGTCATAACTTGGGATAGGAATATCCAAATGAAATTTAGTAAAAAGTGATAGGTAGTACATAGAATGTACTATCTCAAGAAAAAATTTCAGAGGCCGAAGTTGAACCAGTGACACGTGGCACGCCGTACAAGTTCGCTCTCCTGTTTTATCCCATAAACAGGTCACGTTACGACACTTGGCATAAATCTCTCTCAGAGAATCCAATTGAGGTCAGAACTGTCGGGATGGAAATATGATAGGTTAGGATATCTCAAGAAAATTTTTTAGACCCCGTGGATCGAAAAGTTCAGAGTTACACCATAAACAATCAGGTACATATTTCTGTCAAAACAGAATTATTTTTTAGCACCTTCATTCATGGCTTCTGGAATTTAGGGTTTCGGATAAAGTTGGAATTTTTGTAATCGGAGACTACGGCTGAATGCTACTCATCAAAATCAAAATTTAGAGACCAAGATCAGAATTTTTGGTTGGGTAGAAGACCAAGCTTGATCAGACCCTATTTCGGGACTTTGATTGGAAAAGTGGAAAATTAGGGCTTTTGCAAAAACGGGAATTTTTGAAATCTGTGACCACGGCTGGAAGCTCCTAAGAAAAATATAAGCTTAGAGCTTTGGATCAAACCTTTTGATTGAGCAGATGAGTGGGCTTCACCAAACCCTAGTTCGGGGTCACATCCAGTGAATCCGAAAGCTTCAAAGGCAAATTGAGGAGTGAAACTTTGCAGTTTTCAAATTCTGAATATACCAGCTTGATCAGCTCATCAAGGCGCATATTTCTATCCTTTCGGAAGTTTGAAATTCAAAGTTTGAATTTTTGTGGTTTCTCTAACAAACCCTAATCCATCTCCAGGTCTAGTTCTTGCAAATCAAGTGGATTGGGTTAATCCTAGAAGAAGATGGATTGGTCACCTGCGTAAGTGAAGAAGTTCTTGTCTCAGAGGGAGATGAGGCGAAGGCCTTCCATAAGAAGATTACAAGAAATCTTCATAGGTATGGCTTACAGGTATGTTTCGAATTATCTTCATGGTTAAGTTTATAATATGTTTGTCTTCATATCATTACAGTACAATCTTGATTAATTACTAGACTTGTCGTATCACCTTAATAGAAGATATTCATTGATTAAGGTTTTGACACTTAAGATTGTACTAATGCATTGTGATGTTGTATGAGGTTTATGTTGTTCGCTAACATAAAAGGTACACCAAGAAATAAAAATCATGTTCTAGTTCAAGAACATATGATCATGATGACATGAAGACAAAGATTCATCCATTATCATGGATCACATAGAAGATCTACTTACGAGGTATGTATAACTTGGTTCTACAATGGTTAACTTATGAGACATGCAGGTTACTAGCACAAGTCATTGAAGAGAACCAGAAGACATTATGTGGGTATGTTAGACATAACTAGCTAGCATGCTAATCCAAGTATTTTTTCCTATATCAAGCCAGAATCCTACCTTGTGTTAGGATCTTATACTGTTGTGTTGTTGATAATGATTATTCATGAAGTCATAGGTTTGAATAGTCATGGTTGTATGCATATTATGTTTCCTACCATAATTAATGATATGACTAACCAGAAGAATCATGAAGGTATAGGTTGGATTAATCACGGGTTTATGCTTTGATGATTTAACTAATCAGAAGAGTCCTATGATCAAGTAAGAATATGCATGAGTAAAAGAAGACTTCCCTGAAACCTTGAATACTAATGTTTATTTGAAATGATCATGACTATACATGCTTAAGATTATTGTGTTTTGATAGTATTAAGAATATACTAATGAATGTATGATTATGTACGGGACCTCAAAGATAACACAATGATGATACTAATAAGCATGCATAGGGATCTAGAATGAATATAAGTTCAGAACATGTAATCCAGGAAGCAAAAATCAAGAGGGAGCACACTCCAGTGGTTTCTACAAGGATGCAGATATTCAGAGGGAGTTGACCATCTCTCTACATTCCACAACAAAAAGGTGTAGAAGAAGCTACTTCAGATTAGCTCCTGCAAGGAAGCAAAGACTCAGAGGGAGTCCACCCAACAAACAAACAAAGATAAGTATTTTAATTGTCATTTCTTGCATATTTGTTTGTTTAAATAATATTGTTCAATGATGTATATGCTTATGTTCCTAGATTTAGGATGTGTACTATGCATATTAGAATGGTTGCATTAATGAACAACTTACTACTAATATGCATTTGATGGGTAAGTGGCCTATGGAACTGTACAAAATTCCATTGCTACTTATCTAGAATGAAACCTCTTTGCTGACATGTTAGGAGTTGTGCACACTCTTAACAATGTTCTGGTAGAGATTGGAAGGCATCTAGAAAGTTACTGGATATGGATAAATGTTGTATTGAAGCATTGGCTAAGATAATTGCAAGAATGTATGACATATTTCTTTATGTGTAAGAATTTGTTCTGAAAACTATGAGATGTTTTCTAATCATGCAATTTAAATTGTTGTGTAGGAAAGATCGTATACCATCACCTACAAAAGAAGGACTACAACATTTGTTCAGCAACAAAGTTATCTATTGAAAATATTGAAGATATTGAAGTTCCCAGGATCTGGGAAGAATGCCATGATCGAGGAGTACAAGTCGATCATGAAGATGTTTGGGATGCAGTCCCAAGACCTGAAGGGTATTCTGTAGTGACTTCCAAGAGGATCTAAAATATCAAGCATGCTGCAGGTGGTAGCATAGAGACTTTTGCTCCTGTAGCCAGATACACTTCCATCAGATCAGTACTTGCTCTGGCTGCAGTGATGAAGTGGAAGATACGCCAGATGGATTTCAAGACAACCTTCTTGAATGGTGTAGTTGAAGAAGAAGTGTATGTGGAGCAGCCACTTGGTTTTGAGACACATGACAGGGAGTCATATATGTGCAGAACTTGGTATGGTAGGATAGACAGCTTTCTATCCAGTTTGGGCTTTACCAAGAGTAAAGCAGATTCCAACCTTTACTACAAGGTTGAGGAAGGAAATCCAGTGACACTACTTTTGTATGCAGATGACCTGTTTATCACAGGTGAAGATAGATTGATTGCCGACACACAGTGGAAGTTTGCTGCCAAGTTCGAGATGAAGAACTTGGGGATGATGCACTATTTGTTTTTGGCATGGAGGTGTGGCAGAGTGCAGATGGAATCTTCCTTGGAAAAGGGAAGTATGTAGTAGAGATCCTAAAGAGGTTCGGGATGATGGATTGCAAGGCTATGGCCACACCTATGGCATCGAACCTAAAGCTTATGTGTGATGCTTCATCTGAGCCGGTTGATGTTTCTATGTATCGTCAGATGATTGGGTCCTTGATGTACCTGACGAACACGAGACCAGATATTTGCATTGCGGTGAACACATTGAGCTAGTTCCTGATGGATCCGAGGAGTGTTCACCTGGTTGCTGTAAAGCATATTCTGAGGTACCTGAAGGGTGCAGTTGATTATGGGCTCAAGTATGATGCGAATCAAAAGTTTAAACTGCAGGGTTATGTTGATTCAGATTGGGCAGGTAGTGCTGCAGATAGGAAGAGCACATCTGGGTGCTGCTTCATTATGGGATCAGGTGTGATCTCTTGGTTTAGCAGGAAACAGTCTTGTGTAGTACAGCCAAAGCAGATTATGTTGCAGCTTGTTCGGCTAGTTGTGAGGCAGTATGGCTTCGGAAGCTACTGTCTAAGCTATTTGATCTCCCGTTGGATGATACTAGTATCTTCTGTGATAACCAGAGTTGTGTGAAGTTGTCTGAGAACACGGTGTTTCATGATAGGTCGAAACACATAGAGATCAAATATCACTATATTAGGGATATGGTGCGGAGAGGAGCAGTGAAGCTCCTGTATGTTGCGACGGACGAGCAGATTGCAGATGTGCTGACAAAACCACTAGCCAGAGTGAAGTTTGAGTACTTCAGAGAGAGGCTTGGTGTTCTTCAGATTGATGACACTTCGAGGAAGAAGTGATGAACACATTTGCAGAAGCCATTCCAAGCATGTTGGAAGGAGGATCCTTCACATGGCTATGGATGTAAGTGTTGGATGATGAGCATCAGGACGATGCTCCAGTTACTGGTCTGTATATGCATCAGGATGATGCTGGATATGACCAGTTGGATCATTTATATGTATTTGTATATGCATCATGTTGGATGCTTGGACCATGTATCTGTATATGTATTAGGTAGATATTGTGTATGATCAGGTAGATCATGTGTGTTGATATATATATATCAGGTGGATACATTGTGTGGATCATGTATCTATGTATGTATCAGGAGGATACATTATATGATCAGGTGGATCATGTATGATGATATGTATCAGGTAGATACTTGATATGCATCAGGTAGATGCATTGTATGATCAGGATGATCATGGATGACGAGTTTCAGGATGTTGCTCCAGATATGCATCAGGACGATGCAATGATGAGTATCAGGACGATACTCTAGATGACATGCATCAGGATGATGCTATGATGATGATTAGGATGATCATATGTATCAGGTGGATACATTACATAATCAGTTGAATTATGTGTGATGAGTTCCGAAGACACAGATGCATAGTGCCTTTCCGACATGGTGGTAGATGTGTTCTCCCATGTGCGTTGATGTAAGTGCATAGCCTTTTCCACATGGTGGTAGATGTGTTCTCCCATGTGCATTGATGTAAGTGCAGAGCCTTTCCGACATGGTTGTAGATGTGTTCTCCCATGTGCGTTGATGTAAGTGCAGAGCCTTTCCGACATGGTGGTAGATGTGTTCTCCCATGTGCGTTGATGTAAGTGTAGTGCCTTTCCGACATGGTGGTAGATGTGTTCTCCCATGTGCGTTGATGTAAGTGCAGAGCCTTTCCGACATGGTGGCAGATGTGTTCTCCCATGGTCGTTGATGTAAGTGCTATGAGCCTTTCATGGATGGTGGTAGGTTGTTCCTCCCATGCCGGTGAGTGTAGGTGTTGTGTTTGTGCATCTAGGTTGTGCTTCATGATACTCTATGGCCGTGGATAGGTTGTACAGTAGCATGTAAAAGGTCTTGGGAGATCCAATAGGTTGAGCTGTGTGCTCGTAATCAGTCTTGGGATGCTCTTTCGAGGTTTTGTTGACTCACATAATAAGTCCTAAGGATTCCATAGTATGGCCAGTGATGATGAAGACCTACAGGTGGTGGGCCTACATCTAGTATGAAAAAGGATTGGCTCTGTAGAACTTCCTATGACGAGTATATTCAGAGATTGATTGAGATAGCAGCAGCAGTGATGATGACGATGACTCGATGATGATTATCCAGTGACGATGATCCGAGAAGAAGAATTTTGCTATAAGACCTATGTCGAGAAATACCTTCCTAGTTAAGAGGGAGTGTTGATGTATATGTAACTTCGGAATGTATTTCACCCATGTATTTCATATATGTATTTTGTACTCCTATAGAGATGGTATTAGTCCTCTATATGGAAGTGTTTGTATTCCTATAGAGATGTTATTATTCCTCTATACGGAAGTGTCGTCATTCATATTATAAGTGTCGTAACTTATACTTGATGGGTTATTAGACCACCTTATTGGGGTCGGCCCTGTATAAGTCATGTGGGTCGAAGGGTTATTAGACCACCCTATTGGGGGTCGGCCATGTGGGTCAAAGGGTTATTAGACCACCAAGTGTGGGGTCGGCCCGGATTAAGTTAACCATGGTTTAAGCTAGATATGTAGGCCCCATTAGTTTATTGGGTAGGACAGAACAAGTATAAATAGAGATCGGGAGATCTCTATTTGGCCATTCATTCACGCACTTCTCTCATTTGGAAAGTGGCACACTTGTGAGGAGGAGGCTCTGCTGCTAGGAGAAGACTATCTCTTGTATTCTGGTTGTATCATTGCTCTATCTATCTCTGAGGAAGTTATTGGGGTTTTTCACCTTTATGGTTTTCCCCAAGTAAACTCTGTGTCTCTTGTGTGCTTGCATTATTGTGTCCATGATTGATATGCTGTAGATTTGCTGTACATGTTGTTCTCTCAGTTAAGATCCTAGATCAGATTGAAGTAAATTCTGAAAATTTAACATCATGGCCTGAAAACCTTGGGTCATGATCAGGTTAAAACATATGGGGAATTTTTTGACAAGGTACTAGAGATATTTGAACAAAATATCCAAAATTGCCTTTAAAGGAACTAGCTCACTTGAAGCAAACTGGGACCCCTACTGATTATATGATGGGCTTTCAAAAATTATCAGTGAGGCTGGCTGATGTGTCTATGAGAAGGTTGGTATTTATGTTCATTGAAGGTTTGGATGAACCCTTAAAAATTTTGGTCAAAGCACACAAGCCAACTACATTAAAAGATGCAATGAGCTTGACTAGGGATCTCCAAAATGTGCTTCCTAGAGCAAGATTTCCTCCCAAGCCTAACTTCAAATTTGAAAAGAAAACTTGCAAAAGAGATGCATATGATAAGAAACCTTGGAAAAGAGATTCATTTTAAAAGAATAAGAAAGAAGGACTAAACATGGATGAATTTCGAAAAAATAAATTGTGCTTCACATGCTTTCAACCATGGACACCGGGGCACAAATGTACTAAAGGAAAGGCTCAATGCATAGAAGTATTTTCTGATAATTATGAATATGATGGGGGCATGGATGAATATGGACATATTTCAGATCAAGAGGAGGCATATGAGATAGCAGTAGAAGAATACAGACAAGAAGAAAATCATCCTTCACCAGACAAAGCAAGAATGGCAGTACTTTCAGCAGTACCTCGCTATCATACTATCTAGTGCATGGGTGTGGTACTAGGACAAAGAGCTTCAGTTTTGGTAGATGGAAGAGCCACACATAAATTCATTGATGCAGAGATGGTAGAGAAAAGGAAGATACCTATTGAACCATTCGATGGCTTCACAGTTGTCATTCCCGGTCACAAGACAATGCAGTGCAAAACATGGGTTCCAAAGCTGCAAGTCACTGTAGGTAACTATACTTTTGTTGATAGTTTTTATGTGGTTGATGTTATTGATACTAATGTGGTTTTGGGATTGCAATGGCTGTATTCTATAGGAGAGCATACAGTAAATTATCAAATTACTGAAATGAAATTCCAAGATTCAAAAGGAGTACTAAGGGTTGTGAGAGGGCAGCACACTTATCCAAATCAAGTAATGACTTGCAATAGTATGAGATCTATATTGAGGCATGGGGACATAGAATGGGCTGATGAATGTTATATTACATCTCCCAAGACAAACATAAAGGTTTTTGAACACCCAAAGGAGATAGAGATACTCTTGCAAAAATATGAAAAACTTTTTAGAGATCTTCCACATGGTAGACCACCAGATAGGGGGGTTGAGCACAACATTGTTTTAGAGGAGGGTAGTTCACCCATTCAGATACCACCTTATAGAAATCCTAAAAATTTTAGAGATGAGATTGAAAAATCCATCCAAGAACTCCTAGAGTTGGGACTCATTAGACCAAGCTCTAGCCCTTATGATTCTTCAGTAGTGTTAGTGAAGAAAAAAGATGGAACATTGAGAATGTGCATAGAATTTAGAGCCTTGAAAAAATAGACTATCAAGAATAGGTATCCTATTCCTAGGATTGATGAGCTCATGGATGAGCTACATGGGACAGTGTCTCAATGGACTTCATCACCGGTTTGCCCAAATATTTGGATAAGGATTACATATATGTGGTAGTGGATAGGTGGAAAAAATTTGCTCATTTATTTGTTGTTACATCATCTTTTAGTGCTGCACAAGTGGTTGATATTTGTTTCAAAGAAATCTTCAGTTTGCATGGGCTCCCCAAGAGTATTGTTAGCGATAGAGATAGTAGATTCATGGGTGCTTTTTGGCAAGAAATTTTTAGATTGGTGGGCACTCAATTGACGCCAAGTACCATCTATCATCCACAAACTGATGGAAAAAAGGAGAGGGTGAATCAATGGTTGGAAGGGTACCTAAGAAACTATGTGGGAGAGGAGCAAAAAGCATGGGAAAAATGGCTACACATGGGTGAGTTTTGCTACAACACCACTTATCATATGTCAATAGGGATGTCTCCTTTGAAATAATTATATGGTTATGATGCACTTACATTTGCTGAAATTATATTTGGTGATAGTAGAGCCCCAAAGGCTAACGATTGGGTGGAAGAGAGCCAAGAAATTTTAAAGCTTTTGAAAGACAATTTGCAGGTTGCTCAAAATCAACAAAAACAATATGCTGATAGACATAGAGAAGAAAGGACATTGCAGGTTAATGATTTAGTATATTTGAGGTTGCAGCCATATAAACAAACATCTCTCAAAAATAATGGAGTAGAAAAGCTAAAACCAAGGTAGTATGGGCCATACAAGGTTGTTCGGAAGGTTGGAGAAGTAACATATGAATTAGAACTTCCGGAAGGGAGTAAAATCCATAATGTATTTCATGTTTATTGTCTCAAGAAATCTCTTGGTCACCAAATTATCACTTCATAAATACTTCCTCCTTTGGATGATGAAGGTCAGCTCACACTTGTTCCAGAAAATATTTTGAAGACACGGGAAAGGAGGTTGAGGAGTAGAATTATCAAAGAATATTTAGTGCAATGGAAGGACTTACCAAATGAAGATGCCACATGGGAAGAGGAGAATATTTTGAAGCATCCAAATCTGAAATTGCTTGAGAACAAAAAATCTTTGGTGGGGAGGACTGTAATATCCCCATTCAAATAATTGCATAGCAGGACAATCCCATCAATCCTACCAGTTCCCTAGGTTGAATGGGTACATTTCAAAATGCAATAAGGGAGAAAATGAATAATGTTTATACGTTATAATAGTTCAAATATTTAATAAAGAGGTTGAATAAATAAATTCAAAAGAAAATCTAGGTGGAAAATGGTTTTGAAGACATATGGAGGATGTGGGACCCACACTGGCTTGATTTCTCATTGCCACATGGCATATCTCTCTTGCCATTTCAAATCCATGAGAAGGAAAACATTATTGGGTGAGTTGGTAAGTTCATACACATGTAATTGAGCATCTTAGGTCGAATTGGGATAGAATGGTAATCTCCATGGAATAGGAAGAGTCAAATTGGAAGCTTGTGGATACTTGGGCTAGATTCCCTAGCCCCTATGACAACAATGATGGAGCATCTATGACATCTATGAAAAATTTCAGATCTGACTTCTGACATCTGACCATTATGACATGTCATCCCCAAAAATAGGCTCCAAGAAGGTTCTCATGGGATTTGGAGAAGCCAAAGAGGTCCCTACTCCAATTGGGAGAAGATGGAAGGTTGGGAACTAGGGAGACAAGTGGCAAAGGTGGAATATTTCGTAAGTGGAAATATCTAGAAGCTAATGGGAGGAATTAGAACCATAGGATGCTAAGGTTGGTTATAAAATACAGAAATCAAGTATGAGAATGGATGTTGATCATTTTATATAATTGCAATTGCGTACAGAGAGAGCTAGTGGATGACTAGTTTCTTGCCTTAGCCAATTTCTAGGGTGAAAGATTCCCATCCAAGTTGTTGTTTGGGAAGGAAATTCAGGTCTTTCATGGATCTTTAATGGATTTTTTATTTGTAGGTATCAGATACAGGTAATCTTGTGGTTTCTTCTAATGCATCACATTCTCTCAACCATTTCCAGTTTTGAAGGCATATTCTTGCTCCTTGAGGGATTGCGCTTTGGGTGAGCTCTTGTACTTCTTGGGAGAGCTTCTCATGATGTATTTATGATTGTGATAATATCAATATACTCCATTATTCATATTCATAAAGTATCAGGTCGAAATATCAAGTGGTTGCATGTAAAAATGATTATTAATGAGAAAACAATGGCCATTTCCCCATTGTATTGAGGTATGCCATTTTAATGCTGAAGATTTCGAATAAAAGAATGTTTCTCTGATATATTTATGATGAATGGACTAAAATTTATGAGTGTTACAAGTTTCATGTTCAGCACTTAAGCATTTGAAGTCATTTTACTCAGTTTATTTACATTTGGTGAAGATTTGGTGCCATTTCCCCAAGGGTCGAACTAATGATTTTTGCAATTGTCTAGGGGAGGGTTAGAACAGACTTAATAACTGATTAATGGATCCTATGATACCTTAATAACATCCCTGAGACATCCCATACCTCTTTTCATAAATTCGATTGGGTTTGGAGGCATTTGGAAAGCCATTTTTAGTAGTTACCCTGGGGGGATTTGAACCTCCAATTGCTAGTGAAATTACATACTTGGTCCAGAATCTTTAGGGAGTTTGCAGAAGTATTTTTGTGGCCATATATCATCCCTAAACCTCATAATAAAGTCCTATTATCAGTCATATACCTCCACAGAATATTTGGGAGCATTTGGTGCAAATTGGAGACCTAGGCATCAAAACTGGTCAAAGGTCGAAATTGGGGAAAAAGTGAAAAATTGGGCATTTTAATTAAAATGTAAAAAAGGGACATTACAGAGTCATGTTACTTGGTTATACAGACTCATTCTGGTTAGGAATCATTTCTTACCATGAGAGTACATACAACTACTGTTATAACCTAGGACCATCAATGATATATTGGTCCAACAGGAAACAGGGCTTTGTAGCTCGAGCACTACCGAAGCATAATACATAGCTGCTAGTGTTGCTTTCTAAGAAGCAATATGTCTCAAAAAGCTACTTGCAGGGTTGTTCTATGAAAATATTGAGCCTACAGTTATTAGGTGTGACAATTAGAGTTGCATCAAGATTTCTGAAAACCCAGTGTTTCATGACAATTCAAAGCACATTCAAATGAAGTATCACTTCATCCGAGACATGGTCCATAAAGGTAGAGTGAAACTTCAATACATTGCTACTAATGATCATATTGCATATTTGTTAACAAATCTTCTGTCAATGACAAATTTCAGGTACTTCTGAGACAAGCTTGAAATGGTAGAGAGTGTCTCCCTCACTGAGAGGGAGTCTTAAATATACAACATCAAGAGACATTCTCCAAACCAATTTTGTGTAGTCAAGATTGATCCTCCCATATAGAGGTGAGCACTTTGATTACCTTTCGTGTAAAGGTTATTCCTCCCGTATAGAGGTACTTGATATAAGTAATGATGTTGTAAAGTCTTGTTGGAAAAGACTCCATACTTGTGTGTCAAGTCATGATTATCATGTGAACCTTCTATATGAAGGTATCCATGAGATGTACCTCCCATATAGAGGTGGACATTCTGTATAAAGGTAATGCTTTACTTGTTAAAAGCATTTAATGTTGTGTGATGTATTATTAACCATGATCACCAGTTGCTATTAAGTCTCATTTAGAGGTTTATCAACTCTAAAGTGAATTACTTTAGCATATGATCATTTGGTCTGGAATAATATAATATGATCACAACATCCGATCATTCTTCTTAGTATAATTTAATGTGATGGATAATTAAAGTTAGCACATATTGACCATGCAGTAAAAGATAAAGCATAGAGATCAAGAGAATTCAAAATTTCCCATTCAAACACTTCATCTAATTAAAGAGAACTCGAATTGTTAAAGCTTCAGTTAAGTATCAATGCTTCAGTTAACTAAATAACTCATAGTGGTCATTTCAAGTAAATCAATCAGCATGATTTCAGTTGACTAAGTGTTAAATAAGAAGGACTAGTTAACTAAAGTGTTCTCACTTTAGTTACTCTAAAATATGACACTTCAGTTAAAGAGTGTTAACTAAGTGACAACAAAGAATATCTAGTGAACTAAGCGTTATTGCATGACGACACTTATGTTAAACTAAAATATGACACATGAGTTGTGACACTTGCATGTCGACACTTAAGTTAGCCACCTAACTAAGTGGGAAATCTTTCAGTTAAGAAGCGAGTTCATGCTAAGTGACAACTCAATGAGATAAAACATTGCATGAGAAGTGGGGCGCACCTCTGTATGCAATATTAATACATCCAGTTTGAGGGCGAGTTCATCCTGAAGTTAGAAGTTAAAAATACAAGAGAAGAATGTATAAATATGTTATACAGGATTGATGAATCCAATGTGAAGCGAATTCTCTTTTCCATTGAAGGCAAGGCATTTCTCTTTGTGAGGGGTATTGTTCATGCTTGTTATTGTTGTGTTGGGAACACATCTGATTGATCTCTCTTCTCCATTGCTTATGTACCTTCATCAAGAGTGTTTGGTGATCTCTGATCTTCCAAAAGTAATATGCTATGTTGTAAAAGAAAGCATTCTCTACTATCTATTATATTATACTGAGAAGAATTGCTGGGATTTTGTTCTCATAATTTTGAGGATTTTCCCCAAGGTATATCTTGTGTTATGGTTGTATGCATTTCATGGATTGAATTGTCTCATTGCTTCAAGTCTCTGCATCTAAAATAATTAAATATCAAAGCTCAACCAAATTTCAACAGAGCCCAATCCCCCAGAGTTACTTATAGGAAAAGGAGTTGGCAACTGAGAGGATAGTGAATTTTCTACCAAGCCTTCACAACCCTTACTCCCCATCCATGATGTGGAAAAACCCAGAGAAACACTCGATCCCAAGAATTCAATCAAGGATGTTGCAATAGTGAACCCTGAACACACTGACAACGAGGGAAATCATATGTAGAAATTGACTCAAATGGGACCAAACCAGAAGAGTGGGATAAAAAGGGATCCAGTCAATTCTGGGATAGATTACAAGGAACCCCAACATCAAAAATAGGGTGCAAAGATCTAACCTCCACCTCTTTAATAAATTGCAATTCCTCATAAAAAAGTTGACTATAAAAAGAAGGAAAGAGAGTTTCTAGCTTACTTGAGAAGGTCATAGAGTCTGCATCAAGAGTCCATAGGAGAATCACTTATGTTTCCATGTCCACAACCTTCTTATGTACTTTCTCTTGAAAAACCAAAGCCCTGCTTAAACCCTCCACATTCATGGCCACTTCATCAAATTCATCCCCAAATTTACCTAGACACTTAGACCTCAGATGCCGCATTCTTCTACATAGGTGGCATCTAAAAAGAATTTTCCAATACACATTGTAACTTTCACTTAATATTTAAAAATTTAAAATATACTAAAAAATCTAAACATATAATTAACTATACCATACTTGTACTATATCTAATAACAAGTGATTTTCCAACCCATGCAAATCTTCATACATGAAAACCCAATATAATCTAATCTTATGACAATGATTTAGATCCACTATATAAATAGATTTAAAGGTTTTTGTATATGGGTTAGAGAGACAAATAAACACTAGGGTTTAGTGGCGTTAGAGTATTTTGTATACCTATGGATGGATTTAATGTATGCCTTGGGATTTTTTACTTTCAATTTGTTTCACGTATGGTATTGAACACATGGATTAGCCTCGAATGTTACATCTCTATGCTCTAATTGAGAGGGGCTTCTTAATATCAATTTCATTAAAAGTATTTAATTTAAAATAATTTTATTATTGTTGTGATAGTTTCAAGAAATGAACTCTCGTTATAATATTTTATTCTAATGTATTCTATAATAAATGTGTCAAAATGAATGCAAATTTAAATAAATGTAATATTTTTCCTTTTTTCCTTTTATTTTTTTTACAAAAATTACTAATATTTAGTATCAATTTTAAATTACTAGTGTTTTCCTATATGTATATATATGGTTATTTTCACATAGACTTGAAATAAAGTATATTTAGTGTTCCACATGTTATCTTGAATTACTTTTTAAGGCTCTAGGTCAGTTTGTATATTTGTGTTAGATAGGCATTTCTATTGAATTAGTAGATTTTCAAACTCATCATATCTCATTTATGCAATAAAAGTTCAAAGTTGGTGTTGGTGATATTTTCAACCCAAACAATTTCATCCACATGTTGGTACGTCATATGGTTCATGATTGGTGTTCGAAGTAGACATTCAGTCCACAAGCGAGTGCAAGAATCCATGTGATATACAAAGATAGAGTTCATAGGCTCAACAACATGCACACTGTTTATCTTCGGTAACACGATCCTAAGTGAATATCACTTGAGACACGTGGCAACTGCAGAGGGATTCAGGGTCGCAAAAGCAGTGTTTATAATCGTCTTCATGCATGACCCTGAAGCCTTAAAACCAACTAGCCATAAATGCATGACCACAGGGCCCGCCAAATTGACAAATCAGCTTAGTAAGTGTTAGCAGTCAAATCAAGCGGTGATATGTGATAGCAGTTATTGAAGGGGGCCACACGAAAAGTGCACGATAATACGCTTACATCAGGATCTTGTGATTGGGAAATCAATGGTTATAAGGATTTTAGGCTTCTAAAAGTGCTCGCTCTTTATCTTATACCTCTTGATCTTGAGAGAAAACTGCTAGATCCACATGTCTGCTTAACATTTCTTCAGGATTGTAAAAGCGGTGTAAGCAAAGTCATCCATTGATCATCCTAAAACCATAAACCACCTTTGTTTCATAAGTTCCTCCCCTATTATACCATTGACCGATGACATTTTTCCATGTGTCCACTCTCCCTAACGGATTGGGTATTAAATGCATATATACCCCCAAATCATCCTCGCATACCACATAGCGCCAAATGGAATTTGCATTTATTGTGCGAAATCACTTATATAATGATCACCAACCCTTGAATTTTTTCAAATTCAATTTATCAAAAGAAGTGCAGAGGCAAGCTTACCCTGTTTTACTTATGGCTCAGTCGAAAGAAGGATTTAACCTCTCTTACCTTCCATGGATCCTCCTTCATCATATTCCCTTGCAATTTTTGTACCATCCTCACCTATACCAAATCCCGATGAAGCATCTATAATTTCATAAGACCACTTGGCAGATTCCTTCTTAGAGGTATTTGATATTGTTACATACTCCCAAATATGCATCAAATAACTCATGAGTCTAAATAGAGATTTGAGTTTGGAGGTGACAAGATACACTTTTGGGAGTCTGGCCTCCTTCTCATGGTCATTCCCTAGATGCATCATTTCCTAGAGTTTGTGGGATGGTGCATGAATTTGTATTTTGGGGAGAAGGATTTCGTTCTCGCTCGTGATAGGACTCCAGTTTTCCCCATTAACAAAGAATTTATCCAAAATATGTTGTACATCCCTGCAGATATACCAGGACGAGTCTTCAATGAAGACTACCTCATTACCAAGTACAAGGAGATCTCTGCGGAAGAAAAATTTAATTTCCTTAGAAGCCTTCTCCCACCAAATGCAATCATACTAGAAGGTGAGCCTCCTTATTAACTAGAGGTTTTTGATGAAGCACCCAAAAAAACAATGGCTTTATCATGTAAGCTCCTAGGTTATTCCACTGATCAACTAGTTAGTGAGATAGTGTTGTAGCTGCAACCCGATCCCAAGTTTTTTTGTAAAATTGTAGGGTCCCTCCTTTGATCTTACTCGGAGTTTGTTTAATCTTAACCCTGACACTTAGTTTTTCTTGAAAAATAACAAAATAAATGGCATTTCTGCACTTCCACATTCCTAAGTTCCACATCATGCCTTTTTCGCACTTCTACATGTCCAATGTCGGGTTGTGGATTGCGGATTTCATCTCCAACTGTTTAAAATTGTATCTGCAATCCCGTAATTCTTCAATCCCGAATTTCCACCTTCCCATGTTTCCATTTGCGGATTGCAAATTGTATTTCTAACTTTCTAAATTTGTTTCCGCAATCCCACTCCTCTGCAATGCCGCTTTTCCGCAATTCCGATTGCGGATTGCAGATTTATTTTTCGGTTTGTTGATTGGTCCCCTGCATGTCCTCAATATGCATGCCCGCAATCCAGAATTTCCGCATTCTGCATGTCTGCAATCCCGCAGCTCCGGATCCTTCTTTTCCGCATTCTGCAGTTCCGCACTTCCGCAGTTCCGATTACAGATTGCAGATTGCATATTGCATTTCAGACTTTCTGAATTTGTCTCCCACACTCCCGCATTCCCGCATCCCTGCAATCCCATAGCTCCACATCCCACATTGCGGATTACGGATGGCATTTTTTACCATTGGAAATTGGTGCCCACAATTCCGCACTCCAGTAGGCCCGCATTCCGGATTGCTGATTGCGGGTTGCGGAAGGATGAGTTTTGGCTAGTTTTTAAATCCTTTTCCGACTTTCCACCTCCGCGTTAGCTATCATTCTTAGGACAAAACAAGATCGTGGATGTTTAAATAATTTTTTTGCAAACCATATTCACAAAACATGCTTATGAAATTTGTATTATGTTCATTATGATTTTGCTTAATAATGAATTTTGCTTATACTTTGGTTTTGTTGTTTCCTCAGGACGCGTGGAAGCTGAAAGGCTGTGAGTAGAAGGAACAACAAGAATAAAAGACAATATTGGTAATCCAAAGGATGCAAAGGAAGCCGAAGTGATCAATCATAATGCGAAGGAAGATGAAAGACCACACGCAGATGAAAGGGTTAACATAAAAGACAAATTTGGCTAGCCAAAGAACGCAAATGAAGCCGAAATGATCATTCATGTACAAACAATTATCTTGTAATATAAATATGGGGGAAGGGTACTAGAAACGGGAAATTTTTCTAGTAAAATAAAGACTGGATATATTGTGTAAGAGAACTATTTTTCTGCTAATGAGGAAAGACCTGTTCGCTGGGAAAAGCTTGCATAATTGTTTTGCATGGGATGTGTGACTAACAGATCATAACTATTTATTCTTCTGCTTATGTTCATGCTATGGTATATTTCTAATTTATTGAACTATTTCAATGGTGATGAATGATTTCTTTATCTATGCAAATATCTATGTGTTAACAGAGTAATAAATTGTTTCAATTATAATCAAAGCTATCTTTTGTAATTTTCTGATGTGAACGTGCATACTTTATCTTAATAGCTATCTATTAGATTTGTATGAGAATTTTCAGATTATTACTCTTACTTCAACTCACTCATTGAAATGATAGATTAGCTTAGTGTAGAATAGGGTTAGATAATTGATAAGGTAGAAGTGATAAGAAGGGAGGTAAGAACCTAGGCATCACTTGTTGAGGCTTCTGCCTGTCAATTTTAGGTTAGATGCATTAGTTAGATTAGAAGCACTTTCATATTCATACTTTAACATAAAACATAAACGGTGGGTTGGGCCACAACCGATACATAATTTAAACAAACACACCTACGCTAGCCAGATTGTTAACTGGACTGATTCCCTATACCAAACAATGAATGATCTAATTGGGATTTTTCATTGGGGATAATGCCTACTTTCGATGCTAGGATTTTCTGGGCATCAACAGTTTTGGTGCTAGAAGGAGGGCCTCCAGTGCATGGCTAGAAGAGGAAATTCGTTTCCATGAGGAAATTTCTTTGGGTATCCATTTGAAACAACCCAACCAGAAGAATTGATTTCTGAAATTGATTATCAAGAAAAGTAGGAGTCTGAAACTGAGCATACTGAACGTTTATCTATTGTTCCTCACACAGAAGTAGATAACTTTAAAATACATACAAGATATTACATGAGGAAACTTGGTGGATTGTCAATAGTACCTTTACTACCTAGAAGGCAAGTTCCTAGAAGACAAGTTGTGCAAACTAGGGATTCTGTGCTTGTGGAATCTTTGGAAGAATTAATTGATTTATCGTTACAAGATATACCAGATCCCATCAATCAATTGAATCCTAATTCTCTTGATTCAATCTCTCCTCCACACGTACAAACTCTTACACCACCTCATACACCTGCACATTATCCAAGGCGTATTGCTAACATGGCTCATAATTCCAATCAACCACCTGCTTGGAGAGCCATAGGACCACTCAACCTAGCTGCTCCTCTACATGATTTACCTAAGCATCCGGAGCGAGTACTACCTAAGTTTGACCTTGGAAAAGTGATCTTTGCTAAAGATCACCTACCGAGATTTTATTTGGCATTGAATCTATTAAATGTGGAACATGAGGATGTAGTGTGCAGATTGTTCCCTCACACTTTTGAATCTAGAGAATCATCTTGGTATTTTAGTTTGCAATTCAATTCTATAACAGATTGGGAAAATTTTGAAAAAGTCTTTCTGAATAAGTTTGGAAACCAAAAAATCGTGGCTTCACTCATGAAAGAATTATTGTCTATGCAGATGGAAAAGAAGGATAAAGTACAAGAATTCAATCAAAGATTTACCACAATTTTAAACAGTTTCAACGCTGCAACTAAACCTGCTGAAGAATCATTGGTAGAATATTATACTACAACACTTCTCCCATCCATAGCCATGTTTATCAAAAGAGTTGTTAAAACTAATTTAGCAGAAAATTATGAAGAAACAAAGAAAGTAGAAGCATACATGGATATTATCATCAAACATTTTATGGATTTGGAAGTGAAACCTACAGTAAACAAGAATCCTGGAATATTAACTAGACCTAAAGAAGATTCTTCAAATGAATTAGAAAATGTGTTCAGAATGGTTCAAAAGTTGTCCAACAAAATAGTAGATTTGGAAAAGGAAAACGGTGCTAGTTCTTCAAGAAAACCATTTAAACCTTTCTATAAGAAAAGTGAAGAAAGGTGACACAACCACAACCACCATTAAATAATTTTATTTTTTTTAATTTGAATGAAGTTGGTATGGATCACTTTTGCACATTTCATCAAGAGCATCATTCTGAGAAAAGATGCCCTCAATGGATTAATTCAATGAATCAATTATTGGATACACAATTAATAGACCATGAATATCAGGAATAAGATCAATCTAATGAGCCAAAAGATCAAAATGAAGAAACTGCATTAGTATTATGGGATCGGGAACCAACTTTGGGTTTGGATGAAGAAGAGAAGGTATAAGAAATACAAATATCATGCGTGGCCTATGCTACCAGAAAAAAAGGGACCAGTAGAAGAGCAAAGTATGGTATTGCCCAAAATGAATATAGTTAAAGAAAGTTTAAAAGGGAATAACAATACAAATCAGTCACAACCAAAAGTAAATTATGGGGATGTAAAGGAAACAAACCCATTAAGCAATAAGCAAGTAAACCCTGGAGCCAACAAATTTGATAGTGGTGGAAAGGTTGGAGGAAATCATAATATGGGATATGACATTGTAGAAGATATCAAGAAAACTAAGGCAAATATATCTTTGTTTGAACTGTGTAACCTGCCACAACATAGGAAAAAGTTATTAGAAGTTGTTGATGTAAAATCAAGCAGTACAACAGACAAACAATTAGAAATGGTTGAGTCTAATACTGAGATTAACGAAGCAAGTATAGGTGGAAAATAAAGATCTCAAACTCTTCCTTTCCTTTTGACTTTTGAAATATTCAATTATAATGTGCATAACTACTTGGTAGACTCTGGGGCTTATTCTAACATTATGCCACTATCTATTTGCAATAAATATGTATATCACTGCTTTCAGGCTAGAGGACGAACCTAAAATCCACTTACTATAGTACTAGTCATTAGCCAGGCTAGTCAACCTGTCAACGAAGTGACTAGGGAGCCAACTGGAGAAACATATAACAAACATGAAGAAGAGCCCCTTAAAAAAGGAGTCGAGCCCAATTTCAATGACCTAGACCTTAAAGAAAAATTTGACCAAGTATCACAATAGATACTTGATTTCCAACAGAAATTTAAAGGGAAAGCAACCAGGTAGCACACGCAAAAGAAAAGGAAGCTCGTATTAGAGACCATTGAAGATGAGTTAGCAGAACTATAGGATCAATCCAAGAATGTCATCATTGAATGCACCAAAAATAAAGCACCAATTAATATGTAAATTCAGAAGCAATATGGACAAAAGCGGTCGATATAGTCGGTTGCACCTAATCCTTCTATCACTTCGTTACCTCTGCTAGCAAAGAAACTCAAGCTTACAGAAAAAACTCATGAAGAAAGCATCATTGACATATTTGATGATTCCCCTCAATAATCCCCAGCTAAATTCTAGATGGAGGTTTGAAAGAACCCCCCAACAAGTCTATCAAAGAATGTATAGATGCTGAAATAGCCTATTTTGTTCACAATATTAAGAATTTTATGCCCCATCTAAGGAAATTCACCAAAATCCAATGAATTCAAGAAGGCCAATTACCTCCAGAAATATTAAAATCCCATCATATTCCTTCACATGGAAGTGCACCCAAAAAGAAATTCAAAATTACTGCTATCAATTTTGTTCTCAACACTTCCTTACCATCCTTCGACACCCTGAAACCTACCATGTATTACACTTCTGTAGAAACTTTCCTTTCATAATCTCCTCCATCGTTGAATTCTCCACTTCCAACCCAATCTATTAAACTATAGGTGACTGAAATACACCTAACTATTCCCCTAGCAATACTCCCTTCACATCCCTTAAATAGCATAATTCCCCTAAGTGTTCCATTGTCCATACTGACCGTTGCCAGGTCAACCATCATTACCACTTTAACCACTAGTCTGACCACTACTCTTCCTACCTCGACTTCATCTATCCAAAGCACCCTTCAAGAAATATTTGAAGAATCCCATGTACAAATACCTTTTGTACACACGCCCCCTGAGTCATCTTTGCCAATGTCATCTATGTTGACCTCTTCTCCCACGAATGAAGTTATTCCATTGACTTTCCTATCTCCTTCTTCTCAGATGATCTCAGTCACTTCAACTATACCTGCACCAACTAGTACTGTGCCAAACATATCAGCTGCATCGACGACATCAACAACCACAAAGGCTCCAAAATAGGCAACTCTAATTCCAAAATCTAACAAGAAAAAAAATGGAAAGAAAAAATCCAAAAATAAGTCAAAGGCTCCTTCCCATTTCCCGTTACCATTCGACGCTGTATCAGTCTCACCATATTCAAAGGGTGTATTTTCCACAACAAAATCTTTTGACCAAGAATTGGAAGTTATCATTAAAGTTTCCTTAAAGGAAGGAATGAAAATATCATCAAAAGAAAGCAAAACGATGAGAGTAATGGGAAACATAATGCCTAGAAAGTCCACTCTAAAAATCATAACAATTCATGGGACTACTATCCAAGCTCCTGTCAGACAAGCCCTTGGAAAAACTTCAGCACTTTGTCGACACAATTTTAGAGAAGTATCTAGAATAGGCTGTAAATCTCCAACTAGTCTGATCATACTCGACCAACTTCATATTTTTGAAAAATTAGATAAGTAGCTCCAAGAAATTGAAGTGAAGGAAAATAAATCATCTTTAGTTTTGAACAACTAGTACACCTATTATGGTAATATATGCATAGAACTTCAGACAAGCCAAACTTCCCTATTAGAGTTATATAAATCACAAAGCTCAAACCATGCAAGATCAGTTGGTGTTGGAACAAAGTAAATAAGAAAAACTGAAAAAAGAAAGAATACAAGTGGTTGAACGAGGAAAAAAGAGCACAAGAAGAAGTTAGTCGACTAACTTCTAGAATATACCACTGCATGAGAACTGCCCAACTCTAGCACGACAATTTCAGACCACAATTCCAAAAAATATTCCAAGAACCAATGAAATTAAACATGATGCAGTTATTCGAGCTTACGGCCACCACTATAGAAATAAGATCTATTCTCCAATATTGGTACCTCTTCCAGGAGCGACTTATCTTGTATTCCCTAGCCATTGCCTATGCATGTGAATATTTTGTACCACTAGGATAAGTGCTAGAACTACAACTTCCATAGTCATACTTTTATCTTTGTAAACATTAGTTTATAAAATTTTGTACATTTTACATCTTCTAATTCTCTTCGCGATGAAGAAATTTTTTAGGGTGGGGGAGATGTTGGAGGAGCCTAGTCGGCTAGCTGACTAGGTCCTCCCGACCAACTAGTCGGATCAATCAGTTAAGATGGTTAGGATGACTGACCAAGTAGTTAGAGGATTATAATTGAATAACTGATTGTAACCTATATATATAATCCTGGTGAGTCAAGATGAAGAGATATCAACTTTTGTACATGACTTGCCTATTTGGATAATAAATATACTTGTTATTTTGTTCCCTTTTACTCTCTCTCTCTCTCTCTCTCTCTCTCTCTCTCTCTCTCTCTCTCTCTCTCCTTTTATCTTGTTATGTATGTATGATATTGTATACAATGTAACTTTATATATGATGTGAATGTTTCACTACTAGTAACTCTCTGTAATCCTGTAGATTACAACAAAGTGCTTGATGTTGGTTACATTCATGATATTGAAAATATGATTGACAAAACTAAATATGTTGAGGATGCTCAATATTCAATGAAAATAAGCAAACCAAGAGTGAAGCTAAAACTAAACAAGACAAAATGAAATATTGTTGTGTATCGAGCTTGGATTCCCCAAAATAAAAGAAGAGGAATTTGACTGCAACGTTTTAGCATAAATGAAGAATTATGCAGATTGAAAGATCATATTATAGATACGTGAATTTTTATGTGATCAAATATTTAGTTTTGTAATTTTTCAAATATGATGTAAATATTGTAAACGTTAAAGTAGGTTAGTCAAGTGTTGTAATTAAGGTTGAGTCGATAAAGGCTTTGTAAGTTGTTTACATGTCTAGCTGAGACAAAGACTAGCAAACATTGTGAACTATTTTGTTGCAGTCTATATTTGTAGGTGATTGTAATTAAGGGGGAGTGTTGGTAGTTAATTAAAATCATGTTGAATGCAAATCATCCCGATGATTTGAATTTGAGACAACGATTAAATGTGTCATGTGATAAATATTCCAAGAGGAATAAAACCTTGTTTTATGCACCAATTCCTGACCCAAATTGGATTTAACATGTTTTAATTCCATACTTGGAATATTTCGGATGGTGAGAGCGTCCATTTTTCGAGAATCTCCTTCGATCCGAAAATTTATAACCATTGGAGTCTTCTTCCATGTATATATTATTATAGCTATCGACATGTGTGGTATCTTGCATTCTTTCAATGTTGAATGTGATATTAATTTCTTTGACTACATATTATTTTTCCAGTCATTTCTAGATTTTAACCAAAGTTCTTTTTATTCATGATTTTATGCGCATGTGTTTTCCAAAGTTTTTTTTCAATCTACACTTGAGGTCTTTTTCTTTAGGACGATGACGGACTGCTCGATCTTCACACTAAACATTGAATTAATATATGATGAATCAACAAACTAAATTACTAAATGACTATTATGTTGTTGCACTTCCTTCTTGTTGACTATTGTTGCATTTCCTTCCTGTTGATTTCCTTATCATCGTTGCACAACTTTCTCATAATTACTATTATGTTTTTGCAATGCTTTCTTGTTGACCACCTTCTCATCATTGTTTCCCCTTCTCATCATCGATACTTCATCACCTTTGACTAGGTAAGAGCATCACTACTACTGCACTTCCTTCAACTAGTTAAGAGTAATCCCACCTACAAACCATGAGAACATGTATCCATTGTTGAGCATTGAATATTACTCGATCCAACCTCCAACCACCATCCAGAACTCATAAGGCACATCAAGTATGCATAAGGGATTCTATATCCTGGAATTCAACAATGAAAACCAAATGTGATCTCTATGAAGGTACATGTTCCCTCCCCACCCCCTATATATTGCAGTAGTTTCCATTTTCCACCTTTCCAGTAACTTGTGATCTCATGGAATGACTTTTCCATTTAACAATAGTAATAAATCATGATCCCATTAGCTATTAGAAGCGCTAAAACAACTTTTTAGAATGAAAATATTACCTACTAGTTTTCAAAATGGAATTGGAACTATAACTATGATCTAGGACTCTCTAATGGGTTCTAGAAGGAACAAAACCAACGGCTGCAATCTTTGTCTGTCTATGCGCATCTATCTATGAGCGAGGAAAAAACCTTGGAAATAACCATGTTGAGTCTTTGTCTCTAGTGCCTTTGATGATGGATCAACCCAAAAAGTAAAGAAAGCCCCTAGAATTTATCCTATCCAGTAGAGAGTTTGACTTATTCTAGTCCCTTGCAAAGAAAGATAGTCCTGGCTTCTATCTAATCCAATGTGTCATGTTTCTTAACCATGGAATCTACAGAGCTCATATCTACAAATGGATTAGCTTGTTGTTTCCATTCAAAATCATTAAGTGTTTGTTTGTGCTTCTTCACGACACCCCCTATCTTATTACCACTTTGTTATGGTATTACAATTCTATCATGTTTAGATTTGATGAGACCTTTTGGATTCCTCAGGATAAATTTTGTTCCTTGACTGGCCCTCCATTGATAAATCTTAATTCTTTGTTCTTCGATCGATGTCGAGGGTTTTGGTAGATGGGGAATTTCTTTCTCCATAACATATAGGATATTACTTCATTCTCAATTTCATTATTTGGGAAAGGAGAAATAAAGACCTATTAAGATAGCCATGAAAGGACACTGACTAACCTTGTCAACATATGATTGGTTGGGTACCCACGTATGTATCACGCCATGGGATCCCTAGGATTTTGAACCTAGTGAAGGAGGGTTTTGGGTACGTACCTATTGGGAACTAAATCTTAACCTGGAATGGATGAACAAGCTATGTCTCTTAACCTAGAACACATTCTTTCACCTGATCAAATGAAATTGTCGGTACCTTTTCTTATTTTGTTGATTCATCCCCTACCATTGTGAGCCTTACCTGTAATCCTGACAAATATTAAAATGCCTTTCTTCTTTGTCAATGATGAAAATATCCATTTCGGTTTCAAGATCGCCCAACAAAATGCAAATTGAGTAAAAATAGAATAAATATGTGAGCTTATTTCATGGTAATTTTTTTTTCATTCTTAAGTGGTTGAACAAAATGACCCTACATTTATAAACACACTACTATACCTAGGGAGATTTCATCAGATCTCCACACAATTGTCATGTCAATTTAAGTGCATGGCTTCCAAGTGTTATTCAACATCATGGTCATGGCATATTCTATCCACTTGCATGTGAATAGATGGAATTATGAGTTCATGTACTATAGGTGTCATGTGTGGTCTTTAATATTATGTAAAACAACTAAATTCGGGGATTTGTGTATGGAGTCTAAACATTCGATGATTTTTCCCATCTGGTGAGTTTTTTATCGTAATACAATGATATTTTTTTAAAATATGGATTCTATGTTGTTTAAATAATTTTTCTAAATGCATAAATGGATTTAGTGTCCTCAAATACCCCTCGAGCATTCAGGGTAAGCAAATTTAAACACTATTATTCGAAATCTCAATTTTTTTTACATTACTCAAAAAAATGCTTTCGGGGATGCACAAAATTTGTAATATTTTATGAGAGATCTAGAATGTAATAATGAATGAATACATTAATCAATTATAAATAAATAGATGAGAGAATATTAAAATTGCTGCAGATAATAATTCTCATCAATATAAAAAAACTCATCATGAGATAAGAGATTACAAGGATATATACATTTGCCATGTGGAAGAATAGAAAAGTATACAAAAATAGAATTAGTTGGAGCTTAAATTATCTATAATGAACTAATATTGAATTGAACTATAGTGTCCCTTTTTAAGAATTTGTACAAATTAAGAAAAATTGCCAATTTTGACCAATTCGACCCTTAGACTAGTATTGTCACTACTGCTTCCAAATGACTCTAAATGATTCCAAATTGGGTCTGAAGGTATTTCAAAGGTATTAAAACATATAAATGAGGCTAATGGATGCTTAAAAACCCTTAAAACACTTCTGCAACATTCATTTACAATCTGGACAAAGTAGGGAATAATTCTAGTCAAATCGAGCTTCAAAACCCCCAAGGGTAGTGGACAAAGATAGCTCTCCAAATGCAGTTAAACACTTCCAAATTTCTGAACAGAGGTATGGTACTGATAAATGGCCTTAATTATTTCCCTAATGTATCATTAATTAGTTCATATGGCTTTCTGCAACTCACTTAAATCAGATGTTTATGTGCAATACTTCACATAGGGGGGAAAGCTAGTAATTTTCACCATATGTTATGAAATTCGAATTTTAGGTGCCAAAGACTTGTGAACTGTTAATGAAACTTCTTCAAAAAATTAATGAAACTCCATACATACAAAATCACAGATAATTACTGATATAATTCGAAATAATGTCTCTTCAAGCTCCAACAACAAGATCTAGGGAAAATGACATCATTAATGCATTGCTTGGTATTTTTACACAAATTCACTTGGTATTTCGACCTGAGAGACTTATGAGAAGTAAATACAGAGTATATATATCAGAATACAAATAAATGGATATTCATGGACTTTCACAAAGAGATAAGCATCTCACCAAGAGAGCAATTCCTCTAGGGGCCCAAATATGAAATAAAATGTGAAAGAGATGGAAGAATGAGTTGTAGATCAATGAAACACGAGCTTACCTGTAGATTCAACCTATAACTAAACACTCCATTATATATCCAAATTAAAGGTCTGAATGTCCTCTCCAATTTCCAATTAGGATGGGAATATTTCATCCTCGAAATTGGTGCTAAGGCAAGTAGACTAGCTCTGTACTAGCTCTTCTCTCCAAATGCAAAATGCAAAATGAAAAATGAAAAATTATCAAAAGGAACCATTATTTTATTTTATTTTATTTTATAAACTTCTAAGGTCCTCCATGGGTCAAATTCCTTCCAATATATTCATGCCAACTCAAGTTGGGAAGAGATTCCAATGTGTGCCACTTGTCCCTCCAATTCTAGCCTCCTCCTCCACCAAATTCGAATAGGCATCTCTTTGGCTTCCCTAACTCCCTTGAGCACCCTCTTGGAGGCTATTTTTAGCCCTAAAATGTCATATATGTCATATGTCAGCCATCAAGTCTGATTTTGTCATAAGTGTCATAGGCATCTTCATCATTGGTGTCATAGAAGCTAGGGAATCTAGCCCAAGTGTCCCACTAGCTCCAAAATGCCTCTTCCTCTCCCATGGGAGTTACTCTTCCTCTACAATTCGACCTCATTGATTCATTCTAGGTAATATGACCTTCCAACTGTCCCAATAGTAGTGGTCTCCACCTTGGATTCGAATGAGTGAGAGTGTAATGCCATGTGGCATGGGGAATCTAGCTTTTTGGGGGTCCCACACCACGAATGTGTCTCCATGACCAAGTGCCATCCTATTTTCTTACCATAAATATTTATTTTTCCCCTCTTAATATATTTATGCTCAAACCAAAGTCCATTTGGGTTTATTAGTCTCCTTATTCCAATTTTAGTGTCTCCACCCCAACCTAGGAAACTAGTAGGTTGGTGGAATTTTCCCTTCTTGAAATTTATTTGAATGGGGACATGTTGGCACCCCAACAACTCAGCAAGTGTCCATGTAGTTAGACATGCATGATTCAACAAACAAACATGTATTTAAAAAATGTCATTTTTAATTCTTTACTTGGAGCCCAGATGTTTCATGGGACGGTATGACCATGGGTGCTACCTACACATTACCTTGCCCCAGTGAAGGATCTGCCATCTGCAAGTTTAATAATTGTAAATATTAGACCGTAGATAGCATTAGTGAACTAAAATGTAAAGTATGTGGAAATTAACAAATTAACAAGTATTAAAAAACTAAAATTTTAAAATGTTTACCTCGGTGTGAGATACGGCAATAGGTGCTATATAAGATGGGCCTACCAAATGGGTAGCATCATGCCCCCCAGTAGAGTCTGGAACATCTAGCTCTGGGGCATCGCTGCCGGCGTAAAGCATCAACTGCAAGTTCACAAAATTAATATATTAGCTCAAACTATATATATGTGTACAAGGATGAAAATAAACGAATAATTTATTACAATTAACCATCAACATACCTCTCTCAAAAACCCACTGAAGGCAACATCTGAGGCAAGACCATAGCAGGGACGACCACATGATGTGCACTTGTGAGGATCAGTACTAGGATGGGGATGTGTCGATGGTCCTGCACTAGTGGATGGTCCTGATGGTCCTGCACTAGTTGATGGTCCTGCATGGTGACGAGCTGGTGTATGTACCACACTAGGGACATATGTCCCTTCCTCACCCATATGTTGAACCATAGTGCCATGGTGAACAACCGCCCGTGCCAAACTAAAAAATGCATCCCGTGTCTGCGGAATAATACGATGTGCAGGTGGGACATCTGGCCCAGGCAACTGCCTGCGAGGTGCAGGGATAGGGCGATCCTGGTCTCGAAGCCTCGCATTGGGTCGGTTTTGGGGCATCCACCCACCGATCCCCTGAAACTGCAAGATGCCAAAATAGTTAACGTGTTTATGCAACACGAACTCTGCGTACATCTTTCGAAGGAAATATAAGGGAATTTCCCTGTTGTTGTGTGGTGGCATATCAAAAACCATGTACCATCTGTCCATCCAGTTATCAACAAATGGTTGAAACGTGCACCACTCAATGGAGATATGCGGCCTGTTTGCATTTGGGATTTCCCCCGTCCGAGGGTCCCTAAACAATGCAAATATGAGCTCTTTGGATATTTTCAACTTTTTTATTGCATTGTAGTCTAGCCCATCAGCGTATTGTTGTCTTTTTCTTTCTCTATATGATGCAATATCATATAGTACATTGGTAGACTGTGAAATGGTGTCAACAATTACATCCAAGGTTGATGCAAGTGAGCGGCGAATCCTGTCACCACCACTAAAAGCTGCACTTATGCCCCTCAAGTGGGCAAGCTCAATCAGTGTCTCGGCATTGGTGTCCATAGCCGCAACTGCAATAAAGACATTAATACGAAAATCATTAGAAACATATACATGGTATATAATGATGTCTCTTCAAAATTGAAAATGTATTAAATCAAACTCAAGTAAGCAATTTAATGGCATTCACTTACATACATTTAAAACTTAAAATTAAACATTTAACAATTAAAAAGTAAGTTAGTGAGATTGGCAGAGAGGAGGAGGAGGAGGAGGAGGATCAGGGCAGTGATGAGTTTGTTGATTCAGGCATGGAGGAGGACTATTGAGTCATTGACAGATGGGATTCTTCCATCTTGATCCACTCCTTTTTTGTATTTACTATTAGACTATTAGACTATTAGTCTATTAGTCTATTTGGCATTTGCCAGTGGACAGTGGAATTCCAACATCTATGTAATACATTTTGATTTTGATGACTTAATGAGAAATATGGTTCCGAGTCTCTAACATGCATCTATGTGTCTCAATGTCTCGTTGTGATTTGTGATTGTGAATGACAAATGTGTTGTGATTTGTGAATGATCTAATTTCTATTGAATATTTCATATTTGTAATTGTAAATGTAATTTCTATTGAATATTTGTAATTGTAAATGTTAAATTTTATTGGATCTATATGTCTATATTTTTAAATTTTAATATATTTTAAAAATATATTAATTCCGAGGGTCACCGTGTCCTACGTGTCTTAATTCCGGGGGTCACCATGTCTAGTGGGGACACTCATGTCCCATGTCCTCGTGTTGAGTGACTTAGATGGATACATTTTAGAAAGGGAGAAGTCCTATTTTTTTCAATTTTTGGTTGGATTAGGAATTTTTGAGTTTTTGAAAAGGGATTCATTTTAATTATTCATTCATCTTGGTTGAGGGAGATGTGAATTTAATTAGAGATTGGGTTATTCCCAATTTTATCAATATTACAAAACTAGGTTGTTTTAAACAATAAAAAAATAGTAATTTAGGTTAAGAAATGACAAAAAAATGGTATGGGTGAATGAATTACCTGATTAGATGACAATCCACTGGTGAATTTGCCTCCCCTCCATCTAAATCGATCTCCACCGATAATTTAGGGCACACAAACCGTCCTTGTCCAGGGTCTATTTCGTGTTTCTGATGCGTGAGCACCGCGGGTGGTCGAGAATCGTCGGGACTGTGTATTTAAATTGATTTTAGATTTCAATAACGCATACACGTTTTGTAACTACATAACGCGTACGCCTTTTGTAGTTATATAATGCGTACGCGTTATGGTTACCTATCCTACATGTCCAATGACATGTCAGGCTCGGGTCTTACCATGGCAGGTGCTAAATATCAGAAACGCGTTGTGTTTTATGTATTAGGAACGAGTTTTGAAAAAGTAGCTTTGCATCTAAACTGACCCTCATCTTCTTGCACACACCCTGTACATATCATTATCCAATAGAAGTTTGGTTAGAAGAATCATTTCATACAAGATTCCCTGTAAATAATAATTTTCTGATCTTGCGCTTGTTAGAAATAATTCTAGATAGTTTTGATTTCTTTATTTCGCAATTTCCATTTTTTATTTGCGATGTACATATGCCTCGTTGTTTAAGTTTATATGACTGGTTACACTGGCTATATGATTTGACTCGATTTTTATTTCATTTGAACTTTTTGTACATATGTAAATATGGTTTGATTTTCCTTTTATTTTTGGTTTGGTATTGTTTGATTTTAAAGGGGTTAGTGTAAATAAATAAATCTTTGTGGTTCGAATTTCAGTTTTTTTGTTAATTTTGAGTAATTGTTATAAGATATGGTCTATTTTCCCGCTAAGACTAATCAGGTTTTCTCAAATTTGAAACAGATATGTTGTAAACTTTTAGAAGTTTGTACTTACTATCAAAGTTGATCTCTTGCTGCTTGTTATCTTTATAGTAAAGATGACTGATAATTTGTCTTTTCAAAACTTTGGACTTCGATATCTTTATCAATCTGAACTAACAGTCATTTTTAAAAAAACTGCCTACAATCTCGGAAGTACTTGGATCTGTTCTGTTTATAATTTTTGATTTTATGAAATTAGGAACGAAAGGTCTCAGTAATGAGCCGGTTCGATCAGGATCATGGATATCATGAGTATGACGTTACCTAAAATCAGTCACCAAACTGTGGTAATGGCTTTTAGTCTTAGGATTAAAAGATAAGGGGCCTAAGTAATGAGCCAGTTGATTCATTTTTGATGATATTTGTGAGTGACATTGTCTTATGGTTACCTAGCGAGGACAATGATTCCTTGTTTTATAAAGTCTTAAATACAATAGCAAAATTTATCTATAATAAGATGGAACAGGTTTCTGGTACTTTTCAGAGGAATAAGTCGGTTATATCTTTATACTGGAAGTTTTGGGTTATCTTTTATTCTGAGTATTTGGTTTTGAGGAGATTCTCTTATCCAGGAGATTCTCTTATCCAGTTTGTCTCGCTTCCAGAAGGCCTTCAGGGACACCTGCTGGATACCTACCGGGGGCATAGAACTCCAACCATGCAACAAAACCGGGTTCCAGGGAGTTCTGCAGGTGTGTCTAGGCAGGTTCGGGCTAGGAACACTAGCCATACTTTCCTGGTGGATGATTTTCCAAAGTTGACCCCCGTGTGCAAAAATTGCACACTCCCACACTAAGCAAAACCCTAGTTTACGAAATGAATGCACAATGAAGCCACTGGGCCATGGGGAGATGAGGGAGAGGGCTCTCTAGAGGTAATCGCACACTAGGAGACCAACGGAGTCGACGGTTTGTCGGTCCGACGTCCGGTTTCCGAGTTATGTCGAGTTGCAAGTCGCATGAAAATGTCGTTCAGGGACACTTGGTGAATTTCCGTCCGAGAGCCAAAAAGAAAACGGAGCAGGAAGATTGCGTGTCGTTGGCTCCTGCAAGTGTGTGTGGGCAATGCCAACGTGGGAACACTGCTAACACTGGATCGAGGGAGTTTTTTGCAGAGTTGACCCACCAATGCGAGATTGCATGCAATTAAACTGAGCAAAACCCTAGTTTATGAAATGAATGTAAAATGAAACCACTGGGCCATGGGGAGACGAGGGAGAGGTCCCCCTAGAGGTAATTGCATGCTAGGAGACCAACGGAGTCGACGGTTCCTCGGTACGACGTCCGATTTTCGAGTTATGTCGAGTTGCAAGTCGCATGAAAATGCTGTTCAGGGACACTTGGTGAATTTCCGCCCGAGAGCCAAAAAGCAAACGGAGCAGGAAGATTGCGTGCTGTTGGCCTGCAAGTGTGTGTGGGAAATGCCAATGTGGGAACACTGCCAACACTGGCTTGGGGTAGGTTTTTGCAGAATTGACCCACCAATGCGAGATTGCATGCAATTAAACTGAGCAAAACCCTAGTTTACGAAATGAATGCACAATGAAGCCACTGAGCCATGGGGAGACGAGGGAGAGGGCCCCCTAGAGGTAATCGCATGCCAGGAGACAAACGGATTCGACGGTTCGTCGGTCTGACGTCCGGTTTCCGAGTTATGTCGAGTTGCAAGTTACATGAAAATGTCGTTCAGGGACACGGTGAATTTCCGCCCAGGAGCCAAAAAAAATGGAGCAGGAATATTGCATGCCATTGGCTCCTACAAGTGTGTGTGGGCAATGCTGACGTGGGAACACTTCCAACACTAGCTTGGGGGAGGCTTTTGCAAATTTGATCCACCAATGCGAGATTGCATGCAATTAAACTGAGCAAAACCCTAGTTTACGAAATGAATGCAAAATGAAGCCACTAGGCCATGGGGAGACGAGGTAGAGGGCCCCCTAGAGGTAATCGCACGCCAGGAGACCAACGGAGTCGATGGTTCATCAGTCCGACGTCCGGTTTCCGAGTTATGTCGAGTTGCAAGTCGCATGAAAATGTCATTCAGGGACACTTGGTGAATTTCCGCCCGGGAGCCAAAAAGCAAACGGAGCAGGAAGATTGTGTGTCGTTGGCTCCTACAAGTGTGTGTGGGAAATGCCGACGTGAGAACACTGCCAACACTGGCTCGGGGGAGGTTTTTGCAGATTTGACCCACCAATGCGAGATTGCATGCAATTAAACTGAGCAAAACCCTAGTTTACAAAATGAATGTAAAATGAAACCACTGGGCCATGGGGAGATGAGGGAGAGGGCCCCCTAGAGGTAATCACACGCCAGGAGACCAACGGAGTCGACGGTTCGTCAGTCCGACATTCGGTTTCCGAGTTATGTCAAGTTGCAAGTCACATGAAAATGTCGTTCAGGGACACTTGGTGAATTTCCGCCTGGGAGCCAAAAAGCAAACGGAGCAGGAAGATTGCGTGTCGTTGGCTCCTGCAAGTGTGTGTGGGCGATGCCGACGTGGGAAGACGTCCACCAAGAAGATTTATTGAAATGTAATCCATTTTATAATTTAAGCCACTTTTAAATATTTGAACTTCCATATTATTTTTGAAAGAGTAGAATATTTCAAGTGGTTAATATTTTGAAAAATGAAGAACTTCTTTTTATGGTTATTTCGGAGAAGAATTGTTAAAGAATATGCCACAATAAATTTGCATACCATTTCCTTTGACTTTTAGTGAAAATGAGTTACATTCAAATCATGAAAAGCACCTTTTGTTTTAGTAGCGTCCACCAACTATTTCTTTTTAATAATTATATTATAATAAAATAATATAAAACACAATTTTTAAATACGATACAAGAAATAAAAAAGAGCTCCCATTCCCTTTTTAGCAAAGTCTACTTTATATTACAAACTCTACTATCCTCTGAATCGCCCATGTTCTCTCGAGACTCAAACTACTTTATAAGCAGGTGGTATGCTCTCTTCCACGGACAACAACGACATATTAACTAGAAATTGCCCTAGAATGTGCAATGGGTGTGCATGAGTGAGTTCGTTGAAACCTTGAAAAACATTGTATTGCATTTAGTTTGATTAAATTACATGAGCAAGTACTTTGACATAACTTGTAATGATCATCCAAAATCACAAATTTTAATTAGATACCAATTAGTGCATGCATGTAGTGAGTTCGTTGAAACCTGTAAATATAATAGTTTGTTCTTTTGACATAGCGCACTCATGAGTAATAGATAATCCACACAAATCAACACATTAGATTGACACAAGAACATGTGGAAATCGAAGAGCAAATACAAAGTGAAATGTATCATTCATTTATAAGTGAAATGTCAATGTGCATGTCTCCAAAAGTACATGTATCCAAAAGTACATATATATCCAAAAGTGCATGTCTCCAAAAGTACATGTATATCCAAAAGTATCCAAAAGTACATGTATTCAATGAAGTCAATGTACATGTCTCCAAAAGTACATGCACAATAAAGTCAATGTACATGTCTCCAAAACTGAATGTATCGAAAAGTACATATATATACAAAAGTATTCAAAAGCACATGTGTCCAAAACTATCCAAAACTATCAAAGCCACATGTACATGTATCCAAATGTACATATATCCCATAAGACACATCAAAACTCAAGCTTCCTCTTGTTCTTTCCCGACGTTGATCCTCTAGGCACATCTCTAGGATCAGTGTGTGTCTCTAGATCCTGCAAATTAAATATCAATTGTTAAATTCAACTAACTATGTACACTAATACATTAGCTCAACAATTATCAACTAGTGCATGGAAAGTGCATGAAACACTTGGTCACTGAAGGACATCTCACCTCAACGGACAAAGGAGATTGCGTTGCTTGTGTAGTAGATGGAGCCGTTGGTTGAACATCCAGGATGGTTGAACCAGGGGGGACAGGAACTACTCCTACTGGTGGTGGCTACAATGAAAAAATGTTGAAATAGTTAGAAATGCATGAATAAACAATAGACAACAATAATAAACTATGTAAAGATAATGTTGAAATAGTTACATACCTATGTTTGATCAGTTGCCATTGCAGATGCGGCACTGACTGTTGCATCAACCATCGACGCGAGGTTTTCAGTAGACAACTCGTGTTCCTGATGCAGTAAACATGCAATTCAAACATTAACAAAAATGATTTATGCACTGGATTTCAAGTTAAACAAAAAATATCATCGAAGGATATACATTACCATGGTGTGAGTAAGCCCATGGTTGTGGGCAGCTGGAGTCTTTCTAGGAGTAGAACGCCTCACATACACATGACCCTTGTTCACGAATGCTTTGGAGGGAGATACTAATCCAGGCAATGGTCCAGATGTCTCGGATGGTGCCTACAGTCAGCAAATGTTCATGTAGTTAGACATGCATGATTCAACAAACAAACATGTATTTAAAAAATGTCATTTTTAATTGTTTACTTGGAGCCCAGATGTTTCATGGGACGGTATGACCATGGGTGCTACCTCCACATTACCTTGCCCCAGTGAAAGATCTGCCATCTGCAAGTTTAATAATTGTAAATATTAGACCGTAGATAGCATTAGTGGACTAAAATGTAAAGTATGTGGAAATTAACAAATTAACAAGTATTAAAAAACTAAAATTTTAAAATGTTTACCTCGGTGTGAGATACGGCAATAGGTGCTATATAAGATGGGCCTACCAAATGGGTAGCATCATGGCCCCTTGTAGAGTCTAGAACATCCAACTCTGGGGCATCGCTGCCGGCATAAAGCATCAACTGCAAGTTCACAAAATTAATATATTAGCTCAAACTATATATATGTGTACAAAGACGAAAATAAATGAAGAATTTATTACAATTAACCATCAACATACCTCTCTCAAAAACCCACTGAAGGCAGCATCTGAGGCAAGACCATAGCAGGGACGACCACATGATGTGCACTTGTGAGGATCAGTACTAGGATGGGGATGTGTCGATGGTCCTGCACTAGTGGATGGTCCTGATGGTCCTGCACTAGTTGATGGTCCTGCATGGTGACGAGCTGGTGTATGTACCACACTAGGGACAGATGTCCCTTCCTCACCCATATGTTGAACCATAGTTCCATGGTGAACAACCGCCCATGCCAAACTCAAAAATGCATCCCGTGTCTGCAGAATAATACGATGTGCAGGTGGGACATCTAGCCCAGGCAACTTCCTGCGAGGTGCAGGGATAGGGCGATCCTGGTCTCGAATCCTCGCATTGGGTCGGTTTTGGGGCATCCCCCCACCGATCTCCTGAAACTACAAGATGTCAAAATAGTTAAGGTGTTTATGCAACACGAACTCTGCGTACATCTTTCGAAGGAAATATAAGGGAATTTCCCTGTTGTTGTGCAGTGGCATATCAAAAACCATGTACCATCTTTCCATCCAGTTATCAACAAATGGTTGAAACGTGCACCACTCAATGGAGATATGCGGCCTGTTTGCATTTGGGATTTCCCCCGTCCGAGGGTCCCTAAACAATGCAAATATGAGCTCTTTGGATATTTTCAACTTTTTTATTGCATTGTAGTCTAGCCCATCAGCGTATTGTTGTCTTTTTCTTTCTCTATATGATGCAATATCATATAGTACATTGGTAGACTGTGAAATGGTGTCAACAATTACATCCAAGGTTGATGCAAGTGAGCGGCGAATCCTGTCACCACCACTAAAAGCTGCACTTATGCCCCTCAAGTGGGAAAGCTCAATCAGTGTCTCGGCATTGGTGTCCATAGCCGCAACTGCAATAAAGACATTAATACGAAAATCATTAGAAACATATACATGGTATATAATGACGTCTCTTCAAAATTGAAAATGTATTAAATCAAACTCAAGTAAGCAATTTAATGGCATTCACTTACATACATTTAAAACTTAAAATTAAACATTTAACAATTAAAAAGTAAGTTAGTGAGATTGGCAGAGAGGAGGAGGAGGAGGAGGAGGATCAGGGCAGTGATGAGTTTGTTGATTCAGGCATGGAGGAGGACTATTGAGTCATTGACAGATGGGATTCTTCCACCTTGATCCACTCCTTTTTTGTATTTACTATTAGACTATTAGACTATTAGTCTATTAGTCTATTTGGCATTTGCCAGTGCCCAGTGGCATTCCGACATCTATGTAATACATTTTGATTTTGATGACTTAATGAGAAATATGGTTCCGAGTCTCTGACATGCATCTATGTGTCTCAATGTGTCGTTGTGATTTGTGATTGTGAATGACAAATGTGTTGTGATTTGTGAATGATCTAATTTCTATTGAATATTTGTAATTGTAAATGTTAAATTTTATTCGATCTATATGTCTATATTTTTAAATTTTAATATATTTTAAAAATATATTAATTCCGGGGGTCACCGTGTCCTACGTGTCCTAATTCCGGGGGTCACCATGTCTAGTGGGGACACTCGTGTCCCATGTCCTCATGTCGGGTGACTTAGATACATACATTGTAGAAAGGGGGGAGTTCTATTTTTTTCAATTTTTGGTTGGATTAGGAATTTTTGAGTTTCTGAAAAGGGATTCATTTTAATTATTCATTCATCTTGGTTGAGGGAGATGTGAATTTAATTAGAGATTGGGTTATTCCCAATTTTATCAATATTACAAAACTAGGTTGTTTTAAACAATAAAAAATAGTAATTTAGGTTAAGAAATGACAAAAAAATGGTATGGGTGAATAAATTACCTTATTAGATGACAATCCACCGGCGAATTTGCCTCCCCTCCAGCTAAATCGAGCTCCACCGATAATTTAGGGCACACAAACCATCCTCGTCCAGGGTCTATTTCGCGTTTCTGATGCGTGAGCGCTGTGGGTGGTCGAGAATCTTCGGAACTGTGTATTTAAATTGATTTTATATTTCAATAACGCGTACGCGTTTTGCAACTACATAACGCGTATGCGTTTTGTAGTTATATAACACGTATGCGTTATGGTTACCTATCCTACATGTGCAATGACATGTCAGGCTCGGGTCTTACCATGGCAGGTGCTAAATATCATAAACGCGTTGTGTTTTATGTATTAGAAACAAGTTTTGAAAAAGTAGCTTTGCATCTAAACTGACCCTCATCTTCTTGCACACACCCTGTACATATCATGATCCAATAGAAGTTTGGTTAGAAGAATCATTTCATACAAGATTCCCTGTAAATAATAATTTTCTGATCTTGCGCTTGTTAGAAATAATTCTAGATAGTTTTGATTTCTTTATTTCGCCATTTCCATTTTTTATTTGCGATGTACATATGCCTCTTTGTTTAAGTTTATATGACTGGTTACACTGGCTATATGATTTCACCTGATTTTTATTTCATTTGAACTTTTTGTACATATGTAAATATGGTTTGATTTTCCTTTTATTTTTGGTTTGGTTTTGTTTGATTTTAAAGGGGTTAGTGTAAATAAATAAATCTTTGTGGTTCGAATTTCAGTTTTTTTGTTAATTTTGAGTAATTGTTATAAGATATGGTCTATTTTCCCGCTAAGACTAATCAGGTTTTCTCAAATTTGAAACAGATATGTTGTAAACTTTTAGAAGTTTTTACTTACTATCAGAGTTGATCTCTTGCTGCTTGTTATCTTTATAGTAAAGATGACTGATAATTTGTCTTTTCAAAACTTGGGACTTGGATATCTTTATCAATCTGAACTAACAGTCATTTTTTAAAAAATTGCCTACAATCTCGGAAGTACTTGGATCTGTTCTGTTTATAATTTTTAATTTTATGAAATTAGGAATGAAAGGTCTCAGTAATGAGTCGGTTCGATCAGGATCATGGATATCATGAGTATGACGTTACCTAAAATTAGTCACCAAACTGTGGTAATGGATTTTATTCTTAGGATTAAAAGATAAGGGGCCTAATTAATGAGCCAGTTGATTCATTTCTGATGATATTTGTGAGTGACATTGTCTTATGGTTACCTAGCTAGGACAATGATTCCTTGTTTTATAAAGTCTTAAATATAATAGCAAAATTTATCTATAATAAGATGGAACAAGTTTCTGGTACTTTTCAGAGGAATAAGTCGGTTATATCTTTATACTGGAAGTTTTGGGTTATCTTTTATTCTGAGTATTTGGTTTTGAGGAGATTCTCTTATCCAGTTTGTCTATATGCGAAAAGTTTTATTAGCAGTGCACGGGAAAAAATTTGAAAGTATTTGCAAATGTGAAAATCATTAAACACAGGTTTGTACTAGATTGAGATTACTGATTTATCAGAGTGAGTCTTATACCATATTTTACTCAATTGTTTGAAGTAAACAGAGATAACTGGTTCGCCCAACATGTCGCCATTTGTTGGCACCCCAACAACTCCCCTTCATTTTGCAAATAAAGGGGCCCCCATTAGACATTTTTGTAAATACTTAGCTTTTTATTTTTACTTTAGTTAGTTGTTTGATAATTTTATGGATTTATTTCTTTTGATTCTTCACTCTTTGCTCTACTTTCACTTTAGCTTGGTTATCATGAGACAAAAGTTTGGTGGTTTGACTTATGTTTCTTAGCGATTCTTGAGCTCTCATATGGTTAACATGACAATGATTCTCAATTATTATGTGCTTCAATTTGATGAGCATTATGGTTTTGAAAGTCTTTCGAAATAATGTCAAATGGTTTAAAAGAAAAAATTAATTCTAATTGACATTTATTTATTTTATGACATTAAATATTAGTTGTAAATAGTCTTTCAAGCTCATCAGATAATTTAAAGCAAATTTACTTTTAATAAAGGGATTATTAACTTTATTTGCAAATTTACTTTTGATAAAGGGATTATTAACTTTATTTTTACTTTATGGGAGAATAATTATTTATATATAAATTCTTTTACATAAAGGAATTCTCCAAATTTATCCTAAATAAAGTATTTTTAAGGTAATTTTAAGATTATCTCCCCTTTAGTCATGTTGACTACTGTATGTGTTAAAAGAATGATGCATATTTGACTTACTTCACCGTTATATATAAAAGAGATCATTAACACCAGAATGAGTCACGAAATTTCCTTTTTTGTTTTTAAGGAAAGGATAAATTGAATAAAACTCCTACATTTTGCACGCTTTTCAAAACTTTTTTTTGTTTGGATATCTCTTGGATTAAGAACTGGGAATGAATTATTTTATCTTGTCTCTATTTAAGTGGGCACGATTCTATTTTTAATTTCTTATTGGAATTAAGGTCTAAGCTTTCCATTGTTTCGATTTGTCAACAGACATCAACGACATTAAAGGGAGAAAAGCAGCTTTGTTTTGCCTATTCAGAGGAAAAGGAATATTACTTTAATGTGAATTTGTATATCATTAAAAGTAATTCATGTTTCGATAGGTTTGTACAAAGCTGCCTTAGATTCACATTTAAAGACGATAGAGATGCCAGACATTGATCCGCGGAGAGAAATTAGAGTCATAAAAAAGGAGGAATTTGACTTTGGCCAGGTGTCATAAAATTTTGGATCACCTTAATTAAAACATTGCAAAAGACCCTCATGCAAACGAGAAATTGGTTCGAATTTTTGAAGAAGTTTGTCATGAAGTGCATCGCCGTAAATATGCGCATGGAACCTTTCAATGGACAGTGCCAGCACATGTCTCTGTATTAAATAATTCACAACTTCTATTATTATTGAAACAGCATGGATGCGGCATAAGACTGTTCAAGCAGATATATATCTTTATTTGACTAAAATCAATTTAAAGATTACGTGTTTGTTTGTGCCACCGGTTTCCTGAATTTACAACTGTCTCGATTACAAAAGTAATTGCACACATCTTCATAAAACGCCACAGCATGAGCAGTAATGATAATGAGATCTTAAATTTGTTATGGAAAAATGCTACAGTTTTGTGAAAATAAATACGTGGAAGAATCAATAAACTCCAGATACTACGTGTAAAAGCTAAGATTAACACTCGACAGGTTGAAGTCTCGGTTCATAGAGTTAGTTGATTTTGATCTCTGAAAACTGAAGATGCCCTGATATAGCTCAAAATTTGTTACTGAGATCAAGGGCGTGCTGCCAACACGTTGAAATGCTCTTACTCCATATTGCAAGAAGATTCTACAGATTCATTTTTTATCTTCTCATTCGCATGTTAACCTGATAAATAAGTATGGTTTGAATTGCAGGTTTTGTGGAATGAATCATCTGATGAATTCAGTGGATAGCTAAATTTGGAGCATTAATACGTCAGCTAGGGAAGCAAATGACCAAATTACATGGAAAGATAAGATTTGATCCCAAAGAGAACGCGCCAGAAAATCGGAGTCACTTGCTGTCATTAATTTCATGAAGAGAATATCCTGGAAGTTGCATGCATCCTCCATGAGGTTTATGACAATAAGGTTAAGTGGAAGGTGTTAGCATATTTCTGCATATCAAACAAATCGCAGCCCAATTTTTACCACAATCTATTCACCATGGAAAGGCATTTTCCCATTTATTGCATCTCCACTGGATTCAAGGTTAAAATCATTTACCAATATATCAACTGATTTGAGAAATCTCTACCTGCCTTCCACCATTTATCAGTTAAAGTCAAACGCAGAGGTCTGAAACTGGTACATGCGATCAAATAATGACTTGAAGGGAGTAGTTCTTATTTTTCGTGTTATTTACTGTTCAAGATATTTCTCTTCATATATATTTTCATCTAAGTTTCATATATATTTTCATATAAGTTTCATCTATTTTATTTGGCATGTTATCTTCCACTATCGTTCTTTCATTTGTTTTATTTTTACATCCCAGGTTAAGGTGATTAAGTAAAAAGATGGTGGAGATATGATGCGGTCGTTTGGTTGAAACCGATTCATCCAATAGAACGAGGAAAGCGCAGAATATTCTGGAAGACAGTGCAACAACTCAAATGAACAAGATGAAGAAACGTTACGCCATTTTGAAAGGATATTTCAGAATTGATGAAAGGGTTCAAGCGAATTCATCTAACCGGGCGTGGATAACGCAGTAAATTTTGCAACACGGTTGATCATTTGAATAACTCTCATGGTCTATATAAACGCTGGATATTTCTCTGTAACAACGGGGGGTTTCTCAGCAGAATAGAGAGGACTTTGTTATTCTTAGTTCTGTTTCTGTTTATAAATCTTTATGTTTATAGATAGGAGGGGAGACGCTGCTAGAGGGAAGATAGCTCTGCAGTTTCTGAAGGTCTTTACCTGGGAACTGTGGATATTTATTTTTCTGTAATGTTTATTCCAGAAGAAGAATCAGTAATCTTCTCTACTACTATTTCTGGATATCGATGGAAGCCTTGTGTTGTTTCTACCCAGGCATAATTTGAGACCAGAGATTAGTGATTGTGCAATCATCTTTGTACTTGATTGGGATCTGTAAGATTTTATTTTTTACAGTTGAATAGAAGTTTGCTGAGAGATCTTATGCTCTTTTATAAAAAAAATTTACAGTTGCATAGAAGTTTGCTGAGAGATCTTATACTCTTTTATAAATTACTATTATTTACTCAATTGATCATGTTAGATGACTGCAAATTTGATGTGTAAACAATATGTAAAAGGTTATTTTTAATCTTATGATATTGATGTGCTTCAAACGTTTAATTATTTATTTAAACTTTGTTTTTAAATAAACTACTAAGATGACTGCAAATTTGATGTGTAATCTTATGATATTGACGTGCTTCAAACGTTTAATTATTTATTTAAACTTTGTTTTTAAATAAACTACTAAACTGAAATTATTCTTTTACATGTCAAAACTTTCAAGTTTGCTCCTGATGAGGATAGTTATAATAGATTAGTTAGAGTTTTCGATTTTATTTTGTAGTTGAACCTATGGGATTTTTAGGAGCTACTAAATTGTTGTTTACACTTTAGGAGCTACTAAATTTTCTGTTTTTCAGTTTTTTTTTTAAATTGCATCATAGATTAGATTAATTTGCATCTTAGGATTTTAATTGCATTTTTAGGCATTCAGATAAGTATTTTGAGAGACTCTCTTTTGAGAGCAAATTCATAAGGCAGCAGGGCCTTTATTCCTGTGAGAGTTAGCTATTTCAAACACATCGGAAGCTGTTGTAAGCGACCTGTGTGGGCTATCTCTCCTTCGTTGGCCTCGGTCATAATATTGGGCCAACAGGACATTACATGAACTCTCATTAGGGAGTTAGACAACCAAATATAGGCAAAAAATAAGGCATCGAGACAATGAAACAAGGAGTACATTTGGGTTTACCATGCAAAAGAGGATAGGAGTGCCCCTAAGACTAATTTTAGCAATGGAACCTTTAAAATGTAGGGATGGAGAACTCTCCTAACTCAAGTGGTGAAAATATCCATGAAAGATACCATTGAATCATTAAACTAAGCTTAACTAGCAAATGGAGAGAAAAGGTACTCCTAGGAGAGTGAAAGGGTTGATTTTGTTCCAACACCCCCCATTTAATCCTAACCTAGGAGAATGTAATGCATACAAAAAATTTGTTGAGTCCTCACCATTGAGCCATTTAGGTACTCATGCATAGTAATATTATTCTCATAAACTGAGACAAAAGGGAGAACCTCATGGGAAAAACCCTCTCTCAAAAGAGGATGGTGTTGAGTAACTAGAGAGCATGCAGTGAAAAGGATCATCTCCTTTCTTCACTTGAAGTAGTAGGTAGACAAGGGTAAAAATCAATGTGTGGCCCATACCCTTTCCTTTTCCTTCATATAATGGCTCTTCTAAATTCTCAACTAGGAGTCTTTAAGTTCATAAAATGGAAATTACAAGATGATCTTCTTTCTTATCTATCCCACGGGCTTTGAGATACTACAAAAGAGATATAAATCTTGTGAAGAAGTTTTGGATTGTATCAAATTCACTTGGAATCAATCCGATGATCTCATTCTCCAATTGATGCCATCTTAAACCATCCTTCTTTCCAAAGAGTCCTTCTAGCTTGGTCTATACTTCAATGGGAGATGATGCAAATTCAATATGAAATAAGAGATCTGAAGAAATTGAGATACATAAGGATAAATTGATGAGATTGTGGTTGTTCCATCTCTTATGGTGTGCTCTTTGATGTGCATCAACCTACAAAAATTTGTATATAACTACCTAGATTCAATCTAGCTCTAATACCATGTAATATTTTATGAGAGACCTAGAATCTAAGCATGAAGAAATACATTAATCAATTGCAAATAAAGAGATAAGGGAATAATAAAATTGTTGTAAATAATAATTCTAATTAATATTAAAAATCGCATCACAAGATGAGAGATTACAAGAATATATACACTTGAAATGTACAAGAATAAAAAAGTATGCAAAATAGAACTAGTTAAGGCTTAACTTAGCTAAATTGAACTAATAGTGAATTGAACTCTCATATGGGAGTTAACTAACCAAATATAGGCCAAAAATAAGGCATGATGACAATGAAACAAGGAGTAGACTTGGGTTGACCATGACAAGAGGCTATGAGTGCTCCTAAGACCAATTTTAGCCATGGAATAACTAAAATGTAGGGATGGACTGCTCTCCTAACTCAAGTGACCAAAATATACAGGAAAGATACCATTTGAAGCATGAAACTAAGCTTAACTAGCAAATGGAGAGAAAATGTACTCTCACAAGAGTGAAAGTGTTCATTTGTTCCAACATCATGATCATGGCATATTATCTCATGAGTGGTCTTTAATATTATATAAAACAAATAAATCTAAAGATTTGTGTATGGAGTCTAATCATTCGAGGATTTTGAGTGTAGTGTGAATTTTTACCATAATACCACGATAAATATTTTTAATCATAATGTTTTGTTGTTTAAATCAGTATTCTTAATGTATAAATAGATTCAGGGCCCTCAAATACTGAAGCATTCATGTTAAGCAAATTTAAACACTATAATTTGAAATCTCGGTTTTCTTACATTATTAAAAAAAAATGCTTTTGGGAACGCCTAAAAATGTCGAATGTTTAGGCTATGATTTTGTGTATCCACACTAATGTGAATAGATGACCACCCTCGAAGCAATAGCAGCAGTTGAGGATGGCTAACACATGGACAATAAATGCTAGTGAAGAGTGCACAACAACCCAAATATTCATACAAGGATTTTTATTTACATCAGGCTGCTACTATGAAACATCAATCAATATAGGAAGAATCGTGAGCATACAAACATTGTATAACTGATTTGGCTAGTTGTGGCTTAAAATCCATGGAAATTTCTATCGCACAACAAAAGAGGGCATGAAGACTCGAGATAAAAACAATTTCCCTCCAAACATTCTTGCAACTGAATTGGATTTGATAAAATTTCAATGGAAAAAATTAAACGATATTTTTGTTGTGTCGAGAGTGTGATTATTTAGTCTCATTGGATCACGTGCATTGGCACCATGAACACCATATCATTCGTAAATAATGTGTATTGATGGTGCATGTGTAAGAAAAATGGCTAATTTTAATTTCACAAAACTTGTTTGTGACAAAGATTTGGAATTTGATTAAAATTATGGCTCTTAAGGATGATCGCGGAAGTTCTTTATCGATCACTTTATACAGATTGTGTTTCAAGAAAAGACGAATGTCCTTTTTAGTCCCTTCCAAGCAATAGGGACTACGGAAATCGGTTTGGGAAAAGTCTATTAATCCCACAGTAAACAAGGCGTTATATACTAAGTTTAAATGGAAAATTGTGTTCAAACTAGTAGATTTATTTGAGGCCTTATTTGGCCTCATATCGAGGTAGAGTTTGGGGGGCATAAACTTCATCACTTAGAAATAGTATTGCATCCCTCTAACTTAGAATTGGTTTGCATTCTATGCAAGTGGCACATGTCCAATATGCGTAGTAGTGTGCATGTTAGACATGTGTTTGATGCCTGTGGCAATACGCATGTCAATATGCAAGCACATGTGTTTGATTTCTGTGGCAATGTGCATGTCAAGATGCAAGCATTCATACCATTCTCTTCTTCTTCTTCATATGCCACGGATTCGTTATCTTGTCTCTTTGGCCCGTGCTGAAAAAATAGGATCATTATTAGGAAAAGGAACAAAGCAGATAGAGCTCACTGTCATCCCGACTATGCTCCTAATGCTAAGTAAGTCTCCAGGCACTCAGTTTAGCTACCTCATCGTGTACTTCCTCCTCGCTAAGCGGATCCCTAGGTACTTGGCTTAGCTGCCTCATTGCAGGCATCCTTCTCGATTAAGACTCTGATGTTGCCAAAAAAATCAGGATCTCGAGCCTGTGCTTCGACACATATGACATGTACACAGTCCCTCTGCTAGATTGTATGGAATATTCTGCCTCACAATATCCTATGCACACTTTCAAGTGAATATGTTGTCACGGGCCTTCCCAAGGATGTGTGTCTCACCAAACTTCATATGCTGCCGAAGCTAAATGAAGTGACAATGGAGATCCCAATTAATCCATTCTTAATTGTCCCGAGAAAAGGAAACAAGGAGAGCCAAAGGATTATCCCCAATACCTTCTACAACCTAAACGTGCACTTCATGGAGATTTTTGAGAAATCAACTTTGAATTTCATATCTCCAACCCCAATAGGGTATAGTGTAGGTTAAAACATATGCAGAATGTCCTACAAGAAGACATATGAGGCCTGCTTAACTTAAGGAGCAAATAAAAATGGCCAAACATGCAAAAAAAAGGATTTAGTATGTGTTGCTTCTAACATTTGGGATTACTATGAACTAATAGGGATTCATTGTTGGATCTGGAAACATAGGACATAAAAAGGGAATTTCAATTAAAACACCATGCAGTCCCACTAATACAATTGAACATTAACTTTCGCAACAATAAAAAATTACAGCAGTGCTTTTAGGGCGGGCGCACGAAGATGGTCCCCATTTTCGTTGCAATGGGGGCGTGCTAGCGGAAAATAAAAATGGCGCGTACGCACCTAAGGCAGCGTGCACGCGCCGCTAGGTTTGGTACCAAACCGAGGCCCGTGCGCGTGGCTAGCACGTGCGCATGTCTGATGCGTGCGCGCAATGGTGGCGTGCACGCGCCTCTGTTAAAAAAAAAAAAAAACAGAGCACAATTTCCCATTGTTCCATTTGGCCGAGTGCGTCCTCCTCCTCCGCATGCGCGTCGATTCAACCACCAAAGGAAGCCAAATCAACTCCAAAACCACCCAACAACACCCACAAACTCATCAACACTTCGATTAATAGGTAAATATCATTTTTTTTTTCATTTTATTCATTATTTGTGTCAATCTTTTGATTTTTTTTTTATTTAATTGTAAATAATTCCCAAATTTTGAAAACAATGAACCAATTTTCTATTGCATATTGTAAACTGAGACAATGAGTGAACAAGATGTTAACCTCGAGTCCAGTGGAACACAAGAAAACCCAAACCTTGGACCCAATGCCGAAGAAAACCGTGAACACAATCCTAATGCCGAACAAAACCAAAACCCCCAACCCAATTTTGAACAAGATGACCTTAACCATTATGTAAATGAAATGCAAGTGCAGACTCATGAACTTAGAAACTCGGGGGAACCATCTCGATTGTCTCTTTCCATGTCAATTGAGAACTCAATTGACTCCCTCATCCATGCACACCAGCAATTGACCGACATGACTCAATTTAGAGCTAGGATGCAGGAGTACTACTCCACGGGCATCTCCAAGGAAGCAATAAAAGATTTGAACATTACAAAATCCCAATTATATAGTATGTTCACCGAACCGAAAACGAACCAACCACCGAACATTACAAAGCCACGTGTCTACATGGATTGGTGTCATTACGAACCGTGGAGGGACAATTGGATGCAGAGGTGGTTCATGGTGTACGATAAACCTCCCTACAATAATAGGGAGGTTCCATAGTACTTCCTTTGCCAACTGTGGGCTGAGTTTTTCCTCAGTTTACATGTCAACTATTTTCAGAGTAGGTGCCCACATCCTCACATTGGATGTGGAAGATATTTAATTTTTTATGGGGTTATCAAAATGTGGGGCCCCCGTTTCACTATTCGGGCCTCAGGGTAGTGATCAGTATACCGAGAGTCTAGTAGCATAGTTCTGCACATCAGGGACACAAATGCTTGTTGGGAAAATTCCCATCAAGAACATACGGGACCGAACACTGAGAGTTGTACTCTTTACCATTGAGAGGGTGGCGGGCATCAGGATCCTTCGAAGAATACATAAGGTCTCCATTAGCTTCAAATGCATTCATTTGATGAAGATCTCGCAAAAATATTCCGGATGTAATTTGAACGAGGTCAAATGGACTTCATATGTGAAATAAACTGCAGGTTGAAATTACGACTAAACTTAGGAGGTTTTTCCAACAAAAGTTTACAAGACATTGAAATAATGTATTTCACATAAAAAATGAAAGTTCAATGAAAACTATGTAAAAGGGGGAATTATATGAGAGTGCTCATACAAATTCTCATTTAATTTGTAAAAAGAAAATTAAAAAGGTGTGAGAATACACCTCATCAATTGGTTTCCTAGTCCTAAGGGGTGTTGAGATCTTCATGGAGAAAGATGAGACCATTTCTCCACCTATCCCTTAAGGTGTCTCTTGATCCTAATTTATGGTATCATGGGAGAGGTAATCTCCTTAACATGTGTGATGAGTAAGCATCCATGCAAAGGCTTAAAAATACCCTCAAGAGGAGAGGGATGGGGAGGTATTCTTTTGAAATCCTTTCTTTGTTTTGGAGAGAATAAGAAAGGAGGTCTTGCTTGTACAATTTCATGTGAGAGCCTTAGGAGAAGGCTTCCCAAGATGGGAGTGAATGGCCACATGATTCTATCCATGTAAAATACATGCATATTTTGAAGGAGAATTAATAATATCGGTTCAGAGTTTTGACGAACCTGGAGATGTAGTCAGGAGGCCTAACGAACTCCATTATCAATTGGTTGTCATCATTTGGTATACATATATATGATTATGATCTCACTTTTTTGAGTAGTGATGTCATTTCAAGTTATATACATTATGATCATAAATTGTTTATGTTTAATGATGGATAAGTACAGAATGCCCATGATTTCACATGCAATTAAGTGTTAGTAGAATAGTCGAAGAATACAGAAGGTATCCATTAGATTTATAGGCATTCAGTCCACGAAGAGCTCGCAGAAAGCTTCCTAATGAAATTTGAATGGTCAAATGGACTTCGTATGTGAAAGAAATTGCAGGTTGAAATTGTGACTAAAAAGGAGGCTTTTCCAACAAAAGTTTACAAGACATTGAAACAATGTATTTCACATAAAAAATGAAAGTTCAATGAAAAATATGTAAAAGGGGGAATTATATGAGAGTGCTCATACAAATTCTCATTTAATTTGTAAAAATGGAATTAAAAGGTGTGAGAATACACCTCATCAATTGGTTTCCTAGTACTAAGGGGTGTTGAGATCTTTATGGAGAAAGATGAGACCATTTCTCCACCTATCCCTTATGGTGTCTCTTGATCCTAATTTAGGGGATCATGGGAGAGATGATATCCTTAACATGTGTGATGAGTAAGCATCCGTGTAAAGGATATAAATCCCCTCAAGATGAGAGGAATGGGGAGGTATTCTTTTGAAATCCTTTCTTTGTATTGGAGAGAATAATCAAGGAGGTCTTGCTTGTACAGTTTCATGTGAAAGCCTTAGGAGAAGGCTTCCCAAGATGAGAGTGAATGCCCACATGATCCTATCCATGTGAAATGCATGCATATTTTGAAGGAGAATCAATAAGATCGGTTCGTATTTTTTACGAAACCAGAGATGTAGTCAGGAGGCCTGGTGAACTCCGTTATCAATTCATTGTCATCATTTGGTATGTATATATATTATTATGATCTCACTTTGTTGAGTAGTGATGTAATTTAAAGTTATATACATTATGATGATAAATTGTCTATGTTTAATGATGGATAAGCACTGAATGCCCATGATTTCACATGCAATTAACTGTTAGTAGAATATTTTTCTGTGAAATTGTGAATAAAGAAAGTTCTCAGTAAAATTTTTAGATCATGCAAATACTGGGTTTCAGAGTCAATGAGACCATTAATAAGGTAGTATATCACATGTTCCTACGCATGACTATCTTCCTGTACTAAAACCATAGCGATAGTTGAAGTAGAAGCAACAAGATAAAGGATGTAATCCTTGGTGTAGCCTGGATGTTGTAAAACGGGAACATGAGTGATTGCATGTTTGAGGTTGTCAAAGTATTTTTTAGCATAGTCATCCCAAATGAACGGAACATCCTTAATTAACAATCTCATGTATCCCTATGTTTTCTTTGGGAAATTATACATGAAACGAAGCAGGTAATTTGCCTTCCCCTGCAAAATTTGGAGTTTCGTAATATTCATGGGTGGTGGTAGGGAAACAATGGCCTCCACATTGAGGGGATCGATGTGGATCCCATCCTTGGAAATGATGAATCCTAGTAGGTGTCTAGACTCCACACAGAAAATGCACTTATGAGGATTTAAACATATGTTATACCGTCGACATCTAAGAAACACAACCATCAGATGATCGATGTGGAAGTCACGAGTATTAGGGAAATATTTAGGGGCGAAATTTCGCCAATTGGCAATTTTGGGGGATTTTAAAAAAAAATCACTATTTGGTCATTTTTAGTCTCTATTATCGCCTATATTTACATAAAATATGTTTTTTTATCATAATATTCGCCAAAAATTACAATTTTTAGTTGTAAATTGTATGTTTCATATTTAATATTCACCTACCAATCTATATATATGTTTTTTCAATCCAAAATAATCACCTAGAATACTATACTTAAGTATAGTATTATAATCCTTAAAAAATACCCTAGGACTCACGACGGTTCGAATGAGCAGGTAAATCGTCGAGGTAAGGTTCCACAAAATCCTTCACATCATGGAAAGCATATGACATGGCCCGCTAGAATGTGGCACAAGCATTTTTAAGGCCAAATGGGAGTTTGAGATATGCGAATGTACCCCATGGGCAGATGAAAGTAGTCTTATGTTGGTCAGCTGGGTGGATCTCTATTTGATTATAGCCAGAAAATCCATCCATGAATGAGAAGATGACACTTCTCGCACAGTAGTCGATAATTTGGTCAATAAACTGGGTAGGGTAATTGTCCTTAGGACAAGCCTTATTGAGATCCCTGTAATCAACACAAACTTTGATGGTTCCTTGTTTTTTCGTAACTGGGGCGACATTAGAGACACAATCTCTTAAGGGAATAGGATAAATGAACCCATCTTTCAACAGCTTTTCTATCTATAATTTAATAGCCGTAGTCTTCCTAGGGTGAACGTGACGTATTTTTTGTCGGATAGGTTTTCCATCGAGATATGTTTGAATCTCATGAATGAAAATGGCAGGATCAATCCCGGGCATTTCCTCGTAGCTCCATGCAAAGACATCGCGAAACTGTTTAAACAAGGCCGTAAAAGTGTTGACTTCATCGGGAGAACAAGTTTGGCCTATGTGTATATGTTCCACGAATCCTGGTTTTACCGAGATGTCTATCGAAAAGGTAGGCGTGATGTTTTCAAAGTTTCCCTCAGTTACCATGTCGTATTTAAGAAGAGGAAATTGAGGGTAAGGAAAGAAATCCGATGAAACAATAGTTTCAATGGTGTTCTCTACCATATCTAACGGTGGGAGGAAGGACAATCAATGGTGAAGTTCTTCCCATGGGGTCTCATCCACACTCATAATATCCATGATTGATTCATCGGAATGAAAGGTTTGGAGTAGAGGATCAGGTAGGGATGAGGTCCACTGCAATGGCAGAGAATCTGGGGTAGATGCCACTGAAGGGTGGGCATCTAGTAGATCAAGTGATGATTGGATGGTCTCATAAGTAGCTTCTGTGGGAATGAGAGGAATCACATCTCCAATCAAATCCAAATGATCAGGATCGAGCACAACCCATTGGTCGATCGAGTTGGAAGAAGATGGGCTCATAGATGAGATCATGTTCACCGTGGAAACATGGGAAGGGGCATATGGTGTTGGGAAGACTCCCATGAGGGATGAATCTTTAAGGAGTCCTACCCCCACACTCTCATATATCCGCAAAGAGTGTCCTAAAAGAGGGACATATCCGTGGTATGAGTAGTGGTGTCAGGTGTACAGAAATCTAATCGGTCGATAGTGACAATTCTCCCTTGGTGGGTAAATTGCAGAATGCAAAAGACAGATGATGGGACTGCAATCATGGCATAGAACCAGTTTATACCAAGTAATAAGTTATAATCCAATGGGCTGGTGACTACTTCCACATTAATGGAAATGATTTTACGACCCAAATCTACGGCCATGGATTGTAATAGCCCGTGAGGTTGAAATACACGTCCGTCAAATGATTTCAATGTGGTGGGGGAATGGTTCAAATCAAGAGATCCAATGGCTCACTAGCAGGATAACGACATAACCAAGGTAGAGGCTCCTTCCTCTAATACAGTACGATGGATAATTTTCCCAGAAACATTAGTAACGATTTGGAATTCTAGTTGGTGGGAGAGCCTTGGCTTGAAATAGTCTAGTTTGAACATGATTGTATTGGAGGAATCATGATATACAACTACTATCACACAGAGCAGTTTCTTACGCTGGTTGGGACAGTTTTTAAGACTTCTAGCATTGACATAGAACAAGGTTCTTGTGCTAAATCCTCTACAGTCTTGTAGTTTTGAGCAGCCCAAGCATTAGGATTAAAAATAGCTTTTCGAATTGTGCTCTTGGGAGTACGTAATACTGAATCTGGTAAAGGTTTCTCTATGACGAGAGGACCTTGAGGTGAAGGAATGCTTGATGTAGATGTGGAGGATTTTTCAGTATTACCTCTGTTAGATTCCTTGTCAGAAATAGAGTCATATGTACGTGATATGGTGAACAAGTTTACCGTTTCGCTGCGCATCATGAGAACATGAGCAGTTGTGGATGGTTCTCCTTTAGAAGGAGGTGGTTGTTGTGCAACCATTTGATGTTGTTGTGTGGGGAAGGGATTAGTTAAAATTGTGGTTGTGGGGTTTCCCTTGAGAAAATTTTGCACTTCTTCACGATGTGGACATTCTTTCATGAAGTGATCGTCACCACAAAGTAAACAAGGATATTTGACCTTCTGTTTTTGTTTGGTTTCATTGGGATTATTTTTGGGCTCCTTCTAGTTAGAAGACTTCTTGGATTTACCTTTGTTCTTCTTTTTTCCACTGGATTTTTGAGGTGAAGAAGATTGAAATGAATTCACTTCCTCAGTGGAAGAAGGGTTGGGTGATTGATTGGTGTTGTTTCCAACATGTGGCAAGCGTGGAGTCAAACTATGGTGGTTATGTGATCCACCTGATTGCGTAGTAGGATGGGCATGAATGGAACCAATAATGCCGTCGTCATGTGATATCGTGGGTGGTTTCATTGGATCATGTGTAGGGAGAGGGGCATTAGGTATAATATCGTATAATGTGCCATATTGATAATAGACTAGGTCTAGATATTGAGCACATTATATCGCTTGTTCTTCTGTAACGACCTCTCCCAAAGATACGTCTTTAGTTATGATAGGTAGTAATGACTTCGTGAACCAATCGGCAAGTAGTTGATCCGGAATGGGAGCTTTAATGAGACTTCATCTCCTTCTCCACTCATGAATATGATCGAAAATGTGAGTGGAGGTGGATTGGTGAAGAGAAGTCAAAATATCTGTGTCAGTTTCATAGCGGACCAGTAGTTGAAAATGAGTCAAAAAGGCCATAGCTAAAGATAGAAAATTGGTGAAAGAGTGTGGTGGAATCTCGATGTACCACTTTGCAGAAGTGTCTTTAAGGGTTCATTGGAAAATCATCAGATGGATAGAATCATCCATTAAGGAATTGGAGGAACACCTCAAAAGATAAGTCATTACATGGTTCTTAGGATCCTCACTGGGTTTTCCCTCGAACTTTGCGATGTTTGATGGTAGCTTCAAAGGAATAGTTGGCCAATTTATACCATGTTGAATGGGATCGTTAGTCAAACGTGACATAACTGGTAAATCAAGTGTATCCATAAATGGTAACTATCGGTTTGGCTGTGTATACTCGTAATACTGATAAGGCATCGAGGTACCAGTAGGACCATGGATCAAATGATCATAAGGTCCTCCCATAGGAGGTTATCCATATTTTGGTGGGCCTCCCGGGTTGGGAGGTGGACCTTAAAGAGGTCCTCCTACGAAGTAAGGTGTTCTGTCACCAGAATACGAGAGTCCTCTAGGTGGAATTGGTGGATGTGGGACATGTGGCTGGGGAGGAGGCAGGACAAGTGGTGGGGGTGGTCGGGGTGGCCTGATGGCTGGAGGTCCAAGAAGTGGAAAAATATGGTGCCCCCATGGGGTGTTTGTGTTTCCAGGATAGGATAATCTAGGAAAAATATTTCCCGGATGATTGTTTTTTATAGCAACATTATGGTTACCCGGATATGTATGCCCCCTTGGGGGTTGGGTCCAAGTGGATGGTTCCCCCATTTAATGTGCCCACGTGGGTTGTCCCATGGTTGGGATTGAATTTCCAACCATACTATAGTTCATGTGTGAAGGATGTCTTCTGCTCACGTTGTGTCCCCTAACTGGATGATGCCCCCCAGTTAGATCTAGTCCACTGACTAGGGGTTTCCCCCTAGTTAGATCTAGTCCACTGACTAGGGGTTTTCCCCCAGTTAGATCTAGTCCACTGACTAGGGGTTTCCCCCCAATTGAAAATTTTCCACCTATTGGAGTATGATCACTAATCATATGTTGACCACTAATAATAGATTGATCCATGCTCATATGTTGACTACTAACAAGAGGATAACTTCCACTCAATGTTTGAGGTGGAGATTGTGTTCTAGTTATGAAGTTAATAGTGGATGAAGGTTTCCCTCCATTTGTTGGGGTCAAATAAGGTGTTGAACCAATCGAATGATTTTGAGGCGTACTAGACAAAAATGAGGGTTGACCTGGTTCATAAGTGGTTATGTTTGGTGTAGATATTCTTGGTGAAGAAAAAGAAAAAAAATGTAGAGGGGAATGTTGTTCAAAATTTGGTACTTCCGGAGTGGGCCTAGGGGGGAAATATGGCATCTAAGTTGGTTACCGAATGTTTGTAAACGTTCAATAGTCTCATAAAATGGTCCGAGAAAGACATCATCGGGAATCTATAGAGGAAACCCACGTGGTGCATTTTCCACCATCGGAAGTGAACCAATATGGGAAACATGTTGACCTAAAGAAGTGTCCCAAAATGATGCAGTTGGACCAAAAGCCGTTGATATCAGGTCATCCTGGGGTCGACTGAAAATCCAGTTCCTAGCTCCGAGATTTCCTTCCATTGAATGATGAAAAGTTGTGTCATGTGGAGGAGGTTGTTCCACCAACAAAGGTCTCGTAGGATTAGTGATAGGTGGGTTTACAAGAGGAGAATAATTCACTCATGATTCTAATGTAGAAGTTCCTTCTTCATGTGGCACAGATGTTGTGGGTTGATCCATGGATACTCCTGAGTTCTACTCCTAGTCAAGGGGATATTCAGGTGAAAATTTTAATATTCTACGGGATCTTCTCAAAGGTTGCTCAGCCAGGGTGGCTGAAATAAAACTTATCCTAGAAAAGAGAAACACAGCTCAAGGCCTACTCAAGCTAAAGCCACATGCAAACTATGTGATAGATGGGATTCAAAATTATGGAACCTCACAGGATTATCAATGCATCACAACTCGCTATATACTACAGGGTCCGATAGTTATACTCATCCCAATATTTCAAAGCACTAAACAGGGAGGAGTAGGACCATACCCTTGACCGTATAACCTGACTACCTAGAAGTACATGCGTAGTATATCCCTGAGTGTTGTTCTCGGTGTATTTCCATGCAAAGACGGCCAATTGCTAACTCATATGGTTTTAGGAATCCTAGTGGGGTCTCCCGATATACTCAATGTACATGGAAGCTCCAATCCATAGTGGTGTTGTCTAATGCACAACCGTACGACAGGAGCCTTCCGATATACTGTCAAGTATGTGAATTACCTTTATATATACCCGAAGGTACGTGAAAGGTCGTTCGATATACTGACTGGTATGTGGAAGAACTACAAGCTCCCAGGATGCAATGCAAGAAAATAATGACAACTGCCACGCTTAAAGATGTCGGAACACGGCTCTAACCTAGCACACGATTTTCTATACAATTTTAACCTAGGCTACTGATTGATTTTAAGTTGTACGGTTAGGTGAATCCATGGAGTGTAGACTTGGAATTTAAACAAGATGCAAATCTTATCTATATGAAAATGCAATTATTTCGTTTTCTTTTCGATGAAAACTAGTTAAGGTAAGGCGAATTATTTTTGTTTTCCGATAATAAAAAATGAGCAAAATATCTCTATACTTTTCCAAGACAACCAAAAGACTAAAAAGTATTCTTTCAGTAATCCAACAAAAATGAAAAATAACACACCAAATCAAAAAAAATAAAATTCTTTTTCTTTTCAACTTAAGCAATACCTATGAGCGAAACTGAAAAGACGAATTTATGTTTTGAATGCAAGAACTCTAAATTGTGAAATAAGAATCAATTAAAGAAGTGGAGAGAAAATAAAAAATGAAATATTTCTCACTATCTTTGAAATACTTCGAAAAGGCCTAAAAATACTTAAAATTTCCAAGGAAATGATCAATGACTTCTCACAACCAAGAAAATATAAGCAAATAACAATCCTTTAGCTTTTTCAAAGATCTTTCAAACATTCATTCCAAAGCATAAAAACTCTGTATACCAATTCCAATTAATGTGCTTGACATGGAGATAATAAGAAATTTGATTTTCTAACTAATGCACTCAACAAATATGAGAATTATACCACTCTTTCGACCTATGTTCAAATAACTAGAGAATGTATGCCACTGCAATATTTAATGAATTGGAAATTCTTGAAAAATGTAATCACCCAAGATCTTAAACAACACACAAAACCACACAAAATCTTGCAAAAAATCACAACAGCTAACTATTGGAAGGCTAGGAAGTGAGAATGAACGGATTAGATAACCTAAGCAGGAGTCACAAGACTGAATGTGCTTGTGAGGGATTAACATTACCCACTGTGAGGGATACACTTGCTTGACTAACTAGTCCACAAATCAAACTCAAACTTCAAAAAACAAGCCAAGGACAAGGTATGATGTGTCTAGGAGGCTTTGCAACTATCAAAATCAATATACAGAACTCAAGAAACCAAGCCAAGAATCAAATTGGGAGTTTTTCAACTTATGAACGAAGTGGTGAAGGCCGACGCGCACTACAAGGGTACACCAGAGCGTTGGGAGTCCCAACGACGCGCTCTTCTCACTCGGGAAGTGCGTCAGTGATGCAGGCTGCAAACTGGAAGAAAGCGTCACCGACCCTTGTTTCATTAAGATGAAGTGCATCAGAATTATAGTGACGTAGGCTATGAACTGCCCAAGTGCGCCGGGCGGGATCCAAGCAAGAAAAATAAAAAACTCTCAAAAAAAAAAAGGATAAATGGCTCAATAAACATCCCAATTAGAGTCTGGATATCCTAGAATCTCTCTGATGATCATATCCAATGAATAAAGAGGCAACTTAGAGGCTAATTGGAAAGAAATCAAATCAAAACTATAGGCTATCTATCCCCAGTATGGTCACCAATTTTGTTTACGGACAATCTGTAAGGGCGGACACAAACGGATCTCCCTAGTCTAAATGGTTTCATATCTAGAAAAAAACAAGTACATAACATAAATAACTTTCCTAGATTGATTGAAATGCAAAGTAATTAAAGGGATGGCTTACCTTATAGATGCAGTTCCTTTCTCCTTGATTGATCCAAGTTCTTGATCTTCAGATCCTTAGCTGCAAAACAAGATGAAACAAGTGGAAACGGACAATTAGTGAAAGCACATGATTACGAATCAATCTAGATCAGGAGTCAATGAAGCTAATCCTAAACATCATAAAGACAATAACTTTATGGAAAGAATTTGTATTAGATGTAATAATAGAAACTACAAAGAGAGAGGCATTCAAACCAATGCTTTGAATTCATAAATCCCTTCCAACAATCCTAGGCTTAAAGGATCAAAGCCTAGCCTCCTAATGGATGAAAATGATCTCCTAGCAAAATTCCACCATCATGTAGGTACTCTATCCTTCCTCCTTTAACAATAGAGATGGGGTTCATATTTATAGGCCAAAAGTGATAGGAGAGGTTGAGGATTTAGGGGAGAAGCTTAAGGGATCATCCCACTGGGTAAGGGGATCGAATGCCACCTTCCCAGATATGTAGGGATAAGCCTCCACGCAACCCAAGGTTTGAGAAGTCGCTCGAAGCTTCTCTTTATCCATTTTAACCAACAGTGACGCACCTTTCACATGGAAAAATCGCGCCAGTTGAAGGGTGACACACCTTCTTCAAGGGCAGCAGGCGTCACCAACGCACTCTACTAGTGTGCAGAACACATCACCTAGGGTCTGACGCACCTTTCCAAAGATCAGGGCACATCGCGGTGACGATAAAAAGTTAAAGGGATAAACATCAACTATTCTTTTGGTCTTTCAACTTAGGTACTTTAGGAATTAAGGCATATAGAGGACACATAATTCATGATGATGATATTTTGGTGTAACACCTATCCTCTACATTCTCTTAATTAACTCCTCACGCCTTCCTATCCTCTGCAACTACAAGATTGGTAGGTCCTTTGCATGTTATTATCTCTTTGTATTCTTGGATATGAAAAGATCAAATAGTCATGAAAAAAATAATGACTGTAATGAAAAACGGAATGGCTCTTTTAGGGTTCTAGAAAGAGATGTTTTAAATGTGTTAAAAAAATTGCAGAGATTAAAAAAAGATTCCAAATGAACTGACCATTAGTGAGTGAGGAGCATGTGATCTAGATCCAGCCCTTGCATTTATGTGTTTAAAAAATTGCAGAGATTAAAAGAAGATTCCAAATGAACTTACCATCTGTGAGTGAGGAGCATGCGATCCAGATCCAGCCCTGACATTGTTTGGGCTCCGCTAAAACAAAAATATAACTCTCTACATCACACAAAACTATGACACAAATGATATAGAAGACAGGGCAGCATGGGTCAACCAAATACTCGTTATTTCTATCTACTTGGATTACCTCTACAACAGTGCAACATTGTTTCATGTCTCATGAGATAAAACATGCAAGATTTCATTTTAGCATGTAGCATGACATGCATAGAAGCCACAATCATGTCTTACTTCTCCTTGGGGTTGTTCATGTTAACACCTGTTCTCTGTATAATACAGTGGTTTTGTTAAAATACCTATATTGTCCAAGTTTTATGTGTTATTCAAATTCATTGGCACTACAGTCGATGATTACCTAATATTTCAATTATTTCAATTGAAATTCATGGGCTCTACAATCATGGGTATTTGAAATTTCAATTGATAATTTTCAATGTTGCAGCCAACTTACTGACTCTGTTTAGAGTTCAATGCCATTTTTTATTCCATATGCACAGCCTGCAAGACAAATGCCTCCATGATATATTTATTGCTCGTTCTTTCTTTTACTTACTAATTTTCCATGGTCATCTTGATTGATTAACCATGTCCACCTACAAACATGTGGAGAAAATGCCTTCATTACTTTAACTACCATAAATATATTTGTAAACATAGAAATATCTCTCCATAATTACTTTAACTACCATAAATATATATAAACATAAAAATATCTTTCTATAATTACTTTAAGCATATAAATATCTTTCCATTGCCTTCCATGAAAACCGACACCCATTTAAAGACTAGTGTAAACATAACTAAGGTTCAACTTTGAATATTGTTTAGAGGTTTAGCTTTGAAACTATTGTAAATGGTTCCACTTTTCTCTTTTACAACTATGGCAACTTATTATTAAGATCATTCATGCTTGTCTTTTTTTTAATTTTAAATATTAACATGATGCTATAGCAGAACCATGGAAATTCCTCTTTGCTTCGAATTTAGGAAGAGTCCACTAGGACCTTGCATGTCCTCCAGCTGGTGATGCAACCTTGCATGGACTCAACAGGGACTTGAAACTCTGCTTCTTCCATCGTGTTTGTCTAGCATCCATTTTTTTCAAATAATGTATGGCATATAGGATGCACTTTCCATAATGTATGATTGTATAGACTAACTTGCACCGCCTTTCCGCTAAATCCATAATAATGCATGTCAAAGCAAGATAGAAATGAAGAGATATGTTGTCATTTTAAGAAATTAAAATATAAAATTTTAATATAAGTATATTATAAAAGAATTATATTTTAAGCAATTTGAAATATGATTTAAAATTGAAACCTGGTTAACTTTTCAGTATGCATGATTTGAAAATATATTTCAACTTTGCATGGTGTTTCACATACGACAGGGACATAACAATTCCAATGGCCTTGTTTAAGCTAGTATCGTTTGTTGTTTTGACCTCATTATTTTGCTACCACTAGCATGTTATTTGATCTTGAGGATATAAAAACCTAGTATCTATAGTTTTCATCATGTGTTAAGCTTATGACATTCTTTATCTTCTACAAAGAAATTGAAGGACGGTGAACATTGATTAGTTGATTATGAAATATGAAATATGAAATATGAAATTGTTGTTTTTATTTATGTTTTAACACGTATGTAGGTAGTTTAGGTTGTATTTGAAGTAGATGTTTGTACATTATCAAGAGCTAAATATTGTATGTGTAATTTTCAAATAAAATCCTCATATGTTCATTTATGCACTATGACGAATATAATGTTGATGCTTTTCTATGGATTTTATATTGATTTCGATAATAACCTCAAATAATAAAATATTTAGAATTTGAAACCCATATTCGATATCGTACAAAATTTGGTGAGATATAAAAAGGTTTGGAACTTTATATACAATTTTGTTCGATTTTCAATTTTAAAGAAAAGGACGAGAGACATTGTTTTTACTGAATTACAAGATAAATCTCTTAAGCATGGATGTATGTACTTATTTGATCAAAATTCTAGAACACTTACATATTCAAACTCAAACATCTTATTACAAATTGATATAGAAGAATATTGGACATGGTAACCACTATCATGTCTTTCTAAACTTTCCATTGAACGAGCTATAGACAAAGATATAGCCCACCAAAGGCAACAATGAGGCCTTCTCACACTTTTTTATCCCCAATCAAGACCTCTCAAGTTGAGCATGGTGTTTTTGAAAACATATGCTTGATCACAACTGACCAGCGAACTCCTAGTCGCTGCCAATAACCAACCATCCAACTACCTAAAAGTCATCCAACCGCCCAACAATTGTCCAGTTGATTCAACCATCTAACTTCGTTGTCCAGTAACCAAAGCTATAGTAGAAAGATATTTATGAAATCTATTGTATTTTTTCACTATAAATAGTAGACCATCCGAGATCTACATAAGGTAGAGTTATGTGTAGTTTCTTTTTCTTGATAAAATTACTGAGTAGCAGCTCATCTTATCTATTCCTGATTGTATTTTTGCTTCTTGACTTAATCTTTCTCTTGCATACGTTGTCTTCAAATTGGTATCAAAGCTTGGTTGTGGATAAGGACAATACTGTTGTGGAAGAGTAAATTTTTTCTGGTAATGTTGATGTTGAATGCAAGAGGTAAATCATGTAATTTGTTGTGCAAATGGTGAAATAATTTCTGCAAGTAATTTGTAGTTTTGCAAGTGCAAGTTTGATGTTTTTGGTCCACTTGTGTTTGATGCTTTAATCATAATTCTATTAAAGGGTTGTTGGGACATAGAAATTGTTTTTGGAATGGTGCTTTAATATCTGTGCATGCCAAGTTGTGTTAACAAAGTGTTGTCAAAGGCTTGCTATATTTTCTTGTAAACTAGTTGAAGTATGGTAGGTGTCAGTAGAAGTAGTCGCACTCAACCCCAAATTCCACAATTTAATGGAAAAAACTATGAATATTGGAGCATTAATATGGAGACGTTATTTGTTCACAAGAATTATTTGTTCAAGGAGAATAGGAAGAAGGATGCCAAGGCATTGTTTTTAATATAACAAGCAATGGAAGACTCAATTTTCCCATGGGTTGTAGAAGATACAAGGTCCAAGAATGCATGGGACACTCTACAAAACTCATATCAAGGTACTATCAAAGTTAAGTTGGTAAAATTACAAACGCTTAGAAGAGATTTTGAAAATTCTCAAATAATGAATTCTGTGACAGTAATTTTTTTTTCACATGTGCATTGAGTATCATAAATCAAATAAAGTCTGATGCAGATACTTTGGATGTTAAAAAATTTATAGAAAATATTTTGAGTCTTCCTACTAGGTTTGACCCAATTGTTGTAGCTATTTAAGAATCAAAATATTTGTATCAAGTTTCTATTGATGGGCTTATGGGGTCTTTACAAACACGTGAGAAAAGACTCAATAGATCAATTGGTTTCTCCATGGAAAATGCATCCAAATCGCAAGTTCAAGCTAGTAGCAGCAAATGCACAAGAGGAGGAAGAATCATTAATAGAGGTGAAAGAGGATTTGGAAGAGGAAGAACTAGCAATCACAATGAAGGTGGAAGATTAGACAACTCTCATGAAGAAAGAGCAAATTCTAATTTCTTTGCAAGCAGAAGAGCAGATGGTGGCAGTTATTCTCATGAATTTCACAGCCAAGGAAAAAGGTATGACAAATCACATATTCAATGGCATTATTGTCAAAATATGGTCATTATGCACCTGAATGTAAAAAGAAGCAGATTGATGAGAATAGGCAGAATGCAAATTTTTCACGAGAAAATCACTCTAAAAATAGTGATTTAATGTTTATTACTTGTAATACTGCACAAGAAAGTTCAAAAGAAGTATGTTTTTTACATAATGGATGTAGTACATGAGTGTAAACATGGATATGTTTGCAAACATAGATGAATCGGTGTAGTCAAAAGTAAAATTGGGAGATGATAACAAAGTAGATGCCATGGGTAAATGTGGCATAAACTTTAAAACTAAGCAAGGAGAAAAGAAGCACATTCCAAATGTGTATAATGTCCCTAATCTTAAACGCAATCTAATTAGCATTGGGAAACTACTACAAAAGGGATATAAAGTCTATTTTGAAAATAATGCATGTTACATGGAAAGCTAATTGCAAAAGTCCAAATGACACAAAACTAGATGTTTCCTTTAGGGTTGCAAAATGATTTGTCTATTGCTTTGAAAGTAGTCATCAAAGACCAGTCATGGTTATGGCATTTAAGATTTGGTCATTAAAGTTTCAGTGGTCTAAATATTTTGCATAGAAAAAATATGGTGAATTGTTTGTCATTGATTGAGTAGCCAAACAAAGTTTGTAAAGGTTGTATTCTTGGTAAGTAGCATAGAGAATCATTTTCTATTGGCAAGCCATATAGAGCAAGAGTTGTACTTGAAACTGTGCATTTAGATCTGTGTGGGTATATGCATATGCTTTCTATTGGCAATAGTTTGTATTTCATAACTTTTATAGATGATTATTCCAAGAAAACTTGGGTATATTTTTTGAAACACAAATCAAAAGCTTTTGGAATTTTTAAGCAGTTTAAATTCATGGTTGAGAAGTAAAGTGGACACTAAATTAAAATTATAAGAATAGATAGGGGTGGAGAATTTTTGTCCAATGATTTCTTGAATTTTTGTAAAGCAAATGAGATTAAAAATAAATTTACAACTAGTTATACACCACAACTTAATGGTATTGCAGACATAAAAAATAGAACAATCATGGAAATGGCAAGAGGCATGATGAAAACTAAACATCTACCAAATGAGTACTGGACTGAAGCTGTAGCTTGTGTAGTATACATTTTGAATAGTTCCCCCACAACAAGTGCAAAGGATAAAGTACCACAAGAAGCATGGAGTAATAAGAAACAAATGTTTCTTATTTGAGTGTTTTTGGGTGCATTGCATATGTTCCTGATGAAAATATAAGAAGTTAGATAATAAAAGAGAAAGATGTATTTTTGGGGATATAATGAGAAATCAAAAGCATACAAGTTGTATAATACCATCACAAAAAGGAATATAATCAATAGAGATGTTAAGTTTCTTGAAGATGATGAATGGATTTGGAGTGAAAATCTACATTAGCAGTAGCAAATTGAAATGAAAGAATTCTGTGAAGATCGTGCTCCAATAAAATATTCATTCAACAATAGTTTTAGTACAAATAGTACAACATCAATACCTCAGATTGCTTCAATATCTTAGCCAACACTACCTCAATTTGATTCAAGATCTTAGCCAACACCTAAATATCACCCAAGTGATAGCTCAAGGTCAGATGGAATTCCAATTAAGACAAGAAGTCTCAGGGAAATATATGAGGTAACTCAAGATAATGATGATGATGATTTAATTTTTAATTTCACATTACTTTTTGTTGTTGATCTATACGTTTTGGAGAAGCAATTAAGTATGAGAGTTGGAAAAAGGACATGGATGAAGAAATTGAAGCAATAGAGAAAAATCAAACTTGGCAATTAATGATTCTTCCAGAAGGAAAATATGGAATAGGTGTAAAATGGGTCTGTAAGACAATTTTAATGTTGATGGAAATGTTGTGAAGCATGGAGCAAGGCTAGTTGCAAAGGGATGTCAAATTAGCATTTTTGAATGGGATATTACAGGAAGAATTACGTGTACAACACCCACTAGGTTATCATATATTGGATCATTAACATAAAGTTTAAAGATTGAAAAATCTTTGTATTGTCTCAAACAAGCTCCAAGAGCTTGGTATAGCCGCATTGATTTATACTTCTTGAACCATGGTTTTAACAAATGCAGCAGTGAGCCAACTCTTTACACCAAGGTGAATAATCAAGGTAAGGTCTTAATTGTTTGCTTATATGTTGAACATGAAAATATTCAATTGAGTTGGTTTAAATCAACAATGAAAAAAGTATTTGAGATGACAGATTTGGGCTTAATGAAATATTTGTTGGGAATAGAAATAAGTCAAATAGAAGATGGAATTTTCATTTGTCAAACAAAATATGTAAATGACGTTTTGAAGAGGTTCAAGATGTTAAATTACAAGCTAGCATCTATAACTATGGCAATAGGATTAAAATTAAGCAAAGAAGATAGGGGCACACATGTAGATCCAACTTTGTTCAAAATATCAGTAGCCAACTTAATGTATTTGACGGAAACAAGGCCTAACATTGTGTATACAATAAGTTTGATTTCAAGGTTCATAGATACATAAAAGGACTCACATTGACAAATAGGGAAAATTATTTTGAGATATGTTAGTGGAAGAAGAGATTATAGGATCTTATATTCGAGATCAAAAGATTTCATACTGGTTATCTATGTGCATAATCGATGACAGAAAAAACACATCCAGATATATTTTTCATCCTTGTTCAGGAGCAATCTTAAGGGCTTTCCAAAAACAACCTATTGTTACTCTTTCAACTACAAAAGCATAATATGTAGCAGTGACATCAACGACATTTCAAGAACGGCATGTCAAGCACTGTGGATGAGAAAAATTATGTCAGATTTGATGCAAGATCAACAAAGATCAACACAAATTTATTGTGACAATAATTTAAGAATAAAATTATAAAAAAATCATGGTTACCACAAAAAGAGCAAGCACATTGAGACTATATATCATTCATTAGTAAACTTATCAACAATGGTAAAGTGTATCTTAAATTTTTACAGATATCTTCACATAACCATTAACAAAATAAAGATTTAAACACCTAAGAAAAGGTTTTGGTATCATCAGGAAGCCAAGCTTAAGGGGGAGTCCTAGGATTGGAATTTCAAATGACGGACACCCGTCAAAATTGTCGGTTACAACCAAATCCTGAAACGTTTTTTTACAGTCTAAGCCATTTTTTTATGACCTGCGTGAAATGTTAACCATATTTTACGGTTAAATTAAACCATGACGGGCAATTCACCCGTCAAATTCCATCACCCGGCCCGCCGCCCCCGTAGTGTTTGAAAACTTAATTTTCACTGCAACTGTCACGTACCCACCCATCCATCCAATGCAAAGGGAGGGAACATGATGTCAATCTCTGGGGCTTTCACATAAAAACTCAGACAATTGATTAGATTCATAAAACCAAAAAAAAAAACACATGTGTAGGTGTATAATCCAAATAAGCACAGCAGAAGCAAGATCCACTACATGCACTGCTCTTCATAAACATAACAGTCAATAATGAAATGACATTGCAGAATTAAATACACATAAGAATATACTCATCTTCATTGTGCAATTGTCCCAAACAACTAGCTATGTCGCTGCAACGTTCCACCCAACCATAGGCCAGTTGTGTTCATCAATCTCTCAAAACAACTGACACCCCCGAGCTGGGCTTGATTCTTACAAGGAAAAGGGGACATTCACTCTTTTACAGCCAATTGGTCATTTCATCTGAGCCAAGCCAGTCCACAGTTGGGTTTATCAGGCTACATTTGAACCCTGGAGGCTTACACTCAAGTTCAAGCCAAAGCAATGGATTTACCAATAGGTTGGCCATGGGTTTTCCCAAATCGTTTCCAGTCAAAATTGGATTAAGGGATGGGCAAAACAATCACAAGGGAAAACGAATTCTTCCCCAACTAATCAGGCATTCAATGGCCCAAAACGACCTCTATGGAACCCCAAGTCAATTCCTCTTCTTCCCCACTAGTAGACATCACAAAAACGCCCTTCTCCTGACTGAGGAAACAAGGATAAATAGAAAAACGTGGCTAAAAAGCACCTAGGTAGCTCTAAACTCGTGAGGGAGGAAGACTGGTTGATGGATAATGGCTTGGGAGAGAAAATCATGGTTCATTTCTTGCCCAAGAAGCAAAACGCGATTTCCCATGCATGGTGGCTTGCCCATACTCGAATTTGGACAGCCATACCTCTCATTCCCCAAGGCATTAACTACCTCAACCAACTCTCGGGAGAAAATCAATGATTGGGTACAAAAGTCAACATGGGTAGTTGAGGGTTTGATGGGTTCTCTCATTGACACTTAGCTTGACTTGGTTGGCTCAAGGGTTTATATGTTTTCCCTCACAATTCCTTGTAAAATCATGCCCCCATCTCTTTGTTGCATTGCATAGCTAGTTGTGGGTATTTTTATTAAAATGCATATTACATGATGTTGAAATTCCAATGTGCCTGGCTAGCACACAAGCCATATGCATCACTGAATCGATGGCGGGGCCTTGGCCTTGAGCTCCTCACCATGATTTCATAACAATATTACATCATTTACATTTTTAATGTGATAGGGTCAAGATGGGAACGTGATAGCAACCGACCATTACCTGCCTAATCACAAATAGCAGCGAACCGTCCACCTGCCTAGCAGCTGTCCAGCCACCTAACATCCGTCCAACCAATTCAGCCATCTAAATCCATCTTCTAGCAGCCATAGCAGCCAACACTATAGTAGCGAGATATTTAATAAATCTATTGTATTTCTACACTATAAATAAACCATTTGAAATCTGCGAGTTATGTGTAGTTTGTTCTACTTAATACAATTACTTAGTAGCATCTCCTCTTATCAATTACGTCATTTCCTTCCAAACAGCAGCCACAGTGACCATGTCGTTGTATGAACTCCCTCCCTCCCCCATTGCATTGTTGGCCCTCTCCATCAATTCTCTCATATCCTCTTCTTTATTTTCGCTCCGTCATCTCCTTCCATTAATTCCCTGGCTGCTCTTCCTACTTCTTCTTTGCTCACCAATCCATCCGGCCCCTTCTTCGCTTCAATGGCGACTTTCTTCTCCTTCATTAGATACAAAGCGTTCATCCTCTGTTCGGCAAAAAGAGGCCAAGCGATCATTGGCACTCCATGTAAGATGTGGTGGCGGTGTTCGGGGTGGCCCGATGGCTGGAGGTCCAAGCAGTGGAAAATTATGGTGCCCCCATGGGGTGATTGTGTTTCCAGGATAGGGTAATCCAGGAAAAATATTTCCCGGATGATTTTTTCCTATAGCAACATTATGGTTACCTGGATATGTATGCTCCCTTGGGGGTTGGGTCCAAGTGGATGGTTCCCCCATTTGATGTGCCCACATGGGTTGTCCCATGTTTGGGATTGAATTTCCAACCATACTATAGTTCATGTGTGAAGGATGTCTTCTGCTCACATTGTGTCCCCTAACTAAATGATGCCCCCCAGTTAGATCTGGTCCATTGACTAGGGGTTTCCCCCGAGTTGAAAATTTTCGACCTATTGGAGTATGACCACTAATCATATGTTGACCACTAATAATAGGTTGATCCATACTCATATCTTGACTACTAACGAGAGGATAACTTCCAAACAAAGTTTGAGGTGGAGGTTGTGTTCCAGTTATGAAGTTAATAGTGGCTGAAGGTTTCCCTACATTTGTTGGGGTCAAATAAGGTGTTGAACCGATCGAATGATTTTGGGGCGTATTAGACAAAAATGAGGGTTGACCTGGTTCATAAGTGGTTATGTTTGGTGTAGATGTTCCTGGTGAAGAAAAAGACAAAAAATGTATAGGGGAATGTTGTTCAAAATTTGGTAATTTCGGATTGTGCCTAGGGGGGAAATATGGCGTCTAAGTTGGTTGCCGAATGTTTGTAAACGTTCAATAGTCTCGTAAAATCATCCAAGAAAGACATCGTCGGGAATCTATAGAGGAAATTGACGTGGTGGAGTTTCCACCATTGGAAGTGAACCAAAATGGGAAACATGTTGACCTAAAGAAGTGTCCCAAAATGATGTGGTTGGACCAAAAGCCGTTGATATTGGGTCATCCTGGGGTCGACTGAAAATCCAGTTCATGGCTCCGAGATTTCCTTCCATCGAATGATGAAAAGTTGTGTCATGTGGAGGAGGTTGTTCCACCAACAAAGGTCTTGTAGGATCAGTGATAGGTGGGTTTACAAGAGGAGAATAATTCACTCATGATTATAATGTAGAATTTCCTTCTTCATGTGACACAGATGTTGTGGGTTGATCCATGGATACTCCTGAGTTCTACTCCTAGTCAAGGGAATATTCAGGTGAAAATTTTAGTATTCTATGGGATCTTCTCAAAGTTTTCTTAGCCAGGGTGGCTAAAATAAAACTGATCCTAAAAAAGAGAAACACAGTTCAAGGCCTACTCAAGCTAAAGCCACATGCAAACTATGTGATTGATGGGATTCAAAATTATGGAAACTCACGGGATTATTAATGCAACTCAACTCGCTATATACTACAGGGTCCAATAGTTATACTCGGCCCAATATTTCAAAGCACTAACCAGGGAGGAGTAGGACCATACCCCTGACCGTATAACCTAATTACCTGGAAGTACATGCGTAGTAGATCCCTGAGTGTTGTTCTTGGTGTATTTCCATGCCAAGACAACCAATGGTTAACTCAGATGGTTTTAGGAATCCTAGTGGGGTGTCCCAATATACTCAAAATACATGGGATCTCCAATCCATAGTGGTGTTGTCTAATGCACAACCGTACGACAAGAGCCTTCCGATATGCTGTCGAGTATGTGAATTACCTTTATATATACCCGAAGGTAGGTTAAAGGCTGTTCGATATACTGACTGGTATGTGGAAGAACTACAAGCTCCCAGGATGCAGTGCAGGAAAATAACAACAACTGCCATGCATAAAGATGACGTAACACGGCTCTAACCTAGCACACGATTTTCTATACAATTTTAACCTAGGCTACCGATTGATTTTAAGTTGTACAGTTAGGTGAATCCATGGAGTGTAGACTTGGAATTTAAACAAGATGCAAATCTTATCTATATGAAAATGCAATTATTTCGTTTTCTTTTCGATGAAAACTAGTTAAGGTAGGGAGAAATATTTTTGTTTTCCAATAATAAAAAATGAACAAAATACCTCTATACTTTTCAAAGTCAACCAAAAGACTAAAAAGTATTCTTTCAGTAATCCAAAAAAAATGAAAAATAACACACCAAATAAAAAAAAAATTCTTTTTCTTTTCAACTTAAGCAATACCTATGAGCGAAACTGAAAAGAGGAATTTCTATTTTGAATGAAATAACTCTAAATTGTGAAATAAGAATCAACAGAAGTGGAGAGAAAATAAAAAATCAAAGAGTTTTCACTAGCTTTGAAATACTTCAAGCAAATAGAAATCCTTTAGATTTTTCAAAGATCTTTCAAACAATCATTCCAAAGCATAAAAACTCTTTATACCAATTCCAAATAATGCCCTTGAAATGGAGATAATAAGAAATTTGATTTTCTAACTAATGCACTCAACAAATATGAGAATTATACCACCCTTTCAACCTATGTTCAAATAAATAGAGAATGTATGCCACTGCAATATTTAATGAATTGGAAATTCTCAAAAAATGTAGTCACCCAAGATCTCAAACAACACACAAAACCACACAAAATCTTGCAAAAAATCACAACAACTAACTATTGGAAGGCTAGGAAGTGAGAATGAATGGATCAGATAACCTGAGCAGGAGTCACAAGACTGAATGTGCTTGTGAGGGATTAACATTACCCACTATGAGGGATACTCTTTCTTGATTAACTAGGACCCAAATCAAACTCAAACTTCAAAAAACAAGCCAAGGACAAGGTATGATGTGTCTAGAAGGATTTGCAACTGTCAAAAGTAATATACAGAACTCAAGAAACCAAGCCAAGAATCAAATTGGGAGTTTTTCAACTTATGAACCAAGTTGTGAAGGGCGACGCACCCTACAAGGGTACACCAGAGCATTGGGAGTCCCAACGACGCACTCTTCTCACTCGGGAAGTGCGTCAGTGATGCAGGATGCAAACTGGAAGAAAGCGTCACCAACCCTTGTTGATTTAAGGTGAAGTGCGTCAGAATTACTATGGTGCGGGCTATGAACTGCCCAAGTGCTTCAAGCGAGATTCAAGCAAGAAAAATGAAAAAACTCTCAAAAAACAAAAGCATAAATGGCTCAATAAACATCCCAATCAGAGTCTGGATATCCCAGAAGCTCTCTGATGATCATATCCAATGAATAAAGAGGCAACTTAGAGGCTAACTGGAAAGAAATCAAATCAAAACTATAGGCTATCTATCCCCAGTATGGTCACAATTTGTTTTTACGGACAATCTGTAAGGGCGGACACAAACGGATCGCCCTAGTTTGAATGGTTCAGATCTAGAACAAAACAAGCACATAACACAAATAACTTTCCTAGATTGATTGAAATGCAAAGTAATTAAAGGGATGGCTTACCTTATAGATGTAGTTCCTTTCTCCTTGATTGATCCAAGTTCTTGATCTTCAGATCCGTAGCTGCAAAACAAGATGAAACAAGTGGAAATGGACAATTAGTGAAAGCACATGATTACGAATCAATCTAGATCAACAATCAACAAAGCTAATCCTAAACATCATAAAGACAATAAGTTTATGGAAAGAATTTGTATTAGATGTAATAATAGAAACTACAAAGAGAGAGAGGCATTACAACCAATGCTTTGACTTCATAAATTACTTCCAACAATCCTAGGCCCTAAGGATCAAATCCTAGCCTCCTAATGGATGAAAATGATCTCCTAGCAAAATTCCACCATCATGTAGGTACTCTATCCTTCCTCCTTTAACAATAGAGATGGGGTTCATATTTATAGGCCAAAAGTGATAGGAGAGGTTGAGGATTTAGGGGAAAAGCTTAAGGGATCATCCCACTGGGTAAGGGGATTGAATGCCACCTTCCCAGATATGTAGGGATAAGCCTCCATGCAACCCAAGGTTTGGGAAGTCGCTCGAAGCTTCTCTTTATCCATTTTAACCAACAGTGACGCACCTTGCACATGGAAAACTCGTGCCAATTGAAGGGTGACACACCTTTTTCAAGGGCAGTAGGCATCACCAACACACTCTGCTAGTGTGGAGAACACATCACCTAGGGTCTGACACACCTTTCCAGAGATCAGGGTGCGTCGTGGTGACGATAAAAAGTTAAAGGATAAACATCAACTCTTCTTTTGGTCTTTCAACTCAAGTACCTTAGGAATTAAGGCATATAGAGGACACATAATTCATGATGATGATATTTTGGTGTAACACCTATCCTCTACATTCTCTTAATTAGCTCACTCACGCCTTCCTATCCTCTGCAACTACAAAATTGGTAGGTCCTCTGCATGTTATTATCTCTCTGTATTCTTGGATCTGAAAAGATTAAATAGTCATGAAAAAAATAATCACTATAATGAAAAACGGAATGGCTCTTTTAGGGTTCTAGAAAAAGATTTTTTAAATGTGTTAAAAAAATTGCAGAGATTAAAAAAAGATTCCAAATGAACTGACCATTAGTGAGTGAGGAGCATGTGATCTAGATCCAGCCCTTGCATTTATGTGTTTAAAAAATTGCAGAGATTAAAAGAAGATTCCAAATGAACTTACCATCTGTGAGTGAGGAGCATGTGATCCAGATCCATCCCTGACATTTTTTGGGCTCTGCTAAAACAAAAATATAACTCTCTACATCACACAAGACTATGACACAAATGATATAGAAGACAGGGCAGCATGGTTCAACCAAATACTCGTTATTTCTATCTACCTGGATTACCTCTGCAATGTTGCAACAATGTTTCATGTCTCATGAGATAAAACATGCAAGATGTCATTTTAACATGTAGCATGACATGCATAGAAGCCACAATCATGTCTTACTTCTCCTTGGGGTTGTTCATGTTAACACCTGTTATCTCTATAATACAGTTGTTTTGTTAAAATACATATATTGTCCCAGTTTTATGTGTTATTCAAATTCATTGGCACTACAGTCGATGAGTACCTAATATTTCAATTATTTCAATTGAAATTCATGGGCTCTACAATCATGGGTATTCGAAATTTCAATTGATAATTTTCAATGTTGCAACCAACTTACTAACTCTTTTTAGAGTTCAATGCCATTTTTTATTCCATATGCATAGTCTGCAAGACAAATGTTTCCATGATATATTTATTGCTCGTTCTTTCTTTTACTTACTAATTTTCCATGCTCATCTTGATTGATTACCCATGTCCACCTACAAACATGTGGAGAAAATGCCTTCATTACTTTATCTACCATAAATATATTTGTAAACATATAAATATCTTTCCATAATTAATTTAACTACCATAAATATATATAAACATAAAAATATCTTTCTATAATTACTTTAAGCATATAAATATCTTTCCATTGCCTTCCATGAAAACCGATACCCATTTAAACAAACCTAGACATATTGGCTTATGAGAATTTTGAAGACTAGTGTAAACATAACTAAGGTTCAACTTTGAATATTGTTTAGAGGTTTAGCTTTGAAACTATTATAAATGGTTCCACTTTTCTCTTTTACAACTATGGCAACTTATTATTAAGATCATTCATGCTTGTCTTTTTTTTATTTTAAATATTAATATGATGCTATAGCAGAACCATGGCAATTCTTCTTTGCTTTGAATTCAGGAGAGGTCCATTGGGACCTTGCATGTCCTCCAACTAGTGATGCAACCTTGCATGGACTCAACGGGGACTTGAAATTCTGCTTCTTCCATCGTGTTTGTCTAGCATCCATTTTTTTCAAATAATGTATGGCATATAGGATGCACTTTCCATAACAGTGAGATTGTATAGACTAACTTGCACCGCCTTCCGCTAAATCCATAATAATGCATGTCGAAGCAAGATAGAAATGAAGAGAGATGTTATCATTTTAAGAAATTAAAATATAAAATTTTAATATAAGTATATTATAAAAGAATTATGTTTTAAGCAATTTGAAATATGATTTAAAATTGAAACCTTGTTAGCTTTTCAAAGAATTATGTTTTAAGCAATTTGAAATATGATTTAAAATTGAAACCTGGTTAACTTTTCAGTATGCATGATTTGAAACGATATTTCAACTATGCATGACGTTTCACATACGACAGGGACATAACAATTCCAATGGCCTCGTTTAAGCTAGTATCGTTTGTTGTTTTGACCTCATTATTTTGGTACCACTAGCATGTTATTTGATCTTGAGGATATAAAAACCTAGTAGCTATAGTTTTCATCATGTGTTAAGCTTTTGACATTCTTTATCTTCTACAAAGAAATTGAAGGATGGTGAACACTGATTAGCTGATTATGAAATATGAAATGTGAAATTATTGTTTTTATTTATGTTTTAACACGTGTGTAGGTAGTTTAGGTTGTATTTGAAGTAGATGTTTGTACATTATCAAGAGCTAAATATTGTATGTGCAATTTTCAAATAAAATCCTCATGTGTTCATTTGTGCACTGTGACGAATATAATGTTGATGCTTTTCTATGGATTTTATATTTATTTCAATAATAAAATATTTAGAATTTGAAACCCATATTCGATATCCTACAAAATTTGGTGAGATATAAAAAGGTTTGGAACTTTATATACAATTTTGTTCAATTTTCAATTTTAAAGAAAAGGATGAGAGGCATTGTTTTTACTGAATTACAACATAAATCTCTTAAGCATGGATGTATGTACTTCTTTGATCAAAATTCTAGAACACTTACATATTCAAACTCAAACATCTTATTACAAATTGATATAGCAGAATATTGGACATGGTAACCACTATCATGTCTTTCTAAACTTTTCACTGAATGAGCTATAGACAAAGATATAGCCCACCAAAGGCAACAATGAGGCCTTCTCACACTTTTTTATCCCCAATCGAGACCTCTTAAGTTGAGCATGGTGTTTTTGAAAACATATGCTTGATCACAACTGACCAGCGAACTCCTAGTCGCTGCCAATAACCAACCATCCAACCGCCTAAAAGTCGTCCAACCGCCCAACAATTGTCCAGTTGATTCAACCATCTAACTTCGTTGTCCAGTAGCCAAAGCTATAGTAGAAAGATATTTATGAAATCTATTGTATTTTTTCACTATAAATAGTAGACCATCCAAGATCTGCATAAGGTAGAGTTATGTGTAGTTTCTTTTTCTTGATAAAATTACTGAGTAGCAGCTCATCTTATCTATTCCTGATTGTATTTTTGCTTCTTGACTTAATCTTTCTCTTGCATACGTTGTCTTCAAATTGGTATCAAAGCTTGGTTGTGGATAAGCACAATACTGTTGTGGAAGAGTAAATTTTTTTTGGTAATGTTGATGTTGAATGCAAGAGGTAAATCATGTAATTTGTTGTGCAAATGGTGAAATACTTTCTGCAAGTAATTTGTAGTTTTGCAAGTGCAAGTTTGATGTTTTTGGTCCACTTGTGTTTGTTGCTTTAATCATAATTCTATTAAAGGGTTGTTCGGACATAGAAAATAATTTTGGAATGGTGCTTTAATATGTGTGCATGCCAAGTTGTGTTAACAAAGTGTTGTCAAAGACTTGCTATATTTTCTTGTAAATTACTTGAAGTATGGTGGGTGTAAGTAGAAGTAGTCGCACTCAACCCCAAATTCCACAATTTAATGGAAAAAAAATATGAATATTGGAGCATTAATATGGAGACGTTATTTGTTCACAAGAATTACTAGACTGGGTTGAGAATGGTTTTACAGAGCCATCATATCAAGCATCATATAATGCGCTATCACAAGCACAAAAGGATCTTCTCAAGGAGAATAGGAAGAAGGATGCCAAGGCATTGTTTTTAATATAACAGGCAATGGAAGAGTCAATTTTCCCATGGGTTGTAGAAGATGCAAAGTCCAAGAATGCATGGGACACTCTACAAAACTCATATCAAGGTACTATCAAATTTAAGTTTGTAAAATTACAAACGCTTAGAAGAGATTTTGAAAATTCGCAAATAACGAATTTTGAGACGGTAAATTATTTTTTCACCTGTGCATTGAGTATCATAAATCAAATAAAGTCTCGTGCAGATACTTTGGATGTTAAAAAATTTATAGAAAATATTTTGAGTCTTCCTATTAGGTTTGACCCAATTGTTGTAGCTATTGAAGAATCAAAATATTTGTATCAAGTTTCTATTGATGGGCTTATGGGGTATTTACAAACACGTGAGCAAAGACTCAATAGATCAATTGGTTTCTCCATGGAAAATGCATTCAAATCACAAGTTCAAGCTAGTAGCAGCAAATGCACAAGGGGAGGAAGAATCATTAATACAAGTGAAAGAGGATTTGGAAGAGGAAGAACTAGCAATCACAATGAAGGTGGAAGATTAGACAACTCTCATGAAGAAAGAGTAAATTCTAATTTCTTTGCAAGCAGAAGAGGAAGAGGTGGTAGTTATTCTCATGAATTTCATAGCCAAGGAAAAAGGTATGACAAATCACATATTCAATGGCATTATCAAAAATTTGGTCATTATGCACCTGAATGTAAAAAGAAGCAGATTGATGAGAATAGGCAGAATGCAAATTTTTCACGAGAAAATCACTCTAAAAATAGTGATTTAATGTTTATTACTTGTAATACTGCACAAGAAAGTTCAAAAGAAGTATGTTTTTTACATAATGGTTGTAGTACATGAGTGGAAACATGGATATGTTTGCAAACATAGATGAATCGGTGTAGTCAAAAGTAAAATTGGGAGATGATAACAAAGTAGATGCCATGGGTAAATTGTTAAATATTGTAACTTCAAAGAATATTATATTTGTACTTTATTATTCCGGAGATGTTTCATCCCTCCGAGGTAATCCTATTATGTATCCGGAGATGTTTATTCCTCCGAGGGTTAGTATTAACTAGGGTTATTAGACCCACCATGTGTGGGTCGGCCCTGTAGTTATATTTTAGGGGTTATTAGACTTCTCCAGGTGAGGTCGGCCCCAACAGGTCTTTTAGTCAGTTGAGAGTCAAGTATAAATAGATGAGGTGAACTCCTCATTAGATGATTCACTCACTTGTGAAAGGGTGCGCACTAGTTGAGGAGATCTGCTAAGGAGTCAAGAGGAGAAGGAGCACATCTTGTATTTTGGTTGATCATCTTATTGAGGAAAGCTTTACTGGGTTTTCTACCCCATGAGGGTTTCCCAGGATATATTGTGTGTTATCTTGTGATTGTGTTTCTATCAGAGATCTTGCTTGTCTTTTTGGTTTAAATCTAACATGGTATCAGAGCCAAACTGAATAGGACATCTTTCACAAGGTAAGAATACCTCTTTCTCTCTCTTTGGTGAAGTTAGGGTTTCAGCCCAAAGTTGATATTATTGATTTTTGGTTGCATGGCTGGATAGCCCTTTTCAATACCTTTCTTTTGAGCTATAGATCGAACTTTTTGGTTGGGTAGAACTCCGGGAAATTCAAACCCTATTTCTACCAAAAGTGCGATAAAATTCTGTTCCAGATTCCGGAAAAGTAAAAGGTAACTTTCCAGGTAAGTCTACTCTGTCTCTTGGACTCCGCCAAGAGAAGATGGCTCCAAATACTAAGCTTGAAGACAAGCTAGAAGGCATAGAGAATTTCCGAGCATGGAAATACAGAATTGGTCTAATTCTTGAGGAGAATGATCTTGCTCATTATATCAAGGAGGAAGTTGCAGAACCAGAAGAAGATGAAGCCAAAGAGAAACACAGGAAGGATCTGATTAGGGCAAAGAGAATCATAGCTGATTCCATTAAAGACCACTTGATTCCCCAAGTGTCTTCCAAGAAGACTCCAAAGGAAATGTATGATGCCCTAGGAAGAATGTATGAAGGAAAGAACATAAATAGGAAGATGAATCTAAGGACTCAGTTGAAGAGCACCAAGATGAACAAAGGAGAATCCATTCAAGACTACTTCTCAAGAGTCCATCAAATCAAAGAACAACTAGATGCCATTGGTGATACCCTTGATGAAGATGAACTTGTGATGACAGCTCTAAATGGTCTCACTAGACCTTGGGAGTCATTCATTCAAACTATGTGTGCCAGAAAAGAAAGTATGAAGTTTGATGTAGTTTGGGAAGATTGTGTACAAGAGGAGGCTAGGGTTGCAAATAGAGAAGCCTTGCTCAAAGAAGATGACCAAGCCTTGGCCACTCATACCAAAAGAAGAAGGAGTCAATCCTACTTCAAGAAAGGTGGTCTCAAGGAGTCTCATCCTCCTCACAGATTTCACAAGAAAAGAGGATCTACTCAAAGAAGGGATTACTCTTCTTTCCAATGCTACTCTTGTCACAAATTAGGACACATTGCTAAAGATTGCCCTCTACAGAAGAAAAAGGGTAATCACTTCAAAATACATCAAGCACATCTTGCAGAGGATGACAGTGAAGAAGAAGAAATAGAGGAAGAAAGGTCTCACAATAAAAGGCCTAGAGATGAAGGGGAAGAAGAAGAAAGGACCTTCTTCAAAAGGAGGTCAAGAAGAAACACAGAAGAAGATGCAGAAGAATATGTTCTATTCTCCGCACTCTCTGGATCCATAACCCCTGGTGAAGGTACATGGCTTATTGACAGTGGTGCTTCAAAGCACATGACTGGACAGAAGAGGACCCTCTCAAATCTTGAAGAAAAGAATTCTCCCCAAAAGGTATCTCTAGGAGATGACTATCAATATCCCATTAAGGGAATTGGTGAAGCAAACTACAAACTCGATTCTGGAACCCCCATGAAGATGAAGGAAGTTCTATATGTTCCAGGATTAAAGAAGAATTTGCTTTCAATCTCAGCTTTAGACAAGAAAGGCTATAGAGTTGCATTCATTGATGGACAAGTGTTAATGTGGTCCAAAGGCAAATCCATTAAGGATGCAATTGTTATTGGTGAAGAGGAAGGAGGTTTATATAAACTCAAGGGTCATCCAGAAGCTGCTCTTGTTCATGAAACCTCTAGCCCCAGTGAGCTATGGCATAGAAGACTAGCTCACATTAACTACAAATCCTTACCTTATGTAAGCAAGGTGGTCATAGGACTACCAGATTTAAAGGTGGATCATAATGGCTCATGCAAAGGATGTAAGAAAGGCAAGAATGTCAAGAACCCATTTCCAAAGAGTGAAACAAAGACCAAAGGGATCTTGGAGTTAATACACTCAGATGTGTGTGGTCCAATGCCCACCACCTCTCTAAGTGGGTTTGAATACTATCTTTCTTTCATTGATGATCATTCAAGGAAAACTTGGATATACTTTCTAAAGGGTAAGAATGAAGTTTTTGGGAAGTTCAAAGAGTTCAAGGCTCTAATAGAAAATCTCTCAGAAAAGAAAATCAAGGTTCTCAGAACAGACAATGGTGGAGAGTATACTTCAAAAGAGTTTGAAGAATTCTGTAAGGAAGCTGGAATCAAAAGAGAACTAACCACTCCCTACAATCCCCAACAAAATGGGGTTGCAGAAAGGAAAAATAGAACCATCATGGAAGCTGTGAAGACTATGATACATGACCAGGATCTTCCCATGTATCTGTGGGCTGAAGCAGCCAGAACAGCAGTATATGTTCAAAACAGATTATCTCATAGTGCTCTTGATTTCAAAACTCCAGAAGAAGTGTTTTCTGGAAAGAAGCCCGAAGTAAGCCATCTTAAAATATTTGGGTGTCCTGTGTACATCCACATTCCAAAGGAAAAGAGAACCAAGTTGGATCCTTCTGGTAAGAAAGGAATATTTGTTGGCTATTGTGAATCATCCAAAGCCTTCAGGATTTACATACCAGGTTTTCATCATATAGAAATAAGTAGAGATGTAACCTTCGATGAGGAAGCAGCTCTTAAGAAATCTAGAAAATGTCAACTTGAAGAAGTTTATGAAGAAGATACATCTCCCAGAGTCTCAGATACTGTTCACATCCCTGAGGAGGACATAACAGAGGATCATGACATGCTGGAACCACAAGAACCCCCTGTTGCAGAATTATCTAGGAAAAGAAGACCAGCATGGGCTAGAGATATTATACAAGGAGCTGAAAGATATGGTGCTCCTGAAGGCTCCACTAGAGAAAGGAAGAAACCAAATCTAGTGTCCAACTATATGGCCTTGATGTGTGATCTTGTGGATCAACTACCTACTAGCTATGAAGAAGCAGCTCAAAAGAAAGAATGGGTAGAAGCAATGACTGAAGAATATCAGTCAATAATGAAAAATGATGTTTGGGATATAGTCCCCAAACCAAGAGATAAAAGTGTGGTTTCTTCCAAATGGATTTTCAAAATAAAACATGCTGCAGATGGAAGCATTGAAAAATACAAGGCAAGGTTTGTAGCCAGAGGATTCTCTCAAAAGGAGGGAATTGACTATGAAGATACATTTGCACCTGTTGCTAGGTATACTTCGATTAGAACTATCATGGCACTTGCATCTATGATGAAATGGAAATTGCATCAAATGGATGTTAAGACAGCCTTCCTGAATGGTGTAATTGAAGAAGAAGTATACATAGAACAACCTCAAGGTTTTGAGGTCAAAGACGGAAGGACCCATGTATGCAAACTGAAGAAGGCATTATATGGTTTGAAGCAAGCTCCCAGAGCTTGGTATGGAAGAATTGACAGCTTCTTATTAAGCATGGGCTTTACCAAAAGTAAAGCTGACCCCAATCTCTATCTTAAGGTAATGAATGATGAACCTGTTATATTGCTATTATATGTAGATGATTTATTTCTAACAGGAAATGAGAAACAAATCATTGAAAGCAAGAAGAAGCTTTCTTCAGAATTCGAAATGAAAGATCTCGGATTAATGCACTACTTCTTAGGCCTAGAAGTATGGCAAGAGCAAAAAAGGGATATTTCTAAATCAAGGTAAGTATACTGTGGAGATCCTCAAAAGGTTTGATATGTTGGAGTGTAAAGCTATGGCCACTCCCATGGACTCCAACCTAAAACTACTAGCTAATGATTCATCAGAACTAGTGGACATAACCCTATATAGACAAATCATTGGATCTTTGATGTACTTGACAAATACTAGGCCTGATATATGCTTTGCTGTAAATACCCTAAGTCAGTTTCAAGTAGAACCTAGAAAGGTTCACCTTATAGCTGCAAAGCATATCATGAGGTACCTAAAAGGTACAGTGGACTATGGTCTTTACTATCTTAGAGAAAATGAACTCAAGTTGCATGGTTTATCAGATTCTGATTGGGCAGGTAGTGTCTCATACAGAAAAAGTACTTCAGGTGGATGTTATGGTCTTGGATCTGCCATGATCTCCTGGTTCAGCAAGAAACAATCTAGTGTGGCCCTCAGTACCGCTGAAGCAGAATATATAGCTGCTTGCTCTGCCAGCTGTGAAGCGGTGTGGCTTCGGAAACTCTTATCTGGAATCTTTGACTTAGAGATGGATCCTACTGTGATTATGTGTGATAATCAAAGCTGCATTAAGATGACTGAAAATCCTGTGTTCCATGATAAGTCAAAACACATTGAGATCCGTTACTTCTATATACGAGACATGGTGCAGAGAGGAGCCATCAAGCTCGAGTACATAAGCACTGAAGATCAGGTTGCCGATATCTTGACTAAACCTCTGTCTCGAGTAAAGTTTGAATACTTCCGAGACAAGCTTGGTTTAGTCCAGAAGGACCCTCCTCGAAAGGGGGAGTAGCATAGTATTTCTGTCACTTATTTTTTTTTGTTTTGTTAGCTACTTACAATTATTTAGATTTAGAACTCTTACATATCGTTTATACATGATTTGATATGATGTATTAGTGAGAATACATACATGTTTTGATGTACACATGTTTTGATGAGATGTGTACATGTTTTGATTAGTGATGTATACATGTTTTGATGTACACATGTTTTGATGTGATGTGTACATGTTTTGATTACTGATGTATACATGTTTTGATGTACACATGTTTTGATGTGATGTGTACATGTTTTGATTAGTGATGTATACATGTTTTGATGTACACATGTTTTGATGTACACATGTTTTGATGTGATGTGTACTGATGTATACATGTTTTGATGTACACATGTTTTGATGTGATTAGTGATGTATACATGTTTTGATGTACACATGTTTTGATGTGATTGTTGACGTATACATGTTTTGATGAACACATGTTTTGATGTGATTAGTGATGTATACATGTTTTGATGTACACATGTTTTGATGTGATTGTTGACGTATACATGTTTTGATGAACACATGTTTTGATGTGATGAATACATGTTTTGATGTGATATATGATTGTACCTGTATGGATGAAGATACAGTTGAGGGGATTGAATCATCCCTGGACTTTCAGTCCTAAAGAGAACCGTAGACGTAAGGTCTCCGAAAATGAAGTCCTTAGTGGACAGTTGAGGGGATTAAATCATCCCTGGACTTTCAGTCCTAAAGAGAACCGTAGACGTAAGGTCTCCGAAAATGAAGTCCTTAGTGGACAGTTGAGGGGATTGAATCATCCCTGGACTTTCAGTCCTAAAGAGAACCGTAGACGTAAGGTCTCCGAGAATGAAGTCCTTAGTGGACAGTTGAGGGGATTGGATCATCCCTGGACTTTCAGTCCTAAAGAGAGCCGTAGACGAGAGGTCTCCGAGAATGAAGTCCTTGGTGGACTTGAGGGGATTGGATCATCCCTGGACTCTCAGTCCTAAAGAGAGCCGTAGACGTGAGGTCTCCGAGAATAGAAGATAGGACTGCATCGTCCCTGGACCTTAGTTCAAAATGTACGTGATGGGGATTGCATCATCCCGGAACTGATAGTTCAAAATGTACGTGATGGGGATTGCATCATCCCGGAACTGATAGTTCAAAATGTACGTGATGGGGATTGCATCATCCCGGAACTGATAGTTCAAAATGTACGTGATGGGGATTGCATCATCCCGGAACTGATAGTTCAAAATGTACGTGATGGGGATTGCATCATCCCGGAACTGGTAGTTCAAAATGTACGTGATGGGGATTGCATCATCCCGGAACTGATAGTTCAAAATGTACGTGATGGGGATTGCATCATCCCGGAACTGATAGTTCAAAATGTACGTGATGGGGATTGCATCATCCCGGAACTGATAGTTTAAAATGTACGTGATGGGGATTGCATCATCCCGGAACTGATAGTTCAAAATGTACGTGATGGGGATTGCATCATCCCGGAACTGATAGTTCAAAATGTACGTGAAGGGGATTGTATCATCCCTGGACTTCGGTCCCTGAATTGATCCGTAGACGAATGGTCTCCGAGAAAGTAATGGTATTAATGATGTGGTTACTTGTATCGGTAGGATACTTGTATTGATGATGTGGTTACTTGTATCAGTAGGATACTTGTATTGATGATGTGGTTACTTGTATCAGTAGGATACTTGTATTGATGATGTGGCTACTTGTATCGGTAGAATACTTGTATTGATGATGTGGTTACTTGTATCAGTAGGATACTTGTATTGATGATGTGATTACTTGTATCGGTAGGATACTTGTATTGATGATATGGTTACTTGTATCGGTAGGATACTTGTATTGATGATGTGGTTATCTGTATCGGTGGGATACTCATATTGTTGTGTAGGATACTTGTATGATCGTATGATGACGATGCTGCTGATCGTGTGATGACGATGCTGCTGATCGTGTGATGACGATGCTGCTGATCATGTGATGACGATGCTACTGATCATGTGATGACGATGCTGCTGATCGTGTGATGACGATGCTGCTGATCGTGTGATGACGATGCTGCTGATCGTGTGATGACGATGCTGCTGATCGTGTGATGACGATGCCGTTGATTGTGTGATGACGAAACTGTTGATCGTATGACGACGATGCAGCTGATCATGTGAAGACGATGCTAAAGATCGTGATGTTGATATTGATGTACCAGTAACTGGTTGAGTTACTGATGAAGTCGAATTGAAGAAAGCTTCCGATGATTTATAGATGTATCATGTGTAGTGACTCCTTGCTCCTGCAGATGCTGTTATAATATCCTTCTCGTTAAGGGGGAGTGTTAAATATTGTAACTTCAAAGAATATTATATTTGTACTTTATTATTCCGGAGATGTTTCATCCCTCCGAGGTAATCCTATTATGTATCCGGAGATGTTTATTCCTCCGAGGGTTAGTATTAACTAGGGTTATTAGACCCACCATGTGTGGGTCGGCCCTGTAGTTATATTTTAGGGGTTATTAGACTTCTCCAGGTGAGGTCGGCCCCAACAGGTCTTTTAGTCAGTTGAGAGTCAAGTATAAATAGATGAGGTGAACTCCTCATTAGATGATTCACTCACTTGTGAAAGGGTGCGCACTAGTTGAGGAGATCTGCTAAGGAGTCAAGAGGAGAAGGAGCACATCTTGTATTTTGGTTGATCATCTTATTGAGGAAAGCTTTACTGGGTTTTCTACCCCATGAGGGTTTCCCAGGATATATTATGTGTTATCTTGTGATTGTGTTTCTATCAGAGATCTTGCTTGTCTTTTTGGTTTAAATCTAACATAAATGTGGCATAAACTTTAAAATTAAGCAAGGAGAAAAGAAGCACATTCCAAATGTGTATAATGTCCCTAATCTTAAATGCAATCTAATTAGCATTGGGAAACTACTACAAAAGGGATATAAAGTCTATTTTGAAAATAATGCATGTTACATCGAAAGCTAATTGCAAAAGTCCAAATGACACAAAACTAGATGTTTCCTTTAAGGTTGCAAAATGATTTGTCTATCACTTTCAAAGTAGTCATCAAAGACCAGTCATGGTTATGGCATTTCAGATTTGGTCATTTAAGTTTCAGTGGTCTAAATATTTTGCATAGAAAAAACATGGTGAATTGTTTGTCATTGATTGAGTAGCCAAACAAAGTTTGTAAAGGTTGTATTCTTGGTAAGTAGCATAGAGAATCATTTTCTATTGGCAAGTCATATAGAGCAAGAGCTCTACTTGAAATTGTGCATTTAGATCTGTGTGGGTATATGCATATGCCTTCTATTGGCAATAGCTTGTATTTCATAACTTTTATAGATGATTATTCCAAGAAAACTTGGGTATATTTTTTGAAACACAAATCAAAAACTTTTGGAATTTTTAAGCAGTTTAAATTCATGGTTGAGAAGTAAAGTGGACACTAAATTAAAATTATAAGAATAGATAGGGGTGGAGAATTTTTGTCCAATGATTTCTCGATTTTTTGTAAAGCAAATGAGATTAAAAATAAATTTACAACTAGTTATACACCACAACAAAATGGTATTGCAGAAATAAAAAATAGAACAATCATGGAAATGGCAAGAAGCATGATGAAAACTAAACATCTACCAAATGAGTACTGGACTGAAGCTGTAGCTTGTGCAGTATACATTTTGAATAGTTCCCCCACAACGAGTGCAAAGGATAAAGTACCACAAGAAGCATGGAGTAATAAGAAACAAATGTTTCTTATTTGATTGTTTTTGGGTGCATTGCATATGCACATGTTCCTAATGAAAATATAAGAAGTTAGATAATAAAAGAGAAAGACGTATTTTTGGGGATATAATGAGCAATCAAAAGCATACAAGTTGTATAATACCATCACAAAAAGGACTATAATCAATAGAGATGTTAAGTTTCTTGAAGATGATGAATGGATTTGGAGTGAAAATCTACATTAGCAGTAGCAAATTGAAATGAAAGAATTCTGTGAAGATCATGCTCCAATAAAATATTCATTCAACAATAGTTTTAGTACAAATAGTACAACATCAATACCTCAGATTGCTTCAAGATCTTAGCCAACACTACCTCAATTTGATTCAAGATCTTAGCCAACACCTAAATATCACCCAAGTGATAGCTCAAGATAAGATGGAATTCCAATTAAGACAAGAAGTCTCAGGGAAATATATGAGGTAACTCAAGATAATGATGATGATGATTTAATTTTTAATTTTACATTACTTTTTGTTGTTGATCTAATACGTTTTGGAGAAGCAATTAAGTATGAAAGTTGGAAAAAGGACATGGATGAAGAAATTGAAGCAATAGAGAAAAATCAAACTTGGCAATTAATGAATCTTCTAGATGGAAAATATGGAATAGGTGTAAAATGGGTCTGTAAGACAAAGTTTAATGCTGATGGAAATGTTGTGAAGCATGGAGCAAGGCTAGTTGCAAAGGGATGTCAAATTAGCATTTTTGAATGGGATATTATAGGAAGAATTACGTGTACAACACCCACCAGGGTATCATATATTGGATCAATAACATAAAGTTTGAAGATTGAAAAATCTTTGTATGGTCTCAAACAAGCTCCAAGAGCTTGGTATAGCCGCATTGATTTATACTTCTTGAACCATGGTTTTAACAAATGCAACAATGAGCCAACTCTTTACACCAAGGTGAATAATCAAGGTAAGGTCTTAATTGTATGCTTATATGTTGAACATGAAAATTTTCAATTGAGTTGGTTTAAATCAACAATGAAAAAAGTATTTGAGATGACATATTTGGGCTTAATGAAATATTTGTTGGGCATAGAAATAAATCAAATAGAAGATGGAATTTTCATTTGTCAAACAAAATAAGTAAATGATGTTTTGAAGAGGTTCAAAATGATAAATTACAAGCTAGCATCTACAACTATGGCAATAGGATTAAAATTAAGCAAAGAAGATAGGGGCACAAATGTAGATCCAAATTTGTTCAAAATATAGCCAACTTAATGTATTTGACGGAAACAAGGCCTAACATTGTGTATACAATAAGTTTGATTTCAAGGTTCATAGATACATAAAAGGACTCACATAGACAAATAGGGAAAATGATTTTGAGATATGTTAGTGGAAGAAGAGATTATAGGATCTTATATCCGAGATCAAATGATTTCATACTGGTTGGCTATGTGCATAATTGATGACAGAAAAAACACATCCAGATATATTTTCATCTTTGTTCAGGAGCAATCTTAAGGGCTTCCCAAAAACAACCTATTGTTACTCTTCAAACTACAAAAGCATAATATGTAGCAGTGACATCAACCACATGTCAAGAACGACATGTCAAGTACTGTGGATGAGAAGAATTATATCAGATTTGATGCAAGATTAACAAAGATCAACACAAATTCATTGTGACAATAATTTAACAATAAAATTATAAAAAAATCATAGTTTCCACAAAAAGAGCAAGCACATTGAGACTATATATCATTCATTTGTAAACTTATCAACAATGCTAAAGTGTATCTTAAATTTTTACAGATATCTTCACATAACCATTAACAAAATAAAGAACCTAACAGCCTAGCAGCTGTCCAGCCACCTAACAGCCGTCCAACCAATTCAGCCATCTAACTCCGTCTTCTAGCAGCCATAGCAGCCAACACTATAGTAGCGAGATATTTAATAAATCTACTGTATTTCTACACTATAAATAAACCATTTGAAATCTGCGAGTTATGTGTAGTTTGTTCTACTTAATACAATTACTTAGTAGCAGCTCCTCTTATCAATTACGTCATTTCCTTCCAAACAGCAGCCACAGTGGCCATGTCGTTGTATGAACTCCCTCCCTCCCCCATTGCATTGTTGGCCCTCTCCATCAATTCTCTCATCCTCTTCTTTATTTTCGCTCCGTCATCTCCTTCCATTAATTCCCTGGCTGCTCTTCCTACTTCTTCTTTGCTCACCAATCCATCCGGCCCCTTCTTCGCTTCAATGGCGACTTTCTTCTCCTTCACTAGATACAAAGCGTTCATCCTCTGTTCGGCACCAATAGGCCAAGCGATCATCGGCACTCCATGTAAGATGCTTTCTACAGTTGAATTCCAACCGCAATGAGAGAGGAAACCGCCAGTAGATGGATGAGAAAGAACAGGAATCTGAGGCGCCCATGAATCAACAACGAGTCCTCGGTCTCTGGTTCGACTCTCGAACCCCACAGGTAGAATATCTCTTTCGGCCATCGTGGATTGAATTGATGGAGGCCTCCGCAACACCCAAACGAAGCGCTGCCCGCTGGCTTCGAGTCCTATAGCAAGCTCCTGAACCTGCTCGTCTGACAGACTGCCTTTGCTCCCGAAGGCAACGAAGAGAACGGACGAGACGGGCTGGAGGTCTAGCCATTTCAGGCACTCCTCCTTGTCCTCCACGACTTCCTCAGAAGCCAACAGAGACGAAGATATAAACGGCCCCACAGCATAAATGGAGGGAGTTTCAGCAGCACTCAGAACCTTTCCTTCCAGGAGGGCTTTTATTTGTTCAGCCTCCATATCCTCGCAGCTGTTTATCAGAATTCCTTGAGCTTCATGGAGTCTAGAGGAATGTTGAAGGAACCAGTTAAATTCGATATTATTAGATCTGTCTTGAATGGGTGTGGGCAGATCTCTCCCCGGAATCGGCGGAAGGCCCGGCACTTCGATCTTGAAGTCAACGTCTTTGAAGGAGATGTCAATCTTCTGCACAAGTGTTGGAAGGTACAACATGAGGCAGAGGAGAGAAGCCGAAGAAGTGAAGAATATGTAGGAAGGTATTTCTAGTTTGGATGTGACATCGAACATGGTGGTGCAGAAAAGGTCGGTGATGAAAGCGCAGACAGGAAACGAGGAGGATCTGAGCGCATCTTCCAAGAATATTTTGGTCTTCTCCATGACGTAAAGAAGATAGAGGCAGGTAAGGAAATCCAGCAAGCCGCCCCATCCAATAATGCACATTACAAATAAATAATCCATCGAAGGAAATCCATGTAGACCGGTAACCTTCAATAGACACTGCACGGCTCTCCCTAGTGGAGACACGGGGAGCATATAATCTCTAGAATGGGTATATCAATAATGGATTGATGACAGCCTACTAAGAGCATATATTTTTTATTCAATTAACATGGGATTATATTACAAAGTAGTACTCTATGTCAAATATAAAAATTTTAAAATTAATAATTGTCTCAAGAGGTGTAAAGAAATATGGAAAGGATGTCTAGTAGTATAATTCGAGTACAAATATGGATATGAATAAGATTCGATATGGAAAAAATATTTAATGAAAAAATCTAGTACGAATAAAATACGGAGGTAGCTTAGTTATATATAATTATTTTAATCAAATATTCACAAATATACTGACATTTATATTATATATATTTATAAAACAAAAATATAAAATTTCAATCTAGGATATGGAAGTGTGAGATAGACATTTATATAATAAAATTTAACATATATTCAAAAAATAAAGGATATGGAAGTGTGAGATAGACATTTATATAATAAAATTTAACATATATTTAAAAAATAAAAATATAAAATCTCAACAACTTGGATATGGAAGTGTGAGAGACGGCAACTAGTTATTAATAGTTATATTAACAAGAAAATATGAAATTGAATTGTATTTCTATTTTATAATGTTTAAATAATTAAATCTTGTTTTTTTCTAAATTGGTTTTCAAAATTTAATTAGAATCCGTATGGAATTTGTTTAGAATTTCCATACACTAAGTACCAATACGGCCGAATTATGCTAATTATGCTACTATGGTGTATTAAAAAAAAGATCTAATGAAGATTCAACATAATACCTTTGACATTTGGAAGAGATTGGTAATGTGAAATAGATCTTAAAGATCTTAGAGTAAGTTGTTATGGAGAATAATTCAATCTTTAATTTATTAGGATGTGCAACATAGCCCTTAAAAAGTAAACCAACCAATTTTATCAGTTAAGAGTTGACTAGGTCACCAAAACTCGAGGAGCTATGATTTCATGTGCTCACTAAGAATGACCACTTGTTGACATAACTCTATAGAATCGTAAGTTAAGAAATTAGTCACACCATTTTCTTGTAGAGTATTATGAATACCTTTTCATGGCCTATTATCGATAGAATATAGATTACAACAGTAGTAATGGAACACAGATAATTTCCTGTGCTACAATTGTTTTTCCAATGAACAAATTATTAAATTGGACGGGTATTTACAAAATGGTGGGTGTTAACTTCGCATGAGGCATTAATAGAGTATGTGCATTTAGCTAGTTCTAAAATCACACCCTTTATGATAAAACTTAGATACATCCCTAACCTACAATACTAATTTTCAAAATTCATTTAAAATCATCATATTTGATATTCCATTGCTTTCTTCATTAGCACCACTATATAGGACCTATAATAAGGACTCATTGATTTTACCACCAAATTTGACCTTGAAACGAGCTTGTCAAGCCACTAAACAATAGAACCTTCTAAAAGGATTCACCTATACTAACATCTCTAAGGAAATGATATTCAATTCTAATCCCAATCTAGTATCATACTAAAAACAAGGGTTTATTGATTTTACCACCAAATCCGACCTTGAAAGGAGCTTCTCAAGACACTAAACAATAAAAAATTCTAAATGGATTCACATATACTAACATCATCTCTAAGGTAGTGATATTCAATTATAATCCCATTCTAGTACCATACTAAAAACAAGGTTCAACCACTATCAAATCAATCTAAAACTATCTAAAGTTTTAGGAGACCCGGTATAAGTAATAAAGGTATAACCAACATAGGTACTTAAGGTAGCAAGGGCAATGCAAGGTAGAGCTAGCAACAACTCAAACCCAAAATCAATACCCAACAACATCAGTAGCATTTTAACCAGTCGCCTTAATCAAGGAAGTGGTTGACTTCATTTCCCTAGGTCTAGTTCCCATACAATTGATCTCGTTGTGGGTACCCAAAGCTTCTAACATTTGACCCATAAAAATAAACATAGGTGGCCGAGCCTATTTAAGAATTACTTGCACAAGTAAAAGTAGTAACATGGGTTGCAAAGTCACCAGAAGTTGTTGTTTAACATGTTGACCCATAAGCATTTAAAAGAATGAGATACAGAAAATTTTAAGATCAAATATATCTCAGGCTATGAAACAACTATTGCCTACACAGAAAGCCACGAGGACAAGAGTGATCCAAGAAACAACTATTGCCTATAGACTTTGCATTACACATTTCCTTTAGAAGAGCCTAAATGGTTCTCATCAATGTTACAATCAAGTGTGTGTCCACTACTGCCCCTTGATGTTCTTTTTGTAACCACCAAAAATGTGCCACCTTAGACATTGTAGCTCTCCTAAAAATCTAAGAAAACAATCTATGCATCATATCTCATGGGTCATGGACTTAAGTAATTTATATAATTTAGATAAGAGGGTGAATAAAGAAGCATGGGAAAATGCGTTGACAAGATGGGATATTAAATGAGAATATCCCAACATGATTATCCTTTAATCATGAAGCAATATGCCCTCCTAGTTACTACCCCAAGAATTAGTAAGTTGTAGATTTTTGTAAATTGAAAAATTAATATATGCCTCATCCCCAAATTGATATAAATTTAGCTAACACTAGGACATGTCAAACAACCATACATAATAAGTCAACTCAAATAGATATTATTGATGTTCATTAACAACCTAGAGGTACAGAGAGTTCTAGAGACAAAGCCTTAGTTCTATTATAAAATTGCCTTCATATACACATCATAAGGCTCTCTCTCCTGCACTCAAATTGGGAAACTACTTAAAAAGATTATGATATTTACAATTAACTAATCACATGCTATGCCCCAACATGGTGAACAAAAACACATTGGGCCACTGTACTTAAACATGCCATTAGTAGTGCTAAACAAACATGAAATCCAAAGCTAGAGGGTACCCGCATGAAGCTGGTACCCAAAAAGGCCGCAATGACAACGCATGAGCAGAAAAAAAAAGAGATGCGCACGTGCATCCAAATGCGCGCACGCGTCGTTACTTCAGCAATGCCGAACATCCACGTGGTTGAGCCTACGTGGACAAAAGGCGCAGGCACGCGTTATTGACACGTACGCACAAACTGGCGTGCAAGCGTCAATGACACGTGTGCGCCCCTGTGTTTTTAATTATAAAAAATAGAGCTCACGGGTTTGTCATTTTCAACAAGCCCACAAGCGCATATTGGGCAAACAGTGATCCCGCGAATGCGTATCGGAGCACCCGAATTCTCCTCAACGCCTCCAAATCGCCCCTACACCACGGCACCAACCATTTCTCTAGGTAGGTTCTGAACAAAGCATCCATTTGTTGTTATTTTTTGTTTTTTTTTGTTTTCCATTTTAATTTTAATTTTAAAAAAAAATTACAATCCATTTCAAAACCAAATAAAATTCATTGCGGGCCATCTACACCTAACAAGATGAAAACACCTGAACCATCGGATGAAACCAATGAAACCCGACCTTCAGAAGACAACATGGGAACTGACAATGAACTGAATGAAAACCCCGAAGATCAATTACACCAAGATTTAAATCAATTGAGGGCACTAAGTAATGAATTGAACATCACCAAGGAACCTCTCGGGTTTCCTTGGATTCATCATTGCAAAACATTATTGAATCAATCAATATTGCAAACAGTGAGATAACAAACTTGAGTCAATATAGGGCTCGAATGAGGGAACACTACTCCACTGGGTTGTCCAAAGAGAAAATAAAAGACCTCAACATCACCAAATCCCAGTTGTATAGCAAATTCATAGTTCCCTCGACAGGACATCCTCCAGCTGTGATGAGGAGTCGGGTTTACATGGACTGGTGTATTTACCAGCCATGGAGAGATAACTGGAGAAAGAGGTGGTTCATGGTGTTTGATAGGCCCTTGTGCAACAATTTGGAGGTCCTACAGTATTTCCTTCGGAAATTGTGGGCTGAGTTTGAGCTAGGGTACCATGTCAACTATTTTGACATCACTAAGTTTCAGGGTGTCGGTCTTGGCTCTACCCAAGATCAACCTTAGGTGCAACGAAACCCACTTAGAGTAACTCCTGCACCCAGGAGAGAGCCAAACACCCCTCCTCAGCCACCCGGGTTTGGTAGTGGCCTAGATGAGATTGATGTCTCCATCAGACGTGCCACACATCACTTGCTTAGACATACCAGATTTGTGCCCATTTCTTCATAGAGCCGGGAGGACATCGATGAGACACAGACATCTGCACAGTCTATGGGTGGTGGCCGGGACATGCCGGGTACAGGTGGAACCCAGGCAGGGCCTTCTAGTTTTACTGGAACAACGACACATCGTTGTACTCACTATGGTCATTCTTGCCATGGTGATACACAACAGCATGCCACAGGGAGCTTCATGGATCAGGTTTGCTATTGTTTTATTTAATGTTCAAGTATTTGTTGTATTTTAATTGATATCGTATTGTTTAATATATTTAACTTTGAATTACACCTTGTTGACTTTATTTTTTTTAATGTACAGTTATTTGGGGTTGGGTCTCCATTCCCCAGGTGGGAGGACGTCGATTCCTTTGACCTTGATGCAGCCATGGCAGTAGCAGAGGAGATTGCGGCACCATACACACAGGTAACTTCTTTACTTTGAATAATTAGATCCCGTTACCAGTAATTTGTGTTCAGTAATTACAAATTAATTAGCACTGAGTAACTACCATATTATCATCGTATTTTACAGTAGTTTTTATCATATTGTCTAAATTATTTGAGAGCTATAAATTCATATAATCCAACCAAACAAAAATGAAACCTTATAAAACATGAAAACCTAAGAAACTAGAAACATTTGTCCATGTTAACTTTAGGCATCCTAGACCTCTAACGATTATACAAATGGGAGAGAAATGTCCAAAATTTGTCATTCTTACTTGACCAATGATGAGCCCGCAGCTGGGGTTTTGGTGATGCCCGCAGTGTCCTTCATCCTCAGACTACCATCCAATGCTTGCTTGCTCTTCCTGTGCTTGACCAATGCCATGTGTGTTATTGTTGCTTTTCCATTTGTCACCATGTCATCCAAGTTATCTTTGCCATGTACTCTGCTTGTCCAAATCATCTTCAAATGACCATAGTATGGGTCATTTGACACTTGGCTCAATAGGTGTGCCAATGGATCCAATGCCCATCACTTTGTCCACCAAATCAACCTTTGCTACCATGCCCTTATGCCATGTGTTCTTCAAGCTTAAACTTTGAGAATATATTACCATGGTAATTATCACTTTCCCTCGTATTCTACTAATAGGTTCTTTTAATGGTAAAGGTGGTCAAATCACTTCTATGCTTCTGCTAACTTTGTTGCATCAATTGAGTTCACTAATATGTTGTACTTGTCACTTTTGCATCCACCGAGACTAATAGGAAAACTATTTATTGCTATGAATTTTCACTACATTGTGAAAAACTCTTGGGAAAAAAAGAATCATAGTGGCCAAGCTTCTAGAAATTCAAGAACCTGATGTTTCTCACGTCCTTATTACCCTAGTTTATTATCACGGGATTTCCAATTTATTCTAATATTTGAGGCTGAAAGTAATCATACTACTACTCCTAGAACATGCTATTAGGAAAGACATATAAACAACGTAAAACAACTTATGACATGTACTGTCACTAAAGTTTTTGAAAATGATGTAAGGCCCATAAGGAAGAGCGATAATCTTACAAATATGGTCTATGGGGCCTTGCTATTATCTTGATTCAAATACAACTTGGTAAAACATTTGGCATCAAGAATACTCATTTAACTCATTTCACTCAATATTTCTATGATTTCAATCAAGTGATATCATTCTGACAACATAGCTATTCAATCAAGAACACACAATTACTCATTCAATGCAAAAGAACATGACACATTCAAGCTTGTAAGTAAGTTAATCATGAAAAATATTTATCTTTCTTCCTTTTTCTAACGATCAACACTCTAAAGTGTATTAAATAACATGCACACTAACTTAATTGCTATTTAGCACCTCTTTGCAAATTGAAACAATGAGATGCCATTTTATTTGATGATGTAAATGTTATGGAAATAAAGGGACTCAAGATCCTCACTCTAGGGACGCAAATACTTTTCCAGTGGGTGAATCAAGCTTGTAGGAAACTACAAATCTATAAGAAGACATCAAAACCTAGGAACTCTTCATCAAGAACCCAAACACATTACATAGGTTTACAATTCAAATTTGTAAATGGACATGAATTCCATTCACTTATGAGGCACTGCACATCTCTCTAGGGCCAAAGGAAAAGCTCACCTAGTCATGGGGATGACTCTAGAAAATGAAAAGCTCACCATGTCACCTTCTATTCCCTGTCACCTTATTTAATTTTAATTTCATGCCATGCCACTTTCTATCCTTTCAGAATATTGAATATTAATGAGAACTTTACCCATCAAACAATTCAAGCATAAATTGTCAACCTTCCGTGCCACATTATCTTCAATGAATGACCACATAATGGGTCATTTGTTCCTATCATGGCCCAATCCATTGTGGGTCAAAGGACTCGATCCCCACAACCATGTTCTTTACCAAGTATTGAACAAATGGACTGCACCAATAGAATAAAAACGTTATATAATATCCAAATCCCATCAAACCACTATCATCTAACTTGAATATAAATTAATTGCGGTCATGTTTTTTAAGTACTATCGTTGTCATTCTCATTGGCATTGTGTTTGATATTGTTAATATTGTTTTATAAATTCAGTCTAAAAATTGTAGTGTTCGCACAGGTGTCTGCAGCCTCCAGCGACTAGCCACCGCCACTGGGGACCTGCAGTTCTCCACGTGCGCAGGTATCGTGTGTATTAAAGCATAAATTTAATTTCAAATATGATGACTTGTTCGTGTATATTTATATTTTTCCATATTAAACTATGAGGTTATAAATGTGTATGCAGGTGCGAGCACCTCAGCCTGACAGTGTCGTTATTCCTCCCTCCCCGACCTTTTGGCCACCTTATATGCCAATTGTATCCCCTAGCATACATGCCCCATTCCCCACCCCCTTCCATCTAGCCCCCCCTCCTATATAGAACCATAGTTCCATCCAGCTCCCCGTTACGTTTCATATCTAGCTCCACCTCCGTATCTGTTTCCCACGTTCCCACCCTCCCCCATCCAACCACGGCACACCACCCATCCACAATCACCCATCCCTCTATCGCAAAACAGACCTCGTCCCCCCCCCACATTCCCCCACCACACTCGCTTCCCCTTCCAGGGTGCCCCCATCCATACTATAGCCAGCTGGGCTTTATCGCCCTAGACATGCTAGTCCACTTCGCCCATCCCAGTCCATGCCTCCTTCTGCCACCCCCCCTTCTTCCACTGTTCCCCCCAGTGGTGTATCCACCATCGATGTGGCTACATCCTCCCCGATACCATCCACCCTAGCATCGGAGCAGGCTGTCCAACCGACTGCTCCGTTCGCTAGCCCCGAAGACCAGCTGATTGTGTTCATGGTTAGATTGACTAGTTTAAGAAAATCTCGTTCAATTTTAACGAAAATTACTGTATGCATCTAGTTTCATCATTTATCTGATTGTTCTAAATGTTGCAGGGTGGCATTACTGAGAGACTAGGATCACAGAGGAGGGAGAACCCCTCATGACTTACAGTCTCGAATGCGGTGACTTATCCAATATTTGAAAACTATTTTTATTTTGAAATTATGTTTTATACTTGTATAATTGCCAGGAAAAGTTGACATATTATTGTTGTCGTTTCAAGGCTCAGGGGGACGTGCTCCAAGACACCGGAAGGACTCAGCTTCCTCTAGCACAAAGAAGAGGAAGATCAATTTTGGAGATGCACCTGGGAGATCCGAGGGTGGGCAGGAGGATTGAGAGACCCTCCTATGTACACTAGCCACGATGTGGCATTTTCGGCATGAGTTGCCATATTTTGTATAGGGAACCATGGGCCATATTTTGTACAGGGCACGAGTTGCCTTTTTTTTAACGGGGCACGAGTTGCCATTATATAGACGCTCCGAACGATGTTCCATTTTTCCAAAAAGTGTACATGATTGGATCATTTTTGCATATTAATAGATGGATCTACACTTGTGTATATGAGTTTGTCTTTGATTACATTTTTGCATACATGATTTTGTCTTCGATAAGAATGTTATGGAAAAGTTCTCACATACATATAGATGTTATTTCTAGACACCAAGTGACCTCAATATGAGTCCCTTGTATTTGAATGGGTCTTGCATCTTTTCCTTTTAGCAACAACATACCTAGCCAAGCAAACTAAGGAGTGATATTTACATTACAAAGTGTTGTGACTTTAGGGCTACAAAAAAAAATAGGAGATGATGATTTCTTCCATACTTAATCTTGTAATGGTTATAATAGTCAATTCTAACAAGCATTGCATCACATATTATATCAAATTAACCTAGATATATGAGAAGTTCATATGTGTGCTTGGATGGAAGGGTTAACCATATCACTTGAATTAGTTCAAACATGAGGGGTGTGCATATGTGCAATTGGATTGAGCAATAAAATAGAATTGTTAATGTAGTTACATATGGATCGATATTTGTGTGTTAGTATGTGCCTTTAATGAAAGCATGGTTAATGTGTTGAACTACTACTTGCACAAGTTGGCATAGACCCTTAGTGTTAATAATGTCTTCAATGTTTTGGTAATATTGATAATCACTCTTTGTAATTTAAGTATCTTGTATTTTTCGAGGTTAAGACACATATTGAACATAGTCAACTCAATGGTTCAAGACATCATTTTAGCCCATGATCCATGGAAGATTCGTTGGAGTCATATGAACCTCATTGTCATCACCTCAACCATGGTCAAGATGCCAATGGCACATAATGACACATATTGGATGATGACACATAATGACACTTGGATAGATAGATTGGGAAAATTTTAGATGAATGCCTAGAGTTCTACACAGAAGTTAAAGAAAATAAAAGAAAAAATCCTAACATTGGGAACAAATAGCCAAAACCAACAATGCAACTAGAACAAAATGAACAAATAGCTTCACCCAACAAAATTATATTTAACAATACACATATTCATAGACTTGGTTCCCCATGCTCAATGCTCACTATATTCAACAATACACTTATCTTAAATTTAATTCATGTCTTGGTAAATATTTCATAGTTAAATAGCTATTTGAAAGCACCACCTTAGACCAAGCCATACCATTAATATAAAATGTACATTAGAGAAATGACCTAATTCAATTTCCTTCTATAACTCTAACCCTAACCCTCACCCAAACCCTAGCACTAAACCATCTTCTCCATCATCACCATCACCATTATCATCAACGTCTTCATCATCATCACCATCATCGTCATCATGAACATCTTCATCATCATTGTCATCTCTAGGTTCCTCATCAACATCTCCATCATCACATCTTCTTTGTCGTCATCCTCATCATCTTCATCACCATCACCATCATCATCAACATCTTCATCATCATCACCATCTTCATCATCATTGTTAACTCTAAATCTAACCCTAATTCAATTTCCTTCCACAACTCTAACCCTAACCCTCACCCAAACCCTAGCACTAAACCATCTTCTTCATCATCACCATCACCATCACCATCACCATCCCCATCATCATCAACGTCTTCATCATCATCACCATCATCATCATCATGAACATCATCATCATCATTGTCATCTCTAGGTTCCTCATCAACATTTCCATCATCACATCTTCTTCGTCATCACCATCATCATCTTCATCACCATCACCATCATCATCAACGTCTTCATCATCATCACCATCTTCATCATCATCATTAACTCTAACTCTAACCCTAATTCAATTTCCTTCTATAACTCTAGCCCTAACCCTCACCCAAACCCTAACACTAAACCATCTTCTTCATCATCACCATCACCATCACCATCACCATCACCACCATCATCAACATCTTCATCATCATCACCATCATCATCATCATGAACATCTTCATCATCATTGTCATCTATAGGTTCCTCATCAACATCTCCATCATCACATCTTCTTCGTCATCATCATCATCATCATCTTCATCATCATCACCATCATCATCAACGTCTTCATCATCATCACCATCTTCATCATCATTGTTAACTCTAAATATAACCCTAATTCAATTTCCTTATATAACTCTAACCCTAAACCTCACCCAAACCCTAGCACTAAACCATCTTCTTCATCATCATCATCACCATCACCATCACCATCACCATCACCACCGTCATCAACGTCTTTATCATCATCACCATCATCATCATCATCATTAACTCTAACTCTAACCCTAATTCAATTTCCTTCTAGAACTCTAGCCCTAACCCTCACCCAAACCCTAGCACTAAACCATCTTTTTCATCATCACCATCACCATCACCATCACCATCAATGTCTTCATCATCATCACCATCATCATCATCATCACTAACTCTAACTCTAACCCTAATTCAATTTCCTTCTATAACTATAGCCCTAACCCTCAACTAAACCCTAGCACTAAACCATCTTATTCACCATCACCATCACCATCAACATTTTCATCATCATCACCATCATCATCATCATGAACATCTTCATCATCATTTTTATCTCTAGGTTCCTCATCAACATCTCCATCATCACATATTCTTCGTCATCATCATCATCATCTTCATCACCATCACCATCATCATCAACGTCTTCATCATCATCACCATCTTCATCATCATTTTTAACTCTAACTCTAACCCTAATTCAATTTCCTTCTATAACTCTAACCCTAACCCTCACACAAACCCTAGCACTACACCATCTTCTTCACCATCACCATCACCATCACCATCATCATCAACATCTTCATCATCATAACCATCATCATCATCATGAACATCTTCATCATCATTGTTATCCCTAGGTTCCTCATGAACATCTCTGTTAGGAACCTGTGTCAACCCTTCTCTTTACTATGTTAGTATATTGTTGTTGGATGCATATGCTTTGTAAGTCGTCCCGTAGTATTTGTTGATCCGTAGTTTATATTAGTCCATAGTGTTGACCCATAGTATTGGACGCATGTGCTTTGTAAGTCGTCCCATAGTATTATATGTCCCATGGTTTTGACTCATAGTATTGGGCATAGACTTAGTATATAAGTGTGTGTTGAGGTCATTGAAGGCACTATGAAGTTAATTGTATTGAGCTTGCTCAAAGGAGGTTGCCCCCTTGAAGTGGCCCATGATCAATATAAAAGTGATTCTGAGTTCTATTATTTATGATATCTTGTGTATTTGCATTAATTAATTATTGTAGGTTCATCACATCTCGTATCAGAGCACTTTCTTGGGCTCGTTGGGTGGAATTTCTGCCAATTTTTTTTTTCGCCTCTGTTGCAAGTTTGGATCTGGGGATAACCCCTATCCACTTAACCGTGGGAAGTACCTGGGCATAAGCCCTAAAACTCATTGTGAGGAGTACCACAGGAACCCCAAAGTAGCTGGCCCATTGCCGAGGACCTGCCAGCGAAAAGGGCAACGACCCCTACCTGATTGACTAGTTCCCACCCGTGAGGTAAACCAAGAGCTGTCGTTTGTGGAAAAGCGGTTATCAGTTTTACCTGAGCCGTGGAGTGAGGGGCACTGCCCCAATATGCAATCCGTTAGACAGCATTGGTGGCTAAGTGAATCCCCTGAACCGATAGGAAGCCGCACATACCTGGGGTCCATATCTATTTTCAGCTGAACTGTTGCTGATCACTTTCGCTCCAGATCCAGCCATTTCAGATCTATTCTGAAATTCGTTCCAAATCCAGTCATTGTTTCATATATATCCATTTTCGATCCCTTCTGCGCCATTGCAGATCCATCTGTTGTGGATCCCTTCCACGCCACTATTGCCGATCCATTTCTGGAAAAAAAAATTAAAAAAAATAAAATTTTGTTTTTCGGCCTGTTAGCACTCGGATTTTCCTTGGGCTGTATCAAAGAAACCCGAGGTAACCTTTTTCAAACCAATCTTTAGACTAAAAGTTGGCCTCCTTCAGCCAGAGAGGGCTCTCTCAGCAAATCTGCCATCCAATGTCACCACGATAACAGTTTGACAATGAAACTCAAGGGCCAATCTGTAAAATTATAATAACAAAAACTTCGTGGGCTTTAAATGAGGTGGCTAGATCAACATGAATAAGATACCATTGGGCAATGGAGTCGAAAAAACAGAAAAAATATCAACCATCAGTCAAACAAATATTTTCATACAAAGGCAAGATAGCTGTCTTATTACAGTCAATAAGATTTTTGCAGGTTATAGGGAAAGAAATAAAGACGGTCCATTAACAACGGGCATCAATTTTCAGATGAATCCACTGCTAATTTTAGAGAAATAAATGGATGCTAGGAAGCAAATAAATAGAGGCATAGAAACATGAATCTCAATCTATATGAATGTTCATCTAAGCATAGAAGAAAATGACATAATGAAAGGCATAATGCAGAAAGCAAACTTGCACATGTAGAGAAAGGGAAAGGGTACAGACTGCAATTTTTAAACAACACATGAATCTTTTATGAAAAATCTACTCAGTTTTGAGATCTTTATTAATTTCTGAAAGCCCTTCAAAACACCCGAAATGGGTCTCTCCTTACAGAAAATCCAACCCTTTACATGTTGTAAAATGCATAATTTATACAAAAATTTGCCCTCTAAGCAAACCCTAACTGTATTTTTCTAAAAATAGCTTCTTGGAATAATAAACTAACTAATTTTTTTCAAATAAAACAAATCTAGAGCAGTTGCAAAATATCTCGAGTGAGAGAATATAGAGGAATTTTGAAATTTTCTTCAAACTGCTAATTCCAGGGCTTAAAATCATCTTTATTTTCCACCTGTCGAACATCCTGGAAATGAACTTCTATTTGCTATTTCAATTCCTATAAATATGGATCTTCCTGCCACCTATGTTCCTTTTCTTTAACTGCCTATTGTTTATGTGCCAATCGCTGAGTGCTGTCGTATATTTTTGCTCATTCCTTTGCCCTCATCCACTTCATCTTTGACCATTAGATGATAAGAAATGGAAGACACAACAATTTCTTCCACATAAGTACTAAGAAGCACCGAATCCAATAAACAAATGGATCCCAAATCATCACACTCAAGATCATTTTCTACAAGAATCTCTGATATATGGTTCCTATTGTCCTGAACTTGGATAACTTTCAAATCTTATTCAAGCTGACTCTTCCAGCTGACCAGGTGTGCATCGTCTTCTAGGGGCTTTATATCAATATTATAGGGAAATAATGATGATAGCTTTTCATCTATTCCTCTGTTGTTCTGTTTGTCTGATGGATCCACCATTCTGGAGCCTAAAACCAATACTGGTCCCGAAAGCTTCTTTATCATTTTGCAGAACAAACCATATGTCTTTGGCGCTCTGAACATAAGCATGTCAACATCTCTCAAATATAGAACTATAGGGCTTGTCCTCGAGACAGTCATTAAAACCTTATAAAGGGACTGCATAAGCAGTTTATCTTCAAAAGCCCAGCTACTAGTCCGTTTTAGAGAACCTGAATTCTGGGAACTTGTTGCCGATGCAGAGTTTCTTTTGAGTTTAGTACTTACATGTTCTTTTGATTTTGTTTCAGCACTGCTGTTCTGTCTCCGAAGTGAACCTGATCCTTTGGACTTGAAGTCCTCCTGTGGAGGAAGAATTGAGAAATTTCCCAGTAATTCAGTCACACAATCCAGTGCAGATGTAGACATTGTTTTTGTAAGAGTATCTGCACATCCTCCATATCTGTTCTGCACCTTTAATGAAAAGTTTGTTACATCCAGCAACAAAAATTTAGCCTCAAAATAGTCTGCTAATGCTTTTGCAATCATTTGTAGATAAGGTTTTGCAGGGCCCGACAACAAAATTGCACGACTGGTCGGACACAAGTTTCTTCTGTATTTGGAAATTTTCTCGGTGTATACAATTTTGCAAATGATAGCTGATGCTTGGCTTGTCCACAAGTGTGAAGACGGGCACACGATTTCTTTGCTTTGAGACTTCTGTGCTAGAAAATTCTATCATGCTGAATATGAAAACTCAGAATACCCCGCAGCAAACGTTTGTTGTGTATTTCTCCATCTCGCCAAAAATATCTCACTCATTTTGACGAAGAGCGTTAGGGTTTTGGTCAAAAGAAGAAACAAATACTACAAATGGGACCACCTCCCTTTTATAACATTTCCAATGGATGGTATCCGCACGGGTTTTGGAGTGGTTTGCAATACAATGCTTTACATATGCGGATGTATAAAAAATTTACACGTTGGATAGTGGTTTTCTCACCGCACTGGCTTCATTTCCTATCCACCGAGCATTTTGCAAATGCGGAGTCACGTGGATCGTTGATCTATATTGAAAATTCTCCATCTGATCTCGCTACGTGTCAGCATGGGAATCAAGGATCTGAAAACGCAATAGTCGCAACAACCTCTCCTCTTTTTCCTCAATGTAGTTCAAACAATCATTTTTGGGAACAAAAGCCAGCAATCTTCTTTCCATTATGAGCCTCTCATGCCGTCGCTAGCTCCTTCCTGTGGCTTGCTTTTGGTGTTTGTATATTAGAGCTAAACCATGTTGACATGTGTTATCTAGCTTCTGAAACATTGTCCCTAACTTTGTATTTTTGTTTACACATCACTTGGTAGATAAATCATCGGTTTGCCATCATACTGCCCCCTTTTTTTTTTTAAATTTAACTATCGAACTCTTATGATAGATAAACTTGAAAACCAGTCAAAAAAGGGTGCTATCGCACCAGCATATATCAACAATGTTTCTCTTAATGTAACTTGCGGTTGAGATGGGTCTAACAGAAAAGTTAGATTATCACCGGGTGCAAGATGAAAACCTGCCATGATTTGATGTTTTCTGAAGATACTTGGCTCATACATTCTTGGTGTAATCCTCCTCGATGCTTCCTTTTTCATGAAATCACACTTTCTATTATTTTTCCTTTGGAGGACGTATCCCACATGCAAAGCAGAAGGCTTTTTCTATTTCTGTATATACCTTAATGTCTTTAATATCTACCAAGTAACAAAGGATTGGTATGCTCGTGGACGATGGAGGATATGATATCTGTAGGGCCCTCAAGGCTTGGCACTCGGTCCTGTGATGAGCCCTAGGTGTTGGGTGCACATATATTTTGCTCCAACTTTTAAATTTGCTCCCAAAAAGAAATATGTGTCCTCCTTAAAAGCCGAAACTTGGGCTCTGTAGAGATTGAGGGCTTTATCATAAAAATAAAAATAAAACATTTTTTATAAAGTTTCAAACTTTGGATTTTTGTAGAAAAATTAAAAGACTTATAATTTCCTCATAAAAATTTTTAAAATCATAGTCCACAAACCCCAGAGAGCTGATCTTAGGTTTATAAAGACCCTTTTTCTTTGCAACCTTTGGCGTCTACATTCCAGGAGAAAATATTTCTTTTCAACCAATTTTGAAATCTACATCATGGAAATCTTTTCTATTTTGTATCATCAAAGCTACCAGAAGGCATTTAAGCATAAAATTTGATGGAGTGCCAACAACTGGCTCCTATTGGGGATGCTGTCCTCCCAGCGAGGCAGCAAAGAACATCGTAGACCATGTCCCTGACCATTGGGCAGCTCCTAATCCTGAAAACTGCAACCTGTATCCTGTACCTGTATCCTGTAACCAATCTTTCATCCAAAAACTGTAGCTGAAAATCACTTTAACTATAGAAAACTGGAAACTCACATGATGAAACTGAGTTGAAAACAACACTGTACATACTGGAGACTGCTTGCCTTGCAAACTTATTTCTCCTACCTATCCTACCCTTAGAATGTCAAAGATTTTCCATCAATCAAGTAATTCGGAAACACCAATAAAGCCAATCCATTAAATGTCCAAAGAATCTGATTCTTTCACTGTCGAAATAAGTCACTAACAGAAAATATGACAGCACCGGCAACCACTGATATTCTTTATTCTCATAGTAAAATTTTTGCTGCAAATTTAAACCGAGAAAATCTTCCATATACTCAACTATAGGATCAAAAAAGATAAATGGTGTTTGATGTCCTTTGAAATTTCCCGCAATCTGATGAGAGAATTGAAATTTTCTTTCTTCTTCAACATATTCATCCAGTAATGAACGATTAACCTCATACTCAATATTAAAACATTCTTTTTCTTTGACAATTAAAGTTCGTCGAGAATGATCCTCAAAAGATAAATTTTGATAATGAACATCCTGGGATTGAATTTCACCTTCTAAGACTTCCAGATCATTAGACATGATAGCTCTATGTTCTTGATGAAAGAAACTGGTGCCTAATAACTGATTTTCTTGTGGAGAATTATTATCACAAATGAGTTCCTTCAAAATATCATCATGATTGTCATCATTCAAATTCAGATTTACATGCCCAAAAATGGAAGAAGATTGACTTACATATCCCGGACTATGTGAAGACTGCAAATCTGTATAAGCAGGGGTCGTAGCATGACTCTGCAGGAGCCGATCTATTTCTTCTTTTGTTAAAAGAGGAGGTGGCTTGTGCATTTTCTGAATCAAACAACTATCATTTTCCTTTGTTTTTGCAGATTGATGCTGAATGTATTCTTCATTTGTATACGAAGGAGCGGATGATTCAACCTTTGTTTTCAAATAGGGATCATGGGAAATTACTATCAATTCTGTATTGATCTCATCTACAACAAACTCCTCTCGATCATCATGGCCATGGACTTGCGAAGAAAAATGATAAAATATTTCTGACAAGTCTTCATCATTCATACCTTCCAGATCTTCACCAATACTTTTGAGGTACTGTATGAAACCCTCAAATTGATCACAGCAATCTTCCACTGAAGACAAAGTTGGACAATCTACTGCATAATGCTCATGAAATGTTATGTGAAAATCTTTTAAAGAAAACAAGCTTCCAGGTCTTAAACTTTCATACCAATCCCTTGCTTTACCATCTAAAGAAGCCATGAACATCTTCATAAGACAGTCCTCATGAAACATAATCTTCAACTTGTGTATATGTGCGTGAAATTTGATTAAATGTAAAGTATCATTATCACTGTTTTCATCTCTGAATTTAGGCAAATAAGACTGCCAATCTATTTTAGGAATTTGATTCGGAAAACCGGGAATATGAGACCTGCTCATAGGAGCATACCTTCTTAATAACGAGGCCATCTCGAAATACTGGAACTGTAGATTCTGATCTGAAAACTGAGGAGACTAGCTTGTGAACCAATGCAAAGCTGGATTTCTTTAATGTGGAGTCGCCATGAAATTTTTGAAAACTGGATTCTTTAAAGATGGAGTCGCTAGGTGAAAGATGCACAGCCTGCTTGATATCTGACCATTGTTCACCATCAACAATCAAATCTGCAACTTTGTCGTTCATACCTAGAGAAAATGAAACCTTCGTTCCCCGGTAGCGGCGCCAAAATGTTAGCACTCGGATTTTCCTTGGGCTGTATCAAAGAAACCCGAGGTAACCTTTTTCAAACCAATCTTTAGACTGAAAGTTGGCCTCCTTCAGCCAGAGAGGGCTCTCTCAGCAAATCTTCCATCCAATGTCACCACGATAGCAGTTTGACAATGAAACTCAAGGGCCAATCTGTAAAATTATAATAACAAAAACTTCGTGGGCTTTAAATGAGGTGGCTAGATCAACATGAATAAGATACCATTGGGAAATGGAGTCGAGAAAACAGAAAAAAATATCAACCATCAGTCAAACAAATATTTTCATACAAAGGCAAGATAGCTGTCTTATTACAGTCAATAAGATTTTTGCAGGTGATAGGGAAAGAAATAAAGACAGTCCATTAACAACGGGCATCAATTTTCAGATGAATCCACTGCTAATTTTAGAGAAATAAATGGATGCTCAGAAGCAAATAAATCGAGGCATAGAAACATGAATCTCAATCTATATGAATGTTCATCTAAGCATAGAAGAAAATGACATAATGAAAGGCATAACGCAGATAGAAAACTTGCACATGTAGAGAAAGGGAAAGAGTACAGACTGCAATTTTTAAACAACACATGAATCTTTTATGAAAAATCTGCTCAGTTCTGAGATCTTTATTAATTTCTGAAAGCCCTTCAAAACACCCGAAATGGGTCTCTCCTTACAGAAAATCCAACCCTTTACATGTTGTAAAATGCATAATTTATACAAAAATTTGCCCTCTAAGCAAACCCTAACTGTATTTTTCTAAAAATAGCTTCTTGGAATAATAAACTAACTAATTTTTTTCAAATAAAACAAATCTAGAGCGGTTGCAAAATATCTCGAGTGAGAGAATATAGAGGAATTTTGAAATTTTCTTCAAACTGCTAATTCTAGGGCTTAAAATCATCTTTATTTTCCACCTGTCGAACATCCTGGAAATGAACTTCTATTTGCTATTTCAATGCCTATAAATCTGGATCTTCCTGCCACCTATGTTCCTTTTCTTTAACTGCCTATTGTTTATGTGCCAATCGCTGAGTGTTGTCGTATATTTTTGCTCATTCCTTTGCCCTCGTCCACTTCATCTTTGACCATTAGATGATAAGAAATGGCAGACACAACAATTTCTTCCACATAAGAACTAAGAAGCACCGAATCCAATAAACAAATGGATCCCAAATCGTCACACTCAAGATCATTTTCTGCAAGAATCTCTGATATATGGTTCCTATTGTCCTGAAACTGGATAACTTTCAAATCTTCTTCAAGCTGACTCTTCCAGTTGACAAGGTGTGCATCGTCTTCTGGGGGATTTATATCAATATTATAGGGAAATAATGATGATAGCTTTTCATATATTCCTCTGTTGTTCTGTTTGTCTGATGGATCCACCATTCTGGAGCCTAAAACCAATACTGGTCCCGAAAGCTTCTTTATCATTTTGCAGAAAAAACCATATGTCTTTGGCGCTCTGAACATAAGCATCTCAACATCTCTCAAATATAGAACTATAGGGCTTGTCCTCGAGACAGTCATTAAAACCTTATAAAGGGACTGCACAAGCAATTTATCTTCAAAAGCCCAGCTACTAGTCCGTTTTAGAGAACCTGAATTCTAGGAACTTGCTGCCGATGCAGAGTTTCTTTTGAGTTTAGTACTTACATGTTCTTTTGATTTTGTTTCAACACTGCTGTTCTGTCTCTGAAGTGAACCTGATCCTTTGGACTTGAAGTCCTCCCATGGAGGAAGAATTGAGAAATTTCCCAGTAATTCAGTCACACGATCCAGTGCAGATGCAGACATTGTTTTTGTAAGAGTATCTGCACGTCCTCCATATCTGTTCTGCACCTTTAATGAAAAGTCTGTTACATCCAGCAACAACAATTTAGCCTCAAAATAGTCTGCTAATGCCTTTGCAAGCATTTGTAGATAAGGTTTTGCAGGGCCCGACAACAAAATTGCACGACTGGCCGGACACAAGTTTCTTGTGTATTTGGAAATTTTCTCGGTGTATATAATTTTGCAAATGATAGCTGATGCTTGGCTTGTCGACGGGTGTGAAGACAGGCACACGATTTCTTTGCTTTGAGACTTCTGTGCTAGAAAATTCTATCATGCTAAATATGAAAACTCAGAAAACCCCGCAGCAAACGTTTCTTGCGTATTTCTCCAGCTCGCCACAAATATCTCACTCATTTTGACGAAGAGCGTTAGGGTTTTGGTCAAAAGAAGAAACAAATACTACAAATGGGACCACCTCCCTTTTATAACATTTCCAATGGATGGTATCCGCACGGGTTTTGGAGTGGTTTGAGATACAATGCTTTACATATGCGGACGTATAAAAAATTTACACGTTGGATAGTGGTTTTCTCACCACACCGGCTTCATTTCCTATCCACCGAGCATTTTGCAAATGCGGAGTCACGTGGATCGTTGATCTATATTGAAACTTCTCCATCTGATCTCGCTACGTGTCAGCATGGGAATCAAAGATCTGAAAACGCAGTAGTCGCAACAACCTCTCCTCTTTTTCCTCAATGTAGTTCAAACAATCATTTTTGGGAACAAAATCCAGCAATCTTCTTTCCATTATGAGCCTCTCATGCCGTCACTAGCTCCTTCCCATGGCTTGCTTTTGGTGTTTGTATATCAGAGCTAAACCATGTTGACATGTGTTATCTAGCATCTGAAACATTGTCCCTAACTCTGTATTTTTGTTTACACATCACTTGGTAGATAAATCATCGGTTTGCCATCATACTGCCCCCTTTTTTTTTTAATTTAACTATCGAACTCTTATGAGAGATAAACTCGAAAACCAATCAAAAAAGGGTGCTATCGCACCAACATATATCAACAATGTTTCTCTTAATGTAACTTGCGGTTGAGATGGGTCTAATAGAAAAGTTGGATTATCACCGTGTGCAAGATGAAAACCTGCCATGATTTGATGTTTTCTGAAGATACTTGGCTCATACATTCTTGGTGTAATCCTCCTTGATGCTTCCTTTTTCATGAAATCACACTTTGTATTATTTTTCCTTTGGATGACGTATCCCACATGCAAAGAAGAAGGATTTTTCTATTTCTGTATATACCTTAATGTCTTTAATATCTACCAAGTAACAAAGGATTGGTATGCTTGTGGACGATGGAGGATATGATATCTGTAGGGCCCTCAAGGCTTGGCACTCGGTCCTGTGATGAGCCCTTGGTGTTGGGTGCACATATATTTTGCTCCAACTTTTAAATTTGCTCCCAAAAAGAAATATGTGTCCTCCTTAAAAGCCGAAACTTGGGCTCTGTAGAGATTGAGGGCTTTATCATAAAAATAAAAATAAAACATTTTTTATAAAGTTTCAAACTTTGGATTTTTGTAGAAAAATTAAAAGACTTATAATTTCCTCATAAATTTTTTTAAAATCATAGTCCACAAACCCCAGAGAGCTGATCTTAGGTTTATAAAGACCCTTTTTCTTTGCAACCTTTGGTGTCTACATTCCAGGAGAAAATATTTCTTTTCAACCAATTTTGAAACCTACATCATGGAAATCTTTTCTATTTTGTATCATCAAAGCTACCAGAAGGCATTTAAGCATAAAATTTGATGGAGTGCCAACACAGCCATATCTCCCTTGTTTCAACTCTGTTTTCCCTGAAACTTCACTGACATCCCTGCAATCCCATTTTGCATATTTCATTCCTGAAGACCCTATCCCAAATTCCACTTCCCAAGACCAGAAATCCCACATTTTCTATTTTTAGGGTTTGACATAACTCCTTCAATTTCCACCCAAACGCCTTCAAATTTTGCCACTGTGTTCCTTTCCTAATTCTGCTTCTTTGTCCCTTTCTACCAAATTTTCTCATTCTTTCACCCCGCTTCTGAAATCTCCATTTTTTGTTTCCCTATCCATGAGAAAGTGTCCAAAACCTAATCAAACCCCAATTACCCATCCGAGCTTTTCCCAAATCCAAATCTTCCTTTACTGAATAAGCTTTTGTTTGTGTTTTTCTATCCATTTCCTTAAAAAAAAAAAAAAAAAAACCTCTTGGTTGTGGTTTTCACCCACGCAGGAGCAAAAACCATGGAGGAAGCACTTGCAGCCATCCAAACCAAACTCCAAGATCTAGATGAAAAATTTCTCAGCCTCCATCTTCAGCATTCAGCCACGAACAATAACCGACAACTAGAATCTTTTGCAGCCATCGGGCTCTCTTCTTCCAGCAATTTTTGTGGGCTGAAACTTGATTTTCCTCGCTTCAATGGTACTCATCCAACTGGATGGATATACCGAGCAAAACAATATTTCAGTTTGCATAATACTTTTGATGTCCAGAAAGTTCCACTTGCATCCTTTCTTTTGGAACAAGAAGCCCTTCAATGGTACCATTGGTACATCAAAGCTCATCCCGACCCAAACTGGACAGCTTTTTGCCAACTCCTTTGGCAACCACTTATACTATGAAACGAAAACTATATACTATGAACGAGAACTCTACCCATAAAAACGATGATTTTTGCAAAAAAAACACCAAAAACACCCCCCAAATAGAAAAGTGTTGATGCCAGTATACACGTATTTTTTTTTAGGGTAAAAAATAGAGCCATGGCCTAAACATCCCATATTGTTGTTTAACAAAACTTTAAAATCAACCTTAAATTGGAATTTTTTCTTTTTCTTGAAGAGATAAATTACAACTTTCAGGAAAATTGCATATTAAACAAAAAAAACAAATTTCTCTAATAATTTCACCATTATAACCATATAAAAACAAAGGAATTATGATGCGATTCATAATGAGATAATATATTAGACCATACAAGAACAAATGGTTCATATAAATATTCAAAAACTCCTCTAGAGTTTCAATTACAAAAATCATACTAGTAAAAAGCATCTAAACTGCTTCTTCAAATTCATCCATGGATTCTGACACCCCATCATCAAAAACTCCTCTAGAGTTTCAATTACAAAAATCATACTAATAAAAAGTATCTACACTGTTTCTTCAAATTCATCCATGGATTCTGACACCCCATCAGAATCTACATTTTCTGCAGATGAAGATGTAGATGACCCATACTCTTCTCTATTATCAATGGGCGCACAATCTGAGTCTACATCTATACCCATCATTTCAGATGTCATATTCCTTCGGGATCTACGACTTGGTTTAATACACTCCCATCTTGCACGAATGCTCCCTATTCCACGAATATTAGCTTTGGATTTTAAAAAAAAAATTAAAAACAAATTAAACTAACATTTAAACTAATGTTATAATTAAAAATTAAAAAATAAATAAAAACAAACTAAACTAAGATAACATTATAATTAAAAATTTAAAAATACATTAAAAAAACATACTATATATCTATACTAAACTAAGATAACATTATAATTAAAAATTTAAAAATACATTAAGAAAAAATACTATGTATCTATATACTAACCAAACTAACATTATAAAAAATTTAAAAAAAAACTATACAAAAACTTAAAAGCAATTAAAACAAAAATTTAAAACCAATAAAAAATCAAACTATGCAAAATTTTAAAATAAATTAAAAAACAAAATAATTAAAAAAAAAATAAACTATACAAAATTAAACAAACTTTAAACAAAATTTATAAAAAATTAAACAAACTTTAAACAAAATAAAATTTATAAAAAATTAAACAAACTTTAAATAAAATTTATAAAAAACATAAACTATACAAAAATTTAAAAAAACTATACAAAAATCAAAACAAAATTAAAAAAAAAAAACAAAATTTAAAAAATAAAACAAAATTTAAAAAATAAACAAAATTTTAAAAAAAATAAACAAAATTTAAAAAATAAAACAAAATTTAAAAAATAAACAAAATTTAAAAAATAAACAAAATTTAAAAAATAAAAAAAATCAAAACAATGCAATGGGCGGCCCTCGGGGCCCCCTCGATGCCGGGCATCGAGGGCCGGCCCCGAGGGCCGCCCATTGGCACCCGAGCGACGGACGTCCGCCCGTCGGGCGCCAATGGGTGGCCCTCGGGGCCGGCCCTCGATGTCGGGCATCGAGGGCCAGCCCCGAGGGCCGCCCATTGGCGCCCGAGCGGGCGGACATCCGCCCGCTCGGGCGCCAATGGGCGGCCCTCGGGGCCGGACCTCGATGCCCGGCATCGAGGGCCGACCCCGAGGGCCGCCCATTGGCGCCCGAGTGGCACCCGACGGGCGGACGTCCGCCCACTCGGGCGCCAATGGGCGGCCCTCGGGGCCGGCCCTCGATGCCGGGCATCGAGGGACGGCCCCGAGGGCCGCCCATTGGCGCCCGACTGGCGGACGTTCGCCGCTCGGGTGCCAATGGTCGGCCCTCGAGGCCGGCCCTCGATGCCCGGCATCGAGGGGGCCCCGAGAGCCGCCCATTTCATTGTTTTGATTTTTTTTATTTTTTAAATTTTGTTTATTTTTTAAATTTTGTTTTATTTTTTAAATTTTGTTTATTTTTTTTTAAATTCTGTTTAATTTTTGTATAGTTTTTTTTAATTTTGTTTTATTTTTTAAATTTTGTTTTTTTTTTATAAATTTTTGTATAGTTTTTTCTAATTTTGTTTTATTTTTTAAATTTTGTTTTATTTTTCTTTTAATTTTGTTTAATTGTTGTATAGTTTATGTTTTTTTAAATTTTGTTTTTTTTTTTTTTAATTTTGTTTAATTTTTGTATAGTTTTTTCTAATTTTGTTTTTTTTTTTAAATTTTGTTTATTTTTTTTTTTAAATTTTGTTTAATTGTTGTATAGTTTATGTTTTATTAAATTTTGTTTAATTTTTTTTTAAAAGTTTGTTTAATTTTTTATAAATTTTGTTTAAAGTTTGTTTAATTTTTTATAGTTTAATTTTTTTTTAATTATTTTGTTTTTTAATTTATTTTAAAATTTTGTATAGTTAGATTTTTTTATTGTTTTTAAATTTTTGTTTTAATTGTTTTTAAGTTTTTGTATAGTTTTTTTAAAAAAATTTATAATGTAAATTTGGTTAGTATATAGATACTTAGTATTTTTTTTTAATGTATTTTTAAATTTTGTTTAAAGGTCGCTCGCTTGGGCGCCAAAGGGCGGCCCTCAGGGCCCCCGTCGATGCCCGGCATCGAGGGGGCCGTGAGGGCCACCCTTTGGCGCCCAAGCAAGGGAGGTCATTTGCTTGGGCGCCAAAGGGCGGCCCTCACGGCCCCCTCGATGCCGGGCATCGACGGGGTTAGTTTGATTTGTTTTCAATTTTTCTTTAAATTTTTTATTATAATGTTGTTAGGAATTTTTTATTATAATGTTGTTAGGGGTTAGTTTAATTTGTTTTTTAATTTATTTTATTATAATGTTAGAGGGGGGAAACATGCAGCAGAAGAGGACATGAATTTGGCCTCCATGATATTGTTGATTAGTTTCATGTTTTGAAAAAAATGCTAAGTTTGATAATATTTTGATAAGATATATTAGTAATGTTTTGACTTTCAGACTTAATTTTAGAAATAAAATTTCTATATATAATGTTTGAAATATGTTTTCTACAAATAATTTGTATAGTTTTTCTTGAATTTATGTGAATCAACACTTTTCGGAAAATAATATGAAATAGTATCATTTTTATACAAAACATATCTGAAAATTGATTGAAAATGGTTTCAAATGTCTATATTGTCTGGAATTTTTTACAATTTTGTCAATAAAAGTGTCTTATTTTGTCCATAAAAATGTCTTATTTTATAGAAAAATTTGCAAAATGTATATGTTTTTCATTATAAATTGCTTAAAAATGTATGTTATTTTGCTAAATTTCTAAAAATGTACCTGAAAATGAAAACTAATTTTTTTTTACGATAAAGATAATTCAAAGGTCCCAAAAAATGCCTCGAAATGAAAATGTGTGATACTGGCATCACCCCTTTTTGAAACGGAGCTAAAAATACCTACTAAAATTAGGAGAGAGAAAAACGAGAACTGTGTCGAGTTCTCGTTTCATAGTATAAGTGGTTTGGCCACGATTTGTTCCTAGTGCTTTTGATGACTTCACAGGAGCACTCACTAAACTTCACCAAATTGGCACACTGAGAGAGTATCAGACAGAATTTGAGAAATTGGCCAATCACACAGAAGGATTGTCTGATGAATTCTACAAGAGTTGTTTTATCAGTGGTCTCAAGGATGAAATCCGCTCAGAGGTCAAAATGTTCTGTCCCAACACAATGATGGAAGTCCTAGGGTTGGCTAAGTTGGCAGAGGACAAGATCGTAGCTCAACAACGCTCCAAACCCACCTTTGTTCCCTTCAGAAATATGGGTTCCCAACGACCTCCCATCACGCCTGCTCCTCAACCAACTCCTATCAAGCATTTGTTTGAAACAGAGATGCAGGCACGCCGAGAAAAAGGGCTTTGTTATAATTGTGATGAGAAATTCACTCGGGGACATAGATGTGTTCAACAAAAGCTCTATCTCTTGGATGTGGATTCTCCGCCTGCCTCAGAACTTGATGAAGAAGCTCCAGATACAGTAGATGATCAGGTCGACATTCAACACCCGCCTGTTGAAACCCCATCTCATGACGACCCACCCGAGATCTCTCTCCATGCTGTAACCAGCGTCACCACCCCACAAACAATGCAAGTCAGGGGATAATTCAAGAATCTCCCTCTTACCATACTCATTGATTCTGGTAGCACTCATAACTTCATTGACCCTCAGATTGCCAAACAGGCTGATTGTTTTGTCCATCCTTGCTCCAACTTTGAAGTCATGGTTGCCAATGGGGGCACCTTACCTTGCAAGGGGAAGTGTCACAATGTGCGTATCTCTATGGTAGATTATAACCTGCGCTCTGACATGTTTTCCTTGTCCTTAGGCGGATGTGATGTGGTTTTGGGCGTTCAATGGTTACGCACACTTGGCCCCATCTTATGGGATTTTTCGGAACTTTGGATGCAGTTTTCAGTCAATGGGGCACAACACAAATTAATGGGATTACAACCAGGGTCTCTCCACATCATCAGTTCATATTGGCTGGAAAAAATCCTTACGAAGAATTCACATGATGTCATGGCTCAGATCCATTCCATTCAAATGCACCCATCAACGGTCTCCACTACTTCCTTAGATAGATATGCAGGTGTCTTTGCTGAACCAATGAGCTTGTTGCCTTCAAGAGACCTTTCCGGTAAGAATTTAGTCGCATCTACCTCTCAGCAGGAACTGATGGCTATTTTGCATGCAGTACAGAAGAGGCAGCCATACCTATTAGGGAATTATTTTTGCATCAAGACTGATCTCCAGAGTCTGGAAAATTTTCTAGAATAATGGGTCTCCTCCCCAACACACCTGAAATGGGTTATCCCTATGTGATCACTTACAAGAAGGGTAAGGACAATATGGTGGAAGATGCTCCTTCTCACACAATTGATGACCCAGTTTCTCTTACAGCTCTTTCTCTGCTTGTTCCAAATTGGTTGCAATATGTTCAACAGGGCTATCTCTTCTATGAACTCCATTCTTCTTCATCAATAGGGCACTCTGGGTTCTTCAAAATGTATGACTGGGAACAATGTAACTTCTTTTGGTAGGGACTAAAAATGACAATTCAACAGATGGTGGCTGACTGTGATACTTTCTAGGTCAACAAGGGTGAAACGACACTCCTTTCGGGATTGCTCAAACCCTTGCCCATCCCTGCATAGCTTTGGACAACTATTTCTATGGATTTCCTAGTAGCGCTCTGGTGGTACAATACCACATCTCAAAGGAAACCATATGAAGCATTCTATGGACAGACACTGCCAGTTCTTCTTCCATACACCCTTAGCAGCTCCCCAGTTCAGGAATTTGACTCGGTTCTTTGAAACCATGATCAGATTCTTCTCATTTTGCAGGACAATCTTCACATGGCCAGAATTCTCTTGAAACAAAAAGCCGATCAGCACCGTTCTGAGCGCATTTTCCACGCAGCTGACAGGGTTCTTCTTCATCTATAGCCTTCCAAGAAATCCTCCTTGACACTCCAAAGGCGTCAGTGGCCCGAAATGCAACCCGAGGATGCTACCGGGGAACCACTCCTTCAGATTCTGTAGCAATTTCTCCAACCAAAGCTTTGAGGACAAAGCTTTTTCTAAGGGAGAGGGGATGTTGGGAACCTGTGTCAACCCTTCTCTTTACTATGTTAGTATATTGTTGTTGGATGGATATGCTTTGTAAGTCGTCCCGTAGTATTTGTTGATCCGTAGTTTATATTAGCCCATAGTATTGGACGCATATGCTTTGTAAGTCGTCCCATAGTATTATATGTCCCATGGTTTTGACTCATAGTATTGGGCATAGACTTAGTATATAAGTGTGTGTTGAGGTCATTGAAGGCACTGTGAAGTTAATTGTATTGAGCTTGCTCAAAGGAGGTTTCCCCCTCGAAGTGGCCCGTGATCAATATAAAAGTGATTATGAGTTCTATTATTTCTGATATCTTGTGTATTTGCATTAATTAATTATTGCAGGTTCATCACAATCTCCATCATCACATCTTCTTCGTCATCACCATCATCATCACCATCACCATCACCATCACCATCACCATCACCATCCTCATCAACGTCTTCATCATCATCACCATCTTCATCATCATCATTAACTCTAACTCTAACCCTAATTCAATTTCCTTCTATAACTCTAACCCTAACCCTCACCCAAACCCTAACACTAAACCATCTTCTTCATCATCACCATCACCATCAACACCACCATCACCATCATCATCAACATATTCATCATTATCACCATCATCATCTTCATCACCATAACCATCATCACTGTCATCTCTAGGTTCCTCATCAACATCTCCATCACCAAATCTTCTTCGTCATCATCATCATCATCATCTTCATCACCATCACCATCATCATCATCTTCATCACCATCACCATCATCATCAACGTCTTCATCATCATCACCACCTTCATCATCATCATTAACTCTAACTCTAACCCTAATTCAAGTTCCTTCTATAACTCTAACCCTAACCCTCACCCAAACCTTAGCACTAAACCTTCTTCTTCATCATCACCATCACCATCAACACCACCATCACCATCATCATCAACATCTTCATCATCATCACCATCATCATCATCAACGTCTTCCAGCTGGGAACGGTAGCGATACCTACCCGGTCGACGATTTTCCAAATTTGACCCCAATGTGAAGGCCATGCCAATTTGCTCAAGGGGGCCATTTCTCATTCGGAGGCCCCCGGGCATGCGTGGCCACCGTGGACATGTCCACAATGGCCACGTGGACCTATGGGAGGCGACAGAATCCAAGTTTGCTCGCCGGTTTGGGTTTCGTGGCCCTGGGGCAAATCCTCCAAGTGTCCTTGAATGGCCCCGGGGTGCCCGACTAGAATTCCCGTAGAACCCGAACCGTGGCTCAGTTCGCGAATATGTTGATTCCGGTGGTTCTGGGGTGCCGGGTTTCAACTAGGGGACCCCCCACAGCGTCCCTCGAAGACCCAGAAGCGGTACCAATGGGCCATCTCTGGAGCTAGGGTTTTGCTCAGTGAGGGCCATTCCAAATTCGCTCAAGGGTGCCATTTCTCATCCAGAGGCCCCCAGGCATGCGTGGCCACCATGGACAGGTCCATAATGGCCATGTGGACCTGTGGGAGGAGACGAAATCCAATTCCGCTTGCAAGTTTGGGTTCCGTGGCCCCAAGGCAAATCCTCCAAGTGTCCCTGAATGGCCCCACGGTGCCCAACTAGAATTCCCATAGCACCCAAATCATGGCTCCGTTTGTGAATCTGTCGATTTCGGTGTGTCTGAGACATCATTTTTCAGCTAGGGGACCCCCCATAGCATCCCTTGAAGACCCGAAAGCGGTGCCAACGAGCCATCTCCGGAGCTAGGGTTTTGCTCAGTGAGGTCCATTCCAAATTTGCTAAAGGGGGCCATTTCTCGTCCGGAGGCCCCCGGGCGTGCATGGCCACCATGGACAGGTCTACAAGGGCCACGTGGACCCGTGGGAGCTGATGGAATCCAAGTCTTCTCACCGGTTTGGGTTCCGTGGCCCCGGAGCAAATCCCCAAAGTGTCCCTGAATGGCCTCGGGGTGCCCGACTAGAATGCCTGTAGCACTCGAACCGTGGCTCTGTTGGTGAATCTATCAATTCTGGTGGGTCCGAGACGCTGGGTTTTAGGTAGGGACCCCCCACAGCGTCCCTCGAAGACCCAAAAACAGTGCCAATGAGCCATCTCCGGAGCTAGGGTTTTGCTCAATGAGGGCCATTCCAAATTTGCTCAAGGGGGCCATTTCTCATCCGGAGGCCCCGGGCGTGCGTGGCCACCATTGATAGGTACACAAGGGCCATGTGGACCTGTGGGAGCCAACGGAATCCAAGTCCTCTCGCCGGTTTGGGTTCCGTGGCCCCGTAGCAAATCCCCAAACTATCCTTGAATGACCTCGAGGTGCCCGACTAGAATGCTCGTAGCACCTGAACCATGGCTCCGTTGGAGAATCCATCGATTCCAGTGCATCTAAGACGCCGGGTTTTAGCTAGGGGACCCCCCACAATGTCCCTCGAAGACCCAGAAGTGGTGCCAATGAGCCATCTCCGGAGCTAGGGTTTTGCTCAATGAGGGCCATTCCAAATTCGCTCAAGGGGGCCATTTAATGTTCGGAGGTCCCCAGGTGTGTGTGGCCACCGTGGACAGGTTCACAAGGGACACGTGGAATTGTTGGAGCCGACCGAATCCAATTCCGCTTGCCGTTTTGGGTTCCGTGGCCCCGGAGAAAATCCCCAAAGTGTCCCTGAATGGCCCAGGGGCTCCCGACTAGAATTCCCGTAGCACCCGAACCGTGACTCCGTTGGCGAATCTGTCAATTTCGGTGGGTCCGAGACGCTGGGTTTCAAATAGGGGACCCTCCACAGTGTTCCTCGAAGACTCAAAAGTGGTGCCAATGAGCCATCTCCAGAGCTAGGATTTTGCTCAGCGAGGGCCATTCTAAATTTTCTCAAGGGGGCCATTTCTCGTCCAGAGGCCCCCGGGCATGCGTGGCCACCGTGGATAGGTCAACAAGTGCCATGTGGACCTACGGGAGCCGACAGAATCCAAGTTCTCTTGCCGTCTTGGGTTCCATGGCCCCGGATTAAATCCCCAAAGTGTCCCTGAATGGCCCCAGGGTGCCCGTAGCACCCGAACCGTGGCTCCATTGGAAAATCCATCGATTCTAGTGGGTCTGGGGTGCCAAGTTTCAGCTAGGGTCCCCCCTACAGCGTCCCTCGAAGACCTGGAAGTGGTTCCAACGATCCATCTTCGTAGCTAGGGTTTTGCTCAGTGAGGGCCATTCCAAATTTGAGCAAGGGGGCCATTTGTTGTCTGGAGGTCCCCGAGCATGCGTGGCCACCATGGATAGGTCCATAATGGCCATGTGGATTTGTGGGTGGTGACGGAGTGCAAGTTCGCTCGTTGGTTTGGGTTCCGTGGCCCTGGAGCAAATCCTCCAAGTGTCCCTAAGGGGTGCAAAGACCCTAGCTCTAGAGATGGCCCATTGGCACCACTTGCAGGTCTTCGAGGGATGTTTTGGGGGGTCCCCTAGCTGAAACCCGATGTCTCAGACCCACCGAAATCGATGGATTTTCCAACGGAGCCACGGTTTGGGTGCTACGGGAATTCTAGTCGGGCAACCCGGGGCCATTCAGGGACACTTTGGGGATTTGCTCCGGGGCCACAGAACCCCAACCAGCGAGTGGACTTGGCCCCCGTCAGCTCCCACAGGTCCACATGGACCTTGTGGACCTATCCATGGTGGCCACGCATGCCCGGGGGCCTCCGGACAAGAAATGGCCCCCTTGAGCAAATTTGGAATGGCCCTCACTGAGCAAAACCCTAGCTCTAGAGATGGATCATTGGCACCGCTTCCGGGTCTTTGAGGGATGCTATGGGGCGTCCCCTACCTGAAACCTGGCATCCCAGACCTACCGGAATCGACAGATTCTCCAACGGAGCCATGGTTCGAGTGCTACGGGCATTCTATTCGGTCACCTCGGGGCCATTCAGGGACACTTTGGGGATTTGCTCTGGGACCACAAAACCCAAACCGATGAGCGGACTTGGATTCTTTCGGCTCCCATAGGTCCACGGTGGCCAGGCATGCCTGGGGGCCTCCAGACGAGAAATGGCCCCCTTGAGCGAATTTGGAATGGCCCTCATTGAGCAAAACCCTAGCTCCGAAGATGGCTCGTTGACACCACTTCTAGGTCTTCGAGGGATGTTATGGAGGGTCCTCTAGTTGAAACCTGGCATCCCAGGCCCACCAAAATCGACGGATTTTCCAACGGAGCCACGGTTCGGGTGCTACGGGCATTCTAGTTGGGCACCCCGGGGCCATTCAAGGACACCTTGGCCCAATTAACTTGGCCCAATTACTCGTGGATGCAGGCTAGAGAAACTTCAGAGTCTCATACCTTAATGATTTTGCCACCTTCATCTACTAGGGGAATATTCTTGCAAAGACTGGTAAGCTCTTCGGGCCAGACATAGTTATTTGCAAATGAATAGTGCAAAAAATGTGCAGTGGTGATAACAAGTTTACTGTCTATTGAGTCTGATACTACATCTAAGAGCCGCTTAACAAACTTTGAGATAGAAAGCTCTGTAATTTTAGGATACTGATTCAACCACGCATACATTATCTCACCTTCTCGAGGATCTAAATTTATAATTTCCTTCTGGGTAGATTTAGGCATTCTTGAGGATCTAAATTTATAATTGCCTTCTGGGTAGATTCAGGCATGGAATAATATTTGGCAGCACTTCCAAGCTCCCCAGACAATTTGGTCAGCCACAATATGTGCGACTCCTTTGACGAAAGATAAATTCTGGTGTGGATGGCAGCATTTGATACACTAGCCAAATCTATGTTGTTGGAAGAACTTACATATTTCAACAAAGGAGCGTTTTGCAGGTGACTTGAAAATCCCTTCCAATTTTCAGCAATAAAACAAATAAGTTCAATGTACATATTTTCAGGCAAGCTTGTCAACCAATCAGACAACCGAATTCAGGGAGATAACCATGCCCAAAAAATTCAAGCTATTATAAAACTCTTGTTTATCAAGATAAGGATGGACTATGTGTGCATTACGAGAATATAGATGAATGAAGTCGTTTTGATGAACTTGTCCTCTTGCTTTCTCCAGAATGCATTTAAAAGCAAGGAGTATTGTCCGAGCTTCTATTGTTTTACATAAACGTTTATTCCCAAAGCTGATGTCATAGAAAACCACTTTCTCAGCTTTCAATTGGGTCTGAATGGCATCTCTAACTTGTGTTAGCTGTGGATAACAAGGAATATGAAAGGGAAGGTACCTATAGACACAAGTTTTCAATGATAGAGGTGAATTACCATTTATCAGAGCACGAAATGTTGAACAAAAGGCTAATGGAACACAATGAAGGATTCCCTGGTTCCACTTGTTATTGAAAATGATACTTTCTCTTGATGAAACCAGTAAAAATATGCCTGTATTATAAATGGAAATCCTGTTACAATTTTCGTCAGAAGAAAAGCATAGATACCTATAGTCGCCATATTTCCTTCTGTAAGCTGCTCGCCCATCGAAAAAGCTAATGTAATTGCCCATTTCCCAACATATATCCTCTGCTCAACCCTACACTTGTTTTCCACGGGAAACTGTTGCCTCCACATGTAATAACTACATTGTTTTGTCGAAAATTTATCTTCTTCTGCTAACAAATGCAAAATGAAGGATTCATTGTCATTGCTACAAGAAGTTCTAAGGTCAGTTTCTTGTAAAACAAAGATTGTATAAATCCTGTTAAGATCGATATGTTCCAGCTCACGCACTGAGAGCTTCTTTATCTTAGACATAAACAAAAGAGCTTCAGGATGAATACTAGAGAGCTGTTGCTTTACAGCTTCAACCTTCTCAAGATGTAGCGGTATAAAACGAGCCATAGAATGACGGTCATGGCTCGGATTGATGAACCATCGACTCCATTGGATTCAGGATGTCCGGATAGTGCTAGGGGTGCCCCTCCCCTCTGGTCCAATGGCCCCAGTGTCACCTTATAGGTCCATCTTGGAAACTAGGGTTTTGCTCAGTGAGGGAGTGTGCAATTTTTGCACATGGGGGTCAACTTTGCAAAATCATCCGCCGGGCACTTATGGCTAGCATTCCCAGCCGGATCCTCCCTAGACACACTTGCAGGACTCCCTGGCACCCGGTTTTGCTGCACAACTGGACTTCATGCCCCCGGCAGATACCCAGCAGGTGTCCCTGAAGGCCTTTTGGATGCGAGACGGAACAAGCCATAGAATGACGACCATGGCTCCAATCGACGAACCGTCGACTCCATTGGATTCAGGACGTCCGGATAGTACTAGGGGTGCCCCTCTCCTTTGGTCCAATGGCCCAAGTGTTACCTTGCAGGTCCATTTTGGAAACTAGGGTTTTGCTGAGTGAGGGAGTGTGCAATTTTTGCACATGGGGGTCAACTTTGCAAATCCTCCACCGGGCACTTCTGGCTAGCTTTCCTAGCCGGAACCTCCCTAGACACACTTAAAGGACTCCCCGAAACCAGGTTTTGCTGCACAGTTGGACTTCTATGCCCCCGGCAGGTATTCAGCAGGTGTCCCTGAAGGCCTTCTGGATGCAAGACAGAACGAGCCATATAATGACGACCATAGCTCCGATCGATGAACCGTCAACTCCATTGGATTCAAGACGTCTAGATAGTGCTAGGGGTGCCCCTATCCTCTGGTCCAATGGCCCAGGTGTCACCTTGCAGGTCCATTTTAGAAACTAGGGTTTTGCTCAGCGAGGGAGTGTGCAATTTTTGCACATGGGGGTCAACTTTGCAAAATCCTCCACCAGGCACTTCTGGTTAGCGTTCCCAGCCGAAACCTCCCTAGAAACACTTGCAGGACTCCCCAGAACTAGGTTTTGCTGCACGGTTGGACTTCTATGCCCCCAGTAGGTATCCAACAAGTGTCCCTCCTTACAGGAAATTTGAGGTCTAAAATGGGCCTTATAAGAAAACAAGCCATCATATAAGAAAACGATCCAACCATAATTTCTTGATGAGTTGGAATTCAAGAACCAATAGAATTCGAATAAAATGAGTCAACCATAATGGTGGACTTAAAATATTTGTCATAAAAAAAATTACTTTTTTTGTTCGTATTTTCAACATATCTCCTTATGTTTTTACTCAAATTTCGACCAGGAGCACTCGTTTGATGCGGAATTTAACTTTGCATCCAAGGAGTACCCACACTGCATACTTTTGAAGGATCCCGCTTCCCCAAAAACAAGAAATACCTAAAAAATGTCATGATGACATCATCATGACGATTTTTTAGGTATTTCTTGTTTTTGGGGAAGCGGGGTATGTCATCATGACATTTTTTAGGTATTTCTTGTTTTTGGGGCAGCTGGATCTGTCAAACATATGCAGTGTGGGTACTCGTTGGATGCGGAGTTAAATTATGCATCCAACGAGTGCTCGTGCTTGAAATTTGAGTAAAAACACAGGGAGATATGTTGAAAAGATGAACAAAAAAAATAGTTTTTTCTTTCTTCCTCCAAAATTAATAAATATCATTTTATTATTTTAACTATTATTTCATTATTTTAACTATTATTTTATTAGTTTCCTTAGGAGGCCCATTTTAGACCTCAAATTTCCTCTAATGGAAGGCCTTTTGAATGCGAGACAGAATGAGCCATATAATGAAGGCCGTGGCTCTGATCGAGGAACCGTCGATTCCGTTGGATTCAGGATGTCCGGATAGTGCTAAGGATGCCCCTCTCCTATGGTCTAATGGCCCAGGTGTCACCGTGCAGGTCCATTTTGGAAAATAGGGTTTTTCTCAGTGAGGGAGTGTGCCATTTTTGCACACGGCGGTCAACTTTTCAAAATCCTCCATCGGGCACTTCTGGCTAGCATTCCCAGCCGGAACCTCCCTAGAAACACTTGCAGGACTCCCCAGAACCTCCCAAGACACACTTTATGTTTATATGTGTCATAATAATATTCATATTCTACATGGTATCTACAACAACAAGTGTTCCGATCAATGCATATACGAACGTACCATGGTTTGCATTTCTCAAAGGACCTTTGGCCCAGGTTCAATTGTGTGTGCTCATTCCTGAATCTCTCATAGAGTTCAGTTTGTGTGGTGTCAAGGAAGTATTTAACATGGGGTTCGCATTCAGTAGAACCTTTTCTCAGCTTTAGCACGTCTCTTTGGTTTGATGAGGGTCTAGTATGATCATGCCAAAACTTTTGTACTAACTCCTTAACAGCATCAATTAGCTTCCTATCTGCACGAGACAACCTACCAACAAAAGCCCAACAATCATTTCCACCCGGAGTGTCAATATTTTCTCTTATAGCAGAGTACTTTTTAATAGTTTTTCTATTTAAATTGAGTATGTGAGAAGTGTGTGATATCAGGCGACGTGGCCTTGTGGACTTGCTTACAACTAATTCCGCTAAAACACGATGAGCCGCACAAATATCTTTTGTTCGAGACGTCTTCCCAATCGCATTAAATGTATATTGGATATTTCTAACAATATGACTGTTGGCCTCTGAACTTTTAACCATCTTTATGCCCAAAATTCTCCTAACAACAACTAAAGAACGTGACTTTAACAAACATAGCAATAATTGACATTTACCTGCATCACCTTTGGATTCAAAATATTCTTTGACAATTTTGTTGCATTGCCATTTGATAGTGCGTTTAGGCAACTTGCCTTCAAGCCCCGACATAGAACTCTCATCCACATGAATACGTCTAGGAGTTCTTCTTCTTGCACTAGACAGTCGAGGTAGGGAGGGTGGACATGAGACATGAATACCGGAGCTTGTTTGTTGTGGTGCTTCGTTTACAGATTGGGCCATAATGGGAGTGTGGTCGACATGGTTGTGGTCTTCTTGGGGAGATTGCAAATTAAGCAAGGCTTGTATGTCCATCTCTACACATGCAGCATCTCCCAAAATTCTTGTGTCATGAGGAAGTTCAGCATGACTCGTTGATGGATTGTTGGTTGGAGATTGTGTTGATGTTGGAATTTGAGTTGGGTCTGTTGGATGTGACTGCTTTACCTGTGGTTCTGAATAAGAGGTTGTCGTGTCAACAACTATGTTAGGATCAGTGGCAGGATCCGGGGCAATGATAGGACCATGTCTCAATCTTTCCATTCGCAACCTAGCCTTTTCTCTTAAGTCATTGACCTTTTCAATGGGCAGATTCCTTCTATATTTTCTTTTTTCGTTTCGTGAGTTTCCCATCTTCAAAAGTTTCTTTAACACAACTATCAAGCCTACCCCTGCAAAAGAAACAACAAATAAGATAAATTAGTGCCATTATACAATGAACTTGACACATTCCAACATAACTTACCACTTTACAAATTAACATATACAACTACAGAATATGTTGGTTTATTTGTGTTAGAATAAACATCATTATCCCTTGCAATTCCAATCAATATAGATGATGATTGGTCAAATGTAGAGTGGAGAAACTAGTGTCTTGCCTAGCCATGAATTCATAAAAATTATGGTAGTAACACCCTACAACAGAGATGGCTAGAGATGCCTTGGGAATAGTTTGATAGTTTTTCTACATCAAATCAGGTAACCTATGAGAATAGTTTTTCTTATTGGTTTACATCATATTTTTCACCTTAATTAGTTGCATTTTTTGCTTTCTCCCTTAATGTTATCAATTATAAATTTTGCACCTAGTTTGATTGCTTTGTCTTCATAGTGGAATGGTATATCCTTCCATTTGAGGAAATGTCCTTTACCATCATAAATTACTAGGTTATATAACACCTTAAGGAGTTGAAGAAACAACAACAAACTATTTCCTTATCTATAAACATTGAGATGATAAAATGTGATTTTGAGTTTAAAATACCCATGGTTGAATTCAACAATGCATCACAATAGAATGAATGTATACCTTGTATTGTGCAAAACCTTAAGGAGGATGCAAAGGTTTCTAACAAGGATCATGGTCTTGGGAAGGGTGATTAGGGGGAATATAATTTGACCTTTCAATGTGCAATATCTAGGGTGGGGAGGTGTTGGAGAGTGGGGAACTAGGGACTATACCAACAATGATCACGTTGAATAGAGCATGAAGTGGGAAAGTCTTGGTTTTTGGAAAACAATCATTATTAAAGGTGAGGGGATATTGTAAGGATGGTAAATATGGATGAATATTATCATATTTGGATTCATAGAGAAAGGAAAGGTGCATATACTTACAGATATCCTCATTCCATACAATGCTATTGAATAAGAGATGAGAGAGTTGAGGTTTTGTGGATGAGTTGAAGTGATATTTTTAGTCATGTTTAGTGAGTGTGTAGTAATTTTTGCTAGCATAATATGAGGTGAAAAGAAAAAAATTAACTTGGGAACTAATTACACAATGAGGAGGTTGCATACTTCATCTTGTCTAGTGTTCATATGAGTTTTTTTAGATGTGAACTTGGGAAATCTTCTTGTCAAATTCATTGTTGTCTATGCATGGATATTGTTGTGGTCATATGATTAAAAAAAAGGCATGGGATAATCTCAAATATTGTGAATGAAAAGACTTATTTACAATTCACCATACCTCTATAGAAATGATCTCCACTTGCAATGGAAACTGGTATCTTGAATGTATCCACTAGATTCCAAGACCACTAAAGATGTTTGTTAGATTCCAAGGGTGATTTTTTGTCCAATAGATCAATGAGTGTCCAAAATATCAGTGAGTGTGAGTCAATAAGAAACCTGTAAGAGCTTGAAACCCGCAGAAGAAATGAAACCCGTGTTTTTAGTAGAATTCCCGGGAAACAGAGAACTCTGTTATTTTTTAACTAGTAACAGGGACACGCACGCATGCTTAAACGCGCGCACACATGCTTAAATGTGCGCACACGTGTTTTTCGCACGTACACGTCATGAGCGCGCACATGCTAAAACATGCGCACACGCCCCTGTATAACGTTTACACCATTTATTCCCCAACGTTTACACCATTTAATGAAAAACCTTCCCCCAATTCGAAAATATTTGCATAAATTAGACTCGGTGATGAAGTTTGAAGAGTGGGTCTTAATTTTTATTTGAAGGGCTTACTCTTTGCATCTTGACACATTTGATCATTTATGGTTGTCTATGCGCCTTGACCCGATTGATATTGTAAGGTGAGGATGTGCATTTATAATAATCCTTATTTATGACTATGCGACGAGGATTTAAATGGAAGGGGATGTAAAGACATGCTATTTTTATACGTATTTTGGGGCGAGTGTCGAAGAGAAACGTGGTGATAAACCACATATGTTTGGAAGTACGGAGGGAGGTTGCATGATCATGAACATGCCACCCATCAAATTGAAGACAATTCCTGAACCAAAAATTGTTTTTTTAAATTTTATTAATAACCATTGTGGTACTTTGGTCCAAATGTTTTTTCTAACTCATTGTTTCTCCATATTGTGTGCCTACTGCCACCTCTCTATATTGATGCATAAAATCAACCTCTGTTTGGTTTGTGGTTATATTTGCATGCCATTATTTGTAGTTTCATGCCATTGAGTGTTGGTTAGAGTATTCATGACTCTGTGACATTCATGCAATAAATGAAGTCTTACAGAGGAGGACTCATCAAAGAGGCAATTTGAATTTCATTTTGACAAAAAACATATTTTGTAAAGATCAAATGCCATGAATGCATCCTCAGCCTACCATGCAAGACCATGGATATGTTGAAAAGCATTGAACATCATCAAAGAATGAAAATAGGTTCCTTGAGATCTTATTGAAGCATATTGAGCTCAATTGAATTCCACCTGGGCCTTAATTGAAAATTCTAGACCTCACGCGTCATCAACAACACATAGAATCCATGACACTATCCCTCTACAAGGAGCCTTTTGCATATGAATTGAATATTGTTGCCATTATAATGTCTTGGACATCAAGGATTTATCTTGGCTCCTTAACCATGGCTAGTGGAGGGAAACAAGAGCCTCCAGCACTAGCTCTTGCTTCTTAGGCACAAACACCATGAATGAGTCCCTGGACCACCACATATGAAATCTATAGGGTATTAGTCAACTTCAAGTGTGTTATGTGTGCGATGACTAGGTTAGTTGTGAACCAAAAATGGGTCTCGAGGTTTGACCAAGGTATATGGACAACAAGAAGCTTCTCATGCCTTAAATGAAGCTTCTTGGGCTCAAGAACCTTGAACAACACCTACAACTCAAGAAGCTTCTTAGGATATGATGTTGAATGCATCTTCAAACCACCACACATAACCCTTGTGGGGTATCTCTAGAAAATGTAGAGGGATACATATACCATGATTAGGCTACATTGCATGCCTTAAACATCATCCTCATCATCATCTTCATCATCAACATCATATTCGTCGTCATCATCATCATCCTCATCATCACCACCTTCTTCATCATCGTCATCATCATCAACTTCTTTTTCATCATCATCATCATCATCATCTTCTTCATCATCATCATTGATAATGATGATGATGACGAAGATGATGATGATGATGATGATGATGATGATGATGATGATGGTGATGATGATGAAGATGATGGATGATGACGAATATGAGTACGAAGATGAATATACTGATGTTGATGATGAAAAATATGATCATCATAATCATACTCATCATCATCATCATCATAATCATCTTCGTCATCATCATCATCATCATCCTCCTCATCATCATCATCATCCTCGTCGTCGTCATCATTATCAATGAATATGATGAAGAAGATGATCATATTCATCATCATCATCATCATCATCATCCTCATCATCTCCATCATCATCATCATCATTATCACCCACTTCCTCATCATCATCTCCATCGTCATCATCATCATCATCATCATCTTGGCCATCATCTTCATCATCAACATCTTCATCATCTTCTTCATCATCATCATTGATAATGATGATGATGACGAAGATGATGATGATGATGAAGATGATGAATGATGTTGAATATGAGTACGAAGATGAAGATGATGATGCTGATGATGACGAATATGATCATCCTCCTCCTCCTCCTCCTCGTCATCATAATCATCTTCGTCATCATCAGCATCATCATCATCATCCTCATCATCGTCATCATCCTCGTCATCTTCATCATATCCATCATCATCATCATCGTTAACACCCACTTCCTCATCATCATCCCCATCCTCATCCTCATCATCATCATCATCTTGGCCATCATCTTCATCATCAACATCATCATCGTCATCATCATCATCGACATCATCATCATCTTCTTTATCATCATCATTGATAATGATGATGATGGCAAAGATGATGATGATGATGAAGATGACGGATGATGATGAAGATGAGTACGAAGATGGAGATGATGATGATGACGAATATGATCCTCGTCCTCGTCCTCGTCCTCCTCATCATCATAATCATCTTCATCATCATCAGCATCATCATCATCATCCTCATCCTCATCATCATCCTCGTCATCATCATCATCTCCATCATCATCATCATCGTTATCACCCACCTACTCATCATCATCCTCATCCTCCTCCTCCTCCTCCTCCTCCTCATCATCATCTTGGTCATCATCTTCATCATCATCTTCATCATCAACATCGTCATCATCGACATCATCATCATCCATCATCATCATCATCATCATCATCATCGTCATCATCATCATTTTAATGATGATGATGACGAAGATGATGATGATGATGATGATGAAGATGATGGATGATGATGAAGATGAGTACGAAGATGAAGATTATGATGCTGATGATGGCGAATATGATCATCCTCCTCCTCCTCCTCCTCCTCATCATCATCATAATCATCTTCATCATCAGCAGCATCATCATCATCATCCTCATCATCGTCATCATCCTTGTCATCATCATCATCTCCATCATCATCATCATCGTTATCACCCACTTCCTCATCATCACCCTCATCCTCATCCTCATCCTACTCCTCCTCCTCATCATCATCTTGGTCATCATCTTGATCATCAACATCTTCATCATCGGCATCATCATCATCCATCATATTCATCATCATCATCATCATCATCATCATCATCAATCATCATCATCTTCATCATCATCATAATCTTCGTCATCATCATCAATGATGATGATGATGATGATGATGAGTACGAAGATGAAAATGATGATGCTCATGATGATGAATATGATCCTCCTCCTCCTCATCATCATCATAATCATCTTCGTCATCATCGTCATCATCATCCTCATCATCCTCATCATCCTCGTCAACATCATCATATCCATCATTATCATCATCGTTATCACCCACTTCCTCATCATCATCCTCATCCTCATCATCATCATAATCATCATCATCATCTTCATCATCATCTTGGTCATCATATTCATCATCAACATCATCATCATCGTCATCATCCTCATCAACATCATCATCATCATCTTCGCCATCATCATCATTAATAAGGATGATGATGACGAAGATGATGATGATGATGATGATGATGATGATGATGGATGATGATGAAGATGAGTATGAAGATGAAGGTAATGATGCTGATGATGATGAATATGATCATCATCATCATCATCATCATAATCATCTTCGTCATCATCAGCATCATCATCATCATCATCATCATCATCATCCTCATCATCATCATCATCCTTGCCATCATCATCATCTCCATTATCATCATCATCGTTATCACCCAATTCCTCATCATCATCCCCATCCTCATCCTCATCATCATCATCATCTTCATCATCATCCATCATCTTCGTCATCATCATCATCATCATCATTATCAATGATGATGATGACGGATGATGATGAAGATGAGTACGAAGATGAAGATGATGATGCTGATGATGACGAATATGATGATGATGATCATCATCATCGTTGTCACCCACTTCCTCTTCCTCATCCTCATCCTCATCCTCATCCTCATCATCTTGGTCATCATCTTCATCATCAACATCATCATCATCGTCATTATCATCATCATCATCTCCATCATCATCATCGTTGTCGTCACCCTCTTCCTCATCATCATCATCATCATCATCATCATCGTCATCATCGACATCATCATCATCTTCTTCATCATCATCATTGATAATGATGATGATGGAAAAGATGATGATGATGATGAAGATGACGGATGATGATGAAAACGAGTACGAAGATGGAGATGATGATGTTGATGATGATGAATATGATCATCCTCCTCCTCCTCCTCCTCCTCCTCCTCATCATCATCATAATAATCATCTTCGTCATCATCATCATCATCATCATCATCCTCATCCTCATCATCATCCTCATCATCGTCATCATCCTCGTCATCATCATCATCTCCATCATCATCATCATCGTTATCACCCACCTACTCATCATCATCCTCATCCTCCTCCTCCTCCTCCTCATCATCATCTTGGTCATCATATTCATCATCATCTTCATCATCAACATCGTCATCATCAACATCATCATCATCCATCATCTTCATCATCATCATCATCGTCATCATCATCATCTTCATCATCATCATCATCGTCATCATCATCATTTTAATGATGATGATGATGAAGATGATGATGATGACGATGATGATGATGATGAAGATGATGGATGATGATGAAGATGAGTACGAAGATGAAGATTATGATGCTGATGATGACAAATATGATCCTCCTCCTCCTCCTCCTCCTCCTCCTCATCATCATCATAATCATCTTCATCATCATCAGCATCATCATCATCATCCTCATCATCGTCATCATCCTTGTCATCATCATCATCTCCATCATCATCATCATCGTTATCACCCACTTCCTCATCATCATCCTCATCCTCATCGTCATCCTACTCCTCCTCCTCATCATCATCTTGGTCATCATCTTGATCATAAACATCATCATCATCGGCATCATCATCATCCATCATATTCATCATCATCATCATCATCATCATCATCAATCATCATCATCTTCATCATCCTCATCATCATCATCATCTTCGTCATCATCATCAATGATGATGATGATGATGATGATGAGTACAAAGATGAAAATGATGATGCTGATGATGATGAATATGATCCTCCTCCTCCTCATCATCATCATAATCATCTTCGTCATCATTATCATCCTCATCCTCATCCTCATCCTCATCATCCTCATCATCATCGTCATCATCATCATCCTCGTCAACATCATCATATCCATCATTATCATCATCGTTATCACCCACTTCCTCATCATCATCTTCATCATCATCTTGGTCATCATATTCATCATCAACATCATCATCATCGTCATCATCATCATCAACATCATCATCATCATCTTCGTCATCATCGTCATTAATAATGATGATGATGACGAAGATGATGATGATGATGATGATGATGATGATGGATGATGATGAAGATGAGTATGAAGATGAAGATAATGATGCTGATGATGACGAATATGATCATCATCATCATCATCATCATCATCATCATCATCATCATCATCTTCGTCATCATCATCTTCATCATCATCATCCTCATCATCATCATCATCCTTGCCATCATCATCATCATTATCACCCAATTCCTCATCATCATCCCCATCCTCATCCTCATCATCATCATCATCTTGGCCATCATCTTCATCATCAACATCATCATCATCATGATCATCATCATCAACGTCATCATCATCATCTTCATCATCATCCATCATCTTCGTCATCATCATCATCATCTTCGTCATCATCATCATTATCAATGATGACATCATCATCATCATAATTATCAATGATGATGATGACGGATGATGATGAAGATGAGTACAAAGATGAAAATGATGATGCTGATGATGACGAATGTGATGATGATGATCATCATCATCGTTGTCACCCACTTCCTCTTCCTCATCCTCATCCTCATCCTCATCCTCATCATCTTGGTCATCATCTTCATCATCAACATAATCATCATCGTCATCATCATCATCATCATAATCATCATCATCATCTCCATCATCATCGTCGTCATCGTCACCCTCTTCCTCCTCCTCCTCCTCCTCATCATCATCATCGTCATCATCATCATTATCAATCGTCATCATCATCATCAACATCATCATCATCATCTTTGTCATCATCATCTTCGTCATCATCATCTTCATCATCATCATCATTGATAATGATGATGATGACGAAGATGATGATGATGAAGATGATGGATGATGATGAAGATGAGTATGAAGATGAAGATGATGATGCTGATGATGACGAATATGATCATCATCATCATCCTCATCCTCATCATCATCATCATAATCATCTTCGTCATCATCAACATCATCATCATCATCCTCAACATCATCGTCATCATCCTCGTCATCATCATCATCTCTATCATCATCATCATCATTATCACCCACATCCTCATCATCATCCCCATCCTCCTCATAATCATCATCGTTATCGCCTACTTCCTCATCATCATCCTCATTCTCATCCTCATCCTCATCATCATCTTGGTCATCATCTTCATCATCAACATCATGATCATCGTCATCATCACCATCATCGTCATCACCCTCTTCCTCCTCCTCCTCATCATCATCTTGGACATCATATTCATCATCATCAACATCATCATCATCATCAACATCATCATGATCATCTTCATCATCATCAACTTCATCCATTCAATAGGATTTTTGTATGGATGCATATGTGCTTAAGCTATGGTTTGGTCCGATTTTACTAAATAGCACGTACGCACACAATAGCGTGTACGCACTATTAGTGTGTGCGCGCTATTTGTGCGTACGTGCATTTAAAACAATGCGCACGTGCCTTTAAATCAATGTGCACACGCCATTTAAATTTTTAAGTTTTGGCGGGTAATTCCTTTCCCACCAACGTGGTGGATGACTTGGATGCTATGGTTTTAGGTTCGGGTTGCCAAAAAACATATAATACTATAAAAAAATACATCTTATTCTATAACTTCTTCTGTTTCGAGCATGATTCTACGTATGCTACACTAGTCAACTGCTAATGAAATTGCACACACTTGTAGAACTATGTGTGCAGATTCCGAATATGTAATTTTTTATTAAATCTATTATTTGTTCCTATTTTTTAATTAATTTCAATTGCACTAAAGTCAATCTTACACAAAAAGTAGGTTCTTTCTTTCATTTATAACTTTTGATTGGCTCACCTATTTTGAAAACGTAAAAGAACCCACAAAAGAACACACAAAGACCTACATCCTAAAAAAAAGAAAAGTTCATTGATTATGTTAAGACCATGATGTTGTGCACTAATGCTCAACCTAGTCATTATAGGGCTTAGCCGACTTCCTTAATTAAAAAAAAAAAATTAATATAAATAAATATGGAAAAATAGCGCTGCACTAGAACAGCCTTGCTGTTGATACAACACCCCTCCCCAAAATTTTGAAGATATTTGGGGCCCCTCCTTTCAATACTTTTGTAGCAGGTTTTTTCCTTTGTCTCTCAAGTTTATTTCTTTCTCTAAATTGGCAGAATTTCATCACCTGCCTCCAAAAGAGTTTTCTCATTGATTTTTCTGAGGCAAAAGCAGTCTTTTCTCTTTAGCACGAATTTTTAGTCTTAATTCACCTGATGTAGCGCAAGTTTTATCCTTAAGTCCTCCATCGCTTTGGCGCACCTCCAAAAGATAAGTTCCCTGCTCGACGCAAACTCTGACCATAGGTCCTCTGCCTGACGCATAATTTGGCTCTAACTCAGCCATCCCTTTTTGACAAGTCTCGAGTATTTTATCCGATGCACATTTTTAACAATAAGCTGGCCATCGTTAGCGCAAGTGATAACCATTCCTAGGCCACCGAAGGCACAAGAACTATCCTTATCTTCCTCACCTTGGAGCTGTGTTTCACGCTCTCGGAAGAATTAAGAGTTGGCGCATCTCTCTCAGTGCAATTCATGATAATAGAATTGGCGCCACCGGTGCAGAAGTTATATTTATCCCTCCCACTTCCAAAGATGCGCTTTGTCTTTCTCGATAGCCCAAGTTTGGTGCAGTTTTATGAGTGCGACCATAATGCCAGGATCACCGCTTGAGCGCAAGGTTTAATTTTGAATGTGTGCTTAGCACACAGCGCAAAAGATTATGCTTGCCGCCTTAGCACAAAAGTTAAATCGATACTCGGTGCTTGGCACGAAAAGATCTCCTCGATCCTTGTGCACCGATGGAGTTGGTAGGGTCTTTAATAGGGACATGTGCCACTTTTAATGGCGGAGTTCTCGAGCCCCGTACTTCATAACCCCGCCAGCTTTGGACGTACATGACATTAATTGTCACCCTATTTAAATGTATCCAAGAAGTTTTGGGACTCACCGTATCATCTGCACTCGCTCCTCGGGATCCACATTTTGAAAGTTGCTCATTCGTTGAACACCTGTGGAGGCTATAACCTGTTTCGGAATGGACACCAGTCTTCAGGAAACCTGCCAGTCTAACAGGTAGGCTCTTCTCCTTATTCCTCTCGTTGTTTCCGAGGTTTTTTACTCGGTTACATAGAGCGTTTTCTGTCTTTCATGCTCTATAAAGAGCTCCTGAGAACACAGCCTAGGCTCTCACCCTCTTACTGTAAAACAATGAGGATACGAGGCCGCTGCATGCAAACCACGGCATGGATGGCCCTATCTCACAGGCGCATGAGGATTTTCCCTCTATCACATTTTCGACATCCCAGGTTTTCCTCGCAGAGCTCTCGTTCCAAGCTCAAGCCCAACTTCCCTGCACCCCTGAGTGACAAACTCATTTGCCAAGCGAAACCCGTGTCTTCCCACAGCCGCATTTGAAAGTTTTTCTATATTTTATTTGGATGCGTGGTAGCTTGTTTTTGTTTAATTTCTCTTCCATGGGTAGGTTTCTGTTTCCTGGAAATTTTGAATGGATTGCCCTGCTATGGCCATGAAGTGTGTGGTCTGAACCAGCATTAAAAGGATGGCTTAGGTCACTTGGTCATTCGTCTAATCCCCAGTCTGGACACCAAAGATAAACGAAATATTTGTCCTTTCATGCCCAGGGTGCGTAAAGCTCGCGCTCGGCCGAAACCAACTTGAGATATGTTGAAAACAGCTTACCAAGCTAGCATGGAAACTCGATAGCCAAGCTCGGATGTTTAACCCACAAAATGCTAACAGCTATGTAGTTTTTCCTATCTCTGCGCAAACTCCACTATCAAATGCCGGTGCATAAAATTCGTTTAGGCATTGGCGCATGAAAATTACCACAAATTATGTTTAGGCCTTAGAGCAGAAATAACGTTTAGGCGCTGGCGCAAAAATAATGTTAGGATGGCGCATGTACAATTTCAGCTATAGCGCATAAAATAAGTTTGGCTGGCGCATGTTAAGATATAGGCCTTGGCGCATAAATAATTTTTGGCGCTGGCGCAGAAATTGTCTTTAAACTCGCTCATCCCTGCATTTGTCTTTGTGCCTTTATCATTCCGATGCCTTCTCCCCAGTAAGTTTGTGTGGAAATTTAGAAGCCCCTTTCCGTTATTTCAATTTGTCTTATTTATGAAATAACAGTAGTTTGTGTAGCTTGTTGACTCTTGCTTCTAATTTTTCACATATGCTTCATTTGCAAATTGATAGCTGAAATTGTGATGTATTTGATTATCTTTGAAACAGATCCCATGTTATGATATTCTCTTGACATGACTGTTGCACATGCTTAAAAAATCATCTCACTAATGCCAGGTCTGTCAATTTTGCTGTCACTTTGCATTTAATAATTGGCTGAACGTATGCATGCTCCTTATTGACATTACCTTGCTCACCGTAGGATTACCATGCATAGGAGGTCAGCAAAGAAGAAGGCAACGCAGAAAATAACCTCATACTCAGATGTGGAAATCCTATTAGATACTTCTCTTGAGAAAATGTTTGCTGACACGCAAGCTACGATTGGTGTTTCCCCTGGGAGCTCTTCCCCTGAATTTCAATGGGGAGATCTGTACAGGTTCATCATGGCTCAGGACAGTACCACAGCCTCCATAGAGGATGCTCTGGTATATGCCAACATCCGAAGGTCTTGCTTGCATAAGGCAACAACTTGTCCCGAATTGTTCCCTTGTTCCGAAGTTATTGGATGGATAATTCCCCACATCCTGACCAACACGAGGCTCATGAATGATAAAAGTGGTTTGAGCCTGGAATCTTTCGCTCCTAAGCATGTCGCTGCTGGCTACAGATTGCCTACACACAAAGCTTGTTTGGATGATGATTGGATAGCAAGACATCAAATGGATCCCTTAGAATCTGCCCGGAAGATGACAATAAATGACAGGCAAATTAGGAAGAGATAGAACAATGAGTCTGAAATCAGTCTCCTAAAGACCCCTTACAGACTCATCGTGTTGATGTTGAGTCGACTCTTCAGCATGAGTAATGGCAGTGTGTTTAAGATCGGATGAGTGCCAGTGATCTTTCGTATAGCCATGAATGGCACCATCTTTAACTGGGTTGATATAATTTCAGACAGTTTGGCCTCGCAGTTGGCAGCGGCCCAGGGAGGACTAACCCAAAAGAGAGCAGAGTTTTTCATGTCTTCATACTTGATTGATTGTCTATTAAGAAAACATACATTCCCGGACCTGGGCTGCTCATGGAAGCAAAAAGAGACAGCCATCTTCTTAGCTTATCAATGTACATGGGCAAGTAAATACGCAAACCACTACAAAATGATTTGCGAGAGATTTATCATGCCATTTTACCAACTTGTCTTCATAGAAGAATCGGACTGTATGTCGGAGAATGCAATGCCTATCATTGAAAAATTCGGGGACTATTATAAAACCAATGAAGGCACATACATCAGGATGAGTGGAGGAACTCAAGCTCCATTTATGTTCCCTCGATATGTTACAGATTTTGTACTTCAAAAGGAGGCCATAAGACAGCTCTTCGGTATTGGCGCCATCAGTAAGATCCTTACAGATTGAAAGAAGAGCATGTATCCTCCCAAGCCATTTACCATCGGAGCTTACAGCCTTCCGAGAGAAAGAGATGGAGAAAACTATGCTCAAGGCTTAGAAGTTTTCTATTTTGGCACAGTCTGTTTCAGAAGGCATTACCCCAGCGGTATGGCCAATCAACATTGTATAGACCTCAATGTCTCTTTCGAGTATGATCATACTATGGACCGAAATGAGGAATTCTTCAGGAGCGCCCGCAACCTAACTACGCTTGGTAAGCGTTACAAGAAGAAAGTTGTGAAAGATCCGAGCCCCAAACCCGTCGGTCTGATCCAAAGGGAGCGGGAGACATTTGCCTCACAATCAGGGGATCCATCAGGATTAGAGAGGGACTGAGTGCTCCAAGAGAAAACCCTCAAATAGGAGTAGGACTGAGCGCTCCAAGAGCAAGCTCTCAAGCAACATCAGGACCAAGAAGAAGCAAGAATTCAAGGCGAGCTAACTGCCAAGCTTCAGTAAGAGGCTGCCAGGATCTAGAAGGAAGAAAAAGATCTGGTGTTCCAAGAGCAAGCTTCCAATCAACAGCATGAGGAAGAAGAAAGGCCCCTGAATGAAGAAGCAACTGGATTACAGACACAACAAGAAGAGTTAGTAGGAGAGAAGGAGAAAGAACAGACAAAGAAGTCTCCCGAGTTGGAGCCATCTACTCCGACATACATGGAGGTGGGCCCCCCATTGATATACTCTCCAGGGACAACTCAGGAAGGGAGTTCCTCTTCAGGGAGCTTAGCGCTGACCCCATATAACCCTAGGAAGCAGCACCAAGTAGAAGACCTGGATACCGTTTATTTCCATGAGCGGAAAAGGGCCATTATTGATAGTAGGGTAAAGAAGATGGAAAGCGGGGTTGATGATGAATATGAATTATGGATAACAGAGAAAACATTGGTCCAAGGAACTGATGCCGACCCCTCGTTCCAAGCCCAATGCACTGTAGCATCAGCTAAGGAAACTAAAGCCAATATTGAGTTTTTCAAAGGTGAGATAAAGAATTACAGGGAGCAATGTTTTAAGATCAGAGATGATAGGAAGAGGGAAGTATTGGAAGCAAAAAAATTAAAAGAGAAATACAATGAGTTGGTAGGAGAGAAGTTAATGCTAAATGCAGAAGTTCTCCAGCTTGAGAATGAAAAAACACCTTAGAGATGCAATTGGCCATCTCTGAAGATGAACAAAAGAATTTGAAAGCCCGCATAGCAGAATTAGAAGAGCTTGAGGCCAGCAGAGCTGAAAAAGTTCAACTCCACAAACATGAGTATGAAGGGATGGTTAAAGAGGAGCAATTGTTGAGTCAACTTAAAGATGCAGCAGAGGACAAGCATGATCTGCACACCTTTCACAAGCAAGCATGTGATATGCGGATAAAAGCCCTTCAGTTGCTAGTACAGATCTCACATGAGATTTGTAGCATGAAAGAAATGATTAATAAAATGTTAGTCATCGAAGGCGGAGCTTTGAGGAATAGGGATAGATTTTCCAAACATGTGGAGGAATTAAAACAGCAGTTTGAATGGAGAAAAGGAAAGTCGGGTTTCCCCTCAAACTTGCGCGCCTCCAATGAAGATGAATATGACCTAGATGCAGGAATTCTAGATTTCAGTAAAGACTATGGCGCCAGGCTAAGCATGGAGATTAAAAAAACTGTCCGCAAGTGTCACTCTTTCTATTCTAAAATTAAAGAATCTTTCGGCAAGTGCCACTCAATCTTGCCAAAGACTATCTATGAATTCCCAACTCAAGAACAATGGCTGACTGAATTGCAAGATGAGTTGGACCAGGATTTGGAGTACATTAGAAAGATAGAAGTGACAGCCCCATAGGATCTTCAACAGTTCGTTGCCCAGCCTATGATAACATATCTATTTTTTAGAAGCATTTGCTATAGAGGCAACATCAGTAACATCACAGATCAAATCAGATCTGCGCAAGCATGAAATTGCGGCAAAGGCGATAGTATTTGTTCGAGGCAAGATTATAGTGAAAGAAATTAATATTTGGGCCACTCATATACAAGGCATAGATAATCAAGTGCCTACAAGAGAGCCTGTTGTTGGAGACAGATCAGCAAATCAACAAAAAGAAGCCATCTAAAATCAGAAGTCGATTTGTGTTATTTTCGTTATTTTGTAAATACTTTAAAGGGACAGCTGGATGTCATTTTGTCTCATATGAAAGGTGTCCCACGAATCTGGGAAATAGATAATTACACACCAAAATCCAAATTAGAAGCTTCTAGAATTAGGGTACATGATCCAGGTGGATATTGGTGGCCACCCACCTTTCCAACTGGCTCAAAACAACTTTATGGCAATTTTGGTATTGTACTATTTTTAGCAGTTTTTCGGGTCCTGAACTTCCGGGGCCATTTTGAGGCCCTAAACGACCTTTTTTGGCAATTTGGGGGGCCAAATGGTTGCCTCTGACATTTATTTGGTCCTAGTCGAAAGTTGTAAATCTTGGATAGACCTTTCCAACGGGCTACCGAGCGCCCCAAACGGAGATCGTATGCAAAAGTTACGACCCCGGGAAGTTGATGTACTAACTTACCCAGACGAGGCCCACATGACTTTTGGCGCTTCATCTCCTAGGGTTAGGTTTTTGGATGTCTAGGGTTTTTGACATTCCTGTTTATTGTAAAAGGCCTTGAGAGCCTCATTGTAACCATCTTCTTGCGAAATGAGCGCATCCATCACATCTCTTCTCAGAGATAAGCCGCCACCATTCCAGCAAGCTTGTTTTCCGTTGCATTTTACAGTTCTAGCTTATTTCCTTATTGAATAGAAAATCAGTTTTACTGTATCTCTGTTATTTTGTGTTAAGCATCTGATAATAATCTGTATTCATTTCGTTCTGCTCATAAAATCCGGATCAGTACACCTGTCAGCTTATGGAGCTTTTTGTAAAGTTATAAATAGAAGTTAAGAAGAGGAGTAGAGGGACTTTTTTGCAGGGAAAAGAATTTTCTTAGCTTGTACGAACTACTTTATAGCTTGCTCCAAGAAAGCAATTTTTCCTAATAAAGATCCTAGAGAGGACATTTGTTTTGCCTAGAAATGTCGATTAGATGCTTGCTGGATTATTCTTATGACATTCTGACACTGCTCTGAGATCCTTCTTTGCTGTTCTGAATTATTTCTGTGTAATGAATGATCTTGCTATTTTCTGTGTAATGATGTTTCTCCTAAATGAGTAATAGAATGCTTTTATGTGGATTAAAGCTATCTTTAATATCTTTAACCTTCTTCTGAAAATGTTTCTTTATGATTTAAATGGCTATCCATGCAATCTTTAGATATTTCTTTTAGCACATTACTCATATTTACATTTTGCTCTTTGCAAGGATAGATTAGATTTATTTCAGTTTTAGATTTAGATTTGTTTCAAGTTCTTCATTTAGATTAAATTAGCTTAGGGAACTTGCATTTCATCTTTAAAATAAAATACATAAACGGTGGATCAGGCTGTAACCGGTAGAAAGAATAGCAAACTTTAAATCTTACGGTAGCCGGAACCGTTAACCGGACGGATTCCCCATACCAAACGGTGGACAATCTAATTGGGATAGTTTATCAAGGAGAATCCCTTTCTGCTTGATGTTGCGATCTTCGGGGCATCAACAGTTTTTTGGCACTAGAAGGAGGGCCTGAAGTGCATGGATGATAAAGGAAAATCTCCCTTTGTCAAAAATGTTACTGAAAACCCGCTTGAAACAGGAATTTCAGACAGCCCAAATATTGAAGTAACAAATCAAGAAAACTCCATCTCTGATTCTGAACATCAAGAAGTATTGTATGCAGTGCCTTTTTCCGAAATAGAATATTTAAGAAGACATACACGATCTTATGTTAGACAACTAGGTGGTTTAAACGAAGTAACTTTCCTCCCTAGGAAAAGTACTCCCAAAAAATAAAGACAGTACACCCGTGATCCGATTCTTGTGTAGAATTTTGAAGAGCTTGTAAATTTAACTTTGGAAGAGATTGCAGAACCCCTGAAAGAAATTGATCTTGGAAACCCAGAAAATTTTTCAGATCTAGAAAATATTGGAGAACTGTCTACTCCAAAGAACACTCCACTTAATACACCACACAATTCTCCACATATAACCATGGCTGTACCTTCTTGGAGAGCAAGGGGATCATTAAATCTAGCTGGGCCATTCCACAATCTACCTAAAAATCCAGAGAAAGTCTTGCCCAAATTCGACCCAGGAAAAGCCATTTCTGCTGAAGATCATCTCAAGAGTTTTTATTTAGCCTTGAATCTTTTAAATGTACAACATGAAGATGTAGTTTGTAGGATTTTCCCATACACATTTGAACCGAAAGTTTCTTCCTGGTATTTTAGCTTACAAGCTAGCTCAATTTCCAGCTGGGAAGAATTTGAAACATGTTTCTTAAAGAAGTATGGAAATCAAAAAACTGTAGCTACACTCATGAAAGAATTATTATCCATGAGAATGGAAAAGAAAGAAAAGGTTTAAGACTTCAACCAAAGGTTCACTACGCTCTTGAATAATTTCAATGAAGCAAATAAATGGCAGAAGAATCTCTAGTTGAATATTATACAACAACACTTGAAGTCCCTATGGCAATGTTCGTCAAAAGATCTAAGAAAACCACCCTGATAGAAAATTTCAAAGAAGCTAGGAAGGTGGAAGAAGAAGCAGACAGTATTGCCAAACATGCCTTAAATGCGTAAACAAAACCAACAATTAGTAAAAAAACCTTGCTGCTCACCAGGAATAAAGAAGAGTCATTGGCGGATATGGAAAACGTAGTTAAGATGATGCAGAAATTGTCAAATAAAATTGTAGAGCTTGAGAAAGAAAAAGCAGCTAGCACATCTGGGAAGCCTTTCAAACCATTCTACAAGAAGAGAGAAGACAACGATCAACCTCATCCACCTATGAACAATTCTCCTGTGTTAAATCTAAATGAAATAGGTATGGAACACTTTTGTACCTTTCATCAAGAGCCACACTCGGAAAAGAGCTGCCCACAATGGATTAACTCTATGAGTTTAGTCATGAACCAAATGCTGGATTCAAAGATTCCAGATCAAGATGATCCTCCAGAGGAACCAAGCCTTGAGATATAGGAACCATCTCCAAACACTACCATGGTGCTATGGGATTGGGTGCCTTTAATTGAATTGGTAGAAGATGATCTCGTGGAAAGCCCAGTGTCTACTGTAAACATTAACACTCACAGTAAAGGTCCCATTGTAGATCCAGTTCCAAGCTCAACTATTCCCAAACATAAAATTTCAAAAGAATTACCTAGAAGACACATAATAGTCATTCCACCACAACCTAAAGCTAACCCAACAACGGCCACGCAGCCAAACATTGACACAATAGTTCAACAACCAAAGGTCACACTGAATAAGGCAGATCATCAAACTAGAATTGTAAAATAATGTGATATGGGATATGACATCATTGAAGATATAACGAAAGTAAAGGAAAATGTTTCAATATTCGATATGTGCATTTTTCCCCAGCAACGAGACAAGTTGTTGCATGCTCTTCAATCCCAGCCCAGCACTCCATTAACAAATACTCATGAAGACCCTGAAATTAATGAGGCCAGTATCGGCGGGAAATCCAAATCTCAGATGCTATCATTCCTCTTAACTTTTGAAATCTTCAATCACAATGTGCACAATTTTCTGGTAGATTCTAGAGCATCTTCGAATGTCATGCCACTGTCTATATGTAAAAGGATTAACGGTCAACCAATTCCATCTCCCGCCTAGATTATCCAGTTAGATAGGACTGTCGTCAAAGTTATCGGGGAAATGAAAGATGTCATTAGGTTGTCAGCAGATTCTATAGTTTGTCAGTTCATTGATATAATGGTAGTTGACATTCCCGAAGCCTATGGTTTGATCCTAAGTAGGGACAGGTCCACAAAGTTGAACGGTTACTTTGCAACTGATTGGTCCCATTTGTGGTTGCCATATCAAAATAGACAGAATCATATCAAGGTTCTGAGAGAAACACACATGAAACAAAATGTAACTCAACTAGAAGGAAAGAATGAAGCTGTAGCCTTCTCATCCTCAGTTTTGGGAAATTATTTCTTAGAAATTGATCCAGGTAATTATCAGTCTGAAACTATTAGCCATGAATCATATGAACAGTCCGATCTCCTTTATTTTTCTCGGACTGATGATATTGACTGTAATATAGTTAGTTTAGTCACTAACTTAGATCATAAAGATACTAAATTAGCTAAATCAAACGATCTTTTTTGGACATTATACTTTGATGGTTCTAAAACTTTGGAAGGATCCGGAGCCGGTTTTGTTCTGATGGATCCAGAAAGAAATAAGTACTTTTTGTCCTGTAGGTTAGAATTTGATTGTACTAACAACCCTGTTGAATATGAAGCTTTAGTCCACGGATTGAAGAAAGTCATCGGTTTAAATGTTAAGTACCTGAAGTTGTTTGGAGACTCAGAAATAATTGTGAGACAGGTAAGAGATACCATTCACTGTCTTTCACCTCATTTGAGGAGTTATCAGGCTGAGGTATGGGATTTAATTATGCATTTTGATGCTTTCAATGTAAAGTCTATTCCTAGACTGCAAAATTCTACAGCTGATTTATTAGCAACATCCGCTTCCAGATTGGTGCCAACTAATAACAAGTGCTCAATTGAATTGGTTTTCAGGCCTTCTGTCCCTGACAATATCACAAACTTCAAAGTTTTCGATGATGACGAACAGATTATCAGTTTTCTAACAAACAAAGACATCTTCCAAGAAGCTGTGATAGATGAAGAAGAACATGATTCTGATTTACAAAAGAAAGATACAGCTAAAGGAAATTTCATCCCAAATGGGGTGAGGTCGCTTGAAATGTTGCTTGATCTACAGAGCAAGTTCAAAAGGCCAGCAAATACCAAGACCAATAGCTCATCAATGCAACATGAATTAGTAAATCTGGGCACCGAGGCTGAACCAAAATTTGTTAACCTTGGCAAATGTTGTTCACTGGGAGAAAGAGATAAGTTCATCAAGCTGTTTCGACAATATAAGGATGTTTTTGCATGGACGTATGAAGATCTGAAAACATATGACATCCACATTATTCAGCATGTCATACCAATGAAGGCAAGTGTCAAGCCATTTCAGCAGTAATTAAGAAGGATGCACCCTATTCTTGAACCTCTGATTCAAAAGGAATTGAAGAAGTTATTGGATGCTAAAATAATCTTTAAAGTCTGACATTCTGAGTGGGTTGCTAACCTAGTTTCCATGAGAAAGAAGTCAGGAGAGATAAGACTATGTGTTGACTTCATAAATTTTAATAGAGCTTCAGATAAAGACAACTATCCCGTCCCTTCAATGGAACAAATTCTCCAGATGGTATCAGGATCAAAACTCTTTGCCCTTTTTGATGGTTTCTATGGTTACAGTCAAGTATTGGTAGCTGAAGAAGACCGTCTTAAGACTGCTTTCTGCACTAAGTGGGGAACTTTCGCATACCGAAGAATGCCATTTCCTAATAAACGCAGGAGCTAACTTCTAGCGAGCAATGGACATCGCTTTCCAAGGATTGGGAGGTCACTGTGTCGTGGTCTATCTAGATGATGTGACAATTTTTTCAAAGAAAAGAGAAGATCATGTTGTTCACTTGAAACATATTTTTTATCGTTGCCGAAAATATGGTATCTCTTCAAATCCCAAGAAGAGTGTGTTTGTTGTTCCCGAAGGTAAACTGTTGGGCCATATCATTTCAAAAAGGGGAGTATCAATAGATCAAAAGAGAGTACAGGCTATCAATAAAATTCCCATGCCTCATAACAATAAATCCATGCAGTCATTTATGGGCACTATCAATTTTGTCCGAAGATTTGTTCCTGCTTTCGCACAAATTGTTAAACCTTTGCAGCAAATGGTCAAGCAAAGCATACAGTTCAAGTGGACAGACTCAAAAAAGGATGCATTCAGAGACATTAAGGAAGCCATAGCTAAGGCTCCCTCCTTAAGAAGCCCAGACTTTGACAAAGATTTTATCTTGTATACTTTTGCTTCAGATGACTCTCTCGCAACTGTGCTCACCCAAAAGGTAGAATTAGGAGACGAATACCCAATCTCATTTATGAGCACTAGTCTGCAAGGTGCTGAACTGAATTATCCCATTGTCGACAAACAGGCATATGCTATGTTCAAAGCGGTAAAACAGTTCAGACCGTATATCCTTAAGAACAGAACTAAAGTTATAGTTCCCCACCCAACTGTTAGATCCCTTTTCGTTCAAAAAGAACTGGGAGAAAGAAGGGGTAACTGGGTCACAGCTCTTCAAGAATATGATTTAGAATTTAAACCAGCCACCATCATCAAAGGACAAGGCCTATGTAAATTGCTTGCAGAACATCCAATTGATGAAGAGCAGCATTGGAGGAATGAAGCTGAGCTGAATTCAGTCGAGGTATTTCCCATTTTCACAGCTCCTCAATCATGGTATAGGGATCTAGTGCATTATTTGCAGCAAGGATACCTACCTAAGCACTGGAGTTCGAAGCAAAGAAGGACACTCCGTTTAAAATCAGCGGCTTATCAAATCATTGATGGCATACTCTTCAGAAAAAATTATGATCGAATTTTTCTAAGATGTCTAGAGAAATAAGATGCAAGTAAAGTTTTCAAAGAGTTACACGATGGTCCTGCTGGTGGACATTATTTAGGGGAGACAACTACTCACAAAATACTCAGAGATGGATATTATTGGCCCACTTTATTCCGAGATTCCCATGCTTATGCATGGAACTGTGATATATGCCAAAGAAGTGCGGGGAAATTACCTAAGGCAGTAGGACCTTTGCAGTCGGTTATTATCTCAGAACCTTTCGAACAATGGGGTATAGATGTCATTGGAGAGATAAATCCAAATTCTTCTCTTCAACATCGATACATCCTCACAGCCACGGACTATTTCACCAGATGGACGGAGGCTACTCCACTACACAAGATCAATGAAGATGCAGTCATCACTTTCTTGAAAGAGAACATCATAGCCAGGTTTGGGGTTCCAATTTCTTTAGTATTTGATAATGCCACTCACTTCTCTTCTTTTAAAATAAATGAATTTGTTTATGAAAGAGGAATTAAATTGCATTATTCATCCAATTACTACCCCCAGGGAAACGGACTAGCTGAATCCTCAAACAAAAACCTCATCCAAATTCTCAAGAAGATTGTGATTGAAAATCAGTGAAGCTGGCATATAGCTCTCCCAAATGCCTTATGGGAAGATAGGGTAACTCCAAAGAATGCATTAGGGGTTTCCCCTTACACCCTCGTCTATGGCAGGGAAGCCGTCCTCCCTCCCAACATCTTGCTTCCATCCTTATAGTTGTCTCAAGCCTCTCGAGGGTATGGTAGTCAGGTTTTACAATCCAGGATCGATACTTTGCTTCAACTTGGAGAAGTTTGATAGAGAGCCAAAGACCAATTTCATCAACATCAAGACATAGTTAAAAGATGGTTCGATAAAAGGAATTATGGTAAAAGAAGTTTTGAAGTAGGAGATTTAGTTTTGAAATGGTACCATAATCATGAAGGCAAGGGGATGCACATGAAATTTCAACACTTATGGATAGGCCCTTACAAAATTTTTGCAAAGCTCAGCCCATCCACTTACAAGTTAACAGACCTCCAGGGAGAGGAAGTAACCCTTCCTCTCAATGGTCTCACCTTGAAACAATACTTTGCATAGTCTCCCTGAGACTTTCTGTACATAAATAAAGCTTTTATTTTGTTTTACTTTAGTCTCTTGTTTTCTTTGTTCAGCTAATTTTTTTTTTTTCTCTCAGCATTTGAACTTTTGTACAAATTTGTTTTCCTGAAACACCTGCAATTGGGCCTCTCGTGAAGGTAGATCTCTTAAGAAATATCACAACTCGTGGAACCAGAAGGGCATCCTCAAAAGAAAGCTTATCCATGCACTTTGGCTTTGCTAATCGTTCTCCATAATGAAGAGAGCCTATTATGTTGGTCACACTAACCGTTGTTGAAATAGCAGAGATCTATGACTATATTTATCACTATCTTCAGGCTCCATTCACCCTCACACTTAAAAGCATCTCAAGAGGATCTCTATGGTTGGACCCACGGAAAGGAAGCACGTCTCGGAGGTGTTGGTCACCCTATATGTCAGTTAATTAAAGCTAACACACATAATGGTCAATTTAAATTGTCAAACCCAGGAAGGTCTTTTATTTCAAAGGCAATAAGCACAGTCTATGCATAAACAGATCAAGCAGTTGATTTGTTGAATGTAAATAATGATCCTACCTATGTGTCCAGCCAACTCATTCCCTAAGAACACTAATCTAATTCATACATCTAAGAATCCAAAAGAAAACAACTTCCCTACATAAAGCAACCCAGCAAGTTAATGATCTAATGATGAAATGAAACTAGATTCCTTTTGCAAGAAGTTAAATCATATAATTATCAAACTATAGCATTCAATCTTTACCAAAATGATATATCCAATAGCTACTGTAACTCTACCATTATCTGTCTAATCTATGAATGTAATTGAAGATACAACAACAACCAGAATTAAAACACAAGCTTGAACTCTAACTGATAATTACATGGAAATCCTAGAAAGCATAAACAACTAGAAGATAATTGGAATTGAGCTTGGCTGTCACAGCTGATTAAAACACACATGAAATTAAGTAAATTATCCTACACAGTCGACTGTCACACCACTCTGTTACAGTTATTCAAGATGCAATTATAAACTACCAGAAAGGAAAGCTAAACTCTATTACAGCTACCAATAATGTCTACAATCATTCCACACCACACAACAGAAGTAAAACTAAACTACTCTACCTACTTAAATCGGCTATCTCTGTGAAAAGGCGGGCCCTGGCCTTCTAACAAAGATGCCCAGAGTCACAACAAATTAAGACAAAGAAATGAAGAACTCTTCTCTCATATTATTGATGGAAGATCGTGAGTCTCAGTGCTCTGTTACAGCTTACACAAGTAATGATTGTCCAACCCCAGGCTACGAAAACCTTCTGGAATTTATACAAAGGAAATACAGTTTCAGATCCACTAAAATCGCACAGCAATGAAGATCTATGATCTTCATGCTGCGGAGTTACAACTAACTGTTGCAGAGTATTAAATAGGGTCCTATAATTGTGAAGGAGGTTGTTGCTTTGATCATTAATGGGTCAATAGACTCAGTAGCTGGAATTCCACCTTTCTATCGCAGCTAGGCCGTGCTTCAGTAGAATCTGTTACAGTGGGGATTTGATACAGCTTGCGTGGAGGATGCACTATTCCTTGGATTATTAATGGGTCAACAGAATCAGCAGCTGGAATGCCACCTATCTGTCGCAGCTAGGCCCTGCTTCAGTAGAATCTATTACAGTGGGGATCTGATACAACTTGCGTGGAGGATGCGTTGTTCCTTGGAGTAGGAGGAGCCGGTGCTTGAAGAGTAATAGCTGGTGTTGCCGGGATGATACACCTGCGCTTTAGACCTTGGCTAAATGAAATCACACAGATCAGTATAAACCAAGGACTAAAATCCATAATCTTTTAACAATCTTAGGCATAAAACAAATAAAGTAATAACAAATTATACCTATCAATATCATTGATTGATTTGGGAAAGACATGGATATAGCTCATGAAAGTAGGAAGGAAACAGGTCAAAATGATGTAATAAAGGTGGCCAAAAAGGGGCATTTCCTGAACCCAACATCTCCCCCCAACTATCGAATTGCATGTCCTCATGCAACAACCTCCCTTCATCTGAATCTGAGTCTGAGTGGAATCTGTGGAGATTTGTAATATTGTAAGCAAGTTCTGGTGCCTCCCCTCGAGGAACAAACCCATAGCAGGATACCCAATGACCCCACCACAGTTCTTCTTCTTCTAATGTCATAGCATAGCTGGTTCTATAAGAATTGCTTATAGGACACCAAATGAGAGGGAATTTGAATCTCAAACCAAGCCACCAAGACCCACACTTTTCCATGCACCACACATATCTAGGAATCCTTGTCAAAGCTTGCCTAAAATTTTCAAAGCCATATGGATCCATTTCCTTAAGAGATAAGGAAGAATACAACCATCTGTACTCACTACCTTCCAGTGCATCCTGCTGCATATTGAGAATGATTATGACACATGTGGTAAGGAGTCTATCTCGTAGTCTCTCAAAATATCAGGCAATTGAGGGAACCCTGAGAGTTTTAGCATGATTTTCTATGAATGTTGATGGATTCTGAGGCTCCCCCGAATCCAAAGAGTAGAATTCTCCTCATTCCTAAGTATGGTTTGGAAAGCATCTCGCCATCTTACATGATTAATGACAAAGGAGGCAAATTCCCTCAGCTGAATATCCCCTAGAATAGGTAAAGGATTAGATGGAAAGTCAATGTAGCAGGCCCTGTCATGTAAATACAATTCACATAACAAATGTTGGTCCTCAAAGTCACTTTTCAGAAAAGTCTCCAAAAACTGAGTAGCTGTTGCTAAATCAAATGATCTCCCATCCTTGAGAGCTCTTAGTTGGAATAAGGTTGTCTGCTCATGGAGAAAAACAGGGTAAGAGGGGGATGGAGCCCTACAACTCAACAATTCTATGGAGAGAGTGTACATTTTGTCTTTTTCTTATTGCAAGGACTTAAGTTTCTTTAATCCTTCCAATTTTTCTTGAAGTTTCTTCCACTGGATTTTCTGGAAGAATAACTCCTCAGCCCACTTTTCTCTCAATCCCTTAATGACAGTCCTATGCTCTTGGAGAGAGATCATACCTGTTTTGAACTGTTCAATCCACTTGAGCCATTTATCCAACTCGAGATTTAACCAGAGAACCTTCTTCTGCAGCCATTGAATATTTCTGTCTTCTACCTCCTTCTCATCATCAAAATCCAAATAAATGACTTCCTTATCTTCCCTTGGTACTATGACAGTTTCATCCTCTAGTGGGGTTGCAGTGGTCTGTGCATGTAATGCAGTCTCAGCCATGGGTTTTAGGGATGTTGGTTCTTGTGTAGCAACATTCTCTATTTCCATAATCTCCTCAGCTTCCTCAATCTGTGTTACAGTCTTAGTCACTATTCTTAGGACTGTTGGTTCTTGTGTAGTAGCATCCTCCTTTTCCATTTCGATCTCAGCCATCTCAATTTGTGTTGCCACTGTAGCAAATGATTTTGGAAACACTGGTTCTTGTGTAACAGTGTTTTCCTCCTGGCCCTTGATATTAGATGTTTCTATCTAACTTGCAGCTTCACTAAACATTTTCAAGGGTACTGGTTCTTGTGTAGCAGGCCCCTATTTCTCAATTTCTTTGAGCTACTGAGATTGTTTCTGGTTTATATCAGATTGTTCCGACTTTTGAGACTGATCCTGAAGAAGCTCAGTATCCCTTGATGGCTGGGACTATACTGTCTCATCCCCTAAATTCAAATCAAGGATCTCTTCAATTCTTGGATCATTTTCCTCTATCAACTCGATTCTTGGCATTCCTTCTTCCACCTCTTCTATCTGTACATGATTTTGTGATGAAAGTCCCAACACAACAACTCTGTGTCTTGCTGCAGAAAATATATCTCCACACTCTGGACAAACAGTCTCCCCATAATCCTCATTTTCAAATGCAAAAGATGGATTTTCCAACAAATTTGCAGCATTTGCTAAAGTGTTCAAATTTTTCTCAGCTTGTTTTCCAGCTACTCCCTTCCATCTCTCCAGCTCATTTCGCAATATCTGCACCTCTTCTTTTAATAGTTTATTTTCAAGCAAGAGATTTTCAATTTGGGGTTCTTCTCTAGGAGGTTCCTGCATAGCAGTAGATGACTTAGGGTTCAAAATGGGAATCTCTAAATCTATTCCTGTCATAGGTATTTCCTCCACCCAAGATGGTTCCCTATTTTCTCTGACTGCTCCCGCTGTCTCTGCTACTTCTGCTGTCTCTGCTAGGGGTGATTCAATATTACCCTCAATTGTATCCATTGTCTCTACTTCTTCTGTTGTTTTTGCTATTGCAGCTGCTTCTTTTGCTGCTGCTGATCGAGTCCTTCTTCTCACCATTCCCACTGGGTGTTCCTCCATGCCTACTGCTACTGGTGCTTTATCAGTCCTGATTTTCCTTTTCTTTGTTGCAGTAGGTGCCTGGATCCTATTTCCTGATCTTACTCCTCATTTCTTTGACAGAGGGGTCCCTACCTTAGTTGTTTCTTCTTCAATAATAGTACCCCTTATTTCTGAATAGGATTCAACTTCCAAAACTTCCTCAATCCCTTCTTCTACTGTCTGATGTCCTTCCCTTTGAATTTCTGTTTCTGCAATTGCAGCTTCAACAACTGCTCCAGTTTCAACTTCTTTTAATTGAATATCTTCTTCTGCAGTTACAGACTCTACTCTTTCTTCCTCCTGCTCTAGTGTTTCCATCACAATTTCCCCTGCTATAGGGTTTTCTGTTACTGCTGCTTCTCATTTATTCACTTCCCCCTCATCATTGGTCTAGATTTCTATTGCTCCAGTCTCCCCCCCAACTGGATTTGAGGAACTCTGGTCCTCACTATCTTCACCAACACCCCCCACTTCTAATACAGGTTGTCTGATTGGCGCATCTCCAGCCAAAAATTGCTCCTAGGTTAAATTACGAATTCCAATGGCTCTTAGGACTAGTTACTTAATTAAGCCATGATTAGTAAGGGAGGAAACTGGATGCTGGGTGGTTCTTGCATATCCAGCCATGGTTTGTAAGGCTTTAAGAAAACAGAATGGTATATTTACTAAATTACCATGGCGCAAATGAGACAGTAAGGGAAGTTCAGAAAAGGAAACAACTTGGTACCTACCTCCACAAGAAATATATCTTTTCACAAAAATTGCTACTTGATTCCAGGGTGGTGGTAAGAAATCTAGTTCCAGCCCACGGTGCTTTGGAATAACCTGCTCTCCAACTGACAAAAAATCCCTCATCGCATTTGCATTATGTTTTTTCCATCCAAATAACCTTTTTCAAATCATGGGTAAACCAGTAACCTCAGCTATGATTTCTTCTATGGCATCCATGCGCAGTTCTCTCACCTCAGAGTGAGTATCATTCAGGTTGAGGGAAACTATAATGCGGTTTCTGTGTGAAACCCATTCAAGTGTTCAAAATATGGCATCCATCCTGCTGTTATAAAAATATTAAGAACCTCTGCATTGGCATGTACAGCGTTTGTATTTACTGGTTCATGTCTGATTGGATTTCCCATTTTAACCTCTCCTCAAGGTTCAGAATTCAACAATTTTCGGTTTAGAAGTGGAGAGTTGCAGCTTACGAACATGCAAAGGGTCATTGGGGTTCAGAAAAAATCAGGTTTCAGGCCAGTTTGTGCTAGTATGAACGTTCTATGGAAGCGATGAGGTTGGCTGATAGGAGTAACAGGTGCAAAATCGGGTAAGGTGACGGAAAAATAATCACAATTATGACCTTAACATAATCCTTAAAGTGTGATTCGCATGGGTTCATTAATCGAGGGTTGTGACAAGACATAATCGTTATTACCGTATTAATTCTCTGCCAAATCATGTAAAAGATAGGATCCGTACCTTGCATTTTATGAGTTTGATCCATGGATTAATCATTGCAGCTGGCCGTCGTCCTTGCGAGTATAAATGCACATGTGCCGAAGTGACGTGGACACTACCACCCGGGCTGACAACTACTCAAGGAATCCAAAATTTCCTTCGTGGTGGATCATAATTGGACCTTGTGGAGCAAGTGCCGAAACTGATGCCTAGTCACATCATTATTGGCATCATTAATCAGAGAGCAGAAAAACTGGCGGAGTATCAGCTGTGAAATATAGCAGAAAAAGCAAAAAATGGTAGAGTCATAGCTGTACGGAAGGAGTGAGAATGAAGTGGAAAGAGCAGAATAGCGGCTGCTAAGTTTAGCAGAATAAAACAAGGATAGCGGAGTTGCAGATGCTGGAAAGGAGTAACATGAGGCGGAAATGGTGGAGTCGCAGCTGCGGAAATTGGCCAAATGAGTAAAAGTGGCGGAGTCTCCGCTATGGAAAAGTGAAGCAAAGGAGAAGTGGCAGAATCGCAGCTACGAAATTTGGAAGAATGGGCAAATGTGGCGGAGTCACAGCTATGAAATTTGAAAGATAAACAGAAATAGCGAAGTCGCAGCTGCGGAAATTGGTAGAATGGGAAAATGTGGCGGAGTCACAACTGCGTCAGACTGTAGTATAAGTAAATTTTATCTGTGGAAGACTACGAATTATCCATCTTTTTCAAAGAGATTTATTAGATCAGGAACAAGTCTAGGGTGTCTGCAGTCGTCTGGCCCAGTCATGGCTGTTGCTCCTCCAATAAGTCCCTGCACACAGTTCTTCAAAACAAACCGATCAAGTGCAAGAAAAATTAAAATTAGATAAAATACAGAATGAAAGAAAAACTGATTATTTATGTACAAAAATATGTGTGGAAACTGCAACTTTTAGGAATTAACAGGGTTTAAAAATCCTTGTCCTGACGTTAACTGATACTCTGGATCAGCTGTGACCTGTGAAATAAAATCCTCCCTTGAGATCGTCCTGTGATACAGTCGCAGCCGATGACCATTTGCGAATAATGGTACTTTGTTCTCGTCAATGGTGATCAACCGGACTATTCCATTATCAAATACCCGATCTATCTGATAGGGTCCCAACCAACGGGTACGCAATTTTCCTTTAAAGTCCCTCTTAAATCGTGAATCATATAACAGGGCCCAGTCTCCTTCCTGGAAGACTCTTTTATTTATAAATCTGTCATGCCATCTAGAGCGTTTCTGTTGGATTAAAGCTATATGATGCACTGCAGCTGTGCGCTTCTCATCCAATTCATTGAGTTGATTTAGTCGATTCCTTTGTGCCTCTGATAAATCCAGATTTGCTTCAACAGTTGTTTTTAAAGTTCTAATTTCAAATTCAATTGGGAAAACAACGTTTTTGCTATATACTAACTCATATGGGGAAAAAATAGTGGTGTTACTCCAAGTGGTACGATCGGCCCACAGTTCCTCTGGAAGTCTTTCAGCCCAATCTTTACGATGGCTCTTCACTATTTTTGTCAAAATAGCCTCAATAACCTTGTTTGTGCTCTCCACCTACCCATTGGCCTATGGATGATAAGGTGAGGTTATTATGTACTGAATATGAAATTTCTGTAGCAGTGATTCCATCTTGTGAGATACAAATTGTGGTCCACCATCTGTAATGATCTCCTTAGGTACTCCAAACCGAGTAAAAATCTCTTCATACATGAAATCAATCACAGCCTGATCATTGGCCTTGACCAAGGCTATAGCTTCTACCCATTTAGTCATGTAATCTGTGCAAAACAGGATATGAACTTTTTTCTTTGAGGGAGGGTTGATAGGCCCTACAAAATCTAGAGCCCACCTATCAAACGGTTCAACCACAAGCTGTGGCTGTAAAGGAATCTCATCTAATATATTAGGTTGGCCCATCCTTTGGTAGCTATCACATGCCTGAACATACTTCTTCTCATCTCTGAACAATGTAGGCCAAAAATAGCCCATTCTCAAAACTTTATGACCTATCCTCTTGTCAGCAAAATGTCCCCCACAGGGCTCATCATGGGAAGCTTTAAGAATGCTGAAGATTTCATCTTCTCTAACACATATTCTAATTTCTAAATCAAGCCCTTTGTAGAAAAGATGTCCATCAATCCAGCAGTACCTAGCACTCTGTTGTATGATCTTCCTTCTTTCTCTCTTTGACAGATGTGCTGGAAGCTTACCTTCCTGCTGTCCCAAAACTGCTCCAATAGCAGTGTCTGAAGCATCTGAAGAAATGTGAAAACGCAGAGCCCAATTGGGTCCTCGTAAGATGGGTGTTGTAGACAGCTTCTTATTTAGCTCATTAAATATTGTTTAGCATGCATCATTCCAGACAAACTGTGCATCCTTCATCAACAAAGTGATCAAAGGAGAAGCTATCTTGGAAAAATTTTCTATAAATCTTTTATAATAGCCAGCATGACCCAAGAAGCTACGTACATCCTTCTATGTCCTAGGAGTTGGTATGTTTTCAATTACCTTGATTTTGGATGGATCTACCTGGATACCATTAGAAGAGATGAAGTGCCCCAGCACTATGCCTTCACTCATCATCATGTGGCACTCTTCAGTGCTCAAAGAGAGCTGGCTTTGTTCACAGCGTTTCAAGACCTTTTCTAAGTTCTTCAGTGCTTCTTCATAAATGTCACCATATGGAGTAAAGTCATCCATAAAAATTTCCATGCAATCATTCACCATTTCTGAAAAGATTCGAATCACTGCTCTCTAAAATGTAGCTGGTGCATTGCACAACCCAAAAGGAAGTACTCGGTATGAAAAAGTCCCCCAAGGACAGGTGAAAGTGGTTTTGTATTGATCTTCTGGAGCAATCTGAATCTGGTTATAGCCACTAAAGCCATCCAAAAAAGAGAAATACTTCTTCCCAGACAAGGTATCAAGGACCTGATCAATGAAAGGTAAGGGGAAATGGTCTTTCTGCGTTGCCTTGTTCAATTCTCTGTAATCCACGCAGACCCTCCATTTCCCATTCTTCTTTGGCACGATCACAAGTGGAGAAACCCACTCACTGTCTGAAATTGGGTATATAAATCCTGCTTCCAAATTTTTTTGGATTTCCTCCTTCACTATGTCCCTTAGGTTCGGGTTCATCCTTCTTTAGGGTTGACATACAGGCCTGGAGTCGCTCTTAATATAGATGTGATGAGTGCACAGATGAGAAGGAATTCCTTTCATGTCTATGTACTCCCAAGCAAAAGCTCCCCTACGCTATTTCAGCAGAGTGACTAGTTGTTCTAGCTCATTAGGTGCTAGAGTGGGATTGATATTCAATGTTTTTCCTGGCCCAATTTCTACTGGAGCACTCTTCGAATTCTTAAGTACCGGAATTACGCTGTCATCACCAATCAGAGTTTCTTCTGTAAGATTTTCTTGTTCTGTTGCAGCTAAAGTACTGTCCAAGATCTGATAGACATTCTTATTGACTGACATTGGCTCACTGATGAAACTATTGATGGCATCATCCTCTGTTTCATCGTTAAATGTCAAGGCTCTCCCTATGGTGAATAGTGGCTGTGTGCCGTCTTCCTCCTCCAAATCTGCCCATAATGGAGTATCAGCTTCTGTGCTTGGTCGAGCTGGAGGGTACAGGGTTAGATTCTTGATCTCAGTCCCATCCGAGATGGTCATATAACCTGACCGACAGCTGATACATGCATCAGCTGTGGCCAACCACGGTCTTCCCAATATCAATGGGTGTCCCCCCAACTGGGATTTTGGTTGTAACACCAAGAAATCCACAGGGTATTCTCACGAGTCAACTGATATTATGAGGTCATCTATGATTACTTCAAGCTTGATCGTTGATCTATCAGCAAGTTCCAAAATAGTAGGGGTTGGCCGAAGATTAATGAGTCCCAATTTCTTCACAGTTTCTATGGTCATAACGTTAATAGCTGCGCCCAAATCCACCAAGACATTTGGAATTTGTGTGTTCCCTATGTGCACTGTAATAGTTGAGTTCCCAGGGTCATCATACTTTACCTCAAGGGCCTTTCCCATTATTAATTCTGAAATTTTTTCTAGCACGTGAACCGTGGGAGGATCCTTGGACCTTCTCCCTGGTTTCTTGACACACAAATCTTTAACTGTCTTAGCATAAATGGGCACATCATGAAGGGCCTGTAGCAGTGGAATTTTAACATATAAATTTTTCAACTCTCCCACGAGATCAAATCGAGGTTGTTCCACTGTTTTCTATAGCTGCAATCATTTAGGATATGGTGGTTCTCTATTCAACTGTGTAGGCTGTGACAGATCGTGTGTTGCTTCCTGAGTTTCAGTTGCTGCTTCAGTAGGAGTATCAGTATCCTCGATAATGGGGCTTGATGAATAGTGTTGATTTACTCCAGTTCCAATCACTGGGGATGGCACATCCTCAGTGATAATAGGCTCCAACACCTTTCCTGATCGTAGTTGTATATCATTGCAGGGAATCTGAGTGATGGAATATGCAGGCATGTTGGCAGTCTCAAATTGGTGGACTGCTTTATTGTTTGGGTTCGGTTTAGGTTGTGCAGGTAGCTGTGGTCGAAGTGGTGCATTCATGGGTGCGGCATTGTTCTAGAAAGGGAGCTGTGGTTGCTGATACTGTTGATGTTGATACTGTTGAGGAGGGTACTGTTGATACTGAGTTTGGTGATGGGGAAAGTTATTTCCTTGGTAAGAGTTTCTCCAGTTGGAATTCCAAGGAGCTTGGTTTGACTCCTGTGGCCATGGTGTCCATGAATTAGGATTTTGCATTGGGTTCTGAGATGGAGGCCACTGGATGTTGGAATAATGTGAAGGGAATTGTGTATTCATATTATGCATGTTGTTCATTCCATTCATATTATGCAGGAAAAATGCTGGATCTGGATTCATACCTTGGTTTCTAGGCTGCCATGGTTTCTTCTGTGCCATAAAGTATGCTAGCTCTACATCCAGAATAGATGCCTGCAGGATTGCTTTAACCTTAGGTAATGAAGTACACTCCTTAGTATCATGCTCGAATTCACATATCCTACATACCTCTGCTTTGTCCAACGGGCACTCTTTCAATGGATGCTTCTTTCTACATTTAGGACAGAATACTCCAAGTGTAAGATCTTCTACCACTTGTTTATGTTTTTTCCTCATGGCATCCAGCTCTGAGAAGAGGGAGCTCATCATGTCTGTTTTAAAGTTTCCTAGTAGGTTGCCTATTTATGCTCGAGTGGCACCTCTACTAGATGACTTCTGAGTCCTAGTAAAGACATCCTGGTCTCGGTCTTTGTCTCGTTTGCTAGTTCTGGAAGATCCCCTGGAGTACCTTTGACATAATTCAATAATCTTCTCAAAAGGTTCCTTCAAGATATACCCTTTTCCCAACAGATTCAACATATCAAGGCAATCTTCTCTAATTCCTCTTAGAAAGATGATATTGAGCACATCCTTTCCAATCTCAGCATGACCAGATCTTTGCAAATTGTACAACAATCTCTCCACAAAGTCTTCCAAACTCTCTTCATCCTTGTAAACCATTTTGAACAGCTCTTCCTTTCTATCTCTAGTTCTGCAATATTCTTGATATTTAGAAAGGAAGGTGTTCTTCATTTGGTCACAAGTAGTAATGGTCTCATGACCCAAACTCATAAACCAGCGCAGAGCATTTCCTTTCAAGGTGGCTGGGAATAGCTTCAACTTCTGAGCACTAGAGGTGTAATCATAGTTGTGACAGAGGATGTCAAACTCAAAAAAAACTCATCAGGATCCTCAGAGGACTTACCATGAAAATTAGGGAGCACTAATGGTGAGATATTCTTCATAGGGGCTGCTCTAGGTGTCTGAAGGATAGGGAATTCTAATGTAGCCATAGTATTACCAGGATGATTATTTTCTCCTTCTTCCTCCCGGCAATCCTCATGCTCGTTCTCACCCTCCTGTTCTCTACCAGCCATGGTTCTAGTCCAAAATTCAACAGTTTCCTTTATGCGTTCTTCCTCTGCTTTAGCTTCTTCTTCTTTTATCCTCTCTTCTCTTTGCCTTCTTTCTTCCTTTTCTATTCTGCAAGTCTCCAACCACACCTCTTTAGTAACTCTGGTTTCGTCAATGTGATAAATCTCCTCTCTATCTGGTGCCCCTACAACACTTTCCTTAACTTCAGGAGGTTTACTTTCTACAATAGGAGTTGAAGGTCCCGTTGTATTCTCCACTGTGGATGCTGAATGTTCAAGATTGGGAGGAACAGAATTTCCCCTGCCTGTAGAGTTCCGCGATGGTCTAGTGGAAGAATTCATCAATATATGTGTGTCTTCCCTAACCTGCATTACGACCTCGACCTCTTCCACCTACAATGTTAGTATTCAAAGGGGGTTCCCGATTTGTTTTTCTTGTATTCATGCATGCTGTAAAAAATTGAACTAAAATAATATCAAATGAAATCAACTACTAACTATGTCTATCTATTACCATCCCTGGCAATGGCGCCAAAATTCTGGTCACCCTATATGTCAGTTAATTAAAGCTAACACACATAATGGTCAATATAAATTGTCAAACCCATGAAGGTCTTTTATTTCAAAGGCAATAACCACAGTCTATGCATAAATAGATCAAGCAGTTGATTTGTTGAATGTAAATAATGATCCTACCTATGTGTCCATCCAACTCATTCCCTAAGAACACTAATCTAATTCATAGATCTAAGAATCCAAAAGAAAGCAACTTCCCTACAGAAATCAACCCAGCAAGTTAATGATCTAATGATGAAATGAAACTAGATTACTTTTGCAAGAAGTTAAATCCTATAATTATCAAACTACAACATTCAATCTTTACCAAAATGATCTATCCAGTAGCTACTGTAAATCTACCATTATTTGTCTAATCTATGAATGTAATTGAAGATACTACAACAACCAGAATTAAAACACAAGCTTGAACTCTAACTGATAATTACTTGGAAATCCTAGAAAGCATAAAAAATTAGAAGATAATTGGAATTGAGCTTGGCTGTCACAGCTGATTAAAACACACATGCAATTAAGTAAATTATCCTACACAGTCGACTGTCACACCACTCTGTTACAGCTATTCAAGATACAATTATAAACTACCAAAAAGGAAAGCTAAACTCTGTTACAGCTACCAATAATGTTTGCAATCATTCCACACCACACAACAGAAGTAAAACTAAACTACTATACCTACTTAAACTGGTTATCTCTGTGAGAAGGTGGGCCCTGGCCTTCTAACAGATACGCCGAGAGTCACAGCAAATTAAGACACAGAAATGAAGAACTCTGCTCTCATATTATTGATGGAATATCATGAGTCTCAATGCTCTGTTACAGCTTACACAAGTAATAATTGTCCAACCCCAAGCTACAAGAGCCTTCTGGAATTTATACAAAGGAAATAAAGTTTTAGATCCACTAAAATCGCGCAACAATGAATATCTATGATCTTCATGCTGCGGAGTTACAACTAATTGTTACAGCATATTAAACAGGGTCCTATAATTGTGAAGGAGGTTGTTTCTTTGATCATTAATGGGTCAACAGACTCATCAGCTGGAATGCCACCTATCTGTCGCAGCTAGGCCCTGCTTCAGTAGAATCTGTTACAGTGGGGATCTGATACAGCTTGCGTGGAGGATGAACTGTTCCTTGGATCATTAATGGGTCAACAGACTCAACAGCTGGAATGCCACCTGTCTGTCGCAGCTAGGCCCTGCTTCAGTAGAATCTGTTACAGTGGGGATCTGATACAGCTTTCGTGGAGGATGCGCTCTTCCTTGGAGTAGGAGGAGCCGGTGCTTGAAGAGTAGCAACTGGTGCTACTGGGATGATACACTTGCGCTTTAGACCTTGGCTAAATGAAATCACACAGATCAGTATAAACCAAGGACTAAAATCCATAATCTTTTAACAATCTTAGGCATAAAACAACTAAAGTAATAAAAAATTATACCTGTCAATATCATTGATTGATTTGGAAAAGACATGGATATAGCTCCTGAAAGTAGGATGGAATCAGGGAAAAATGATATAATAAAGGTGGCCAAAAAGGGGCATTTCCTAAACCCAACAGGAGGCATAGGGTATTGAATTGACTCCATGCTGCAAATCGAAAGCCAAAAGGCTTATAATCAAGGGTCTGTTTTCCAGAAATTCTCGCCTCAATCAAAGCATGGCTGAGATAAAAGCAAGACGTTCAAATCATGAAAAGTGTTCAAAACTCAGCTCGAGCTAGGTACTTCTCCGTCCGTGATTCTTGATAAATCAATAAAATCTCTCGTTCACACAAAAGGACATTATGGATTGAAGAACCAAAATCAAAGATCATAATTCTAAGGAAAATATTTCTGGAAGGCTCAAACAGCAAAAAGCTGTCAAATTCGCAAACATCCAAAAGGATGCATGCAGCATGGGAATGAGGAACAAGAGCAATAGTGTCTACGAGATGTTGTTACAATCCTGTGGAGTCTGACGACAGTGGTCATCTGAAGGATGAATCTTCTAAAATGAACCTTGTTTTTTGACCCTTGGAAAGTTTTAAGGATGTCTTTATCAAAGCTCCCCTGTCCCAATGACCAACGGATAAAGCGACTACTTCCTTCACCGAGATTCGAACACTCAAGTCGAATGCTACACATAAGGTGAACATCTTATAAAAGAATCCTTCCGGTGAACGAGAGAGTTTTTCATAGATCTGTGTTCGCCAGCGATTCGCCAATTGTTGTTGATACAACACCCCTCCCCAAAATTTTGAAGATATTTGGGGCCCCTCCTTTCAATACTTTTGTAGCAGGTTTTTTCCTTTGTCTCTCAAGTTTATTTCTTTCTCTCAATTGGTAGAATTTCATCACCTGCGTCCGAAAGAGTTTTCTCATTGATTTTTCTGAGGCAAAAGCAGTCTTTTCTCTTCAGCGCGAATTATTAGTCTTAATTCACCTGATGTAGCGCGAGTTTTATCCTTAAGTCCTCCGCCGCTTTGGTGCACCTCCAAAAGACAAGTTCCTCGCTCGGCGCAAACTCTAACCATACGTCCTCCGCCTAATGCATACTTTGGCTCTAACTTAGCCGCCCCTTTTTGACAAGTCTCAAGTCTTTTATCCAACGCACATTTTTAACAATAAGCCAGCCATCGTTAGCTCAAGTGATAACCATTCCTCGGCCATCGAAGGCGCAAGACCTATCCTTATATTCCCCACCTTGGAGTTGCGTTTCAACTTCTCAGAAGAATTAAGAGCTGGCGCATCTCTCTCAGCGCAATTCATGATAATAGAATCGGTGCCACCGACGCAGAAGCTATATTTATCCCTCCCACTTTCAAAGTTGCGCTTTGTCTTTCTCGATAGCCCAAGTTTGGTGCAGTTTTATGAGAGCAACAATAATGATAGGATCGTCGCTTGAGCACAAGGTTTAATTTTGAATTTGTGCTTCGCACACAGTGCAAAAGATTACGCTCGCCGCCTTAGTGCAAAAGTTAAACCGATACTCAGTGCTTGGTGTGAAAAGATCTCCTCGATCCTTGTGCACCAATGGAGTTGGTAGGGTCTTTAATAGGGCCATGTGCCATTTTTAATGGCAGAGTTCTCAAGCCCCGTGCTTCATAACCCCACCAGCTTTGGACGTACATGACATTAATTGCCACCCTATTTAAACGTATCCAAGAATTTTTGGCACTAACCGTATCATTTGCACTCGCTGCTTAGGACTCACATTTCGAAAGTTGCTCATTCGTTGAACACCTGCGGAGGCTGTCACCTATTTCAGAATGGACACCAGTCTTCGAGAAACCTGCCAGTTTGACAGGTAGGCTCTTCTCCCTATTCCTCTCATTGTTTCCAAGGTTTTTTACCCGGTTAAATAGAGCGTTTGCTGTCTTTCACGCTCTGTAAAGAGCTCCTGAGAACATAGCCTAGGCTCTCACCCTCTTACTCTAAAACAATGAGGATACGAAGCCGCTGCATGCAAACTAGGGCATGGATGGCCCTATCTCATAGGCGCATGAGGCTTTTCCCTCTGTTGCATTTTTGGCATCCCAGGTTTTCCTCACATATCTCTCATTCCAAGCTCAAGCCCAACTTCCCCACACCCCTAAGTGACAAACTCATTTGCCAAGTGAAACCCATGTCTCCCCACAGCCACATTTGAAAGTTGTTCTATATTTTTTTTGGATGCGTGGTAACTTGTTTTTGTTTAATTTCTCTTCCATGGGTAGGTTTCTATTTCCTAGAAAGTTTGAACGGCTTGCGCTGCTATGGCCATGAAGTGTGTGGTCTGAACTAGCGTTAAAAGGATGGCTTAGGTCACTTGGTCATTCGTCTAATCCCCAGTATGGACACCAAAGCTAAACGAAATATTTGTCCTTTCACGCCCAGGGTGCGTAAAGCTCGCACTCGGCCGAAACCAACTTGAGATATGTTTAAAACAGCTTACCGAGCCAGCATGGAAACTCGATAACCAAGCCCAGATGTTTAACCAACAAAAGGCTAGCAACTATGTAGTTTTTCCTATCTCTGCGCAAACTCCACTATCAAATGCCGGCGCATAAAATTCATTTAGGCATTGGCACACGAAAATTACCACAGATTATGTTTAGGCCTTAGCACAAAAATAACGTTTAGGCGCTGGCGCAGAAATAATGTTAGGATGGCGCATGTACAATTTCAGCTATAACGCATAATATAACTTTGGCTGGCGCATGTTAAGATTTAGGCCTTGGCGCATAAATAATTTTTGGTGCTGGCACAGAAATTGTCTTTAAAGTTGCTCATCCCTACATTTGTCGTTGCGCCTTTATCATTCCGATGCCTTCTCCCCAGTAATTTTGTGTGGAAATTTAGAAGCCCTTGTGCGCTATTTCAATTTGTCTGATTTATGAAATAACAGTAGTTTGTGTAGCTTGTTGACACTTGCTTCTAATTTTTCACATATGCTTCATCTACAAATTGATAGCTGAAATTGTGATGTATTTGATTATCTTTGAAACAAATCCCATGTTATGATATTCTCTTGACATGACTATTGCACATGCTTAAAAAATCATCTCACTAAAGCCAACTCTGTCAATTTTTCTAGCACTTTGCATTTAATAATTGGCTGAACATATGCATGCTCCTTATTGACATTACCTTGCTCACCGCAGGATTACCATGCATAGGAGGTCAACAAAGAAGAAGGAAGCGCAAAAAATAACCTCAGACTCAGATGTGGAAATCCTATTAGATACTTCTCTCGAGACGATGTTTACTGACACGCAAGCTACCACTGTTGTTTCCCCTGGGAGCTATGCCCCTGAATTTTAATGGGGAGATCTGTACAGGTTCATCATGGCTCAGGACAGTACCACAGCCTCCATAGAGGATGCTCTGGTATATGCAAACATCCGAAGGTCTTTCTTGCATAAGGCAACAACTCGTCCCGAATTGTTCCCTTGTTCCCAAGTTATTGGATGGCTAATTCCCCACATCCGGACCGACACGAGGCTCATGAATGATAAAAATGGTTTGAGCCTGGCATCTTTCACTCTTGAGCATGTCGCTGCTGCCTACAAATTTCCTACACACAGATCTTGTTTGGACGATGATTGGATAGCAAGACGTCAAATGGACCCCTTAGAATCTGCCCGGAAGATGACGATAAATGACAGGCATATTAAGAAGAGACAGAACAATGAGTATGAAAGCAGTCTCCTAAAGAGCCCTTACAGACTCATCGTGTTGATGTTGAGTCGACTCTTCGGCATGCCTAATGGCAGTGTGTTTAAGATCAGATGGGTGCCAGTGATGTTTCATATAGCCAAGAATGGCACCATCTTTAACTGGGATGATATAATTTCAGACAGTTTGGCCTCGTAGTTGGCAGCAGCCCAGGGAAGACTAACCCAAAAGAGAGCAGAGTTTTTCATGTCTTCATACTTGATTGAATGTCTGTTAAGCAAGCATACGTTCTCGAACTTGGGCTGCTCATGGAATTCAAAAGAGACAACCCTCTTCTTAGCTTATTAATGTACATGGGCAAGTAAATACACAAACCACTACAAAATGATTTGCAAGAGATTTATCATGCCATTGTACCAGCTTGTCTTCATATAAGAACCATACTGTATGTCAGAGAATGCAATGCCTATCATTGAAAAATTCGAGGACTATTATCACACCAATGAAGGCACATACATCAGGATGAGTGGAGGAACTCAAGCTCCATTTATGTTCCCTCAGTATGTTACAGATTTTGTAATTCACAAGGAGGCCGTAAGACAACTCTTCGGTACCGGCGCCATCAGTAAGATCCTTACAGACTGAAAGAAGAGCATGTATCCTCCCATGCCATTTACCATCGGAGCTTACAGCCTTCCGAGAGCAAGAGACGGAGAAAAATATGCTCAAGGCTTAGAAGTTTTCCATTTTGGCACAGTCCCTTTCAGAATGCATGACCCCAGCGGTATAGCCAATCAACATTGTATAGACCTCAAGGTTTCTTTTGAGTATGCTCATACTATGGACCGAAACGAGGAATTATTCAGGAGCGCCCACAACCTAACTGCGCTTGGTAAGCGTTACAAGAAGAAAGTTGCGAAAGATCCAAGCCCCAAACCCATTGGTTTGATCCAAAGGGAGCGGGAGGCATCTGCCTCACAATTAGAAGATCCATCAGGATTAGAGTAGGACCGAGTGCTCCAAGAGCAAGCTCTCAAGCAACAGCAGGACCAAGAAGAAGCAAGAATTCAAGGTGAGCTAACTGCCAAGCTTCAGCAAGAGGAGATTGCAAGGAAGCAACAGGAGCAAGCCTCTTAGTTGAAACAGTAGGAAGAGGCTTCCAGGATCCAGAAGGAAGAAGAAGATTGGGTGTTCCAAGAGCAAGCTTCCAAGCAGCAGCATGAGGAAGAAGAAGGCCCCTGAATGAAGAAGCAACTAGATTACAGACACAACAAGAAGAGTTAGCAGGAGAGAAGGAGAAAGAACAGACAAAGAATTCTCCTGAGCTGGAGCCATCTACTCCGACAGACATGGAGGTGGACCCCCCATTGATATACTCTCTAGAGACAACTTAGGAAGGGAGTTCCTCTTCAGGGAGCTTAGCGCTGACCCCATATAACCCTAGGAAGCAGCGCAAAGTAGCAGACCTGGATACTGTTTATTTCCATGAGCGGAAAAAGGGCCATTATTGATAGGAGGGTAAAGAAGATGGAAAGTGGGGTTGATGATGAATATGAATTATGGATAACAGAGAAAACATTGGTCTAAGGAACTGATGCCGACCCCACGTTCCAAGCCCCAATGCACTGTAGCATCAGCTAAGGAAACTAAAGCCAATATTGAGTTTTTCAAAGGTGAGATAAAGCATTACAGGGAGCAATGTTTTAAGATCAGAGATGATAGGAAGAGGGAAGTATTGGAAGCAAACAAATTAAAAGAGAAATACAATGAGTTGGTAGGAGAGCAGTTAATGCTAAATGCAGAAGTTCTCCAGCTTGAGAATGAAAAAAACACCTTAGAGATGCAATTGGCCATCTCTGAAGATGAACAAAAGAATTTGAAATCTCGCATAGCAGAATTAGAGGAGCTCGAGGCCAGTAGAGCTGAACAAGTTCACCTCGACAAACATGAGTATGAAGGGATGGTTAAAGAGAAGGAGCAATTATTGAGTCAACTTAAAGATGCAGCAGAGGAAAAGCATGATCTGCTCACCTTTCACAAGCAAGCATGTGATATGTTGATAAGAGCCCATCAGTTGCTAGCAGGGTATTTTTTAAGGGTTATAAAAGTATACTTAAGTATAGTATTCAAGGCGATTATTTTGGATTGGAGAAAACATATATATATATATATATATATATTGGTAGATGAATATTACATATGAAACATACGATTAACTACAGAAACTTGTAAATTTTGGCGAATATTATGTTAAAAAAACATATTTACTGTAAATATAGGCGATATTAGAGTCTAAAAATGAACAAATAGCGAATTTATTTTTTGAAAAAAAGCCCCAAAAATAGCCAATTGGCTAAATTTCGCCCCTAAAATTTCCCTGGTTGCTAGTACAGATCGCACATGAGATTTGTAGCTTGAAAGAAATGATTAATAAAATGTTAGTCATCGAAGGCGGAGCTTTGAGGAACAGGGATAGATTTTCCAAACATGTGGAGAAATTAAAACAACAGTTTAAATGGAGAAAAGGAAAGTCGGGTTTCCCCTCAAACTTGCGCGCCTCCACTGAAGATGAATATGACCTAGATGTGAGAATTCTGTATTTTAGTAAAGACTGTGGCGCTAGGCTAAGCACGGAGATTAAAAAAACTGTCCACAAGTGTCACTCTTTCTATTCTAAAATTAAAGAATCTTTTGGCAAGTGCCACTCAATCCTGCCGGAGACTATCTATGAATTCCTAACTCAAGAACAATGGCTGACTGAATTGCAAGGTGACTTGGACCAGGATTTGGAGTACATTAAAAAGATAGAAGTGACAACCCTCGAGGATATTCAACAGTTCGTTGCCTAGCCTACAATACATATCTATTTTTTAGAAGCAATTGCTCAAGAGGTAGCATCAGGAACATCACAGATCAAATCAGATCTGCGCAAGCATGAAATTACGGCAAAGGCGACAGTATCTATTCGAGGCAAGATTATAGTGAAAGAAATTAATCTTTGGGCCACTCATATACAAGGCGTAGATAATCAAGTGCCTGCAAGCAAGCCCATTGTTGGAGACGGATCAACAAATCAGCAGAAAGAAGCCAGCTGAAATCATAAGTCAATTTGTGTTATTTTCCTTATTTTGTAAATACTTTAAAGGGACAGCTGGATGTCATTTTGTCTCATATGAAAGGTGTCCCACGAATCTGGGAAATAGATAATTACACACCAAAATCCAAATTAGAAGCTTCTAGAATTAGGGTACACCTGTCAGCTCATGGAGCTTTTTGTAAAGTTATAAATAGAAGTTAAGAAGAGGAGTAGAGGGACTTTTTTGCAGGGAAAAAAATTTTCTTAGCTTGTACATTAGTATAGCCCCACAAGTCATAGAAATATTGGAATTCACAATTAAATAGCATGATATTTGATATAACATCATTATACTCATGATGTTCAAGACATCTCGTGCCCCTTGGAAATATAGGAATCCGGTTATCTCATAGCCAATCAACATGTGAAATAGTTCATCATTAACATGAAACATATATATAGCCATACCCAACTCTTTCAAGTGTTAATCCATATCACTAAAACGACATTTCCATATAATCATGTAAGTTCTTTTTGTAAACAACTAAATTAGCATTCCACATATGGATATTCTATATTCGATTTGCATGTTCAATATGAAGTAACGTATTCATTGCCATTAATGAATTAAATAGTAAATTCCATTTACCATACACACCTCAAGGGAGTCCACATGTCCACATAACAATCATCTTAATCAATCTATCTTTGTCAAACAGACAATAAGCAAATGCATTGCTGAGCTAATTTACATTAGATTTTTTAATTAATGACTGCCAAAATATGGGGCGTTACATACACCCACCCTTCAAGAAACTTTGTCCCAAAGTTATGGTCATTCACAATTTTAAGAAAAATCTCGATACCATATCTCTATTCCTTCCAACTAGAATACTTTAGCCATACTAGTCCCATGATCAACATGTCGATACTATATAATTTTACTTATTTTATCACAAGTGATGTGTTCTCATACTATATCTTATATACACAATTAATCTAACTTCATCAAGGTTTAGCAAGCGGATTTTATTCCCAGTTAGTTAACATACAATCATAACTTGTTGTTGTTTTCTATATGATTGTTCATAGGAAGACCTTGTCTCCCACATAACATTTCCTTAGGTTCAAGGTGTATTGTTATGATCATTTATCGATTCTTAGTTTTACTGATCTTATTTCTAATAAACACCAATTACTTTTTCATTAGTACATTTAATTATATCCAAACCTTAAGAGTATCTTGAATGGCGTATTACATAATTATTTGAATAGTGCCATGTCCATCGATTGAGTACACATTATCAATTAACACTTGTCGAAGGAGAATTATGACACATGAGTCTCATGTTCTGCACAAAATACTTACGGTTTCAATTTTAACGCATAGATCACCTCCATCCTTAATGTTATCACTTGTGGCGTAGTGGTAAGGGCGCTTGGGTTGCAAAAATAAGGTCACAAGTTCAAAAATTGTCACCTTCATTCTTAATGTAATCACTAAATTTTCCAATAGAGCATTTATTCATGCACATCATAAATCTTAACCTACTAGCTCTCTTACCTACTCACTAACTACTTCTCTAAACACAAAAGCCTATTACCATTTATGCTCATATTTCTTATCTAGTTCTCACTATAATTACACTGAAATTGACCACTATTATTCACACCACAGTTATCATTCACACACCTTTGCTTATTTGACTAAAATTTATATTAATTTTGTTCCACAATAAACTTATTCTCACTAGCACTAGCATTAATATATCACATTCTTCATATTTACATTTACATTATTATTTACGTAAGAATAACCCTATAACCTTTACCTTATTTATGGTACTTAATCTTTAGCATTAATTGTTTTATATAAAACACTTATCCTAAGTCTTCAACCTATTAAGAATCCCAAATTTACTTTACAGCTTATTTATTTCGAAGGGATACCTCTATATAATATAATATTTTACCACCCTACCTTGCATTCTGCTTATAATATACACTTATAATATCCCTTTATAATATCTGTTGTGTGGTAGTATAATTTAACCTACATATATTTTAAATTGATAAATTTAAAGATATGTTAGTGGAATTCATCATTTGAAATTTTAAATCGTAGTTCCATAGTTATTCTTAACGCGTAATTAGTGATTGGGATGGTTTTCTAAGACATTGTAAGGTAGGTGTGGGATGCTGAATCAAAGGATTATCTTTAATGAATATAAAATTGATAAATTTAAAGATATGTTAGTGCAATTCATCATTTAAAATTTTAAATCGTAGTTCCATCGTTATTCTTAATGCGTAATTAGTGATTGGGATGGTTTTTTAAGACATTGTAAAGTAGGTGTGGGATGCTGATTCAAAGGATTATCTTTAATGAATATAAAGCACTATGGTATTGGTTGAGCCGAAGCGATGAGGATTGAACCCTAAAATCCTTTCTGAGAATTATCCATGAATGCAATGCAGAGCATCCAGATATTTTTTATATTTAAAATGTCAAATATTGTAAGGACATAATTAATTAGAGTAAATTGGATTGATAAAATGGAATGACATTTTAAACTTGACTACAATTGAAGGAAGAAACAAGAATGATAATAAAACATGGATATAATATTCCTTCTGACTAGACATGAAATACGCACATTCACCCATAAATAACTTTCACATATTTTAACTTGGAAGTACATTGAGGTGCCTACAACATAGTCTTATTACAACTGGTTCAATATATTTACTAGACCTTGGATTACTATTTCATTAACTCTTGGTTGTCTCAGTGGGTTATAGTGTTAGATATGACTAATCCAAATCCGCGAACACCTTACCATGTCTTTACACTCTTTATGACCATCCTTGATTTAGTCAATGTAACTTAGATATATGTATGTGTATTTTACTTGTCCTATGTTGTATATAAAATTCACATATTAAATATGAATTAGTTCATCCCACCATTAGTCACAACTATGTATTCTCATTTATATTATTACATTAAATCCTTTACACATTTTTCTATCATATTCCTATATATTAAATTCTCCTAACTCCTTTTACATTATATGTATATATATTTTTTTGTTTGTATTTTTATAAACCTTGTTAACTTAACCATACTAGTGTTATCTCTCTCTCTTTTTGTTTTTATTTTTATTTTTATTTGCAATCATCCATTTAATCATCCATTTATTTCATAGAGAGTTATTATATACTTAATAATTTTATATATACATACATATCATATATTTATTAATTCACATGTTTATACTATGTTTTAACACTTTACTCTCTACTCCTAATATTCATCACTCAACTAAGGCTCCTAATCAACCTGAACCTCAGGTATGTTGGATAGTATCACATGAAAGTCATAAATACTCTTCCGGCTTGAAATCGTCTATTATGTATGCTTACCATTATATATATATATATATATATTATTACATGTTTGATTTAATATATATATATATATATATATATATATATATATATATTAACATATATAAATATATATATATGTCTCAACTGCAATATGTGTCAATACTCGTGAACGGACTCTCATGTATGAATTATAAATTTTATTGGTTGTTGAGGACCATTTCCAAGAAGTGATCCACCCATAGTGAATCTTCTCTCTTGAATGTTTCTTCATAATGAAGCATCTGTTTAAAGAATGGGTGTGCTTTCAAAAATTCTTACAAGGGTGAAGATCAAAACAATGATTTTTCACGTGGCCAAATCGATCACAGTGTTGGCACATCAAACTATGAACTTATGTGGATGAAGATGAACTTTCATTGAGGAATCCAATGCTCTGAATCTGGATGGACTTGGAGAAATAAGGAATGTGAACTATTACTTCCTTGTCATATCCAAGACTAGTTATGTGCTTTTTGTTGATGATCTCTTCCCATGGTTTGATGATGGGCTTGGAAAGAACAAGAAGACCCTCTATATCCATATATTCATCTTCATTTTCTTTCACTTCTTATGGGGTGCCACCGATTTGCTTATGTGCTTCTAAAGTGATATCATTCACTGTATGCTTCTAAACATAATCATGAAGAGAATTGTTCTGAAGAAGAACAAGTTCATTATTTTTTTCTTCTTATAAAATCTAGAATGCAAGCTCCAAAAACTCAATATTTTCTCGTGAATATTGTACACAGTGCCAAATGTGAGTGAGTGTATCCTTGTCGACCATGACAGTGTCGATAGAGGAAAATAGTAGAGTGTTCAGTAACTATACCAAACCATTTAATCTTGCTATTTGATTAAGGACTCGCTCAAATGGATAAGGGATTCCTACAACTCTGCCCTTTTATAGACAAGATTCAACAAAATCAAACTCAGAGAATGAAGGGTATAGATCTCAACCGAAAATGCACCCATTTACAGATAGCTTGACTCAAAATTTGCAAGTGAACTTATAATAAAATTCAATGTTTTCTAGAGATGATCCTCAAGTTAAAAAACAGAAATTGAAATCCTTACCTCTTTGTAATCACAAACATGCTGAAATCATGCCTCTTCAACTGCTATCTAGACTTGAATTCCCTGTTGTGATGTCAATGCCACCTACTTCTCAACAATTACAAGTGTAATAAAATGCAATTCGATGTCCTCAGGGCAGTTAATAAAAAACTAATAACAATGTCCAATCTCACCGCACATAGAAACAGTTAGAATCACATGCACCAATTCAAGAAGGAAATAGTATGCAGTAGTAGCTCCATGTCCAATGCTCTAATAGGAAGCTCAGTCCAAAATAATGATAGGCATCTCACTCTCTAGTACGTATCCTTTTAGAAGGTGAGAAAGAAGAGACGATACCAATGCGTAGTCAACTGTGGATGTCTAGAAATGTTTTTGGATTTGTTGTGAGATAAACTCTTTAAACAAGTACTGCACTACACCAATCTCCATCAAAATAACATTTAGAATGCGTTGCCTACGTAGGTCCATAACAGGTATGAGGTGGAAATTTAGCACACAGGTGCCACGCGATCTCCAACAATACCACGCGATCTAGAAATGTCGTCCTTGCACTCAAGGTTTTATGCCACCATTTGCATGTAGATTTTAAACCTCCACGGTTCAAATCGATCCCACAGGGAGATGTTTCAAGACCTTGAAAAAGTTAGATTAAGCAACAAAACGAGCATAAAAGAAATTTCTTCAGCCAATTGACAGTGCGTATAGCTTAAAATTGTGTGGATCAGATTGCACCAATAGATTACAATTTAAGAGGACATCTGCTCACTGGATGCAATTGCAGTTGCTTGTATAACTCTCGGAGTGGACGCACAACTCACTTGGGATGCCCACTTCACGAGGCTTGGGGTTTGTTTTCTTCATCAGTATGCATATCAATGCGGAGGGTTATACTTCGCCAAGAACAACATTGCATCATTCAAAATGAATCCAGATCGTGGGTTTCTCATAGAGAGGACTAGAAGAAACACATTTGTAACAACTCTTAGGAAGCATTAGGTATCTGTGCAAAATGAAGGAGGTGGCCGGATCATCATCCCTTCATGTAGCATTCACGTATCTGCAAACATTCATATCATATGGAAACAAAGAGCCATAGCTTCCGCAAGCCTGAGAACAACAGGCACTCTGATACCATTGTTAGGTGTCTCAAAAAGGCATACACAAAAATGACTAAAAACAAATCCAATAGACACCGGATTATACGAAAATGACTAAAAATAAAGTTAATACGCCAATAGACTTAGAATAAGCGTGAATGCATTTCATTAAGATGATGTGCATATAAATACAACAAAATATGACCCTTGGTTGAACATATTCCAAGGGGTTGCTTGGATTTTTGAAGGTGATTTTTCACCTTCACCTTCCTTTATGGATTAGTTTCCAACACCTATAAAATATTCCACCATGTGAAAACAAAGAATTGAAAACTAATCATGCAACTACATGAATAATTATTTTTTTTTATTTTAAGGTGAATGCACACATGCAAGTGATTAAGTGGATCCAACCAAAAACCAAGACTTTTATAAAGCCTACAAAGTCAACAAAAAGAAAGGTATGAAACTTGAAAGTTGCATACGTAATTTTGGACCTACATGATGTAGTCACCCCTATCCTCAGGGCAGTTAATAAACAACTAATAACAATGTCCAATCTCACCGCACATAGAAACAGTTAGAATCACATGCACCAGTTCAAGAAGGAAATAGTATCCAGTAGTAGCTCCATGTCCAATGCTCTAATAGGAAGCTCAGTCCAAAATAATGATAGGAAGCTCACTCTCTAGTACGTAGCCTTTTAGAAGGTGAGAAAGAAGAGACGATACCAATGCGTAGCCAACTGTGGATGTCTTCAAATGTGCGGTTCTTATTTTAGAATTTGGGGTGGACTAGAGCTTATGCTTTTCCAAGATTGCAAGAGGATGGCAATTCATGTAACTAGCATGAAGAACAAGTAACTTATTTGTGACATTTAGCTTGTGATCTATCTTTAAAAATATAAATATTTTCCCCAGATATTAACTCTTCTCTTAGGTTTCTATCTTGACATGTGCTAGGAAATGTGTTCTATTGTCAAAATTATTTTCCTTATCACGATGGTAGGCCATTCTTCACTAAAAATAGGAATATGTTTTCTAATAACGCAAATGGTATCCATCATGATTTGTAATTATATTCTTTCCTTGTACATATCAAAAGGAAAAGAAGATAGGAAAACATTAAACAAATTGAAAATTGTATTCCTCCTTTGCTTTATTAGTTGTTCATGCTTTGTTTTTTTTTACATTGTCAACTTGTTGAAAATTATATTGCTTCTTTGCTTTATTAGTTGTTCATGCTTTGTTTTTCTTTTTGTTTTACATTGTGAATTTGTTTTTTCTTTTGATTTTATGGATGGAATTGATTTTCATTTTCACAATTGTATTGGAGACTCATAGTGAATAATATTCCCAAATTCACTCTAGAAAGGCTTGTTATTATGTTGATTTACATGGATATTATTATTATGCTAATTTATTGATAAACATGGTAGCTATGGAAGTGTATTTAAACCATGTTCTGGATTTTTAGTGTTGTACCTCAATAATTTTAATGTTACAAAAGTGTTGTTTGGTTTCCAAAGTGTTCTTAATATTTCCCTTTTCTTCATCCCTAGGTAGGATCCTTTGTAACATTTTGTTCATATTCTACCTTTTCCATCAATTATCATGAATGTTGATATCTTCTCTTTTCATTTGTGGTTTGAAGAAGAAACCCTATGGACTTGGCTCTTGTTTGGAGGCCTAGATAATTTATCATGTTTGAACCTCCTATATTTAGTTCACAAATTTGTTATCTTGGTTAGTGAGTGTTAAAATTATATTTGACGCCCTTGATGAAATTAAATAAATTTGGAACAGACTCGTCCTCTTTGCAGAAATTGACAGTGGAATGAAGAGTTTGCCACAAGTATTTTACATCATCTCTTTTGTTCCTTGGGAAAAATGTGACTAATCGCATTTGTGCTACATAGAAACACGACTAGGGTCTATGGTTTCTACATGTGAGCCAAAAATCATGACCAATCTCTAATTTTGGTAAAAGAGAGGAATGGCAGTGCATACCAAAGATATACTCTTAGTTTTTTTTTTCATGGAGGATGCGTGTACAACACATGTTACATTCATTTATATCTCACCACCCTAACTAAACCTATAAATAATAGGCATGGTGTGAGGAGCAAGGGGATTCCAAGTGAAGGAATTGTTATGATGAAGGAATCTTGATGAACATGAGAAATCCAAGTGAAAGAATCCATATGCTAGAGAAATCTTGGTTGAGAATAACCATTCTTGGCCATAGCTTCTAGTTGCTGAGAGGTTGGATCTTATATGTAGGCCATAATCTTGCATCAGATTACTTTATTAGAGTAGGATCTAATACCAGTTCAATAGGAGGATCAATGCTAGTGGATAAGGAGAGGAATCAAGCTATAAAGAAGAAAGTACTACAAGTATAATCAAGAATACCATTTATTGTACTTTATTTTTTTAATCAATATAAATCTATTTTCCTTCCGACCACCAAAATTGTGTCATCTTCATATATTCAAATGTGCTTTTGGTTGGAGATATATAGCCTATATAGTAGATTAGTATATTCTTTTATGCATGTTAATTTCTTGGTTAACTATTTTGTAAGTGAATAATGAGAAAAGTTGTAATGTCCCTAAAACTGTAAATTTTAAATTTTTTTATGTATAGCTATTGTCGTCAATTTGGTCAAATGATTAGTAAATTAACTTCAGCACTGAAAGATAAATGGATGACTCAATGATGTAATGTAGATATAAATTTTTCCTTCTGTTTATAATTCTCTGCTTGGTTTATTTAAGGTACAAAGATTCATTTGTATTTCTGCGGAAGCGATGTTTTGGGCGGTGATTCTAATGATCCACATTGAGTTAATGGATATATTTTTGTTTTGTTGAAAAGCCTAAAATGTGCATACTTTAATATCTAATGGTTTACTCTTCTGTTTTAATAATAGATCTTCATTTAATACGGGGTCCTTTATAAATCTTTAAAGATCTTGAGGTGATGAAAATGGTGGCAAGGCCTGGCTTACTTAGCGTTTATGCTAAGGTCTACTTCTACTTTTGTTTTTGTAGGTATTTTAAGCTAATGCTACATAACGTTGTAATATTGTATAAGAACTTGGTACAAAGTTGAAATGTGATCAAAGCTTATGATAAGGAAATCGAACTCTAAGAGGACTATTGCTCTGCTATAGAGAGGGGCTAAACATTTCGATATTAGTGGGGTTTGGTTTGGAATTTAATGCAGCCATCGTTGTGCTATCTAGATGGAGTATGGTAAGGCTCAAGTGCCCAATTTGTTCTTTGCTGTAGTTCATTTCGTGTTTGTTGGGAGTGAGCTCTGTAGGGTTTATTCATTTGATAGTAAGAGAGCAGAGCTCTCTGATTTGCGAATGTGGTCATGAAAGCCAACATTGGCCATGAGTGTAGCTCAGGCATTCGCTCCACTTAAGTGATAGGGAAGAAAGAGCGTGTATCCAGAAGTTTAAGGTAACCTTGCTCCCTTTGAACTTTAATAAGTTTTTTGCTACTCAGTTTCAATTTGGGCAAGTCGTGACTAATGCTCACTTGTTTTCTTTGTGACAGGGTTTTGGTCGTTGGGGGTTTCAGGCTTGTCACGATGGGGTATTCGTAGCAATGATGACCACGAGTAATACTGGTCCACTGTGGCCATTTCTCCCCTCAAGCGAATGCTTAATCGAACTGGTTGTTTTGTTCACTATGTAGGAGATGGGAATGGTTTACACCTTTCAGGGTTTTGGAATGTATTTTAATGTTTCAGTTTGGGGATTTCGTGGGAAGACAAGACTTATGTATAAACTAGTTTCTTTTTTGTTAATGGAATAGAGAAGGCCCTAACGTGGCTCCCGTACACTTCAATTTATGGTTTTGGTGTTTGGAAAATTCTATTTATAATTAATATAAAGTCTGGTATTTGATCTCTGCCTAATTTGTGGATATATTCTAAATGAGTTTAAGCTACTGTGGGAAAACGTTGGCCTGTGTAACCTTTTAAATGAAGACATGGAATGTTTGAAGTAATCGAGACTTCAGGTTAATTGATATTTCTGTTGATTCTTCGTAGGGTGAATGACTAGCATAGCCCTATAACTAACGCTACTGGGAGTATACACTGTTTATGTATTGATGTCTTTTACCTTTCAGGATATTTATGCTTAAACTAGGGTTTTTACTAGTTCGTTGGGTGAAGACTGAGCGTGAAGCTCCTGTCTGCATTTGTAATTTAATGTGTTCTCAGTTTTTACTCTCGTCCTTTTAACTTATGCGTTTTGATCTGGAAATCAAATCTCTCTGTGGAATGAATGGTCTGAGTTTTGTTAAATTCTATTGATGGGAAAAGCCCTAATTGTTTGCGCATTGATTTGCTTATGCGTATGGGGATTAGAGCTTGGAATGTGATTTTTATTATAAAGAATGTGTATATGTTCAACCGAGAGCAGAGCTTCGATGTAATTTAAATTCTAATGTGTTCCCAGTTTGGGGAAAATGAAACATCTGTGAAAGAAATCGTGTTTCACCGTTTTTAGGGCTGGGAATGAATTTACTGTGTAATTTATTATCTCTATGTTTTGGTTGTAAGAAAGAAAAATGTCCCGAGTTAAAATCTTTGGGGAATGTTCTTATGCGATTTTTTATGGGCAGATCCCTTGCGTTAGAATCGCAGTCATCGTTTACCTTTCTCTATGGTTTAATGTTTATTATGAGTGGATGGAAATCCATACTGTAGCGTGGAACTTCATGTAATTCGTATATTTTAAATGTATTGTGTAGAGAACTCAATCCTGAGTCTCAATTTTTTTTTACGAGAATGTAAGTCTAGAAATGCGCCCTAAATGTAACAGCCTGTGTATGGTGACTTAAGAGAATGAATATGTGGTGGTTTATTTTATGTGTGATGTTTTACCTATGGTTAAATTTCTTTGTTGCGTTGATTTTGGTTGAAATGAGACTCTACACAATCTCTGCCAGAGATTGGTACGTTATTTAAATTAATATGTTAATTAAATGTTGGCACAGTAAGGGTTTGAAACTTAAAACATGAATTTAAACTTGAAATATAATTATTCTAACCTAGGGAGCCAATGCAATAGCCCTTGCTCCCAATGCATGGAGTTTAATCAGAAAGGACATTACAGTAATTGAATTTAAATCATAAACTTTCAGCTTGTAACATAAAAGTAATTCATACCTGAATTTGCAGCTGGGATCCTCTGCTTGCACAAGCCTGCACACCTCAAACACTAGTTAATGGAAACAATTATGTTTAGCTGACCTATAGGATGTAACCGAATGACTTTGGAACTACCACATTTCTCCCAACCATGATTCGGAACCGTTCCTAGTTCTGATCAGATCCCCCTAAGCTGGGTCCAACATGCAATAGGAAACTAGAGGACCTAGGGCAGACAGCTAATGATAATCCAATCTTGGAATAATTTCCTCTTTCAGTTCTGTGGGATATATTCTCTCTTGTTACCATAAAACAATGATAAAAAGATAGATTCCCTCTCTTTGGGAATTGTCCTAGGTTTTATAGGTGAACTTTTGAAAAATAACATTTGAGGATATTAATTTATTTAATATTAACTTAAGTTGAGTTTCAGTTTGAATTAATATATATATAATTCTGAAAAGTTTATTGAATTATAACTTCAGTTTGTCTAGAACTTTTTAACTTGTTCTCTTATAAATTTATTAAAGGAACTTGATATGATCTTTTAACATAATAATTATATTTTTGCTTATGAGTAATATATTTATTTATAAGTACTATCCTTTACTTATATTACTATCTTTATTTATAAGAAGTATCTTTTACTTATAATTAGTATCTTTCATATACATATATTTATGTATATCTTTTGTACATGAGTGAGGCTCTTTATACTTAATTACTTTAATTAAATCAAGTAGGTATATAGCATTATAAGTTTTGATGCTTTATTAATTAAGGTCCACTCTTTTGACAAAGCTTTGGTAGGTTTGGATGGTCGACTAGGTTATGTAGCTCTAGGGCCCTTTTGCATGTTGGATTGCCTCGTTTTCTGTGGTAGTTTCCTCCATCCTTGATGAGATGAATAATGAATCAATTAATCAAAATAAAATAAGTATTATGACTGGTGCTATTCAGAGCCTTCCTCAACTCAACACCTTCTTAAGTAAAGTAACCCCTAGTGCTATTCATAGCTTAGTCTCAACACTTTTAAATGGGCGTTATGCTAGTGCAATTCCAGAGCTCTTTTCTCAACACTAGTGCTAGGATGTATTTGTAAGATACACCTAGGGATACAATGGCCAAAGATCCAATGCTCCAGAGATTATGCTTAACGTCAAGTTTTGGAGTGCTCTAGGGCTTATGCCCAACACTCTATGTACATCGAGTCTTATGCCCAGTACACATAATAAAAGTCCTCTATGTACATCGGGGCTTATGACCAGTACATAGGTCATCTATGTGATCCAGTTTCCACGCTCAACACATTATAAAATTCAGTCATGCATATCAAAACCCTGCACAGTATATAACAAATATCATCTCAATATATTAGGGTTTGTACCCAAATCTCATAATAAAAAATCAATGAAATACTTTGGGGCTCTCTACTGAGTATATAACAATAAAATGCATCTGTCAGGGTCCATGCCCAAATATGTATGTCTATAACTAACGTACGTCATGTGCATCGGGGCTTAGGCCCAACATATATAATAAAAGTAAAACATGTGACTTGGGGATTATGCCCAGTATACCAAAATAAATCATATGTATCGGGGATTATGCCCAATATATGAAATCAATATAATAAAAAATATTCGGGATATTACATCCCTCCCCGCTTAGAAAAACACCGTCCCCGTTTTCTAGGGACTAGAAATGAAGTCATGAAATAAGGCAGGGTAAGCCTCCTTCATGGTGGTTTCATTTTCCCAAGTAGCCTCCTCTGGTCCGAAGTGCCTCCATTGTACTTTCAATTGGACGATAGTTTGTCTCCTAAGATGCACCTCCCTCTTGTCCAGAATGTGGAGGGGCTCTGGCATGAATTCCCCTTCGGGTTCTACTTGTAATAAGGACCAATCAATCACATGCTTAGTATCATAGACATATTTCTTTAATATAGATGCATGAAAAACATTATGAACTTTTATACGTGCTGGTAAAGCTAACTCATATGCTACTGGTCCTTTCTTGGCCAGTATCTCAAAGGGTCCACAAAATCTGGGGGCTAACTTTCCGCATCGCCCCAAGCTCAAAGAGATTCTCTTTGCCTTCACTTTTAAGAAGACATGTCCGCCGACTTGGTAATCCTTGTCTTTCCTTTTCTTATCCGCATAACTCTTCTTTCGGTCTTGTGCCTCTTTTAAGTTTTGTTGTACTTTAGTGACTAGCTGTTCCAAGTCCTTTAGTAAATCCAGACCCAGCATCAGTCTGTCTACCAGGCTATTCCAAGTCACCAGTGTCCTGCATTTTCTGCCATAGAGTACCTCGAATGGACTCATATTGGTAGAGGTATGGTACCCATTGTTGTATGCAAAATATGTGAGGTGTAGATAATCTTCCCATTTCATGGGTTTGTTCATAACATACATCCTAAGCATATCTTCAAGGATCTGGTTTACTCGTTCATTTTGTCTGTCGATCTACGAGTGGTAGGAGGTACTGAAATTTAACTGTGTCTCGATGCCGGAGAACAAGGATCTCCAGAAGTTACTAGTGAACTTTGTGTTTCGATCTGAAATGATTTCCTTGGGTATCCCATGCAATCAGAAGGTCTCTTTTAGGAAGATGTCCGTGATGTGGACATCTTTGTAAGTGGACTTCACCAGTATGAAATGTGTTTCTTTAGATAACTTGTCTACTACTACAAAGATGGAATCGTTCTGTTTCTTACTCTTGGGTAAGCCTGTGATGAAATCCATACTGATGACCTCCCATTTCCACTCCGGAATGGTTAGCGGTTGTAGTAATCCTGAAGGGTGTTGGTGTTCTTCCTTTACTAGTTGGCACTCCTGGCACTTAGTGATGAATAGTGCTATGTCGGATTTCAATTTAGGCTAGAAAAAGTGTTTCTTTACCACTAATATCATCTTCTGATATCCCAGATGTCGTGAGTAGGGTTTCTGATGGAATTATGTGAGAATGTTAGGTCTAATGTCTATGTTTTCTAGAACATAAAGTCTCTCCTTTGACCATAACAATCCTGACTCGTCTATCTTATATTCCTTTTGTTGTTGGAATAACCTATCCTCCTGAATATTTTTTAGGATCTCGACATAGAATCAGTAATTCCTACATGTTTTTCTAATCCTGTCTTGCAAGTCTGATTCAGTCTGACTTACTGTCACCTCATATAGCATATGATCCTGTCAACCTAAAGCATGAACGATCTTTTTCTCCTTTCCTTTTATGTGTTTTAGCTCAAAGTGGTACTCGCTAAGGAAGGCTAACCACCTGGATTTCCTAGCATTTAGGTCAGGTTGGTCAAATAAGTAATTCAAACTCATGTTGTCTGTCTTCAATAAGAACTTCTTTCCCATAACGTAATGCCTCCACATCTTTAAGGTGTGGATGATGGAAGCTAGTTCAAGATCATGCGTGGGGTAGTTCTATTCGTGTTCCTTCAACTTTCTTGACTCATAGAAGATGGTGAAGTCATTCCGCATAAGGACTCCACCGAGTCCTTCTTTGTTTGCATTTGTGTAAACAACGAAGTCCCCATCGAGATCCACAATTCGTAAGATAGGTGTGCTAGTCAAAAGTTGTCTTAGTTTCTGGAAGCTTTCTTCGGACTTGGTTGTCCAAAGGAACTTGTTTTCCTTTTTCTACAAGGCGGTCATAGGACAAGCAATCTGCGAGAAGTTCTCAATGAACTTTCATTAGTATCCGGCTAAACCTAAGAATGATATTATATCGGTCACGCAAGTGGGTGTAGGCCATTCCTCTATGGCTTTAATCTTTTCAGGGTCGACCGCTATCCCCTTCTCAGAAATGATGTGACCTAGGTACTATATTTGTGGTTTGTAGAAATCACACTTGCTAAACTTAGCGCAAAATTTCGTGTTCTCGTAACACTTGCAACACTATCCAAAGATGTTCTTTATGTTCTTCCTCACTTTTGGAGTAGATCAAAATGTTGTCAATGAAGACTAGTGCGAACTTGTCAAGGTATTGACTAAAGACGATGTTCATCATGCACATGAAATTTGCAGGTGCATTTGTCAATCCGAAAGGCATTACCACAAACTTGTAATGACCGTATCAGGTTCAAAAGGTGGTCTTACTGATATCTTTGTCACAGCTTCTTACTTGGTGATAACTGGATCGTAGGTCGATCTTTGAAAAGATCTTCACTCCTCCAACTTGATCAAGCAAGTCATCAATCCTAGGGAGTGGGTAACAGTTCTTGATGGTTAATTTGTTGAGTTGACGGTAATCAATGCACATCCGCATCGTCCCATCCTTCTTCTTGAGAAGGAGTATCGGTGCTCCCCAAGGAGACACACTCGGTCGAATGTATCCCTTTTCGATCAACTCTTGTAACTGTAGCTTAAGCTCCACCAAATTTGGTGCGCTCATCCAGTAAGGAGCTTTAGAAGCTGGTACCGACCCAGGTGTCAATTGTATAGAAAAATATAAGTCTCGTTTGGGCGGTAACCCTGGTATTTCCTCGAGAAATACATCCTTGAATTCTACAAGAACTGGGAAGCCCTCGATCATTTGTTCCCTATCGTCTTCTACGGTTTGAATGCTAACTGCAAAGAGTTCACAACCCTTCCTTATGCATTTCTTTGCCTATAAGGAAGATATTTGTTTGACGGAAACTTTCTTAGGTATGCCTTGGATCTTATTTTGATTCCCTTGGTTGTCCGTGCATAGTATTGACTTGTTCAAACAATCGAGCATGGTGTTGTTCCAACCAGTCCATGCCGATAAATACGTCATAAGAACCTAGTGGTAAGATGTTTAAATCTACCATAATTGGAAATCCATTCAAATATAACTCACAAGTTCTAACTAGTTCAGATACTTTTTGTTTGGTACCAGTGGCTAGTTGTACCAGCCATGGTCTCTCGTGTTTCTCTCGGTTTAACTTACAAGTATCAACTATCTTAGGGGAGGCATAGCTTCGGCATGCACCAAGATCGATCAAAATTGAAATAGCTGTGTTCGAAACTTTAACTTCAATATCGACCATAGTGGTCTGGTGATCTGCTTGTCATCCATCAAGTGTGGCATAAATTCTTGGTGTTCTTGCCATGTCCCCTACCATTGGGTTTTCTTGTATGTTGTGTAAAACTCCATCCATCTTGTTGGGACAATCTCTAAAATAGTGGGGCCCGTGGCACTTCCAGCAAGTAATGGTTGGTGGGGAAGCTTTTGCTACTTTGTTAAAAGTTGGTCTGTTGGCATGTAGTGCGGGCACATTTGGTCATGCATGAGGTTGGTTTAAATTTCCGTTGGGAGGGAAACTATTGTTTTGTTTCCGGTATGGTGGTGGCCTAAAACCTGGTATTCGGTTGTCTGAAAAAAGTTCTGAATCTATCCATGTTTATGTTTCTGTTATCATTTATTGGCTGTCCATGTTCCTAATAGAGTCTAGCTTTGTGCAAAGTCACGTCTAAAGTTTTAGGCATGTCAAACTCAATTTTCTCTTGAAAATTGGGAGGTAGGCATCCTAAGAACTGTTGTATCTTGAATTTTTCATCTTTTATGTAGGGTACATAATCTAGTAGATCTAGAAATCTGTTGATGAAGGCTTCCATAGTTAGGGAGCCCATCTTCAGTTCATGAAATTCTTTGATTTTTTTGTCAAAGAACCATTCTGACATGTACTTGTCTTGGAACAAATTGCTGAAATCCCTCCATCTAATGTTCTTTACTTTGTGCCCTTTTGTATGCTTTAGGTCTCTCCACCATCTAGCTTCTTTTCCATTTAAGTTGTAAATGGATAGTCGTGCTTTCACCTCACCAGAATAATTGTGGAATTTAAAATACTTGTTCATTCCTAATAGCCACTCTTCAGCTTTATCCCCAGTATTTATCTCTCCATCATAGTTGGGGATTTAATTTTCTGGAACTATCCTTGCAAACTATCATCATTTTCCCTCCTTTTCTTGTAAGGGGAAGGTGAACCATCATCATTTGAAGACCTCTTACAACCCTCTTCCATGAAATCAGGTATGTGTTCTTCATAGTCATCCTCTTTAGGACTGATGGATCTTTTTGTGTGATAGTTGTTTTCTTTGGATATGTTTGTTGAGTGGGTGGACTGTCCACGGGGTTTTGCCCCTATTAAACTCTAAAGTAGAGCTTCATTTATTGCTTGCTATTCTCATCTTTCCTGTATATTGTCATCTCTGAAACTCTATAATTCTGCTTGTAAAATCTATTTCGACTTCATTAGATCTGAGTTCAATTTTACCACGATCTCTTGTTCTCGTGGTGGGGAATTCAAGTTCCCATGTCTACTGATTTCCTCTTCTGCATTCATGCTGTAGACTGTTTTAAATACCTGTAATGTTCCATCAATTAGTAAGAACAAAAGTCTATTAGTTTATATATATATGAAAATAAATTTATAAGTACATTTTGCGAAATATATGTATCTGCAGCGGATGTCTGCTGTAGTGAGCCCAAAAGGTCTCTTAGTGTTGCAGTTGGGCTCTGATACCACTTGTAATGTCCCTAAAACTGTAAATTTAAAAACAAATTATGTATGGCTATTGTCGTCAATTTGGTCAAATGATTAGTAAATTAACTTCAGCACTGAGAGATGAATAGATGACTTAACGATTTAATGTAGATGTAAAGTTTTCCTTTTGTTTATAATTCTCTGCTTGGTTTATTTAATGTACATGGATTCATTTCTATTTCTACGGAAGCGATGTTTTGGGTGGTGATTCTAATGATCCACATTGAGTTAATGGATATATTTATGTTTTGTTGAAAATCCTAAAAAGTGCATAATTTAATCTCTAATGGTTTACTTTTCTGCTGTAATAATAGATCTTCATTTAAGACAGGGTCCTTTATAAATCTTTAAAGATCTTGAGGTGATGAAAATGGTGGCAAGGCCGGGATTACTTAGATTTTATGCTAAGGTCTACTTCTACTTTTGTTTTTGTAGGTATTTTAAGCTAAAGCTACATAATGTTGTAATATTGTATAAGAACTTTGTACAAAGTTGAAATGTGATCAAAGCCTATGCTAAGGAAATCAAAATCCAAGAGGACTGTTGCTCCACTATAGAGAGTGGATAAACATTTCGATATTAGTGGGGTTTGGCATTTAATGTAGCCATCGTTGTGCTATCTAGCTGGAGTATGGGAACGTGCTATCTAGCTGGAGTATGGGAAGGCTCAAGTGCCTAGTTTGTTCTTCATTGTAGTTCATTTCATGTTTGATGGGAGTGAGCTCTGTAGGGTTTATTCATTTGATAGTAAGAGAGCAGATCTCTCTGGTTTGCGAATGTAGACAGGAAAGCCAACGTTGGCCATGAGCATAAATGAGGCCTTCGCTCCACTTAAGCGACAGGGAAGAAAGAGCGTGTATCCAAAATTTTAAGGTAAACCTACTCCCTTTACACTTTAGTGAGTTTTTTGCTACTCAGTTTCAATTTGGGAAAGTTGTGACTAATGCTCGCTTGTTTTCTTTGTGACAGGGTTTGCGTTTTTGGGGTTTTCGAGCTTGGCATGATAGGGTCTTCGTATCTATGATGACCACGGGTAAGCCTGGTCCACTGTAGTCATTTCTCCCCTCAAGCGAATGCTTAATCGAAATGGTTGCTTTTCTCACTATGTAGGAGATGGGAATGGTTTAAACCTTCCGGGGTTTTGGAATGTATTTTAATGTTTCAGTTTGGGGCTTTAGTGGGAAGACATGACTTATGTATAAACTAGTTTCATTTTTGTTAATGGAACAGAGGAAGCCTTAACTTGGCTCCTGTACACTTCGATTTATGGTTTTGGTGTTTGGAAAATTCTATTTATAATTAATATAAAGTCTGGTATTTGATCTCTGTCTGATTTGTGGATATATTCTAAATGATTTTAAGCTACTGTGGGAAAACATTGGCCTGTGTAACTTTTTAAATGAAGACATGGAATGTTTGAAGTAATCGGGACTTCAAATTAATTGATATTTCTGTTGACTCTTCGTAGGGTGAATAAGTAGCATAGCCCTATAGCTAACGCTGTCGGAAGTAGACATTGTTTATGTATTGATGTATGTTACCTTTTAGGATATTTATGCTTAGCCTAGGGTTTTTACTATTTTGTTGGGTGAAGACTGAGTGTGAAGCTCCTGTCTGCATTTGTAATTTAATGTGTTCATAGTTTTTACTCTCATCCTTTTAACTTATGCGTTTTGATCTGGAAATCGAATCTATCTATGGAATGAATGGTCTAAGTTTTGTAAAATTCTATTGATGGACACAGCCCTAACTGTTTGCGCATTTCTTTGCTTATGCATATGGTGATTAGAGATTTCAATATGATTTTTATTATAAAGAATGTGTATATGTTCAACCGAGAGCAAAGATTTGGTGTAATTTAAATTCTAATGCATTTCCAGTTTGGGGAAAATGCAACCTCTGTGAAAGAAATCATTTTTCAGCATTTTTAGGGCTGGGAATGAATTTATTGTGTAATTTGTTATCTATGTGTTTTGGTTGTAAGAAAGAAAAAGGTCCTGAGTTAGAATCTTTGGGGAATGTTCTTATGCGAATTTTTATGGGCAGAGCCCTAGCATTAGAATCGTAGTCATCTTTTACCTTTCTCTATGGTTTAATGCTTATTATGAGTGGATGGCAATCCACGTTGTAGCGTGGACCTTCATGTAATTCGTAGACTTTAAATGTATTGTGTGGAGAACTCGATCCCAAGTCCTTGTTTTTATTTAGGAGAATGCAAGTCAGCAAATGCGCCCTAAATGTAACAGCTTGTGTATGGCGACTTAAGAGAATGAATATGTGGTGGTTGCTTTTATGTGTGATGTTTTATCTATGGTTAAAGTTCTTTGTTGCATTGATTTTGGTTGAAATGAGACTCTACCAAATATCTTCCAGAGATTGGTTATTTAAATTAATATGTTAATTAAATGTTGGCACAGTAAGGGTTTGAAACTTAAAACATGAATTTAAACTTGAAATATAATTATTCTAACCAGGGGAGCCAATGCAATAGCCCTTGCTCCCAATGCATGGAGTTTAATCAGAAAGGATATTACAGTAATTGAATTTAAATCATAAACTTTCAGCTTGTAACATAAAAGTAATTCATACCTGAATTTGCAGCTGGGATCCTCTCCTTACACAAACCTCCACACCTCAAACAATAGTTAATGGAAACAATTATGTTTAGCTGACCTATAGGATGTAACCAAATGAATTTGGAACTACCACATTCCTCCCAACCATGATCCAGAACCATTCCTAGTTCTGATCGGATCCCCCCGAGCTGGCTCCAACATGCAATAGGAAACTAGAGGACCTAGGGTAGACAACTGATGATAATCCAATCTTGGAATAATTTACTCTTTCAGTTCTGTGGGATAGATTCTCTCTTGTTACCATAAAAGAATGATAAAAATATAGATTCCCTCTCTTTGGGAATTGTCCTAGTTTTTATAGGTGAACTTTTGAAAAATAGAAGTTGAGAATATTAATTTCTTTAATATTAACTTAAATTGATTTTCAGTTTGAATTAATATATATATAATTCTGAAAATTTTATTGAATTATAACTTCAGTTTGTCTAGAACTTTTTAACTTGTTCTCTTATAAATTTATTAAAGGAACTTGATATTATCTTTTAACATAATAATTATATTTTTGCTTATGAATAATATATTTATCTATAAGTACTATCCTTTACTTATATTACTATCTTTATGTATAAGTAATATCTTTTACTTACAATTAGTATCTTTCATATACATTTATTTATGTATATCTTTTGTACATGAGTGAGGCTCTTTATACTTAATCACTTTAATTAAATCAAGTAGTTATATAGCATTATAAGTTTTGATGCCTTATTAATTAAGGTCCACTCTTTTGACAAAGCTTTGGTAGGTTTGGATGGTCGACTAGGTTATGTAGCTCTAGGGCCCTTTTGCATGTTGGATTACCTTGTTTTCCATGGTAGTTTCCTCCGTCCTTGATGAGATGAGTAATGAATCAATTAATCAGGATAAAATAAGTATGATGACTGGTGCTATTCAGAGCCTTCCTCAACTCAACACCTTCTTACGTAAAGTAACCCCTAGTGTTATTCAGAGCTTAGGCTCAACACTTTTACATGGGCATTACACTAGTGCAATTCCAGAGCTCTTTGCTCAACACTAGTGCTGGGATATATTTGTAAGATACACCTAGGGATACAATGGACAAAGATCCAATGCTCCAGAGCTTATGATTAACATCAAGTTTTGGAGTGCTCTAAGGCTTATGCCCAACACTCTATGTACATCGAGGCTTATACCCAATACATAATAAAATTTCTCTATGTACATCGAGGCTTATGACCAGTACATAGGTCATCCATGTGCTCTAGAGTCCACGCTCAACACATCATAAAAGTTATTCATGCATATCAGAACTCTGCACAGTATATAAAAAATATCATCTCAGTATATTAGGGTTTGTACCCAAATCTCATAATAAAACATAAATCAAATACTTTGGGGCTCTCTGCTCAATATATAACAATAAACTGCATCTGTTAGGGTCCATGCCCAAATATGTATGTCTCTAACTAACATACGTCATGTGCATCGGGGCTTACGGCCAACATATATAATACAAGTTAAACATGTGCATTGGGGCTTATGCCCAGTATACCAAAATAAATCATATGTATCAGGGCTTATGCCCAATATATAACATCAATATAATCAACAAAATTCGGGATATTACAAAAGTGTTGTTGGTTGTCTCTTTGTGAAGGACCATTCATGAATTTTTGGAGCTAGAATGGTACTATAGGATCTTTGCACAAAACAACTAAGGCCAAACTCCATTATCGAGGTTCTTCTCTTTTTCTTATTTTCTAGTCAATATATTTATATGCATAATAGATCTGAAGGAAAGGTAGAATAGGCATTTATTTCAATTTGTCAGTGAGCTTGACCCACTCATCGAGGGAAGCACTTAGCTTTCTAGTTTTGTGCCACTTCTATTTACAACAAAAATGTTGACCATATTGGGGAAATATCTATAAAATCTTCTCAATTAAGGTTGTTATGCTCTATTTTTCCTTCTTAAAGGAGGTAGAATTGTGTTACTACATTGCGATTAGTTTGTGCTATTTCAGGCCAAATTTGGATTTTTTTCTTGTTGTTGGTTTAATTTATTTTACCAAATTTTTCTCTTGGTTTCACTTTCTATCTAGATAGGTGCATCCAGTCGCATTACCAAGGGAAAACAAAAACCTATATTTTACACCCATCATATAGGTTAGATGTTATTTTCACCTGCATTATGCATTTGACCTTTGACCATTTGTCACCAACCCTATGTGCGACCCCGCTTTTTAACCGACATGGAGCCTTCACATTATTATAGAAGTGTCTTTATTTGGCGTTAGGGATTGTCTGACCATGGGTTCCCTAGATAGAGCCTTTTTATGCATTTTGCGCCCATGCCATTGTCTCTCATTAGGATCGGGAGTCCTTCGTAGTTACGCCATGACTTTGTGATAAAGACTCATACTCTACTTTGTCTTATGCTGGCCATCACCCATAATGACTCCCCCATTGTATATCGAGTTGTGATTGCATTGCATCATCCTGCTTGTCGCTTGAGCCTTGTGCCAACTCCCGCTTACTCAATCATTAGCGAGGTGCCTGAGCACTTTCCCTTTTGAGCCAAGTATAGCTTTCATTTTCCTTTCGCAATTTGATGACCCTTTTACCCTGAGGCAACACCCCCCCGAGTTTCCACATCTTGCACATGCTTCCTTGCATTGTTCATAGGTATGTTCCACTACTTGGGACTAGTTTTCTTTCCATTTGACACTCGTTCCCTCACCTGTTGTACTATAAGAAATTTTATTCTTTTTAAAGATTTCCTAATATGAAAAAGACCAAAAAAATCAAATATTCCAAAAAGCCAGACGAGAAAATCTTTACTTCATTTTGTTGGCAGCTATTGTGTCGCCATTGAACAAAGCATTCATTCCATTCCATCGATTATGAGTCGGGACTATAGTTGGACTTTAGGAGCTGTACTCGTTTCTCAGATTTTACTCTACCGACTGGTTAAGCTTCCAGTCATTATGGAGCCCTTTGTTGATTCCTCCTGGATCACATAGTGTTATTGTCGTCTAGCACTTGAGTCCATGTTGCCTGAGTCTATCCATCTGCTCATGCTATTGTTCAAAGGAAGTCCTGAAACCAGAGTCGGCCACTCCTTAGATCTCTTGACTATTGCATGTCGACCATCCTTAGTGAGTCAGTCCGTTCGTCTGAGTTCTTCCAAATCTTTCAGTGTAGATGTTACCTCATGCTGGTTGATGGGGGATGCCTTAATGCCCTCCTTCCATCGAGTTTCATTCTGTTGACTTCAACTCATTTATTTTGGAATTGAGACTTAGAGTCGGTTGAGTACCTTGAGGCTTCCAGTCATTAGTGGTAGGTTCTCTCGCCATCGATGGTTTTGGGGATACATCAATGTCCCCTAATCGATGGATTCATCTTAGTGTTCAAACTCAACACATCTATTCACACTTTGATGATTGTACTATGTGCCTTGATGCCCATTTTCATTATTGGTGGGTTATCTCGTGTCTGTTAACGGTATACATCATTGACCGATAATCAGATGATGTCACATCAGGTTCGACTTCAACACCTTTATTCAATTGATGGGACTTGCACCGTAGATGATTTGTGTAGAAGACCCCAGACATTAGTAGCATTCAGTATGCTGCTCATGATCGTGACTGTACTTATGGGATATCTTTTCTCATACACCAGCAGTTTGTACCTCCAGTATTGCACTTGTTGTTTCCTTTTCAACAGGAGACCATATCTTACTGTATGGGTCAGGGCTATGACCACCTATGACATGTATTCACCATGTACTGCCTATCATGGCCATTGTATCATATTGTTGTATTGTACCGACATGTATTCAGAGATATTATTGTATGATGACGAGTGGGATACTTTTTCCATTTGTGTCTCCATCACTCCACTTATGAGATTTATAATGTATTTCGACCATCGTAGTACCTTCTCTGACCTCACACATTAGGGGGCATCTGTTACAGCGTATTTTTCCACCTTGTGAGCATCAGCATTGATTGGCCTTCAGTATCCATTGTATTGAATCAGATCCATTATTTTCCCTTCAGGAACTAAGTTTCCCTATTTTTGTTCCCGTATGCTTGTTGTTCCATTATAGCCAGCGTACATGCAGGATGCATCTAATTAGCCCATATACATTGAGTTACATGGTAAAAAACAGTAAAAACCCTATTTTTACTCCCAAAAAGCGTTCTTAGAGTGACCTTTGGCCCTCCATATACCCCGAAATGACTTGATTCAACCTTTCACTTACTTTTGGAAGGCTATATATTGAGCTCCTATGGTGTATGGAAGAGAGGAGAAAGATAGAGCAACATAACTCTAGTGTATTTTTTCCGCGACTTGAGTCTACACTCATTGATCCTTGTTATTGTGAACTTCTTATGTTCACCTACCAAAATCCTTTCATAGTTTGAGTTTTCCATTGCATGGGGGATTGAAGTGGTGGAGGCACAAGTGGAGAGACCTAGTTCTTGGTTCAGATTGGTTGCCAGCAAGAGGTTGTATCATGTACTTATTGTTATTATTAATGGAAATAATCATTTTCTTATCCAATTGATGTTGTGAATGTTGTTTACATTACATTGGATTACATTTGCTTATGATATCATGGACCATGCTATTGATTATGCTAATATCTTTCACATATTATATGCACTTGCTTGTAATCTTTGTTGAGACTAAGCTGCAGGTTCAATTGTATATTGGAAAGCTCAACAGGGATCTACTTCGAACATCCGGTTGAAGGTTGGTCTTATTCTCCATATATTAGCATTTTCATCTATATAGCATTGCATTGGGAATTGATTTTATTTCTGGTAGTCATCTGTTTGTTGTGGTCTACCCCGAGCCATAGAAAGTTTTTCTCTATAACATATACCAAGTTTATTTGGTCATTTTTTGAATCCCAATAGGAGTGACTACATCACGTAGGTCCAAAATTAAGTACGCAACTTTCAAATTTCATACCTTTCTTTTTGTTGACTTTGTAGGATTTATGAAATTCATGGTTTTTTGTTGGATCCACTTAATCACTTGCATGTGTGTATTCACCTTAAAATAAAAAATAAAAAATTATTCATGTAGTTGCATGATTAGTTTTCAATTCTTTGTTTCTGCATGGTGGAAGAGTTTTGTAGGTGTTGGAAACTAATCCTTAAAGGAAGGTGAAGGTGAACAATCACCTTAAAAAATCCAAGAGACCCCTTGGAATATGCAACCAAGGGTCATATTTTTGTTGTATTTATATGCACATCATCTTAATGAAATGCATTTAAGCTTATTCTAAGTCTATTGGCTTTATTTTTAGTCATTTTCGTATAATCCGGTGTCTATTGGCTTTGTTTTTAGTCATTTTCGTGTATGCCTTTTTGAGACATATAATAGTGGTATAAGAGTGCCTATTGTTCTCAAGCATGTGGAAGCTATGGCCCTTTGTTTACATATCATCTGAATGTTTGCGAATACGTGAATGCTACATGAAGGGATGACAATCTGGCCAACTCCTTCAGTTTGCGCAGATACCTAATGGTTCCCAAGGGTTGTTACAAATGTGTTTCTTCTAGTCCTGTCTCGGAGAAAACCATGATCTGGCTTCATTTTGAATGATGCAATGTTGTTCCTGGCGAAGTGTAACCCTCTGCATTGATATGCATGCTAGTGAAGAAAACAAACCCCAAGCCTCGTGAAGTGGGAATTCCAAGCGAGTTGTGCATACACTTCGAGGGTTATAGAAGCATCTGCAAGTGCATCCAATGAACATATGTCCTGTGAAATTGTAATCTATTGGTGCAATCTGATCCACACGATTGTAAGCTATACACACTATCAATTGGATGAAGAAGTTGCTTTTATGTTGGATCTGTTGCTTAATTTCAAGGTCTTGAAACATCTCCCTGTGGGATCGATTTGAACCATGGAGGTTTAAAAGCTACATGCAAATGGTGACATGAAACCTTGAGTACAAGGACGACATTTCTAGATCACGTGGTATTGTTGGAGATCGTGTGGTGCCCGTGTGATAAATTTCCACATCATACCTCTTATGGACATGCGTAGGCAAAGTATTCTAAATGTTATTTTGACAGAGATTGCTGTAGTGCAGTACTTGTTTAAAGATTTTATCTCACAACAAATCCAAAAACATTTCTAGACATCCATAGTTGGCTACGCATTGGTATTGTCTCTTCTTTCTCATCTTCTAAAAGGATACTCACTGGAGAGTGAGCTTCCTATCATTCTTTTGGACTGAGCTTCCTATTAGAGCATTGGACATGGAGCTACTACTGCATACTATTTCCTTCTTGAACTGGTGCATGTGATTCTAATTGTTTCTATGTGCGGTGAGATCGGACATTGTTATTAGTTGTTTATTTACTGCGTTGAGGACATCGAATTGAATTTTATTACACTTGTAATTGTTGAGAAGCAGGTGGCCTTGACATCACAACAAGGCATTCAAGTCTAGATATCAGTTGAAGAGGCATGATTTCAGTATGTTTGTAATCGCATGTTTGTGATTACAAAGAGGTAAGGAATTCAATTTCTGATTTTTTAACTTGAGGATCATCACTAGAAAACATTGAATTTTATTATAAGTTCACTTGCAAATTTTGATTCAAGCTATTTTTAAACGGGTGCATTTTTGGTTGAGATCGATACCCTTCATTCTTTGAGTTTGATTTTGTTGAATCTTGTCTGTAAAATGGCAGAGTTGTAGGAATCCCTTATCCATTTGAGCGAGTCCTTAATCAAATGGTGAGATTAAATGGTTTGGTAGAGTGACTGAACACTCTATTGTTTTCCTCTATCGACAACACTATCATGATCGACAAGGATACACTCACTCACATTTGGCACTGTGTACAAGATTCATGAGAAACTCTTGATTTTTTAGAGCTTGCATTCTAGATTCTATAAGAAGAAAAAAATTATGAACTTGTTATTGTTCAGAACAATCCTCTTCATGATTATGTTTAGCAGCATACACTGAATGCTATCACTTTAGAAGCACATAAGCAAATTGGTGGCACCCCATAAGAAGTGAAAGAAAATGAAGATGAATATATGCATATAGAGGTTCTTCTTTTTCTTTCCAAGCCCATCATCAGACCATGGGAAGAGATCATCAACAAAAAGCACATAACCAGTGTTGGATATGACAATGAAGTAATAGTTCACATTCCTTATTTATCCAAGTCCATCCAGATTCAGAGCGTTGGATTCCTCAATGAAAGTTCATCTTCATCCACATAAGTTCATATTTTGATGTGCCAACACTGTTATTGATTTGGCCACGTGAAAAATCATTGTTTTGATCTTCAGCCTTGTAAGAATTTTTGAAAGCACACACATTATTTAAATAGATGCTTCATTCTGAAGAAACATACAAGAGAGAGGACTCACTATGGGTGGATCGCTTCATGGCAATGGTCCTCGACAAGCAATAATATTTATAAGTCATACAGGAGAGTTCATTCACGAGTATTGTCACATATTGCAGTTGAGACATGCTATTCTCCTCACATTGTTCCTAATATGGGGGAATTATGAATAGTCATAAACAAGCGAGTGAGGCAAAGAGAGCCTACATCATATCCAAATCCTTGATCCCACTAAGCTCAGAGTTGTATCCAGAACTAGAGCCAAAGCCACGACTATCGATTTAGTAGAATATTGCACCAGATTCTACTAAACTTTCAGAATGTTCAAAGAACCTCTAAGCCTTCGATACAAGTTCAATATTTTGTGGTCAGCTTCAATCTACTTATTTAGTAGAATAAAAATAACTTATGATAGCCTTTCAGAATGTTCTAGGAACCTCTAATATTTTAAGCCAAGTTCCCAAGTTTGTGGTCAGCCTTAAACCACCTTCATGGTTCATGATTTCTAGCTGCTGATATCAAGAGTTTGTGATAAGATTCAAACCACCCACATAGTGAAATATTTCAACTTCTTCTATCCCCCTTCGGTTGGTGGTTATCCAAAACCACCACTTCAGGGAGCACTTGTACTTAGGAGGAGATGTAATCTTCTACTAAATTGCATGGCATAGTTGGATTGTCAAGTTGGAGTTGTTTAGTCTTGTGTAGCCAGGTTTGTCCATATTTCATCTCTCTTTTCTTGAACTCACATACAGCCCTTTGGATTAAGGGGGTTTTTGTTGGAAACTAATCCTTTAGTGGAGTTGAAGGCGAATAAACACCTTCAGAATTCCAAGAGTCTCCTTGGAATATGAAAACAAGGGTCAGAATTTGTTGTAATTATATGCACGTCATCTTAATGAAATGCATTCACGCTTATTCTAATCTAGTGTATATTGGATTTGTTTTTAGTCATTTTTCCTGTGTGCCATTGTTAGGCACCTAATAGTAGGGTACATGTTTTCCCTTTTTTTTTCCAATTTGCAATTAAGAAAAATATTTCATGTAGTTATTTGTGTCTAAAAACATAAAACTAAATCATATTTTGCTTTGTTCCATAGGAATAAAATATTGAATTGCATTTTTTTTATTTCAGATAGTTTATTTATTTCCTAGCATTTTCCATTTCCTTTGGGTGTAGACAAAGTAATCTTTTTTTAATTCTTAGAATCCTTGTTGTTTTCATCAAAAGAAAAAATGAAATTGCATTCAATATTTTTCCATTTCTTTACAACTGAATAGATTTTTCTTGATTGAATGGTAAATTTCATGTTTTGCATTTGAGTGTTAGAAGGAAAAATTTGTTCATTGAATGGAAAACTTACATTCTTTGATCTTTCTTTTCTAGCAAATTTTGAGTCAAGACATCACAACTATTTCACTCCTACCTTTCAACAAATAAAAACCAGTAAAAAATGAATAATGAATTTAAAATCATCTAGACTTTGTTTTGTAGAAAAGACAAGGCCACCAAAATGAAACTAGGAATTGAATAACGAGTGATAAATCCATTTGTAGAAAGGATCACTTTCCTAGAAATCACATCTCACACATGTGTCAAACACTACAATCAAGCTAGTAAGCAATTGGAGTAGATTTCTCCCATTCACTAGTTTGGTGGGATTGCTATATGTACAAGGTATTTGGATTAGAGTGGAAAGTCTTCCAAGTGATACCACTTTTATCTAAAGTTTCGAGCTAATCATTTAGTACTGTATCATTCCCATATGAATAATATTGATTCACTGATATGATTGAATATTTCCCTATATATTTTTAGTAAGATTGATATGACTCAATATTACAAAACAAAAATTGTTTCATTTTTACAATTATTACATAAAAAAGTACTTATAAATTAAATAATTCTTCCAAAAACCAAAATACACTTTGAGGAAATACTAGATTGAGATATTACCCCAATTGTTTTCTAACATAGGGTAATCACCTATAATGACAATTTGTCCCCCCAATCAATCAAAGAAATTCCAGACAAACATACTCATAGGTATCCCACCACCTTGGTGGGCCTTGAATATGCTCCACCAATGGATCTTGGGCTCTCTTGACCCATGTCATGGAGTATATATCCTCATGTGCATTGATCACACCCTCTCCGTAAAGAATGAAAAATAAAATAGAATCATATCCAAATTTCTTAAGTTTCCTTGTCTTGAACAATGTGAGATGATCATGCATATTGATCACAATGGATGAGCAATAATAAAATATTTTAGGATTGAAGCACTTTATAGAATAATACATATGCATTAATGAAGCAAGGATCTCCATGGTTTAATCTGAGACTTGACTAATCATGAACAATCAAATCTTCAAGGAAAAATCTTGGACCTTTCTTATTGGCACTTGATTATTGCTCTTGTGAGTGCCCTTCTCACAATAAGAAATGATATATCCATTTCTAGCAATCATACTATGGAATTTCCCTCTGTCTTTTAGGATTATCAACTCCCCCATATGAGATAAAATTATAAGAAAACATATGTTCTCAACATCTATGTAGGATATCATGGTGTTAACACCTAAAAAGTGCTCACTAGCTCATTCCCTTATTCACATGACCCATTTGTCCACTTTTCCACCATCTGAGCCTCTGAAACCAACAAAAGGTCACCAAAAGACCTTAGTACACCCCTTTTTCCATTAAAAAAGATTATTTTTCCTGAAAAGCATAAAAAACCCTCAAAAAGGGTCCAAATTCCCAAAAATATTAAAAAGGGAATTAAAATATTAATTTTATTCAAAAAAGGAAAAAGGAGGGAAAAGTACCTAAACCATGTTGGTCAATACCATTGGTTTCCACAAAACCACAAATGTTATTCCCCACCACCAAAACCTATAAAAAGGTGGTAGGGGCTCCTCATTATCCATCCATCCATTATCTCATCCTCATGCTGCTGAAATCTCCCTTGAGCATTTTGGCCATTGCAAACCACATTGGAGAAGGAGACCTCTTGGAGCTTGGAGCTCTCATCTTGGGAGTTGCTCAACATCAACCTTCACCATTGAAGGTATTATCGCAAGCACTTGCTTGCCCTCCATTTTTTCAATACAAAAAATTATTTCTTATGTTTCTTGTTCTTGATTTAAAAAAAAAAAAGATTTTACATTATTTGCTTATTTTCTTGCATAGATCCTTGTCTAGTTTTGTTTAGTTTAGTTTCTTGTTTAATTATATTTGAAACTGCTGCTACTAGTTAGCAGGTGCCCATAGCACTAAGCTTGGTTGCAAAACCGGGCCAACACATGGAGAACTTGAAAGAATTTCTCATCGATGTCTTAGAACCTGGAAAGTCTCTACAATAAGTCACCCTGTTTGTAGATCAAAGAACTCTCAAAATCCTTTAGAAGTACATAGCATATTAGGGGATATAACAATTGGTGCCTCACCGCATTAGCATCTACATCTTCACACTCCATTTCCTTCCATTGAGTCATGGTGGATAACCCTACAATAGATGATAAACAAGTTGGGGTAATTTTTATGGAAAAAAGGTATTTTAATGACTTTTAGGGGGTAGCTACAATTGTTAACATATACATTCATAGAATATTATGGTTATTGTATAGAAAAACCATGAACATGATCATTTTATCATGGCTATTCTATGGAAAAATTACAGATACACAATTGTGGGCCAAATAGAGTTTAGCATCGAGAAAAAATCAATAGAAATTAAAATTGAAACTAAAAAAATGAAGAGGGGGTTATGATGAATTAGTTGGTGTGATCGGATGGCAAAAGAACTTGTCAAATATTCTTCAATCCAAGGTTGAAATTTTGGTGTAAAATATTTTTTTCCAAATTTACCAAATTACTTTAGTGAAAATGACAAAAAATAATTTTTACCTACCTTTAGTCACTTTGGACCAAATTTCATCGATACAAACTATAGAAGAGACATGTTTTCATTGTTTTGTAGAAAACAACCGTGATAATGTCATTTAAATTACTTAGATATGGTTTTCAATTGGCATGTTTGTGATGTACCCATCTGTTAGAAAAACAGGATCGCGGAGCAATAACAATAAACATAAATGCAAATATAATCACACACACATTACAAGAGAGACACAGAGATATCATGGTTCACCCCAAGATGGGCTACATCCACACTGAAGTTGCCAATCCTTATTATTATTCCATCCAGCAAAGTGAAGGGATACAACCTGCAGCACAGCAGTTGCACTTCCTCTTCTCTATCTCACAGTCTCTCTTCTTGATCTCAAAGATCTTTACAATTCATAAAACCTAATACATCAACCCTAGCCGTATTACAATGTCTTTCTTTTATAAGGGAAATACAATGGGAAAATACCACGGGTTACCCAAAACCATGGGCCCGAAAACTGTTGGCAAGAACAACCCCAAAAATTTTCCTCGGGGGCGTTGCCCCCAAACCCCCTTTCTCAAGGGACCCCCTGAGGATCGGGCCGAGATCATAACCAAACCTGGGGTTCAAACATGGCTGAATCATCATCTATGAGACTAGAAGATCTGGCTCCACAACCAACACCATCCACCTCCATGACACTATTGAGATGATGGTTATTATAATTCCATTTTAACCCATTACTTTCTACATTGATGCCACAATATTTACAATAAATTGATACATTTTATTCTTTAGTGGAAGCATATTATAGTAAATTGAATTTAATTGATTTCAATTCTATTCATGAATGCAAGCCATAATGCACATAAACCTAAGCATGCTAATTGAACATAATTCACACAAGAATTCAAAAGCATGCACAATGAAAAATTCCATATAAACACACAAACATATAGCATAATTATTATCCATAGCATTCAACACATTTGACACTTATCTTTATAAATGTCCTGCAACTAGCTGCAAGTGAAGGACGTTCCTCCTATTCATAGGAACTCTATCAAAGCTGCTCTTTCTTTGATAGAGGATTCCCCTGGGAAAGAGATATAAATCCACAAGGGGTGAATTCCCACTCTTTATACTCAATCCCACACTCACAAACTAAGAGTGTATACACCCCTTCCACAACTTTCCCCACCCTTGCACTCATCCCCCATCAACACACAAGGCATGAGACCCCCTTCTCTACTTTGTAGTCCCTCAGGATATCCCCATCCTTTTCTAGTGTTCTAGCACATTCCAATTATGGAGTCTCCATGTCAGGGTACTAGGGATTCCATATGCATGCCAAGTCTCTCTCACATGGGCACAAATCCCTTTCAAACCATTATTTTAGTGTACTTTTGTGAGAAGGTATGAAACTCATATTTTCCTCTATATAAAATTCAAAGCTCAGATGGCATGATAGAGTGGATTCAATTTTTAATGAATTATTGTGTGAATTATGGAGTTTCTAATGAGATATATACATGATTATGGCTTGACAATTGGCTTCCCCAGAAGTGACTACTTTTCCCTTCTTAATCTCTCTTAGGATAATTAATCCCATGATTACTTAAAGTAACACTTAAACTATGGTTAAATGACTTTGGGTTGAAAAGGTCAATAAAGGATAAGGACATTAGATAGGGTCATCACCCCTTATCCCTTGCCTCTTTCCCCACTTATGGAATCATAGCCCCTAATCTCTTCTTCATCCTTTTCTACTTCCAGTTGTCAAGAATTTTTATATTAAAAAGTATGTACAATATTTACAATATCCATGGTCTTTTGGACCATATTATTTGGGCATATACCCTTTACATAATTACATACCTATTACAAACTTGGTGTATAAAATGGGGTGTTACATTCCACTCCATCTTAATTTATGCACCATCCTTGGTGCATAGAAAAAATACTATTTACATATACAAAATTGTACAACAAAATATTTCAAAATAACTATAGGTATGCCTCTTGCATTGCATCCTCCAATTCCCACTTTACTTCTATAGAGTTATAATGCATCCATTAAAAATTTACCTACCCTATCTCTCTTTTCTTGTGCAACATGGCCTTAGTATCAATGACACATATTGGTTTCATTGGAATATCTCCTTTTGGCTTCATCTGAATCACAACCTAATCAATAATATGGCTAGGATTAGGTATATACTTTTTCAATAACAACACATGAAATACATTATGAACTTTTATGCAAGAAGGCATTGCAAGATCATATGCAACATGCCCTATCCTAGCCAATATTTCAAATGAACCACAATATCTTGGCGCTAGCTTTGGAAAAATTTTGAGTTTCAATGAACTCTTCTTCAACTTGAATTCCAAATACACGTGTTCACCAACTCTAAGTTCTCTTAAAACTTTGCTCATGTTTGCAAAAATCTTATGTATATCTTGTGTTGTATTCAATTTCTATTTGAGATTAACAATCTTCTTTTCCATCTCCTTAAGGAATTCTCACCCAATTACTATTATGTATACAGTATTGTCCCAACTGATTGGATTATTGTACTTTTTGCCACACTAGGCTTCAAATGAAATCATCTTTAGAGAAACATGATACCCATTATTGTATGCAAGCTCCACAATGCACAAATAATCTTCCCATTTAGATGGTTGATCCATCACATACAATCTAATTATATCCTTAATAACTACATTCACCCTTTCAAACTGCCCATCTTTTTGTGGGTGAGATGACAATACTCAGATTCATATTTATTCGAAATCCTTTGAATAGTCCCTTCCAAAATTTTGATGTAAACTTTGGATCTCTATTTCAGACAATGGCCTTCGGTATCCAAACAATCTAGTGATCTCCTACATATAAATATCTACTATGTTAGCTACCTTTTGTGTTGACTTGATTGGTATAAAGTGAGTAGCCTTCATTAACTTGTCCACCACTACCATGATGGAATCATATTGCTTCATTGTCCTAGGAAACTTAGTGATGAAATCATTCCTTGCCAAAAGTATTGACTTCTTACTATTGCAATTGTATTTTCGTATCTAGGGTGTCTTAAATATGGAACCCTATGGATCTTATTCATTATCAATTTTCTTCATTCAACATAAGTATGAACATAAACTCTATTTTGTTTGCATAAGAAGTCCATCATCTTCCAACTTGTAACCTTCATAACTCTATTTAGAGGCGAAATTTATCCCATGGGATAATTTTCGATCCTTTTCCCCCAAAAAAGATTCACCAATTTCCATTTTGTTCTAAAATTATTCTCCCAGCTTCCACATGATTATTTTTTTTACTCTAAACATCTCTAGAATTTTTCAGAAACTATAAAATACCTAGAAATTTGAATATTTTTAGAAAAAGATCGCCAAATATTTTAGGGTTGGAAATTTAGGAATTAGTAATATTTTCAAAGGCTTATACACTGCAATAACATTATGGATTCTTAAAATTTTCCTTGATTTTGTTGTACATTTTAATGTTGCAATCCGGCTTTTAATTGAAGGTAATACTCATCCTGTATGATAGCCTCAATAATTCTAGTTCTTAAATCTGATTTACACATGTTAATGGTTGTAGCATGCATTGCATGTACTCTCCTAGTCATTGCTTCAACAACCCCATTATATTTTCCCTTAATATGTTCTATATCAAAATCAAACTCACAAAGAAATTCTAGCCATCTTGTCTACATGGCATTCAAAGTCTTATTTTCAAACATGTACATCAAACCATTGTGATATGTTCTTAACTCAAACTTCCTACCCATGAGATAATGTCTCCACCTATTTAATGAATGTACAATGTATGTAAGCTCTAAGTGGCGTGTGACATAATTATTCTCATGCTCCTTCAATTTTCCGGATTCATAACAGATCACATACCCATTTTGCATAAGCAATCTACCAATTCCTTATTTGCAAGTGTCTATGCATACCACCAAATTTTCATTTGGATTGACAATCTTGAGAATTGTTGTACTAGTGATCAATCTCTTTAGTTGTTGGAAACTTTCTTCACACTTCAGAGTCCATTCAAATTTGGCTCCTTTCTTCTACAATGATGTAATTGGATGTGCCACTTTTAAGGATCCTTCTATAATCCTTCTATAGTGTTGAACGAATCCCATAAAAGGTCTTACCTATGATACATTTAGGGGTGTATGCCATCCCATGATAGCTTCAATATTCTTTGTATCTACTGCTATTCATTCCTTCGATATGATGTGTCCCAAATATTGAATATGGTTTTGATGAAAAGAACATTTACTCAACTTAGCATAACGTTGATGTTCTCTTAGCACTTGCAGCACTAATATCAAGTTCTCTTCATGCTCCTCGTTTGATTTTGAATAAATAAGAATTTCATCTACGAATACAATCACATAATTATCCAACTATTGTCTAAATATGCCATTCATCAAGCACATAAAGATAGTTGGTGTATTTGTTAACCCAAATGGCACCACTAAAAACTCACAATGAACATATTTGGCTCTAGAAGTTGTTTTGTTGATGTCTTATTCATTTATCCTCACCTAATGATAAACTGATCTCTGCAAATTTATATTTGATAAAATCATTGCTCCTTTTAAATAATCAAACAAATCATCAATTTTGGGTAGAAGAGACTTATTCATCACAATCACCTTGATGAAATTCCTAAAGTTAGTACACAACCTTAGAGTTCCATCCTTCTTATTTACAAAGAGTGCTAGTGCTCCCCAAAAAGACACACATGGGAATATGTATAACATGCCTTGCACCATCTTCTAATTCCATTCCTCATAAAGAAAAGTGAACATCGTGTTATGGTAATCCAAAATAACATGGTGTGTGTCCAACCAATCTATCCCAATAAAAATGAAATATGATCCAAGAAAATTTATGTTCATATCTAAAAAGTATGGAGTCGATTCATATCTAATGGACAACCCTTTACTATCTCATTGATTTTACTCTTTGATCTAGTTTCCAACTAAACCATCCATGATTTATCATGCTTACTTATCTTTAGATGAAATATTTCAAACAAATTAGGAACAATATAACTATGAATTAAACCCAAATCAATTAAAATGGAAATAGGTTGATTGTAAATCTTACCTTCAACATCAATCATATTGGAAAAATGCTTTGCTTGTCTATTATTTAATTATACATATATTCTAGTAATGTTTCTGGCCACATCCTCCACTATACTTTCTTCTTGAATGTTTTACACAATCCTCACTATGTATCCCCTACAAGGACAATATTTGTATAGCTTATCTCGTTCACATACCCAATACTTGAGTTACCACCTTCTTCCTTTTTCCCATGATTTTGTCATCTTGGGTCAATGTTGAGTTCGATTGCTTTGTTGGTAATTTGGACTAAATTCTAATGAAATCTGGTCTAAACCATTTCTTTATTTGATCCTTCTTACCTCTCCAAGACTTTGAAATTTTTCTTTGTCTTTGTTCTGATCATACATGCATTTGGATTTACAAATTTCTTCTTCAAGGGTCTCGAGTTCATCAAGCTGAACTCTATGTTTGTAAAATGAAGGTAATCCACTCAAAAATATCTGTATATTTACCTTCTCTTCTTCGAGAAACCCAATATAACTTATCAATTCCAAAGACTTTCTTTCATATTCTTCTGTATTCATATTTCCAAACTTGAGTTCAAATAACTCCTCCATCCTGTTTTCATAATAATGCTCAGATAAATACTTTTGTTGAAAATATATCTGGAACTGCTTCCATAAAATCCTCTTTTCATTGATATGCTTCACCTCGAATAGATGATCCCACCAAATAGAAGCGTTTCCCTACAAATTGTAGATGGAAATTCTAGCATCTTTATTAGAAGAATAACTATGTAATTGGAGATATTTCCTCATTCCCAATAGCTAGGATTCAACATCTTCTTCTTTCTTATTCTCACCATCAAACTTTGGTGGATTAATCTTTTGTAGCTCTTCTTGTAGTTCATGTTCCACATGTATTCTTTTATGATATCTGACTAGGGACCTTTCTGGGCTACTCCTAGAATTTTCAGATGAGTAGGACTTCCTATATACATGAGGTGGTGCATAGTAATGTTTATGAATCATGGTATCACTCTTGGAATGCCCATATATTTCATGTGATCTCTTCTTGGATCATTCTCTATCTTCTTTGTTGTGCAATGAGGCTAATGCAACTTGCACTTACCTTTGTAACATGTTCAAACTATGCATCAATTGAGTATTCGAATGATTTTTCTACTCATGATCCCATAAAATTCTTGCGTTGTTTCTCCTACATCTCTATACCTCCATCCTCAAACTTTTCATGGTTTCCAATAGCTCTATTGGTTCAATGTTGGTTCTATGACCATTGGACTATGTCTCCTCAATTCCCATATTAATATTCTATCCCTTGGATTATTCTTCCAGGTTGTATGGAAGCTTCCCTTCTACCATTTTCCTTTAGTTTTGTTATGAACTATATATCGTATCTAGATCTAATGAAAACCTATAACTTGTAACATGTATTTTCAATGTGTCATACAAAGAATTTGTTAGACAACTTTATTTCCAAATTTTAGTAAATTGTTTCACACACATATGCAAACATTCTGCAATGACTCATTTGACAATTTGTCAAATAAGGTTATAGGTCTCTCTTTGTATTGCCCGCCTCGGTACTTTAATTGATTAGACTAATGAGGGTACTAGTTTTGAAATGAACTGGCTAAGTAAAACACAAACCATTTGAATTTACTTTGATAATGCTATTAAATGAAAATGAAGAATAGTGTATATGCTCGACTGATTGAGACATGATGATAAATGATTAATAATTTGTATGCTCGATTGACTGAGATACTAGAATGCATGATGTAAATATTTTATATAGTGCAACGCTACTAATGTGAGCTTGAGTGTGTGCAGTGACAGGTAAGACGATATACCGACTGACCCGCAATGGAAATTTAGGGGTCATAAGAACGGAAAGAACAGATAGGGGTACGACTACTGACTATCGACCCTGGATTAGCAATCCACGCATGGGTGAAACCATTTCAGCTCACCTGGGGAAGCGTATGCCGTACGGGCAAGGCCATAATTATTTGGTCGCGTACGATGAGTTGAGGGGCGCGCAATAAGGAAATCCTTATCCCTCAACATCCCTTAGTCTCTAACGAGCGTCGTTGAGAGATCGCGGTAATGGTTCCCCTGTCGCTACGCAGTACTCCCCATAAGAAGGAAGAAATGAAACTATCAGAAAGGCTCGCCGAAGAGGTACCTAGACAAGAACGAGAGGAAGAAAATTAATCAATGGTATAAATGAAAATTTCACATAAGATTTAAGAAATACTTTATTTCATTTTGTTTTATTTTATTAATTTGAATAATTCTATTCAAGATTTTATTTTTAATTGATTTCATTAATTTGAATTATTCATTTTAATTGATTTTATTAACTTGAAAAAGAATTGAAGAGATTGATTTTATTTAATATTAAATTTGATTAATTTGATTATTATTTATTCAATTTAAGATTTTATAGATTTTATTATTTTAAATCATTCTATTAAAGATTCTATTTAATTGACTTCATTATTTTGAGAAAGAATTGAAATAAGTCATTAATAAAAGAATTGTTTTTCTTTTATTATTATTCAAGATTTTTACTTTAATTAATTTTATTATTCATTTAAATTATTTTATAAAGAAGCAATTTAAAATAAATTACACTTTTAGTAAAAGGAATCATCTTTTAATTCAATCTTAATATTAGGAAAAGAAAGAAAAGTAGAAAGCAATAAGTCTAACTAAAAGATTGTTAAGTAAACTAAATGAGAACCAAAAGAGAAGTAGAACTCTTCTACACCTAACTCTCACTGATCTAGGGATTTAGGTGCACATTAAAGACATTAAGATGACACATGTGTTTGAGAATATTGGAAATTAAAATATTAAATTAAATTAAGTATGTTCATGGACAGATACATGGCACACAGGTTTTTGCTATATAATGAGGGAGGAGAAGGAGAGAAAGACATCTCTTGCTCCCTAATGCTGGATGGTCATCATAATCTCTGAATATGTTATGATCGTTCGAGTTGGGATTAGCCGGAACGGGGATTGGGAGATCCTTTCAGGAGTCTACTTGTGTGTTCTTACGACCTCATTAGCTTTGGGGTTCGAGGTGAAGAAGAGTAGCCTCTATACGTTAGGGTGGTCAACCGAGGGGTCACTTGGTACTTGGTCAGGAAATTGGATTGGATCATGCGGAAACCACTTCGAGGACTTCATTGATTCGCTGGAGCAACCGTTGAAAACAGGTTTGAAGTATTTACTTTATTTATTTTGCTAACTCTTGTGGTGGAACGAATAAATTTGGGTATATAGTTTTATTTATTGACATTCATGTACTGCAATAGATAGATCTAGAACTGTGGCCTCTATATCTGCATTTGAAAAATTGTACTGGAAGTTCTACAATTACTTATACTTATATTTTCAAATTCCGTGGAAGTCTCTTTTTTTGGGGGGGGGATCCAAAATGGGGGTCCCTACACTTGGTATAAGATCTCGGTCGAGCCTTGAGGGCACCGGATCGAGATGTTTGACGATGACCTTTGTGATCAACAGTGAGATTGGAGCTTCGGTCTTTGCGAGATTACACTTTCGACCAGAGCCGTCATACCTACAAGTTCTTATTTGTTGAAAGTTTTTATATTTATTTATGTTTTAGTTATGAATTATAGATCTGAGATTTATTTCCATTTTAATTATGGATTACATATCTCAGATTTTAGGTAACAAGAAAAGAGTTATGCTACCAATACATTTGAAATTTTGTTTTGCGTTGCTAGTATTTTGTTATTAATTATTTCTGTGCAACTCCATTTAGCAGCTTATAAGTGGGTATATGCTTTCCTAAGAAATTGGTTATATATTCTAGATTATAAGTCACGGAGTATTTTCATAGATCTACTTTTTTTATGGCTCCATCGGCTACCTCGATTTTATGAATCTCTGTACATTTGTAATAAAAATCTAATATCTTTTTCGATTAAATTTAATACTAAGTTCTATGTCCAACTCGACGCTGTACATACATTAATTACAGTGCTTGGTTCAGTACAGGCAAACCAACTTCTCGAAACCGAGTTCTTGTGTTTAAAATTTGTATGAACGGATCGGCCTCCTGCTTGATTTCAGTAATGGGTTTTAGGTCTAGATCTACACTATATTTCAATTATAGTGCTCGGTTCAATTACACGCAGATAAAATTTCTGGAAACTGATTTCTTTGTTTTAACGCTCGGATTAGGACTTTGTATTTTTCATTTTTAAATACTCAATCCTGATATGCAGATCGTATTATTGTTCTATGGATTCGAAATTATGACACTGTATTTTTTCATGAAAATTGTTCAATTTCGAATTACAGATCGTATTACTGTATATAGTTTCAGAAATAAATTTCTAATGATCTCTTATCACTGTCATACATTTTTACATTATGAAGCAAACGCCCAGGTTATAAAGTTCCAGAGTTGATAAATCTTAAATTACAGATCGATCTTCCGTCACATAAATTCTGTAAATTAAATTGACATATAGATCGACTTCCAGAGTTCATCATTAATGTGCAGATCGATTTTCCCTGTCAAGAAATTTCAGAGATTAATTTCCCTTAAACCAGATCGATTTCTTTCAGTTAAATTTTCGTTGTTCATTTTATTATGATTGGATCGTCCTTCTAGTATTGTAATCTCAGCGATCGGTGAGCTACCCTTTAATTTTCTGTTGACGTTTTCAGTATTTCTTTTAAACCCTGCCATATCCTGAGACTTAAAATCCGCCCTCAACGCGGTGGTACCCTTATATGCAGTCTTATTCAGGTTATCCTCATCTTCAGACTCTGCGAAACCCTTGATCCTGAATCAGGTTAAGTCTGCTAAGTTTATTTAAAATTGTTTGCATTTCATTAATGTCTCCACAATTATTTCATCGTGAAGCGATCTGGGTTTTGTAAAATGTGAACTCTGTTTTTCATGTTTATGTATTTCCTAATTTATGTGATTATGTGGAGAATTTAGGAACAACAGTTACAAATCGATTTTATGATTTTATAACTTTTTTTTTTTTATTGTTTATACATTTTTCGAATTTCTGTGAATGCGTTTAGAAATCAAGGATTATTGTCTTATGGATCAACATTTCTCCCTGTCGAATCTTATCTCAGCTTGACATATATTCTAATCCGGTTTGCAAGAGGAATCTAAGATCCGATCCAGTTTTCTAGCATGAAAGCTACCTTCTTGTTTAATGCATTTTATTTCTTTGGATCGCTATATATATCTCATGAGATATGAATGGATCCACTATCTCCCAATGCTGTGGTGATCACCTTCTCCATATCTCCCAATGTTTGTTTTTTTATGATTTTAATTTTGAAACTTTAAAAAGTCTCTGTAATCCCTTTCGAAAGCAAATTACATTTCGTTTCTCAAATCCTGAGATCAACCAACAACTTTCGATAGATGCACTGAGATTTTAAGGGGGCAAATTATATTTCATTTCACAAATTTTGAGATCAACCAACAACGTTCGATAGATGCACTGAGATTTTAAAGGAGCAAATTATATTTCGTTTCACATATTCTGAGATCAACCAACAGCTTTACATAGATGCACTGAGATTTTAAAGGGGCAAATTATAATTCATAATTTGAATTCTGGAAATTGTCATTCAAACTTTCGAAAATAAAACACAGCGAAATGCAGTCATTAATGGCAGTCATTAGAAATTTGGTATTATTTGCGTCTTGTTTTTGTGTGTGTGTAGAGTGATTCGTCTATCAAATCGGAAGTTTCATTTTATCCGAGATCATAAAATCATCAAGGAAATTGTGAACGCTGTCATTAGATTATGTATGGTTGTTCTATTCATTTGTTTATTAAATGATAAATAGATTGTATATTATTGTTCAAATTATTTAAATAGTATTACTAGCACCGCATAACCCTCTTGGTAACCAGGATGAATGCGTAGTCATGTGCACCATCCAATCTGTGTGCTTTTAATGTAATCCCTGTGTATTGACCAGCGTGGTGCACTCAGGACTCATCGGAGTGACAAGTGTATCCTCACCACAATCTGAAAACCGCCAACTAGCTCTTATCTCCGAGAAAACCGAACCCTGTCGAAAGCTCTTCCCGTATTTTACCTTAGTATTGATTCCTCTGCTGGTTATCTTTTAGTTTTACTTTAAGGTAAATCCCTAAATATCCTTTCAAAACGAGAATTAAATTCAGATCCTTCTTCAAGATCTGGGTGATATCAATACATAATATAGATGACATGTCATCGATTAAAAATGAAGGAAGTCTTAAACTAAAACAGTCTGATAAGTGAGCACCTGGAATCCTTATGCAATAAACGCATCGGAGTTTAATTAAGTTGATAAGTGTCGATTTTAACTACAAATGTTGACTTGAGATTTATATTATAGTTTAAGCAATCATGAGATCTAAAAGTTACGATTATAAAGGGTCCTCGTATAAGCACAATATGATTACATTTAAGGGTCTGACCATTAGTTTACTTATAAAAGTTTCAAGTATAAATAAGAATAAGTGTCATTTCCTTAAAAGTTAAATTATTACATTGTGTTTATCGAATGATACGAGAAAATACAATATGACGGTCTAGATATATGGATGTATAACTATTTCTTAAATGCACATGATAGAATACCATACTCTACTATTATATTTTTTTTTGGTTATATACATAGGGTATTTGACTCATTAATTCAAAAGGGATTATTAAATTGACTAGAAGAGAGACGTACACCATGGGAAAATTTGGAATGTGTGATCTTACAATTTAATTAGGATTGGTATTTCTTATATGTATAAACATTATATATATATATATATGGGTAGGAAGTCTCAAGAAACTAGGGTCCCATTTTTTTAGGACGAATATAACTAATGCTTTTATATATATATATAAGTATGCATATGTTGTGGATTAAGAAAGAAGTTAGAATTTGAAGTTCGTCCTTACCTAAGAGCATAGCTGTATAGTTATATACAAAAAGAGATTGAATTTGGATACTAAACTTTCATTTCAATATGGTTATATTATTTAAATATGAGGAATTACATTTATGTGCAATAAGAAAGAGACTGAAGATGAATGTAGTAATATTTTCTTAGATATGAAAAGTTATATTTATGGGATTGAAAAGAAGAAGATTGTAGTTGGGATATTGTAAACTAGGTATTAAATTCATATTTCATTTTTACTCTTTCAAATTATGAGGAAGATTTTTAAATATTTAACAATAAGAAATAGAAGGATGGTAATTTGAGCAAGATATTTATATATTGAACAATAAGAAATAGAAGGATGGGTGTTCTATTGGTTATTACTCAGTAGTGAAAAAAATATACATATATTTATAAATATATAAATATGCTTGAGCTAGGAAAAGAGAGAAAAATATATAAGTTGTTTATAAAATTGTTATTACGAAAATGGAGAACATATAACACATAATTGTGTTTAGAGTTATGACACTGAAGAAATTATGTATATGCTTTTCTAGAAAGACAAGATATCAATATACTAGCATAAAAAGCTGAACTCAATTACGCTATAGAATGACAATGTTGTTGAAGAGAATGAATAAATACAAACTTGATGTAGCCATGAACAAGGGTAAAGGAAGAATTCTTAAAAGTGAAAGTCCACTCAAAGGGTCAAATGAAGACGATTAGCATAACAAACTGAATGCAATGAAGCTAACCTTAGTTCATGATGAAACCTTGATGAAAAGGCAACTAACCCTCGAGATGGGACTCGATGAGGTTCAAAAAACGAGCATGGTACAACATGATGAGTCTGTCGATGTAGTCCTATGACAACATAAATGACGAAATGAGGTAAGGACATGATAAGCTCATTAACCTTGACATGATGTTACTGACAGAAGGACTAGGAATTAAAGATTTATATGTTTGACTATACCGTTAAGTTTCAACCCTAGGAATCTTATCGAATTGAGAACCGACATTTGAGGATTTGGAAGCAGTCTTATGAAATTTGGATTTGGGACAAATTGAGGATCTCTCCGGATATGTTAAAACCAACGAGAGGAAGAAAATGAAAATAATATTACTTGCATTATGTTTAAAGATTAATATATTACATCTTAGTCTTGTAGAATTTCTCATGTTATACAATAAGAAAGGAGTTGTCTTTTGTGACTTACGATGAGCGATGCATGGAGATCGACGCAAAAAAAATCAGAGCTGCGGCTTTTACTTTTTCCCTTCGACAAAGATACTTCCAGCTTGTCGAACATGTTAGAATTCTTCTTCTCTAAAATTGCTAGTATGAAAGATTGAATGATATTCAGGGTTCATATACTTTAATGATGGGTTATATGTCAAGAATTTTATCGATTGGTTGTAAATGCTTATTTTCTGAAATCAAGGCGACAGCTTTGCAGGTATGCACTACTAGTTTGTAATCATGCTTTGAATTGTGAAAAGAGAGAAGTTAAACTTACTTGAATTATATAATCGTAACTGTGCTTAAGTTAGGAAGAGAAGAAAACCTTACATGACTTTGTTTATAAAAATATGAGATTATACTTTTAGCTATACTAAGTAAATGGCACTCTAGTATTTAATTATACTTTGGATTATGAGAAGAGAGAGGTTGCATGTAAGATTAGTTTAGTAATGGTTAAGGTATGTATTGAAGAACAGAATTGGGAAGGGTAAATTCTTATTTTGAAATTCGGACATTGTTTTGAACATATGATAGTTAGACGTAATTATAGAGAAGAGAAAAGTTGGAATTGAATATTTTATCCCTTATGTTGAAATATGTTAGTGCTTTCAGTATTTTCGTAAATGATATACTTGTAGTTTTGTTGAATCGAAAGAATTTGTTGTAGACGATTTCAACCCCGGTTACAATTAGTGAGTCAAGAGAGAACTGCTGTGGGGATTACTACACTATGAAGGGTGTGATTTAGTTATATGATCAATTATGCAATTTATACTTATATGAGGGTAGAAAAGAAGAAATGAAATGTTATTATCAATTTTGGTCATGTTGAAGAAATGAATGTGAAAAGAAAGTGGAAACTCACTGTGGAAGCACATGAGACTTAACTTCGGGACGAAGTCTTAATAAGAGGGGGTGTATGTAATGCCTGCCTTGGTACTTTAACTGATTAGACTAATGAGGGTACTAGTTTTGAAATGAATCGGCTAAGTAAAACATGAACCGTTTGAATTTACTTTGAGAATGCTTTTAAATGAAAATGAAGAATAGTGTATATGCTCGACTGACTGAGACATGATGAATAATTTGTATGCTCGATTGACTGAGATACTAGAAAGCATGATGTAAATATTTTATATAGTGCAGCGCTACTAATGTGAGCTTGAGTGTGTGCAGTGGTAGGTAAGACGATATACCAACTGACTCGCAATGGAAATTTAGGGGTCGTAAGAATGGAAAGAACACATAGGGGTACGACGACTGACTGTCGACCTTGGATTAGCAATCCACGCATAGGTGAATCCGTTTTAGCTCACCCGAGGAAGCGTATGTCGTACGGGCAAGGCCATAATAATTTGGTCGTGTACGATGAGTTGAGGAGCACGCAATAAGGACAGCCTTATCCCTCAACATCCCTTAGTCTCCAAGGAGCGTAGTTGAGAGATCGCGGTAACGGTTTCTGGTCGCTACGCAGTACTCCCCATAAGAAGGAAGAAATGAAACTGTCAGAAGGGCCCACCGAAGAGGTACATATACAAGAACGAGAGGAAGAAAATTAATCAATAGTATAAATGAAAATTTCACATAAGATTTAAGAAATACTTTATTTCATTTTGTTTTATTTTATTAATTTGAATAATTCTATTCAAAATTTTATTTTTAATTGATTTCATTAATTTGAATTATTCATTTTAATTGATTTTATTAACTTGAAAAAGAATTGAAGAGATTGATTTTATTCAATATTAAATTTGATTATTATTTATTCAACAGATTTTATAGATTTTATTATTTTAAATCATTCTATTAAAGATTCTATTTAATTGACTTCATTATTTTGAGAAAGAATTGAAATAGGTCATTAATAAAAGAATTGTTTTTCTTTTATTATTATTCAATATTTTTACTTTAATTAATTTTATTATTCATTTAAATTATTTTATAAAGAGGAAATTTAAAATAGATTATACTTTTAGTAAAAGGAATCATCTTTTAATTCAATCTTAATATTAGGAAAAGAAAGAAAAGTAGAAAGCAATAAGTCTAACTAAAAGATTGTTAAGTAAACTAAATGAGAACCAAAAGAGAAGTAGAACTCTTCTACACCTAACTCCCACTGATCTAGGGATATAGGTGCACATTAAAGACATTAAGAAGACACATGTGTTTGAGAATATTGGAAATTAAAATATTAAATTAAATTAAATATGTGCATGGACAGACACATGGCACACAGGCTTTGCTATATAATGAGTGAGGAGAAGGAGAGAAAGTCATCTCTTGCTCCCTAATGTTGGATGGTCATCATAATCTCAGATTATGTTATGATCCTTGGAGTTGGGATTAGCTGGAACGGGGATTGGGAGATCCTTTCGGGAGGCTAGCTTGTGTGTTCTTACGACTCCATTAGCTCGGGGGTTCGAGGTGAAGAAGAGTAGCCTCGATACGGTAGGGTGGTCAACCGAGGGGTCACTTGGTACTTCATCAGGAAATTGGATTGGATCGTGTGGAAACCACTTCGAGGACTCTATCGATTCGCTGGACCAACCGTCGAAAATAAGTTTGAAGTATTTATTTTATCTATTTTGCTAACTCTTGTGGTGGAACGAATAAATATGGGTATATAGCTTTATTTATTGACATTCATGTACTGCAATATATAGATCTAGATCTGTGGCCTCTATATCTGGATTTGAAAATTTGTACTGGAAGTTCTGCAATTAATTATACTTATATTTTCAAATTCCATGGAAGTCTCTTTTTTTTGGGGGGGGAACCCGAAATGGGGGTTCCTACACTCTTCTACTCAATTTCTAGAAGGACCTATAATAATCCTCTTTGATCATATTGTTCATCCTTATTCCTCTATCAACTAGCTTTACCATGAATATACCCATTCTCATTTTGGAGCTCATAATTGAATGTTACAACTCTTCAAATTTTTCAAAATTTCCCAATTTTGCACTATTATTGTAGTTGCATTTAATTTTAGGGACAAACTTCTAAGTTTTGTACAACAAAATTTGGAAACAAGGGGAATTCTTTTTATCAAGTGTTGATAAATCATATGATTCTAATTACCCAGACACCTTCAGATCCCCAATCTGATGCTCCATTTATTTTCTATAAGATTATGGAATTTCCAAAGTTTAACGTTTTAACTTTCTATAGTCTTAGAATTTCCAATAGAAACCACTATCTCATAATATGAGCATTTATGGAAAAATATCCTCTAAAACATTATTTGGCTTGATGAGTAGGTAAAATGTCAAGTTCATATATTTTTCTGGTTTTGACATCTTGGGTCACTTTTACCTTGAAATTTTCCAAAATCACTAGAACACAGACCCAAATAGTAGATTTTGGCCTTCTTCGGCACATCTTCTCCATACACTTTGGGATTTGGAAAAAATACACCTAGGTTATTTGTTTTCCTAGACATTTATTGCACCATAACAATTTCATCCCAGATAGGGTCCCCATCAAGTTCATGGGTACAAGCCTTCAAAAATCAACATTTCGCCCTTTTTGGAAAACTGGAGAAGAATGGGACCATTCCCCTCTATATCAATCTTGTAGTCCTATTCAACACAGAAAAAAATCCTAAATTTTAAACCATATCTGAGTTATTCTACACCTCTTATGGCCAAAACACGTTTTTGGCTTCATACAATTTTTTTGTAACTTTTTCATACTATTGAGATTTGAATAACCCTAACTAGTCACAAGGATATGGAAAGAGATTTGAATAACTAGTACCAATCCTTACACTCAAAATTGCAAGTAAATCATAATGAGGAAATTAATAAGATCACCTAGAATATCACCCAATTATTCATGGATGATCAAAACGATAGTCTCATTCATGCTCTCACCCTTAACGAAGTTGATAAACTAGTGATATAAATGTCTTATAAAAAATCCCCAGCACCATATGGATTTACAACAATTTTTTTCCATTTGTGATGGAAAACAATCAATTTATATGTGTGGGAAGTTGTTTATGAATCTAGGAGAATTTCAAAGTTGCTTCCAACTCTCAATTCAACACCCTAATCCTAAAGGAGTACTAGGCCAATGATCCCAACAAATTTCATCCAATATCTCTATACACTATAAGAGTATCACCAAAGTCATTATGAATCAAATAAAGCCTCTCTTACCTACTTTAATCTAGGAAGAATAGCTAGAAGGTTGACAAATTTTGGATGGGATTATCCTAGATCAAAAAACCATCCATTCACTAAAAAAATACAAGAAGGCAGGTATGTTGATAAAGATGGACATGTCCAAGTCTTTCAACAAAGTTAGATGGAGACACAGACAACATATGTTGATCGCTTTTGTATTCTCAAGCCACTGGAAAAATTGGATCTTTTCGCCCACTTCTTTAGATTTCTTTTCTTTTATGGTTGATGGTTCTCCCTCATCTAACTTTCCCCTTCATAGGGAATTCGACAAGGATATCCTATATCCCTATTACTATTTATTATCATGGTAGAAGGGCTAGGTAGAACATTAAAGGAAGTAGCCTTAGAAGGAAATCTCAAAGGAGTGAGGCTCCATGGAGAAAACCTAGCATATTCTCACCTATAATTTGTAGATGATACCATTCTCATGGCTGTCCCTATAGTTCAGTAAACTAAACAGTTTAAAAAAATTCTAAACACCTTCATGGAATCCTCTGGCACCTCCATCAATCATGGTAATTCACAACTCTTTTTATTTAATGTTCAACTTCATATCTATAAGATTCTTGGATTTTAATGGAGTTCCCTTCGATCCAAATATTTAGGATCCCCTCTCATTAATTTTTCCCAAGTAAACATTTCATGGGAATAGCTCCTCATCAATCTAGAAAGGAAATTGTCCATCTATACTTTTTGTTCTCTCATCTTGGAAGGAAGACTATTTTTAATCAAATTTGTTCTACAATGTATTCCTTTGTATTTGTTCTCCATTGATTCTAGTTTCTCCTAAAGGCATCGTCAAGGTAATAAAAAATGTTCAAAGGAACTTGTTTTTGGGAGGGAAAAAAGCTAAGCAAAAATGGGCCAAAGTAGCTTGGGGGAATGTTTGCAAACCCAAGTTGGAAGGTAGCTTGGGCTTGAGAGACCCAGAAATTGAAAATGCATCCTTGGGAGAAAAATCATGGTGGTGATGGATTCATAACAAAGATGCCCGTTCGTTCCAAATATGGAAGAGAAAGTATTCCCTAGGAATTATAGATAAAGATCTGATCAGACTAACTAGGGACAAAAAAATACCTCTAATATGGAACACATCTTGGAAAAATAAAGAGTTGATCCAGATCCACTGTTTCTAGGAAATAAGAGACGATTTATCATCCTTGTTCTGGGAGAATGCTTGGAAAAAAATACCAAATATTGATGAATCTCTAGCGGCACAAGACAAGAGACATCCTTCATGACTATAATAAAATCCAAGTCAACCAATGTTGGGAGTCTACCAATAAGAACATGAATTGAAGATCATGGTTATCTAAAGAACATTGGCCCACTCTTCCTGATAAATTCAACTGGAATGAATTCTAGGAGAAGCTTAAAACAAAATTGATCAAAGCAGGAAAGCACAAGATTTAGCCGAGGTATGATGGAGGAGGCAATTTATCCTTGAAAAAAATCCTACTCCATTTTGATAGCCTCCATCGACAACAAAAGGGGAAAACATTACATTCAAATATGGAGATAGAATGTATGGCCGAAGATCTTAGCCTTTCTATGGCTGGTGGATAGAGAGAAGAACCTCACTTGGGACAAAATCATAAGAATATGCTTTGAAGGTCCATCCAAATTCTATATTTGCAATAAAGCGGAGGATACCCAAGAACACGTTCTCGACCAATGCCAATTTTTCATTTCTTTATGGGATGAAGGAGACATGGAATTTTGATGAATTGACAGGAAAATGGGAAGTACATGTGCCACCATTGAGCACTGGAGACTGCTTTCCTTTCATAATCCTATTTTGAATCAGGCATGGAAGTTATACCTAGGTTTCCTTCTCTGAGAATCATAGAAGGAGAATAATCGAATAATCTTTAAAGATGTCTCTAATAGCAATGAACAAACATAACACATAAATAAAAATGATATCCTTGTTTGAAGGATTGGAAGTGTAATGAGTAGAAGCACCCAATCATGCAAGCATGGGGTTTGTAATTTATAATTTATTTCACTAATCTTTTAAAAAAGGAGGTTTCAATGTCTAGTCCAAAGACCTAGAATCCCCTTCCACAAGGAATTATAAACATAAATTTTAATGACACCTCCAAACGAAATCTAGGTCCAGTTGGATTTAGAGGTACCTTTACAAATGAGATAGATGAGATTTTAGGCTTTTATGTGGGTTCTCTAGGATAGGAAAGAAACAAAGTAGTGGAGCTACATTCTCTATGTTGGGGAATCTAGATTGCCATTAGACAAAAATAATCCAAATTATTGGTAGAAGGAAATTCTCTAGTAACCATTAGAATTCTCAAAACTATATAGTGGATCTTCTATCAACAAGATTGCTACCAACTAGATAATAGAAGAGAAGCTTGAATTCCTATTTTGTTATGAACCAATATATTAAAATTATCATAAGAGATAAGAGTACACATCATGTACACAACCGTGAAAGTGGAGAAAAACTCCAATATATATATATATATGAGATATAAGTTACACAATTATAACATCTTAAATAATATGATATCCTTCTCTAATTACCCCAATACATTCACATAATCATTTCACATGTCCTTAACAATAACTAAATTAAATTTATATATACATATCCAGTCATTGGACATAAGGCCCCTTCATTAGGCTGGCACTATAACATATACATTTAGCCTCATATATGACCCCCTTAGGGTCATATTATATAGATTGTACCCCATATATGTCCACCCTTGGGTCATATCATAATACCCTCCTTTGAAAAGATTTTTCCTCAAAGATTTGCAGTTAGTGGCTTTACATGTGATGAAACCACGTAATAGGATTTCCTTATATTCATGCTTTCTTGTTTCCATTGATGACAGTCCATCCATACAAATTTGATTCTTTCTGTTCTCAATATTTGATAGCTGGTGCTGCATAATTTTAATTCAATGTGTTGTAATTGTGAGTTCTCAAATTTGTTGTAGTTTTTGGTCTCTAATAATATCTTGTTGAATAATAGTTTTCTAATGCCTTATTCCTTGAATATTGTTAAGTATCCCATCTTCTTCATTCATAGTATCACTATATATATTCTTTTCTTTCTTGGAAACTTTCTTGGTAATGAGGATGTTGATATGGTTTCACATCTGACGGTTTCTCTTCCTTCTATACACTCCTATCATCAATCTTCTTTTTCATAGATAATGTCATCCTTTATACCATGCACAACATCTTTGATTACTCTTTCCTTCGATATGATACCCTCATATTTTATATGTACATATTTTTGAACTTTGGTGTTGTCATTGATGTTAAGCAAAGCAGGATGAAGACCATGAAGAATTGAAGCTTGTTGAACTTTGGTGTGGTCATTAGTGTCAAACAAGATGCATTGTAATGCCAAGCAGAAAGCATGAAGACTTGAAGCTAGTTTGAAGAAGTATATAGAAAATATGTTTGCAAGTCTCGGAAGTGTGCAAGACCCACCAAGTGATGGTAATCCAGTACACAATACCCACCAAGTGATGGTCCCTAAGTGCGCAAGTCCCACCAATACAACGAAATAGTGTGCACAAGACCAACAATGTCATGGTACCTCATTCGCGTAGGTTAAGACAAGTGGCATATGCTTGATAAGATTAACCATACAGAAAGGAAGAAGGGTTGTCACCGTTTAGAGAATCCCAACTTGTGGACACATTGTTTGGAAAAGTTGAGTATAAATAAGAGTGAAGTTTGGGGATGAAAAGTAAGCTTGAAGATGAACATAATATAGTATTCTGAATTGGAAAGCTTCGAATTATTGGGGTATCAATGGCTCATTGATCCAAAAGAATATGATACAGTAGAGATCCAAGTGCGCAAGGACAGAAGAGTAGTACAACAAACGATGCGCATAATCAGTTCAATATGCAAGTGCGCAAAAATAGAGCAGTATGTTGAATAGCGTGTAGAATTTCCGAAGAATATGAAGCATGAGAACTAGTGTGCAATACTAAAGAAAAGTATAACACAAGTAAAGATGATCAGAAATAATGATGAATTACATAGAAGGAGCATGCAAACAAAAGTAAAGCAACAAGAAAAAAAAGTCTGAATTTGTGTGCGAGAACTGATAGACAATATAAAGAAGAACTTCTACTTTTATATTAGGGTGGAAGGAAGGGGCAAGGACAGGGAGTTGGTGCTTCCTTTAGGTTGGATCTTGTAAATCAGGGGGTTGATGCCTCCTTTCAGTTGGTACTGATAAATGATGGATTTGGTGCTTCCTTTAGGTTGGAGCATGTAAATCAGGGAGTTGAAGCCTCCTTTCAATCGGTGCTAGAGAATCTTGGAAGTTGGTGCTTCCTATGAATGTAATCTTGTTATTATATAAGAAAATCACTCTGTTCTTTTCTCCCGTTTGGGTTTCCACGTTAAATCTCGTGTGCACTGTGTTTGGTTTGTGTGATGATGAATGAAATTGTTTATGATCAATGCTGCTTAATATAATTAGTGTTGAAATTGGTAGAACTGAAAAATTGTTTAAACTAGTCTTAATTCTGATTCACCCCCCCCTCTTAGTATTAATAAGAATTCCAACAATCGGTATCAGAGATAGGTTATTCATTAATATTTTAACAACTGGAAGATAGATCTTTATGCCAATATGGAAAAATAGGAAGGAATTTCTACCAATACAGTACATAGGTTTGATGGCTCAAACTATACTTTTTGGAGAATAAGAATGGAGGTATATCTGCAGTCTCTAGGCACTGATGTTTGGTAATTAGTTGAAAATGGCTATGATGTTCCCAGAACTGCACCAGTCAATCCAGCTGAAAAAAGGTAGTGTGAATATAATGCAAGGGATAGGAATGCATTATTATGTGGATTAGTAGACTCTGAATTTAGCAAGGTCATGCAGTGTACATCAGTAAAAGAAGTATGGGACAAACTCAAAGACATCTATGAAGGAGATGAAAAATTCAAGAAGGAAAAAATGCAGAATTATTCAGGATAGTTTGAATCCTTGAAGATGAAAGAAGAAGAAAATATTGCATCATATCTTCTTCAAGTTGATGATATCGTCAATGCCATCAAAGGTCTTTGAGTTCAAATAGATGAAGAAGTAGTTGTACAGGAAGTACTGAGAACCCTGCCACCGAGATTTGACTCCAAGGTGTTAGTCCTAGAAGACAGAATTGATCTAGATAAATTAAAAAAAGACGAGCTTCATGGGATCCTTATAGTATATGAGATGAGAACTAAAAAGGAGAATCCCACTAGGAAAGAAGCAGTCTTCAAAGCCACTAGGGAAAAAAAATGCAGCAAGAAGAGCATAACAAGGACTCATCTGATGAATCAGAAAAGGAAGAGGAAAACTTTCTAAGGAAGTTAAAGAGTGGTCATGGAAAATAAAAAGGTAAGTTCCCTTCAAATGTTTTGAATGTGGTAGAGTAGGTTATTTTTTCTTCAAAATGTACTTAAAAGGAAAGTAGAGATAGTGACAATGAAAAAGATTGCAATTACAAAGAAAAAAGTATGACACACCAACAGGACAAGTACGAAACTAGAAAAAATTTCCCCAAACAAAGAAAGAGTTTGTACTCTAGAGAAGACAAAAATTCATCTCAAGAAGATGATTGTGATGATAATCCAAGAGAAGTTCTTTTCATGGCATTTATAGAATATGAAGGCTTAGAAGAAAAGGACAATTGTTGTTCTTCTATCAAGAAAGAAACATCAGTTGAAAAGACACATGACAACCAATCTGGAGATGAAGAAATTGCAGAATTTGAATGGGAAGGTGAACTGATTTGTGCTTTGGAAGAATTAAAGAAATCAAGAAATAAGAACAAATATCTATAGGAATAGCTAATAAAATTGGAAGCGGACATAATAGAATAGTTGAAACAAAAGGAATAAAAATGTGAGAAGCTAAAGGATGAATTCACATCTCTAAAAGAGGATCTACAAAAGGCTAGCATTCATTTGGAGTTCCAGCAAAAATTCATAAATGGCATTGAGACTGAAAAAAATTATTGGGAATCAAATGCATTCACTTGATGAGTCATATGTAGGATGTAAAGGTTAAAACTCAACAAAATCAACCTATGAAACAGAAGCAAGAAGTTTTGTTGATGTACTCAAGATTTTTATTTCAAGGAAAGATTAGAATTTTGAAGAAAAAGAAAAGGAGACTGGCATTGAACAATCTGGAAGAGCTTATCCTACAAGATATCAATCTATTTTCTTAGGAAACTTCTATTTTTGTAATAATTTTGGTCATTAGGCAGTAAACTGCAAAGCACGTAAGAATGTGAATACTAGGAAGAATAACAACTATAGTAAGTCCAGTCCCTGATAGAATGAAATCAATAGATCAGCTGAAACCTTGAAATAAAATTTAAATTCATTTGGCCCCTGAGATTTAGATGGTGAATGCTATAAATGTCACAACCATGGTCATGATAGTCAGAATTGAAAAAATCAATCATCATCTGCGTAATTAACCGAAACCAAAAACACTACCAGTAAAACAGATTCTACAAAACTCTGAATATACCAACTACATCAAGAAGGATGCAACTTGGATTTACATGTGAAAAATAAAAAGGGACAGTGGATGTTCCAAACACATGACAGGAAACAAAGACAATTTATTGAAATATAGGGAAGAAAAATGAGGTAATGTCTATTTTGGAGAGAATGGCTTTGAAAAGGAATAGTAATCCAGGGGAATAAGAGAACCAAAGTATAAAATGTCTTACTTGTTGAAAACATGAGGCACAATCTTCTTAGTGTAAGCCAAATGTGTGATCAAGGACATACTCTTAATTTTGTAGCCAGAGCCTATTGTGTGCAAGTTCTGTGGCTGAAACAAACCTTAAAGGATGTACAAGTGGAACGTGATCATCTTATATCAATTTTATGTCACAACACAAGCGTGATGATCTTGTTATTGTTGGAATCGATTTAATACTGAGAGGGGGGGTGAATAAGTATTAGCACAGTTATTAGCATATTTTACCTTCTTTAATAAGATTAGTCCTTACTTAATATTTATCTTCTGTTATGCATCAGTAAATAAACATTCACACATATAAGCACCACATCATCAACACATAAAACACATGATTTTTACGTGGAAACCCAAACGGGATAAAACCACAGAATGATTCTTTATAGTGATAAATAATACATTCAAGGAAACCACATTATCAACACATAATACACAAGATTTTTATGTGGAAACCCAAATGGTAGAAAACCACATAATGCTTCATGTGTTTACTATCACCAACTGGAAGGAGACACCGAACCCCTGTGTTTTCTCTAGCACTAACTAGAAGAAGGCATCAAAGGAAATTTCAATTTAAAATTGACCTTCCAAAAATAATAGAAATTCCATGTCATCATGTATTAGCCAATCAAAATGCTTTAAAATTAAAAAGGGAGCACCTAAAAAAATTGGAGGGAAAAAATAAAAACTACTTTTTTGGATCGTATTTTCAACTTATCTCCTTGTAGGTTTACTCAAATTTCAAGCGGGAGGACTCGTTGGATGCATAATTAAATTATGCATCCAATGACTACCCATGTTGCATACTTTTAACAACATCCACACCATGAAAAATTGAAAATACATTAAAAAATGTGTTTTCTCTCACTAGAAACACGTTTTTTAATGTATTTTCAATTTTTCAGGGTGTGGATGTTAAAAGTATGCAACATGGGTACTCATTGGATGCATAATTTAATTATACATCCAATGAGTTCTCCCACTTGAAATTTGAGTAAACCTACAAGGAGATAAGTTGAAAATATGATCCAAAAAGTAGTTTTTTTACTCTCTCTCTACTATTATTTTATTATTTTCTTATTATTTTCCTTAGGAGGCCCATTTTTTACCCAAATTTCCTCTAATGAACCGGCCCCCTGTCGCTTTGTTTTACAGGAACCAACATGAAGTAAGTTGTGACTCCCTGTCTCCTTGTAGTTTTACAGGAACCAACCTGAAGGGAGCTTCAAATCCCTGTCTCCTTTCCCCATCCGACCACCCTGATGTCCAATATATTTAACTTTCCTTCCAAACTTCAGCTCCGCACACTTATTCAAGTCTTCTGATGATGATTCTATTGTTCTCTACCCTTGTATGCAAACTGTACTCTATCACTATGCTGCATACATAACTTTACTTCTCATTCCTCTCAAATCACACTTCTGTTGATGACTCGCTTCTTGTATTGTGTGCTCTGCTGAATCTACAGTCCGTGCTTCTGATTTTGCGTTCTCTTCTATGTGACTGCAAAGATCAACTGATATTGTGATTTCAATTGATATTTTGCTAGTCAAAGTGAAGCATCAATAAAAGATGGAACTGTGCACATTCTGATGTGTCTGTTCTAATAAAGTGATGCAATTACTCATATAATCTGCGACACCCTATGCATCAAATAGTTGGTTCGTTCAGTTTAACGCACTTGTCTCAGATCATCTGCATCATGATGCACCTGTCAATTTCTGTTGCTGTGATGTTGTTTCACATCAGATGGAATCTTCAACTTCACACACTTTCACTTCTATTCTTCTACATCAGATAGGCATCTACACAATATTTGATAAACATCGGTTATGTCTCTGCGCTTCTGTCTTTACAATATATGTGACTATACATGCTGATTTCAATATTGTCCTTTGAGATATCTAGCACTTGTGCATTCTTTAGTGTTTCTTCCTTTCGGTGTTTGCGCAATTGTCACAGATTTACAACATCATTCTGCACACCATCAAAACTTCGTTCTGCTGCATATGCGCATTCAGCTCTTTTCTAGATCATATGTTCTTTCCACGAGCCTGTTGAGGCATCGAAAACAAAATGAAACTTTCACGCAAAAGCACTTTTGTTCTTACTTCCAAGCTTACTTCAAATATTCAACTTGCATCTCTATTTATACATGTTCTGCATGAATTGTATGTTCACAAGTTGGTCATGGAATCCCTTCTTCCATACTTCACGGATTGTGCATATGCCACGCGTCATCATCTGTGCTATTGATGTGTCATTCAGATGTATCAAATTCTCTCAAGGTCTACAACTCACTGGAACTTTACACCTTCATTGAAATCTTGATGTACCATTGCCTTATGGTGTGTGCGCAATATTCTACTTCATCTTGGTGTGTCCTTGAATTGTGATGAAGCAACCCTTGTTCGTAATGCACCCTTGTGATATCAATACTTTGTGTAATCTACACATTCTCTAGCTTCTTCTTAGTGGGATTATGACCTCTACCTTGTCATCACTTGTGGGATTGGTGCACCTGTTGTTTGTCGGTTGTGGAATTTGCGCATATATTAACTTCGACCGTTGTACATGTTAACACTTATTATGGTTTCCACCATGGAATGGGAAGGAAAGCTCCCAATCAAAGCCCCGAGGTCACCCATTGGCTAGTTGCAACAAATAAAGAATCAAGAAACCCAAATTTGGCTAAGTGTCAAACAAAGACACGCCAAATGACCAAGCCGCAGTGAAAAAATGGGAAAATACAAGGCAGGAGGGCCCTTCAATAGGAAAAACTAGCAGTAGGAGCTTCTTCTGCAACCAAAGAAGATTGAACGGCTAAGATCAACGAGTAGATTAGATCAACGGTTGAAATGCGTTCTGCAAGCCTGTTTCCGAGTTCGGCATTCGCATTGTGGATTGCGGATTGCGGATTGCGGATTGCGGGAAACCATTTCCCAAAGAGCGCAAAGGACAAGTTTCCGCATTCCGCAATCCGCATTGCTGATTGCAGAAGAGAAATCTTCCAGGGGGCGAAAAATATAGTTTTCTGCATCCCACATTTCAAATTGCGGATTGCGGAAGAGCAATATTCCGGGGGGCAAAAAATATAGTTTTTTGCATCCCACATTGCAGATTGCGGATTGTGGAAAGGTCAGTTTCAGAAGCACAAAAAAGTAAGTTTCTGCATCCTGCATTCCGCATTACGGATTGCGGATTGAGGAAAGATAGTTCTCTATAAAATCACGAGGCCGAAAGACCAATCCCTGCACGCCATGTGGGTAATTGTGGGTTGCGAAAAGGTCATTCTGAAAAGGACCATTGCGGGAGGGAGGGTCCATTGTAGAAGGGCAATTGCGGAGGCGTAGTTGCGGAAAGAAAATTATGGATTGAGAAAGTTTTGTAGAGCCAGTTACAGTCATGGGAAATGGAGATTTTCACTGAGAAATGGAGAATTGGAGAGAGATGAAGGGGGAATGTTTCAGTTATCTTTCTCATTCAATCTAAAATGGACTAATTCACAGGATGAATAAGTGGTTTCCATGGCCCAATGGTGCGTTGTCAGCACAGATGGTTCTTCTCCTCCGCGCATAACAGAATCATAGGTTGTTGATTCGAGCAGCTCAAATCGAACGACATCATTATTGCCAGTGTAAGTTGTTTTGAATCGATTAGGATATTTTTTTGTTTGTAAGATTATAAAGGCAAGGTCCGAAGTAGACCAAAAGTTTGGACATTTTTGTTTTAGAGAAATTACTTCTTTGCGCTTGTATTAGACTCGACCTCTTAATTCAATGAACAGACCCAATTTTGGAGCTTGAGATTCCTGTGAATGTCTGTTATTTCTTGTGTATGTGTTCTTTCTTTGTATTCCCATCTATTGTTTACTTCTGTAGTACCTAAAGATCAAGATTACATGGTCTGGAATTCATGCCCACATGCTCCAAATGCATATGACTAGGTATTCCACCCTTTCCCTCTTGAAGTTGCAGGTTAGAATTCATTCTTAAATGCTCTAGCCTTGTAGCCAAACTTGTCTCCTTCCTCTACCTTCATTTGCTGATTACTTTGACATGAAAGAACCATATCTACCTTTCCTCCTGCTCCTACAATCGTAGCCCAAAACTGCCATCGATGACAGTAACCCACCGAAGTTGAATCCATGCCCAACTGTCCTCCTGTTCCGAACTCCAACCAACCCAAAAACCCTTTTAATTCATTGTTTGAAGGTCTAGCCACCACTTTGACCGATATCCCAGCCCATTTTTAAGATGAATCCCATTGCTGGAAGCCCCAAAGGGAGATCCCTCCCTGTGGTTGGAAAGGCTAGTTTCCATCTACTAAAGATTGGTTTGCAACAGTTACCCCATGGTCTTTCCTGCCACAACCCAGGAAAATCTTGGGTGATAACATTTATGGCGACTCCACTAGGGAGAATCTCTGGTTTTCATGGTATAAAATCAAACCTCAGAGGGAGAATAGAGAGTCTGAGGTTCCAAGGTTGTATTATTTTCCCTGGTAACTCCACCTTTCAAATAGGCGATTCCACTAGAGATCGATCCTACTTTAAAATTTGTATCAGATCAGAGTTGGTTACTGATGGTGAACAGTAGTCATACACCAAGAGGGTATTGTGTCATTCACCTGGAGGCTCTACTATCGGCATAATCCAGAATTCAGGCATCACAGGATACCCCACTATTTGAAGATGAATCCCATGGAAGCTTACAAATATAGAAGGTATGATCCTATGAATCTTTCACACATTCTAGGTTTTCCAAACCGTATACCTCGTATAGATTGGCAAGCATATTTTCCCAAATTTAAAGATGAGGAAGGGGAGGATCCATCTATGCATTTAATTAAGTTCCATATGCATATATATAAGCTGAGGGTGAAACTCCATGAAGATTCCCTTACGAAAATGTTCATGGCTACTTTGGAAGGGAGAGCAAGAACCTGGTATGAAGGGTTACCGGCTACTAGTTTGTATTCCCTGGAAGACTTTCATTCAGCATTCTATGAAAATTATAAAGAGAGTTACCCATCTTTATCACTGTTTGATAGCTGCTATAAAGTAGATTTTGAAAATTTTATGCAACGCTTAAGAAACTATAATGGCGATGAAGAATTAATGGATGAAGAGATCGAGGAATTTTTTGAAGATTACTTTCAACATCAGGAAGAGATACCAGGTGATAGTTTCCTTGATATTCAGCAAGATATTCAATCTATAATGCTTTCCCCTTTGGTGGTAGACAAAGAATATCAAGACCTTAGTATTCAAATTCCTGGTCTTGAGAATGATGAGAAAGTTCAGCAGCCTTGAGAAGTTTCAAAGGATGCAGGAGAATTCATTCAAAGTTCAGACATTCTTAAGGATCATCCATATGAAAAGTTGAATGAATCAGATAAAGGGTTTAATGTTGAAACTCATGTTCCTTTCCTTGATTTTATTGAATATTCTCAGACTTTAGGTGATCAAGAGAAAAATATAGATGGTCAACCAGTGTTTCCTACAATTATTCTTCTTCCTAAATACACCATTGAAAAAGAGCAGATTATGTATGATGTCTTTGATGATGAAGGATTTTCTTTCCCTGATCCTTTTGAGAATCATATTGATATCCTTGTTGAACCGCATGAAGGATCACCTTTTGATATTCCTGCTAAACTGCATAAGGAACTAAGCATAAATATTTTGATCAATAAGGATGATAGTTCACAAGTTCAACACAATGATAATCTAGAGTTGCGGGAAAATAGTGAAAGGGAGATCCCTCATGTTCAAGAGATGGCTGTTCCAGTTGAGGTGTTTCAATGATTTACATTGTTTTTTCTTGCTGCAAATGTTGGAGAGGATGGGCCGATGGATTTTATTTCTTTGGAGTATGATCCCAATTTCCCAATTCCTTTTTCTGATGTTCAACATGAGGTAATGGTTCATGGTTTTGCAGATCCTTTTGCATGTATATTGCAATCATCAAGGAAAGAGAATTTTGCAGAACTCATGAACACGAGAATAAGTCTTAGCTGGTGGGTTGAATGGTTGCATTTGCAATTTACCTTTATTGTTGAAGGAGACACTTTACCCTTTTGTTTCCCTTCATTTGAGTTGTCAAAGTTTTGATTTCTTTTTCCAATTCGAGGCCTTGAATGCATGCTTCAGTCAAGTGTCCAGTTGTTGGGTTGGTTACATTGGCACTTTAGTATCACTTGATTCCAAATGCCCTCCACCAAGTTAGGGTAGGTAGATATGGAGAATAAGCTTAGCAACCTGAGCATATTTTTCAGCAATACATATCTCCAGTTTTTGAAAATTTAGTTTGTATATATGTCAGAAATGTTTTGAAGTTAGTTTAGTTTTAAGTGGTGTAGAATGGATTTAGTTTCAGTTTGCAGTTTGGGTTCCTGTATGGCCACCAAGTTTTCATAGTTGGGAACAGGTTACAGATGGAGGATTTGGAATGATCAAAGGGACCAAGTCACTAGTCTACATGTTCCTGCTACCTCGTAGGTAGGATAGCATCCCTAGTTGAAGCCGGTGTTAACACTTATTATGGTTTCCACCATGGAATGGGAAGGAAAGATCCCACTCAAACCCCCAAGGTCATCATTGGCCAGTTGCATCAAATAAAGAATCAGGAAATCCAAATTTAGCTAAGTGTCAAACAAATCCAATCCAAATGACCGAGCCACAGTGAGAAAATGGGAAAATACAAGGCAGGAGGGCCCTTCAGCAGGAAAAAATAGCAGTAGGAGCTTCTTCCGCAACCAAAGAAGATTGGATGGCTAATATCAAGGAGCATATCAGATCAATGGTCGAAAATGCATTCCGCAAGCCTGTTTGTAATACCCCCAATTCGACCCTTAGGATATATTAGCCTTTAATGTAAATAATGTGTACATGTGATGTATGTTTTCCTAGCGTGGAGCTCAAGGCCAAGGCCCCGCTAGAGAAAGTCGAATTTTATTTAAAGGGCAAGTATTTGATATTTTGATACCATGTGCTCTTAAGCCATGGAAATTGTAATAGGATGTAAATTAGACATCATGTAATATAAAATGTCCAAAACTGGCTATGGAGGCAACGAATGAAAAGGGGCCACGTGTATCCACTAGGGAGTGGTGAGGGGGCTATGGAAGTGACCCATAGGTTGCCATTTGTCATTATGTGAACCCATTGACTTCCTTAGGTGACATTAATGCCAATTGTAAAGAAGTGGTTGAGATTTCAGCCCATGACTTTGATGGAGTATGGGCAGCCCTGAAATTCGTATGTCGGAAGGTATGGGCTCTTTTGACTTGTCCCACAAGTCACTCTACATTTTGGGGGTTGCTCCATCCTTATCCCGATTCCATTGTGGAAGTATGGGACATCATTCACCACCCAAAAACGAGCTCCTAGCAAAGAGAAAACCAGAAATCGCGACTTGAAGGAAACCCACGTTTTGGGGAAGCCAAGAACGCCCAAATTGGGTATTGGACAGTGAAATCCAATGGGGAATCCATTGGTATGAACCTTGGGGCGAATTTGGGAGCAATAGCTACCCCAAAATCCATGGGAAAACCCAGTTTTAACTGCCCAGAAAATCAGTGACGGATTTGGGTTAATTGCTGAACAAAGCTGTGAGAAATCCGATTGTGGATGTATGAATAGAGGATGGGATGGCTGAGTCTAGCTTGAAGGGTATGTGGCTCTGGGATTGAGCTCAGTGGACTAGCATCCTCCTCCATCTCCTATTGCATGCTTGAGAAACCCAACCGTATGTTGGCTTAGCATGGCTATCTGAGTGAAACCCTGACTGTGAGTGAGCCATCTAGTTCCTCCTTAGTGGATACACAGCCCAGCTCGGGGGTGATCTCTCAGCTGAAAGAATACAGGCTAGACAGAGATCTATGGTTGGGTGGAACGTTGCTCTCACGTAGCCAGTCGTTTGGACCATTACAATTCAAGATAAGTATTCCTGTGGTTGAGTTATGATTAATTTTATGCCCTGCAAGCAATTTAACTAATGACTGATGTTTATATGTTGAATGCATGATGAAACTGTGTGCAGATGTATTGTTTAATTCCGCTGTGTTTATATTGAAACGAATCTGCATATAGAAGTTTTAAAATGTGAGGAATTTATGTGCAAAAATATGTGGGGCTAAGTTTACCAAAAGCCCGGTATGTTGTTAATGTTTCCTTCCCTGTTGTTCTATGGAGAAGGGGACATTACACTGTTTCCGAGTTCCGCATCCGCATTGCGGATTGCAGATTGCGGGAAACCATTTCCCAAAGAGCGCAAAAGACAAGTTTCCGCATTCTGCAATCTACATTGTGGATTGCAGATTGCAGAAGAGCAATATTGGAGGGGGCGAAAAATATAGTTTTTCGCATCCTGCATCCTGCATTGCGGATTGTGGAAAGGTCATTTTCAGAAGCACAAAAAGTAAGTTTCCGCATCCCGCATTCCGCATTGCAGATTGCGGATTGAGGAAAGATAGTTCTCAAGAAAATCATGAGGATGAAAGACCAATCCCTGCACGCCACGTGGCTAATTGGGGGTTGTGGAAAGGTCATTGTGGAAAGGACCGTTGCGGAAGGGAAATTGCGGAGGCGCAGTTGCGGAAATAAATTTGTGGATTGAGAAAGTTTAGCAGAGCCAGTTACAGTCACGGGAAATGGATATTTTCATAGAGAAATGGAGAATTGGAGAGCGACGAAGGGGGCTTGTTTCAATTATCTGTCTCATTCAATCTAAAATGACCTGATTCACAGGATGAATAAGTGGTTTCCATGGCCCAATGGTGAACTTCCAGCATAGATGGTTATTCTCCTTCGCGCATAATAGAATAAGAGGTTATTGATTCGGGTGGCTCAGCTCGAACAACCTCATCATTACCAGTGCAAGTTGTTTTGAATCAGTTAGGGTATTTTGCTGTTTGTAAGCCTATAAAGGCAAGGTCCAAAGTAGACCAAAAGGTTGGACGTTTTTGTTTCAGAGAGATTACTGCTATGTGCTTGTATTAGACTCGGCCTCTTAATTCAATGAGAAGACCCGATTTTGGAGCTTGAGATTCCTGTGATGTGTGTTTTGATGTCTGTTATTTCTTGTGTATGTGTTCTTGCTTTATATTCCCATTAATGTTTTACTTCTGCAGTACCTAAAGATCAATATTATATGGTCTGGAATTCATGCCCACATGCTCCATATGCATATGACTAGGTATTCCACCCTTTTCCTCTTGAAGTTGTAGGTTAGAATTCATTCTTAAATGCTCTAGCCTTGTAGTCGAACTTGTCTCCTTCCTCTACCTTCATCTGCTGATTACTTTGACGTGAAAGAACCATGTCTACCTTGCCTCCTGCTCTTGCAATCGCAGCCCAAACCTACCATCGATGAAAATAACCCACCGAAGTTGACTCCATGCCCATCTGTCCTCCTGTTCTTAACTCCAACCAACCCAAAAACCCTTTTAATTCATTCTTTGAAGGTCTAGCCATAACTTTGACCGATATCCCAACCCATTTTTAAGCTGCATCCCGTTGCTAGAAGCCTCAAAAGGAGATCCCTCCCTGTGGTTGGGAAGTCTAGTTTCCATCCACTAGAGATTGGTTTGCAACAGTTACCCCATGGTATTTCCTACCACAACCCAGGAAAATTTTGGGTGATAATAGTACCATTATATGAGTTCATGCACATTCCACTTACTGAAATCATTGGCTATGCTTGTGCAATTTTAGGATTTTCCGACCATCTATTGTTCCTTTCTTCCTACGCACTCCCAAAAATCAACCAATCAATGCTTAGGCTTGCTTGCTTACTTGTCCCATTTTTTCAATCAAATTCTTGGAAGTTTGAGCACTTGTACCATTTTCCAACCAATTACTACAATTTGATGTCATGAGAGAGTATGACTTGGTGGACTTGATTTCTGTGCAAGGACCACATGATGTAGGATTCATAACTTGTGTTTCTTCCTGGACTGGATCTTCATGAAGTATCTTCTTGATCTGCATGATGTATCATCTTGACATGCCAGATGTATCCTTAATGCACTATTAGATATACTCCAAATTTGCATACATAATTGTCACCTTCACCATTTGCGCATATAATTATGGTGTCCATGCTTTCTTCATCATGTGCCTGGACTACCTCAAAGTGGCGTCTTCATACTTTTGTTGGAATGCTACATCCACTAGGATGATCTCAATGAATCACACTGAATCAGTTGACATTCTCTTTGACATTGGATGACTTTAAAACACTTGACATATTCTTTAGTTGACGTCAATGACAACCAATACTCAATAATCTCCCCCTTTGGCATTGATGTCAACACCTTATGAAGTTGTGACCGATCTTATTGAGTTGTATGCTTCATCTATGTTTGGTCACAGTGCTCCACCTGTGTATGTGATCCCCCTGAGTTCTTTCGTATTTTGGATAATGTGCTCTTTTTCAATACTTCTATCATCTCTGCTCAACTTCATGCATCTCTCCCCTTTTTACATCAAATATGGAAAAGAGGTCCATTACGCAATGTAAATTATTTTGTTTATATTTTGCACCTGAACTCTTCCTGGGATAACTCCCCCTGTCTTCATACTTCATTTTCTTTTATGTTCCTGTATGATAGATTTAATCTTTTGAATATTTTTTGTTATAGCTGCAACCTTTTCTTTTAACTCTTCTTATTTTCCCACAATAGTGATTTCTTCCTTTTCATAGTGAACTGATTTTTTTGTTTCACAACAATCATCGATTTCCTCCTTAATTTCAAGTTGCAAAACATAACAAGATTTTGTAATACTGAAGGAATCCTCTTGTGAAGGTCCAAGTGTTTCAATAAGCTTTATTTGCTCTTCATGCAACTTGTTCACTTCCTGTTGCAACTTATTTCAATCTCCCATTTTACTTGTTAATTATGTTGTTGGAAGACTTGTCAGATTAGTGAGAATTTTCTGCTCTTGGTCTTGTGTCATTTGTAGCTTCTCATTCACTTCTTTTAGTTGTTCCTTTTCAACCAGATTTGTCCATATTTGAAAACTTTCTTCATGTAGTTTTGTGCATCTTTCTCCCATATTTTTGAGATCCTCTATTGTAGTTCTTATTCTTTCTGATTCCTTTTCCATTTCTAGAGGTTCTTCTAATGGTTTATTTTTTACTTTGTTTTGTAGTTCATGAATGGATTCTCCTATTACTTGTATCTTTCTTTCCTAGGAGATGTATTCATTCTTGTGAATTTCTGGAAGTATGTTGTATACTTCCTCCACTTCCTTTTGTAAACTACTAGAATCCTGCTATGCCTTTTCCAGTTTGTGCTTTAGCAGACTACCCTGTGTCACTGCTTCCTCTGCTTTCTTTTCTAATTGTTCCGTCTTCTGTCCAATCAACACCATTTCAATCCTCAACTGTACACAGTCTTCTTGTAGGGCCTTCTTATCTTTTTGACATGCATTCAATTTATCCACATATGTTTCATGTCTTCTTCTGATTTCTTATGCAATAGACATATGTAGTTCATGTAATTCATCTGAGGTTAGCTTTGACAAAGTTAATTCTACATGACTTACCTCTTTCTGCATTTGAGTAGAAAGTGTCATTGCTATAGATGAGATCCTCACCTTTTGGTGTAACTCCACCTTTGTTAGTGACTTGGTGGAAAGAGATGTTAGACTCGTTTGAGTTGACTCATCCATTCTCTGTTCTTCCCAACTTTTCTTTACCACTTGCTTTAATATTCCTGATTGTTCATCAATTTTCATCAGTGCTTCTCTTTGTCATGTAGAAATATTTTTAATCTCGTCCTTTGTGCTGATGTTTTTGATTGCCTCTTTTATTGCATTCTTTATTTATGTGTTGATTTGCTCAAGTTCTTCTTATGTCAGTGGTTGTTCTGAGTCAGGTTCAAATATCTTTGTTTTCTTCTTTGAGGATCCTCCACCTTGAGCCATTTCAGTTCCCTTCTTTTTTTGTTGCACCAAATCGGTAGATACTTCTCGAATATTTGTCTCTTTTGTTGTTTTAGTTGGTTGTTTTTGTTTCTCCTCTTTTTCCCATTCAGTTAGTGGAACCCTCCATTCTGCATCCCAATCTTGAATAATTTTTGCAATGTCTTCTTCAGAGAAAACCAATCTAGTGGGACACCATCATTTGCTTGAGTCCCTTTTTGCTTGTACATAGGTGTGATGCATTCCAATATTGAGATGCATGACTCCTTTGTAGGTTTCAACAATATGAAGAGAAATCTGTGGAGAATTTTTTAGGAGAAACCTGATTTCATTGCAGTACAAGAAGAAATTGATGTTGTTGTCTTTTTTCCTTTCCTTATCTTTAGAGACCCACATGTTTGCAAACCTTGCAGCTTGAAAGGTTTTTCTATTTCTATCGAAGAATTGACTTCCCTTGGGTTCCTTCCAACCATTGAGAGAAACACAAATTAACAACCAAGTATAGTGAAAGGGATTACCTTTTTCTTGAGCTTCCAGACAATCTTCAAGAAATTTGTTCAACAGGAAGGTTGACCAATTCTTCTGGATGCCTTCGACACATTTGTATGTTGCTACAATTATTGCTGCTGAAACTTGATTATGATGACTCTTTAGAAACAACTTGCATGACAATAGCTGTGCAGTAAACCTTACATCCTCATCCTTTATCTTTTCAACTAAGAATCCTCTACTTGCTCGCAGGGTTCCATATTTTTCAGCTATCTTCTTACGCAAATCCTTTTCTTGGATTCTTCTCATTAGATGACTTACGTCCTCTCTAGCTGAGGGTAATCCCGTAATTTCTTCTATAACCTTAAAATTGATTGGAATAGGTTTGCTTATCCATAAGAAACCATCATGTACCTGTGATAGCAGCATCTTGGAACACATCTTTACTTGTGAAGATATTCCAAAATGAGATATCTCAAGTAGATTTAGTACACCATTTTTTGAAAGTCCGTATGCCCATTCTTCGAGCACTATCATAGTCAGAATACTAGGATCTGAGCTTTCCTTCCTATCCATATACTTATCCATGACTAACCCAGGAAATTTGTATTCGTCAGGAACATCATCATCTGCAAATGTAAGCTTATGCAGTAAGCCATGCAGATTACCTCCAACAACAACACCTTCAGATCTCATTCGATCCTACAAATGGGTGTCTTCCACTTCCGTCAAAGTCACATTTGGTGCATCAGGTTTACGAACCGGGATATAATCACGTTTGGATTTTTCAGTCTTCTCAATCTTTTGGATTCCTCACAAATGGGTTCTTGGTTCTGCATTTACTTCTGGGTGCCATGATCTTCAATGATTGCTTAAATAATTACTATTATATCAATAACCTTTGTTCTCAATAGATATAGTGGTTTAGAATGAGCTTTTTATCAATTTATAATCACCCTCATTAATGATCTTCGTTCCTTGCGAACTTGTCAGGATTAGGTTTATTTTGAAAAACGAAAAGCATCAATTTGACTTGATATTTTGTTCAAATTCATTTAACCACTTCTATTATTAATTTTGTTCATGCCACTGCTCCACTAACTCATTAATGTTTCTCCCCATTGTCTCAGTTTACGATGTTGCATGCTTTCCTTACTGCGATAGGTCCTACTGACGATGAGTCAGTTTTGTGTTGAGATGGATATAGTTGTGTCTCCCAAGTCCTTTCTTTTTGGTGTAGAATCATCTTTATTTATCCCCGACCCTTTGACAATAGTGATTTTTTCTTTGAATTTCATTGATATTGCCTTCAATTTTTTATTCAGACGCTTCGTCAGTCTTCTTTATCCATCATTTCATAGTCTCCCTTGACTTTTCACAGTCCAATGCCTTGTGACCAATTTTGTTGCACTTATAACATACCACATTGCTGCAGTATTTCCCAATATGTCAAGTCATTGTGCATTTACAACATTGAGTGGGTTTGTGCAAATTCATTCCTTTTGTTTGCGCAGTATACATGTTCATCCTTATTAATTGCACACATTCCTCCATAGTATTTTCATAATTTTCTTCGAATCCTATGCCATTTTTAATGTGAGAGGATCTTTGCTTGCTAAGAATCTCATTTAGTACCTCAATGCTTTTAGGAAAGATTTATGTTATGATGACTTGGTCTTGTAACCTTTTTAGTTCCTCCTCCCTTTCCTGTAATGAGATTCGTTATTCATCAAGCAATTTCTCAAATTCGGAATTCTTTTCTTTGAGAGAGATAACCTCCAGTTGACTTTCTTGGAGATGTTCTTGATTATCGTGTTTTTTCTGAAGCTGATATTTTAGTGACATAACTTCTTTAATATTTTATTCCTTTTCTTCGGAAACCCTTCCCAACTTTTATTTTATGAGGGTGATCTAATTTTCAATCTTATTATTATTTACGCATAACTTCTTCAGCTTGGTTTCCAAGGTTTTATTTCTTGATCTTACATTTTGGCTGATCACATTAACTTCTTGTAGCTGGTCGGTGAGAACTGTTACCAATTTCTTGGTTGCTGCTTATTTCTTCTTCAGGAGATTTAACGTCTTGGTTGGTATCTTCTTGACTTGTACTATTTTCTTTCTTTGTGTTCGGATAATATCCCTTGCTTCTGCAACAGAGAGATTTTCTAAACGGTCGTCTTCCTGTAACCATGGTGCTTCGCTTAGAGAACCTTCCTTTCTCATAATTGTGTCCTGATCTATATTTCAGGTGTTAATATGTTATTGAAGAAACCCATTCTGATACCAATTGTTGGAATCAATTTAATACTGAGAGGGGAGGTGAATCGGTATTAGTGCAGTTATTAGCATATTTTACCTTCTTTAAATAGATTAGTCCTTACTTAATATTTATCTCCTATTATGCATCAGTAAATAAACATTTACAGATATAAGCAACACATCATCAACACATAAGACATAGGATTTTTACATGGAAACCCAAATGGGAAAAAACCAAAGAATGCTTCTTTATAGTGAGAAAGAATAAATTCAAGGAAGCACCAAATTCCTGTGTTTACCAGCACCAACTACAAGGAGGCACCAACCCCTTGTGTTTTCTCCAACACAACTGGAAGGAGGCACTAACACCCCATCGATTTTTTTTATAGGCACCAACCTGAAGGAAGCTGCGACTCCTTGTCTCCTTGTAGTTTTACAGGCACCAACCTGAAGGAAGCTTCAACTCTCTATCTCCTTGCCCCACCCAACCACCCTAAATTATGTCCAATATATTTTAATGTCTTGCCAAACTTCAACTCTATGCACTTATTTAGGTCTTCTATTGATGATTATGTTGTGTGCTACCTTTGTATGCAGACTCTACTCTATCACTACGCTACATACATCACTTGAATTCTCATTCCTCTCAAATCACACTTATGTTGATGAATTGATTATTGCATTGTGTGCTCTGATGAATCTGCAGTTTGTGCTTCTGATTTTGTGTTCTCTTCTATGTGACTGCCAAGATAAACTGATATTGTTCTTTCAATTGATAGTTTGCTACTCAAAGTGAAGCACTAGTAACAGATGGAACTACTCACATTCTGTTATGATAAAGTGTTGTAGTTACTCAGATAATATTCCACGTCCTGTGCATCAAATAGTTGGTCCGTTTAGTTTAACGCGCTTGTCTCATATCATATGCATCATGATGCTCCTGTCGATTTCTGTTGTTGTGTTGTTGTTTCGCATCATATGGAATCTTCAACTTTGCACACTCTCACCTCTGTTCTTATACATCAGCTAGACATCTATGCAATATATGATAAACATCGGTTCTGTCTCTGTGCTTCTGTCTTTACAATATCTATGACTATCAACATGTTGATTTCAATACTGTCCTTTGAGATTTCCAACACTTGTGCATTCTTCAGTGTCTCTTCCTTTCAGTGTTTGCGCAATTGTCACAAATTTACAACATCATTCTGTGCATCATCAAAACTTTATTTTGTTGCATGTGCGCATTCATCTCTTTGCTAGATCATATTTTCTGTCCACAAGCCCCTTGATGCCCTGAAAATAAAATGAAACTTTCACGTAAAAACACTTGTGTTCTTACATCCAAACTTAATTCAAATATTCAACTTGCATCTCTATTTATACATGTCCTACACAGATTGTATGTTCGCAAGTTGGTCATGGCATCCCTTCTTCCATACTTCACGGATTGTGCATATGCCACATGTCATCATTTGCACTATTTATGCGTCATCTCAGATGTATCAAACACCCTAAAGGTCCACAAATCAGTGGAACTTTACACCTTCATTGCTCTCTTGATGTACCATTTCCTTATGGTGTGGGCGCAATCTTCTACTTCGTCTTGGTGTGTCCATGACTTGTGTTTTACCAAACCCTATGGGTAATGTGCCCTTGTGATATCAACACTTTAAATAATCTACGCATTCTCTAGCTTCTGCTTAGTGGGATTATGACCTCTTCATTGTCATCACTTGTGGGACTGGCACACCTACTGTTTGTCGGTTGTGGAATTTGTGCATATATTAACTTCAACCGTTATACCATTCTAGGATTTCAAGCACGTTCCACTTACAGAAAGCATTGGCTATGCTTGTGCACTTTCAAGATTTTCCGACCATCTGTTGTTACTTTCTTCCTATGAACTCCCAACCATCAACCAAGCAATGCTTAGGCTTGCTTCCTTACTTGTCCCATTTGTTCAATCAACTTCTTGGTAGTTTGATCACTTGTACCATTATCCAACCAATTTCTTCAATTTGTTGTCATGAGAGAGTATGACTTTTTGGACTTGATTTCCGTGCAAGGACAACATGATGTAGGATTCATTACTTGTGTTTCTTCATAGACTGGATCTTCATGAAGTATCTTCTTGATCTGCATGATGTATCATCTTGACCTTCCGTATTTATCCTTGATGCACTGTTAGATATACTCGAAAATTGCATACATAAGTGTCACCTTCACCATTTACGCATATACTTCTGGTGTTCATGCTTTCTTCATCATGCGCATGGGCTACCTCAAAGTGGCTTCTTGATACTTTTACTGGAATGCTGCATCCACTTTGACTCAGGATGATCTCAATGACTCACACTGAATCAGTTGACATTCACTTTGACATTGGATGACTGTCAAACACTTGACATATTCTTTAGTTGACATCAATGGCAACCAATTCTCAACAGTTATGCACTCCAAAACTACGCATATTCCTATCAAATACAATTTTGTGAGAGAACGTGTTATTGAAAATATTGTCATGCTGGAATTTGTAGACACCAAAGAATATATTGCAGACATATTTATAAATCCGCTCCCAAGAGACACTTTCAAATATCTCAGACATAAACTAGGATTCATTCCCAATCATGACGAAAGTCTCCGAAAGAAGGCATAAAGGAAGGGAGAGAACTGTATTGTGATAGGAAGATGAATAAATAAGCATGAAAACATAAGGTGTGATACTTAAGCAAAATATAATTGAACATAGGAACAATAGGATAAAGTCACGAGGAGAACCTGAAAATATGTAGGAATATAGGATAACAATACATAGTGATAATATAGGTATTCAAAATATCCCTTTTCCATTGATGTCAAAGGGGGAGAATGAGAAATTATAAGGAGAATGCTAAGCAGAAATGATAATGAGAGATGCTAAGGAGAAATTATAATAAGAAATGATCATATGGCATGAAGATAGGGAAAACATGTTGCACAGAAAAGATGAGCCTCATACTCAGGGGGAGCCTCATATTCTGGGGGAGCTCATTTTTTAATTGGTGTTGACATCAGGTTTTAATTGGTATTGACATGAATACCATTAAGACTTGAAGCTTGTTGAACAGTTTGGTGTAGTAATTAGTGTCAAACAAGAAGCATTGTAATGGCAAGAACAATTCATGAAGACTTGAATCCAGTTTGAAGAAGTATATAGAAAATATGTGTGCAAGTTTTGGAAGTACGCAAGACCTACCAAGTGATGGTACTCCAGTACGCAATACCCACCAAGTGATGGTCCCCAACTGCACAAGTCCCACCAAGCCAATGAACTAGTGTGCACAATACCCACAACGTCATGGTACCTCATTCACGTAGTTTAAGACAAGTGGTAGATGCTTGATAATCTTAACCATAAAGAAAGGAAAAAGGGTTATTACTGTTTAGAGAATCCCAACTTGTGGACACATTGTTTGAACAAGTTGAGTATAAATAAGAGTGAAGTTTGTGGATGAAAAGTAAGCTTGAATATGAACATGAGATAGTATGGATTAATTGGAAAGCATTGAATTATTGGGGTATCAATGGCTCATTGATCTAAAAGAATATGAGACAACAGAGAGCCAAGTGTGCAAGGACAGAAGAGTAGTACAACAAATGATGCATTGAATTAGTTGAATATGCAAGTGTGCAGAAACATAGTAGTATGTTAAATAGTGGATAGATGAGTCTGGTTAATCCAAGGACTATTAGAATCTGAAGGCGTTGAAGTATTATTTCGAGTAAATTTCAATTGATCAATTGTAACAATTCTTCCTTCATGAGGAAATAATAAAAATTGAAATACAGAAGATGTAAATTTCAATTGATCTATTGTAACAATTCTTCCTTCATGAGGAAATAATAAAACTCAAAATACAAAATATGGGATAGATTGCATAACATATGGCCAAATCCTCCCTAACAAAAAATTGCAATCAAGGGGAGCATCTACGAATTCAACTTCTACTGAAACTCTTTTCCCTTTTAACTTGATGTCAAAAGCAAGGAGAATTAATCCATGAGATCTAAAATATCTTCTTTTAAACGTAGTGAGTAAAATTGTGGAAGGGACCAACTCTAGGGATCCCAAATCTCTCGAACACAAAATAGCCATGACACATGTGGATGCACCTTCGTCGAAAACCATTCATCCAATATTTTTGGAACCATGGACTATGTTAATCTGAAAATAAAAATGGTAAGGTAACTGAGGTTTAATATCCATCATATCAAATTTCACCACTAGATTATTCATGGAGTCAGTGTTTCCTATATCAACCAAGAGTGCATTATGTTTCAATTGGAAACTCTGTAGCACTTGCATAGCACACATCGAACAAGTTGTTTGAGCCAAGTCTTCAACAATGGAATAGTTAGTAGCTTCCCTAGCATTAGGATTGTGCACAGCTATTTTGTAGACACCTTTTGGTATCTTTTGAATAAGGTCTGTAGGTTTCTCTATATGAAGAGGGGTCTGCAGGTCAACATTCTCTTTCTCCTTTAACGGTGGTTCATGACTATCGTTTTTTATCTTGTTTACAATAAAGTGCTTGAAATCACCATGTGAATGTAGGATTGATCAGATGATGAGGAATTTTGTGTACCTCCATCTAAACTAGAGTTACCAGAAGCCATATGTTGTCCTTTAGTAAAAGGATCCTTTAATATAGCATGTTGTTTTTTTTGCAAGAGCTTCTGTGCTTCATCAATCAATTGGGCATTGGTGTGTGAGTTGATCTCCTTTGCAAATTTTTCAAGGGAATTTAAACTTCCTACGTTCTCTCTTACCCTCTTCAACATTATTATTGGTTTGGGGTTTGTTTTGATTTCCCTCCCCTTTCTTACCCTTATTATTGTTTTTCTTTACGCCAAGTTACTTAGGACCTTTTGGATTGGAATGCAAATTGTGTACAATAGTAGTTTGAGAAGGGGAGGTAGAAACTGAAGCTACGATCACTGTAGAGATTTTAAAATATAAATATTTTATTTGTTTTGCAAGTGCTGCTACAGTAGGAGTGTCAATGGAACCAACAATGCCATCAGCATGTGGTCCAGGTTTTTCATTTAGCCAAATATGTATTTGGCCGTGGTGCGTAAGGAATACTGTCATACAAAATCCTAGATACAAAATAGATTAAATCTAATTATTGGGATTTAAAAATGGCTTCCTCTTCATTAGTAACTCTTGAAGTAGATACATCTTTCAAAATGTAAGGTAGAAGTGATTTTAGAAACCATTCTAATAAAAATTCAGGAGGTATGTTAGATTTTATCATTCTCTTCCTTCTTTGCCACTGTTGGATGTGATTTGAAATATGAGTGGCTTTGTTTTTCCTTAAAGTATATACTAGATCTGTACCAACATCATACTGAACAGGAAGTTGGAAATTATTGAGAAAATTGTCGCGAAATCATGAAATGATGGTAAGCAGATGATGGCAGTTCAATATACCATTTATCGGCCACCCTTATAAGGGTTCTTTGAAACAACCTTAATATTATCGAATCATCATTCAACAAATTCTAAGAGAACCACAAATGGAAATTTGTGACATGATCTCCTTGATACTCACCAGTTTTTCCTTCAAATTTTGGGATATCCTAGGGAAACTTAGTAGGGACAGGAGGACGAGCAATATTATGACACACTGGGTCATTCATGAGTTTTGAAAAGTATGGAAGGTTCATAGTTTCTAAAAAAGGAAGTCTAGGTTGGTTCTCAAATGAATCTGTAGGTGACCCCATATAGGACAATTTCCACTTCCTATATTTCCAAAACATTGCAAGGGCAATACCCCCATACATTCCTTGGGAAGAGTATGCCCCTTGTAAGGGATTTGGTTGATTTTGAAAGGGTTCCCCCCCATACATGCCTTGTGAAGGGTACACTCCTTGCAAGGGTTTTTATATTTTTTGGAATGGGTTTCCCCCAGTCGACAAGGAATGGGAAAAATTAAAATTTTTCCATTGACTACCAAAAGGTTGGGCAGAAATAGTCCTTGCCGACATACTAGAAAATGGAAAAGAATTGCTTTCCGTACCAGTATTAACACATAAAGGATTTGCATCAAAAAGGTTGAAAAAATTAATGGTTTGAGGATTCCGTCCCCCAAAAGGGTTGAATCTAGTTGTAGATCCAAAAGGAGGTCCATGTCCTAAAGAGGGAACTGAAAAATGGAATATGAGCACCTCCCCAAGAATAATCTTGGAAGGGCATAGATGACATTCCTATTCCCATACTAGAAACAAAAAACATGGGGAAAGATGTAGGTTGAGTTTGGGGAATACTAACACTTGTCATCCCAAATGAAAAACTAGCTAATTGAAAAGGAGTAGTCATTGTATTAAGTGTTGATTGAAAAACAATAGATAATGTTGTTGCTAAAGTATTAAAACGGTATTAACAGTTGAAATCATATTCAAAGTACTACTCTAGTTCAAACTAGGGGTCTGGGTAGACACAATAGGAGGAGAAGACCCCCCTAGAATAGCCAAAGTGGGAGTATGAGGTTCCCCACTTCCCAAAACTTATCTAGTGTTATCCATTGGAAATCCTCCTAAGTTATTAAAAGCAGTTGAATCAAAATTTGGTGTAACTAAAACAACTACCAGGAGAGGATCATTAATATCCACTAAAGGTGAATTATAAGGTCTAAGGAAACCTTCAGTTTCAAGATCTTTAACCCAAACTTGTTATTTTGATGAAGTGTTTCTTTCCATAGGTAAAATTATTTCATAAGAACCCATTGGTGAAAATGAACTAAATGTATTCAATCGGCACCTTTGGTTAGGAGGTGGGGGATCCACTCTTAAAGGTGATAGATTTTGTAATCGTCTGGAACGATGAATCAGAGGATATGCCACACTGAAAGAGAAAAAAATACTAAGATCCAACTAAAATAAAAAGAGCAAACAACACGCCTCTAAAAAATTTCCTAAGGAAATCAACCAAGTAAATATATAATCCTCCCGAAGTTTCAGTGTGGGTTGATTAAGTCCCACAACAAAAACAACTACGGCTAAAAGAAATTACCACTGCAGGGTGTGTTTCCCTTCTTGGTGCAACTGTCTTTATAGATCGTATTCACTCTCTATAAAAATCACCCTCCAAGTGTACTAATGCTCCGCACTCAAGGTCCACCCAAGGTGTTTGCAAAAAATCCTTTTCCAACACTTGTGCACGAATCCAAGGACAAGATAATAAGGTTACCAATATGTAATCTGCATTCAAGGAAATAGTCACAGATCAGAGTCGTATGTATGGGTATGGTAACTAATCCCAAAACTCTGCAATAGCACCTTGTTCTAACGAAATTTCCCGTACACGTAAAACTCCTAGTAGATGCTTGATTAGGAATTGGAGGGATCTCTCTGCAACCTAATCTCACATGACCTTGTTCTTAACTTATGTTTGAGAGGATCTTCCCGGACACACTTCTTACAATACTGGATTTCACATAACGAATGGCCACTATGTTTGAAAATTCAATTTTCTTTGGATAGTTTATAACAGTCCTATCCCAAAGCACTAGCCTAAGCTATTTGGTGAAAGCCTCTAGAAAAGAAAAAGTGTATAATAAATTTTAATTTAAGCGTTCTTTTTAAGTGGTTGTAATTACTCAAGGGTAATGGAAGGTGAAATGTGTGGCATTTAATGATTCAACACGGAAAGAAAATTCATTTAAGATTAAAAACTTTTAACACTTACAAAAGTAAAAAGAATCTTCTATGAATGTTATGCAAATCACTCCCTTTTCAAATAAGCAAATTCAAAATATGCAACTTGTTTTTCTTTTCTTTTCTTTTGAAATGAAAATTGTCAATATATTACAAAAGAAAATCTTTTATTTTCATTTTTATTGAAACAAGAAATCAAAGCAAACTAGGAATGCAACCTAACTTTTCTTTTTTCTGTTATACTTTTTGCAAGAAGGGGAAGAAACTATAACATGAAGTGCATATTTTTACTTTTCTTTTCTTTGAATGAAACTAAAAATGCAATCCCTAAAATTATTTCCTAATGTAAAAAGAAAGCCAAACAAAAGAAATATTTATAAATAGAACGTTTTTTCTTTTTTCGAGTTTTCTTTTAATGATAAAAATAGGAAAATAGAAACAAACAAAAATATTTTATACAATCAGAATACTTGAAAATTGTAGAAGAAGCAATCTAACACACAAATTCGAAAACAATCCTATTTTCAAAAGACTTCTAAAAGGAGTGTTACTATCTGAAATCAGATAGTCAACTTGACCCAAACTAGAACCCACAACCTCAAATTCCCAAAAGGAAACCGAAAGAGAAAAGAAAAACGGATGTACGGGGCAAGTCGCATACACACGAATGTCTAGTGGATAGCTTGCATACTTGGGAAAAAGCAATTTTTTTAAGGAAAAATAGTCTGTACATGCCCCAAAACCTGACTGTTTGTATAGTAGGTTGCGTGCCTTCACGATAAAATGAGAAAAATAAAGCAAATAAACACCAAAAAAGAAAATATTTTCCTATAAGGGCTCTAACAGGAGTATCTAATAGGGTAAGCTTGAATGAATCAAAGAAAGCAACAATAATCAATAAAAAACATATAGATTTCAAAGAGAAAACTGAGAAACCTTAGGAATCCCAAAAAGAAGACTTCCCCAATAGAGTCGACAATTCTGTAGAAGGTTTTAATCACCCTAATGACTTTTTGGGATCATTCACCACAGATCATATACCCTAAAAGATAACACTCAACAATCATACATAAAATAAGTTTTTAATATTTAAGGGCATACTTATTTATAAAAGAAAGGAGGCAAGTACATGAAAATAACCAATCTGAAATCCAACGTTTTATGAAGATATCCTCACTGACATATTTAACCTTCGTTTTTATCTTCAAGATTCAACCTAAAACACAACAAGATTATAAATAACAAGTAGTTACTTCTGCAAAAGATATCTAAAAAACTTGCTGTAAATTGCAAATAACCAAATTACAAGAAGATACAACTTGCATACAAAATATTGAAATTGGACAAGAAAGAGTGTTATTTTATATTAATAAACAATATAAATACAAATAGTAATTTTTCATCATATTTATGAAGCAAGCACTATTCTAAAACTAGACTTCTGGGGTCATCCATCAAAAGTCCTTCATTCACCCACCCTTAACTCACTTGTGAAAATTCCCAAAGGATATCTAGTTATTGGCACAATAAGGGATTCCAATAGAGGCTGAGAAGCAATATCTCAGATAAGGGAATGGAATTTGCAGACAAAGGAACAAGGGTTTCAATCTTAGCTTGATCTTAGTAGCATAAGGGTATTCTCTTTGATCTTTCCATCCTATTTTTTCCTCCTCCTTTAATTCTTTTATATGATAAATGAATAGTTAGGGAAGTTATCGAGAGGTTATTTTATGGGAATATAAGTTAAGGAATGGAAAAAAATGTGAGTTTCCTGAAAAATCATTTAATTTTCACTTTTTAAATATTTTGTACCCTTAAACAGGAAAGTATGTGAGTTGGACACTGAGAGGTCGCATGGAAACGGGATGTCCATGTTTAGGTTACATACCTCTTAAAAAAATTGGTTTTTTAAGATCTTTTCCAATATAATATGCTATATAAGGGACTAGGTATGTCTGCAAAGAGGGAAAAGGATCATATCAACCATCTTAGTGCTTATTGAAACAATGTGGCAAAAGGCACTATAACACATACTAAAGAAACACACTTTAATTAAAGACACATTGTACCAAGTTTATCTTAACTAACTCCTAAGTGTCTAAATATCCTAACATCCCCCCTTAAGAACAACTTGGGATATGATTGAAGGATTTACAAAGGTTAAAAAATAGGAGAACGAAGGTGGAATTAGATCCTATCTACCTTTAATGACAAATTCTTGAATTCCTAACATAAATCAAAGTTTATAAAAAATCACTTCTATAAGATATTTTGTGAATATGTTTGCAACTTAATCATTTATAGGGAAAATGATCATTTCAAGCACATGACGGGATTGAGAAAGAAAAATTTATTCTTTGGTTTGCAAGACTTGGAGGCCAAAAAAATAATGCAAATGCCATAACTCTTTCATTTCAAATTTATTTATTAAGGATCGATTTCATTGCAAAATGTAAAAGGTTATGGACACTATCAACAAGAATAAGGTCATTGACATAAAGAACAAGGATAATGAGATGCTTTCCTACTTTCTTAGTATCTAATACATGAGGGTGATAATAGCATCTAAAAAAACCAATGTCAAGGAGAAAGCTATTACTTTTGGCATACCAAGCACAAGGAGCGTGCTTAAGGCCATAGAGAGATTTATTAAGGTGTCAAATAAGGCTAGAGTCATTCTAAACATAGCTGGGAATTTGTTCCAAATATATATATTCTTACAAATATCCATGAAAGAAGGGGGATTTGACATCCATTTGATGGGCCTCCCATTTATGTGAAGAAGCAAGGGAAATAATAAGGAGGAATATATTAATTTTGATGATGGGGGAAAAGGTTTCATTGTAGTCAGTTCCTTTAACTTGGGAAAATCATTTGGAAGATAAACTTTCCTTAAATATTTCAACACTTCCATCAGATGCATACTTATCTTTGTAGACTCATTTACAACTGTCAAGTTTCCATCCTTTCAGAAGGGATACAATATCCCAAGTATCATTTTCTATCAAGGAATGATATTATTCATTCATAACTGCATCCCAATTTGGATGGCTAGAAGGTTCTACAAATTTTTATGGACCGTGATGTTAAATGTACAACATCAGGAGACACTATCCAAACCAATCTTATGCAACCAAGATTGATCCTCCCATATAGAGGTGAAAACTTCGATTTCCTTCCGTGTAAAGGTTATTCCTCCCATATAGAGGTAATTGATCAAAGTAATGATGTTGTAAAGTCTTGTTGGACAAGGCTCCGGACTTGTGTGTTAAGTCATGATTCTCATGTGAACCTTTTGTATAAAGGTATCCATGGCACGTGCGTCCTATATAGAGGTGTACCTTCTATATAAATGTCATGCTTTAATTGTTAAAATCATTTAATGTTGTGTGATGTATTATTAACCATGATCACCATATTTCTATTAAGTCTCCTTTAAATATTGATCACCTCTAAAGTGAATTACTTCAACATATGCTCATTTGGTCCAGAATAATATACTATGATCACAACATCTGATAATTCTTATTAGTATAATGTAGTGGATGGATAATTAAAATTAGCACATATTGACCATGAAGTAAAAGATAAAGAGATGAATATAAATGCATAGAGAAAAAGAACATTCGAATTTTATCAGGATATGACTAAGTGAACTCGATTAGTTAAGCTTCAGTTAAAGCCACAATGTATTCCTCAGTTAACTAAAGAACTCACAGTGGTCACTACAAGTAAATCAATAATTTTAGTTAATAATAGTTAACTAAGTGTTAAATAAGAAGGACTAGTTAACAAAAGTATTTTCACTTTCGCTAAACTAAAAGATGACACTTCAGTAAATCAAGGAGAACTTGAATTGATCACTACCGTGATGTTATCAAGAAAGAATCAGTTAAAGAGAGTTAACTAAGTGACAAAAAATAACATCTAGTTAACTAAGTGTTATTGCATGACGACACTTATGTTAAACTAAAAGATGACACTTGAGTTGCGACACTTGCATGCTGACACTTAAGTTATCCACCTAACTAAGTGGGAAATATTTCAATTAATTGGCGAGTTCATCCTAAGAGACAGTTCGGTGAGATAAAGCACTGCGTGAGAAGTGGGGCACACTTCTTCATGCAATATTGATACATATAGTCTGAGGGCAAGTTCATCCCGAAGTTAGAAGAAGTCAATTCATGAGAAGAATGTATAAATATGTTATACAGGATTGATGAATTCAATGTGAAGTGAATTCTCTTCTCCATTGAAGGAAAGGTGCTTCTCTTTGTGCGGGTTATTGTGCTTGCTTGTTATGAATGTGCTGAGCACATTGGAAAACACATCCGATTAATCTCTCTTCTCTATTGCTTTCGTATCTTCACCAAGAGTGTTTTGGTGATCTATTATCTTCCGAAAGCAATATGCTATGTTGTAAAATAAATCATTCTCTTTTATCCATTATATTATACTAAGAAGAATTGATGGGGTTTTTGTTCTCAAAGTTTTGAGGATTTTCCCAGGGTATATCTTGTGTTATGGATGTATGAATTTAATGTGATTGAATTGTCTCATTGTTTCAAGTTTCTGCATCCTAAAGAAATGAAGATCAAAGCTCAACCAAATATTAACATGGTATTAGAGCTCAGGACGTGAAGGAAATCAATTTTTCATGCCGTCTATATCCTACATAGATACGAAGAAGTTGAGCGAAGAATTTGAAGAATATGGGATCAATATCTATATGACTAGAAGACTGTCTTGAGGGCACATCAAACTTCAACACTTGGAAGGATAGGATTCTCAACATCCTAGAGGAATATGACTTGGATAGCTACATATCCACTATGGTGGAGGAGCCTACATCTAATGCATGGTGCATCAACTTCAAGAAGAATCAAGCTAAGGACAAACAGATCATCTATGATGCGGTAAAAGATAACATGATTCCTATGATCACATTGCTAAAGATCGCAAAAGAATGTTATGATACCTTGACCAATATATATGAGAATAAGTCCCCAACTCAAAAGGAGGCATTGAAGAACAAGTTATGAAACCTCAAGGTGGAGAAGGACGAGATAGTGGCCTCCTTCTTCATTAATATCTCTCAGGTAAGAGATCATCTTGTTAACATTAGAGTTGTAGTGGATGAAGATGATCTCATCCAAACCATCGTTGATGGTCTGCCATATTCATGGGAGACATTCTTGGATAATATCAATAGCCAATAAGTAAAACCTGGGTTTGAAATATTGTTGCATGACTGTATCCAATGTGAAAATATTGTTCACACCAAGATCTACTCAGGCAATTACACACTCTCACAAATTGCCTTGCAAACACTAGTCATTAAACACATAAAACAGTAATGAATATGATGCAAATAGTATAACTCTATTGAATAAGTCCACATAAGAAAAAATTAGGCAATGTAATGGCTGTCCAAATATATAATTACATCATATATTTTAAATCCAAAGAAGGCATTCAAAATCCTCACAAAAACAGGCTTACTAAAAAGATGAAAAACTCCCCTAGGTGCAAAAGTGCTTTCCAAATCACCTCTAAGGTTCACAAATTGGTAAAATCAGAGTTGGATGTTGATGTATGATGGAAAATAATCCTAAGCACATATTTTAGAAAGGGGAAACATCATGGAGGGTGAGTTGGCCAAAAAACCGCTAAAGCCAAGCCAACTAGCTTTTACTTTTTCATCAAAAACAATAAAAAGAAGGATAGCGCCCTTGTAATCCAGGAATGGAATAAAATATCACAAAATCGTAGGAAATATTATCCAAGATATCCAGAAGTACATTCTAGTGACTCAGGATGGCTTGTGGTCCATACAAAGACAAAATAATAGCCAACTACCTAGTCAACACCTAGGAATTAATAGAAAATGACTAATAATCTATCTCCTAAGTATGGAATTCTTATGAATGGGTTTTTAATATTATAACACCCCCCCTTAAGCCTAAATTTATGTGTAAAATAAGAAATATATAGGGCCCAACAACTTGGCATGGTCTCCCTTTTTACATACTTCCTTGTCCACAAAATAAGGAAAGAAGGAAAACCTCATGGGAAAAACCTCCCCTTAAACATGAACATGAAAAAAATTGAAGAATTGCTGATCAATCCTTCACTCCACCACATGTTCACCCATCCCAAGCAGTGATATAAAATGGATGAAAGTATTCTATCAAAAATATTTGGTGAAGATGTCTGCAATTTGCTCAGATGATGGGAAAAAATACATATCAATGATGTGATCATGCACTAGATTCCTGATGTAGTGCATATTAATATCAATATGCTTGGCTATTTTCCTCTGTACTGGATCACATGAGATTATTATAGAACTTTGATTGTCACAAACGATGACTGTGGGAGTGCTAAAGGGAATCCCAAACTCGGAAAGTATACCCTGCAACCACACACTCTGAGTTGCAACATTCATTGCTCCTTTGTATTTGGCCTCTGCTAAAGATAGTGAAATTTCACTTTGTTTCTTACTTGACCAGAAAATAGGTCCTCCTCCAAGCATGAAAAAAATCTAGAAGTGGACTTCTGATCTAGGCTATCACCATCCCAATATGAATCAGTAAAACCAAGAAGATCTAGGCTAGAATTTGCAACATAGTGAATCCCATAAGACTTGGTTCCTTGCACATAATGCAAGATTATTTTTGCATCGCTACAATGAAGCTCATGTGGCTTCTCCATGTATCCTAAAGCCACACTTACAACATAATCAATATCAGTTCGAGTATGAGTCAAGTACAAAAATCTGCAAACTAGATTCGTATACAAGGTGTTGTTCACCAACAGTGTAGAATCTGCTTCTTCAAGTCTCACTCCTGGAAGGAAGGGATTCTTTGTAGGCTTGAATTCATCCATATTGAACTTATTTAGCAGTTTTGAAGAATAATTTGGCTGATATACTTTAATTCCATACTTGTATTGTGAAATCTCAAGCCCCAAAAATTGTTTAAGTATTCCCAAGTAAGTCATGGAAAAATCTTGATGCAAGGAGGTCTTCTGATCCAGATCACAGTTGGCATGTATTGTCAAATGCCGACATCCATTGTGACCAGTCATCTTCATCAACACAACTCCGGCGAGTTTCGAATTCGACACACTCCGCGACTTCGACACAACTTTGGCAAGTTTTCGAACTGTGACATGAATTCGACATGCTCAATGACCTCATAGTTTTGCGACGACGACATACAGCATCGACCTATGAATTGCACAACACCATATTGCGACTTATGACTGTCGAACTCCAACAGACTGTCTCTCTGTCTTCCAGTCGACTGTAACGGTTGAACTATAGAATCGTTATAACTTCTTTTATAACTGAACGTAACGGGAAGGCACCCAAGCATCTCAGCACTCTCTATATAAGCATGTAAACTATTGTAGCATACATCTTATCATTATGGATATTTGCATCCAGTAATAGAGAAACCAGTTCGCATTCCTACATATTTGTCTGTGTGTATTTGCGTAGTGTAATTTCTGCTTGCTTATTCTATTTCTTGTGCTTTTGTCTTAACAGAGCCAACTCATTCAGTCGAACTGTTGTCCCCCTTGGCTTCCTGGCCCGAGTGGATCATTGGTATCATAGCATAATCAAAGTTCATTCCGAGCTTCGTTAGAGCACATCAGCTTTGTTTATCCTTAATTTTTGTGTAGACATTTCCAGTGAAGTTACCTGACTTATGTTGGTTCAAACTCGCTCGTAGACTCAACAATCGAAGAAGACACTACCTCCAGAGATGGAAGAAGAAACAGGCGAAAGACATGCAATTGATGAGACACAGCAGCTCATAGAGCAAGCTCTGGATTGACAATGAACTGAGATGTTCACCCAATTCAACAAGATTCTCATGTGATTTGCATCGACTTCGGGAGCATTTTCGACACAAACTAACTCCAACAAAATCATCCCCTTCAAAGTGCAAATGAATTTGGACATACCGAATCTAGAAGGAAAGATTGATGCGAAATCCATTGACAATTGGGTTCAACAATTGGAGTCCTATTAATCTGTGAATCAACCCTTAGAAGCCGACAAGATCACCATTGCATCCTTAAAGATGTCAACATCTTTGCACTGCTGGTGGGAGAATCTTTCGACAAAGATGGAGAAAAGCAGACACCCTATCGACAAATGGGATAAATTCATCGAACACATCGGAAAGGAGTTTTACCCACCGAAGTACCTTGAGAAGCAGTATAAGAAGTGGCAGCAGCTAAGGCAATGGAAAAACCAGTCCATGCAAAGCTACAATGACGATTTCTATCGACTCATCGCTAGACTTGGCATCCAAGAAGAAGAAAAATTGCTTGTTTTGAAGTACGTTAGCGTATTATCCCAGTACATTCAGCAGGAGATGGAGTTTCTGACTGTCAACACTCTTGCAGATGCATTCCAATATGCCAGCAAACATGAAACCAAGCAGAAGGGAAAAGCATGCTTCGCGACAAAGCCGACATCAGGACGACCACCCGACAAGAAGGCACCAGCCGACTTTGACAAGTCGAAATCTTCTCAGCCGACTCCACCAAAACTAGATCATGGAAAGAATCCTTTTCATAAAAGGGAATGTAGCAAGCAATCAACCGGAAAATGGTGCGACTACCACCACTCATCTTGGCATGATACGTCTAAATGCAAAGCTCAGGAGACCTTTTTGGAAAAAGTGTCAGCATCCAACGCGTTCAACAAGACTGTGGTAGAATCTGATCCAGAAGCAATGACTCTTTTGACATCGACAACTCTAGCAGCCTCGACCATCGTCGACAAGGAGGAACTAGAGCGCATGTTCCATACACAGATATGGGTTCAAAACAAACCATTGCATCTGATTGTGGATAATGGGAGCTAGAAGAATTTTGTTTCTGAATAATTTGTAAAGAAACTAGGTCTTGTGACCACTCCACATCCTCATCCTTACCACATCGGTTGGATGAAGGATGGAAAAGAGCTAAGGATCACCCGACAATGCAAGCTCGCATACTTCATAAAGTTTTTTGAAGATGAAGTACTCTGCGATGTGGCACCTCTCTCCGTAGCCAACATCCTATTCACAAAACCTTACTTATGGGATCGCCATGGAAGTTACTAGTCACGACCGTAGAAGGTAATTGTCAAAATCGGAGATCTGTGATACAGCATACCAGAATGACGACCTACACCAACGGTTGCCTTGGTATCTACGAAACAAACAAAGAAGCTCATCAATCATGCTCAGAAGTTCACATTGATTATGATAAAGTTGCAACATTCTAGGAAGACTGGAGCAACCAGTGGATTCACCGACCAATGCATCTCCCAATAGAAGTAGCAGATCGACAATATTCTTGATGAGTACCCGAACCTATTTCAAGTTCCCGACGGAGTACCTCTACATTGTCAGGTAAAACACTCTATTGAACTTGCTCCTGGTTCTTCTTTTCCTAACGCATCTGTCTACAGAAGATCCATTCTCGAAACTGAAGAGATTGGTAGACAAATCCAAGAATTGATCGACAAAGGTCATATTCGACCCAGCTCCTCCCCTTGTGGAAGTCCAGTCATCCTCGTTCCGAATAAAGACGGGACTTGGCGCATGTGCATCGACTATAGGGAACTCAACAAAATATCGGTGAATAATTGGTACCCTCTGCTGCAGATAAACGAGCTCATCGACTGTCTGAAAGGTGCTAAATTCTTTACTAAGCTTGACCTCAAGTCGGTATATCATTAGATTCCAATCAAGCCCTCATATGTATGGAAAAATTCTTTCAAGACCAAGGAAGGACTGTTTGAATGGTTAGTCATGCCTTTTGGCTTAACCAATGCACCTGAAACCTTCATGCGATACATGGATAACATTCTTCGACCTTTCATCGGCAAATGGGTCATTGTCTATCTTGAAAACATATTGATTTTTCAGTCGATCATGGGAAGAACATGTCAAACAACTTCAGCAAGTCCTCGACACTCTCCAACAACATCGACTCTACTTGAACATGGACAAGTGTTCCTTTGCGATGAACAACGACAATATTTGGGGTTTGTTATTGACTCTACAGGCATTCACATCAACCTAGAAAAAGTACAAATTCTCAAAGATTAGCCTATTCCTCACAACATTTAAGAACTAAGAAGTTTTATTGTTTTGGCAAATTTCTATTGACGATTCATACTTGTCTTTAGTCATATAGCTTGTCCCTTGAATTAGTTGATGAAAGGAAGTGGGAAAAATGTTTTTAAATGGACACTAACACAACAAGCAACTTTTGAACAGCTCAAACACAAGCTCTGCACTGCACCAGTACTTGTGTTACCCGATTTGCATCAGCCCTTTGAGATTGAGACAGATGCATCAAACTATGCCTTGGGCACAGTGATCACTCAGTCTGGTCACCTAGTCGCTTTTCATTCTGAAACTTTTAACAACACTATTAGAAGGTATTCGACATATGAAAAAGAACTATATGCCATTATGCAATCTCTCAAGCAATGGAGGCATTACATCCTTGGCAAGGAAACAACCATGCTCACTAACCACAAGCCTCTTCAGTTCGCTCTGACCCAATCAAAACTTCAAATAACTAGACAGCTTAAGTGGATTAATTACCTGCAACAATTCCAGTTTGTAATTAAGTATTAGAAAGGTAAAGCTAACATCGACGTCGATTGTCTAAGCAGACCTCCCATTACTCTCATTTTCACAGTGATGAGTATGTAGGGATATGACACCACTTCAGGAAGACATTGAATTTTCACCAGTCTATCGACAGCTTCAGACTGACAATTCGTCGACCACCGACTATTTCCTGAAAGATACATTGCTATACAAGCTCATACATCTTTGTGTACTGACTGGGGAGCATCGACATCAGCTCATTTGGGATGCGCACTACAGCAAGATTGCATGACACTTTGGAGTAGCAAAAACACTTGCTATTCTGTAGAAGTATTTCCTTTGTCCTTCACTTAAAACTGATGTCAACAAGTACATTCGATCATGTATGGTTTGTGCCATTTCTAAACCACCTAATTGACGACAGGGATTGTATACACCTTTGCTAGTTCCTAGTCGACCATGGGAATCTATTTCTATGGACCACTTGATAGGATATCCTACTACCAAACATCAGCATGACACGAGCTTAATAGTATTCGACAAATTTTCCAAGATGGAAATTCTCATACCATGTAAGAAGACAACGAAAACCCAACAAACTGCTCAGCTCTTCTTCACACATGTTTGGAAACACTTTGTTTTACCAACAATCGTCATTTCCGACCGAGATGCCAGATTCGTCAACATCTTTTGGAAGACCCTTTAGAAACAGCTAGACACATGACTCTCATTATCGACAACTTTCCATCCTTAGAATGATGGACAGACGAAAGTTATGAATCGCTTGGTCGTACAACTGCTTCGTATGTACAACCACAAGCATCGACGAAAATGGGATGAAAGTCTACCATACATACAACACAGCTACAATTGTGCTCAACACATCTCTATAGGAAAGAGTCCATTTGAAATATGTTATGGAATTCAACCCTCAACACCTATCGACTTGATCATCTTCTCGACATAGTCGAACTCCAACACTTACCATAGCCAGCAAGAAGTTGACAAAACTGTCAATTTTCGTGAATAGATTTGCGACATCCAGCGACAAGCCCAGGATTTGTTGCACATAGAAAACATGGAAGCTAAGGCCCAACACGATACGCATCATATCCCTCATTCATTCCAAATTGGGGACAAGGTATGGTTACATCTTAAGAAGGAGCGCTTCACTAGCCCATTCAAGAAGCTCAAACCTTTGCGATATGGTCCATACAGTATTCTTCAACAGATTGGAGAAAATGATTTCCATCTCGACATTCCTGCATGCCTTGGTCTACATCCAGTCTTCAATGTGGATCTATTTTGATCATACCATGCACCACGGTTGGAACATAATGACTTGCACACAGCAGAAGCTGAAGAAATCCATCCAAATGTTAAGGAGCCTCTTCCTTGTGACACCATTGTGGGACGACGAGTACGCCATACAAGGATGAGCATAATTCCCTTGTTTCAGGTTTCTAAGGCATGACAGATCCCAACACAAGGAAAGTGGTACTCTACTACAGAATTGAATGACAAGTTTCCTCACCTTCACGAGAAAACAATGGAGACCATTGTTTCTTAAGGAAGGAGGTTTGATCCAGATTGCAGTTGACATGTATTATCGAATGCCAACATCCATTGCGACCAGTCATCGTCGTCGACACAATTCCATCGAGTTTCGACTTCGACACGGTTTCGACACACTCCACGACTTCGACACAACTTTGGCAAGTTGTCGAAATGCGACATGACTTCGACACGTTCATCAACCTCATAGTTTCATGATTTTGACATACAACATCGACCTGCGACTTACACAACACCATCTTGTCACTTGCGACTGTCAAACTCCGGCAGACTGTCTCTCTGTCTTCCATTTAACTGTAATGGTTGCACTTCCGAATCGTTATGACTTCTTTTGTAACTGAATGTAATGGGAAGGCACCCAAGTGTCTCGGCACTCTCTATATAACCATGTAAGCTATTGTAACATACATCTTATTGTTGGTTGCTTTTGGACAGACCCAGGTTTTAATGAAGTGCAACAACAAAACCCCTTGGTGCACTGGCCCTCTCGGCAATGAGCTGCGCAGCAGCTCGAGGTCTCACCCAAAGTGGCTATGGGGGGCTAAGGAATCAGGTTTCCTTAACCGAGGCGACACGGAGACTGTATTCTTCTCCCTTCTCTCGCGGGAGGTTTCCTCGGTGTGGAACGTCTTACTCTTATGCGGACTTCTCAGTGTGACAGCGCTGGAACTCTTACCGGTCTCACTGCGCAGTATCTTCACACCTGCGGCTGAGACATTATCCGCTATGTCTGCTACTCTATGTATCGGCGCTGGCCTCGTGCCACAGCACTTTAACACACTCTCCAAGCGCTACAACGCTAACGTTCTTACAAGCTTCTTCTATAATGCATCAGTCTAAATTCTAAGGAAGTTCAAGGACTTACTCTTCCTATTCATTAATAAGCATAGCGCAACATTCATGTAAACTTAGATAGCAAAACATAAACATGCATTCACGCAGACATCACCATAACAACTGGAAGTATGTAGTTCACCCCACGGGAAAATCGCATTCACGGGAGTTGTATCTTCTATTACTCAAAGGGAAATTTACACAATATGCTGCGCACACAGCTGCAGCCTTAGATCTTTTCTGGGAAACTCCACGCACACAACTGGGAGCCCTTCTCTTAGATCTATTCTCTTCTCTACAGAGATTACAATGGCTCAGACGTCGACTCAGACTGTCTGGCAAGTCAGGGATTAGCTCCACGGCTATCCAGTCCTAACTCTTGTCTTCTAACAACACAGTAGAAAACACTCAACTATCTAACAATGATCAACAACAGAGGATGATCAACACAATCAACCCTCCTCCTACATGGATTAATCAACAACCCTTCTCCCTTATCAATTATACATATATATAGGTGGCCTTGAAGGTCGCACCTTTACAAGACTGTGGGCCTTTCCCAGCAGTAATCCCCAAAAACCCTAACCGTGGACATGGCTAGGTGTACTGTAGGCGCCGCTTGCAGTCACGTCGCCGCTTCCTGCAGACTCCGTGATTTTCGGCGCAACTTGCGGGTATGGGCGCCTTATCCTTCGCCTTCAATGCCTTGGTCCATTGCTCCTCCTTGATCAGAGCAACCATAACTTCTGTACTTATCCTTGATGAGGGTAGCTGAGCCCTCTACTTCATTGCTTCATTTATTGTGGTAGCTGAGCTTTCTATTCGGCCACCTTTATTCTCTTTTGATGTGTGCACGCGAGCTCCGCCATTTCCAGCCCGTAATCTGCGCTGAGCTCGTCCATCTGGCACATTGCTGCGCACTGCTTGCTTCTGCCCAAAATTGGTGCTTGCTAAAAATTTAGCACTTTTCCTTCAACACTTGTGCTTTTTCCTCAAAATTTGCAGCTTTTACTATAGCTGCGGCCTAGGCTCCAACACTTATCAGTCCATATCTTTACATCCAGTAATAGAGAAACTAGTTCGCATTCCTGCATATTTGTCTGTGTGTATTTGTGTTTATCTGCATAGTGTAATTGTTGCTTGCTTATTCTATTTCTTGTGCTTCCATCATAACAAAGCCAACTCATTCAGTCGAACTGTTGTCCCCATCGGCTTCCTGGCATTGAGTGGATCATCTTTAATGAAGCTATTTGATTAATGAAGTTACCTATGATTAGCAGGTCATCAAAATATAACACAATAATCAAAATGGAATCATCAATCAACTTCATGTACACATTCATATCAAACTTGCATCTACTGAAAGATTGTGACAAGAGAAAGTTGCCCATCTTGCCATACCAAGCTCTAGGAGCTTGCTTAAGCCCATATAAGGACTTATTCAACCTGCACAAAAGGTTAGGATCTGAAATATATCCCTATGGATGATACATATAGATCTCCTCCTCAATATATCCATGGAGGAAAGCACTCTTGACATCCATGTGATGCACCTCCCATCGCTTGGATGCAGAAATTGTGAGGACTAGTCTTATAGAATCCATCTTTCTAACTGATGCAGAAGTCTCATTGTAGTCAAGGCCATTGACTTGGTAGAAGAAATTTTACACAAGACTTTATTTATACTTCACTATTGTACCATCAACAACAAACTTGGTCTTGAATATCCACTTACACCTTACCAATTTTCTGCTTGGTGGAAGCTTGACTAGCTCCCAAGTTTCATTCTTTTGTAGTGAATGGAACTCCTCATCCATGGATTCCTAAAATATTCGGTCATGTGAGGCTTCTTCATATGAATGAGGGTCTGAATCAACCATCAAAAAACACTTCTTAAGTAGGAAAGGATCTTTCACTGAAATTTCATTCTCAAATTGTGATCTAGTCCTCCTAGGATCCTGAGGATTCCCCATAGGTTCTCCAGCTGCTTCAAGTGTCTTAGCAGCCCACTTAGGCATTGTAGGTTAAATTGGATCTGCAATAAGATGGTATTCATCATCAGATATACCGGAATAAAAAAAATCATGAGAAACTTCACTTACTCTCATAGGTGGTGGTGAAGAATATTCTCCAACTTCGATTGCTTACAAGGGCTCTTCTTCGAATTGAACACTCCTCTCAATGAATTCTATTTGAGTGGTCATGTTTAACAACGTATAACCCTTGGAGTCTTCTAAATAGCCAAAAAAGAGACATAGTTGGCTTTGGGGCTTGTTGAGGGGGTCGCAAGGCCTTTCCTTAGTCATCAATATTAGTTAATGATTAATGTATTTTATTAGAAGAGTAGTTGGAGCGGGTGTAACCGCTCCAACCTATTCATTGATGTATAAAATAGAAACTCAAGATGAATAATAAATGGTTGAATGCATTCGAATCATTCTCTATGTCTTGGTAATTATGTGTATGATGCTTCTTCCTGCGTGAATAAAACATTGGCATCGTTGCCGCCTCTGTCTGGTTTGGGTGACAACATCAGCATATGGAGGTGGTTCGAACTTGAACGAGAGGAGGATAACGTCAAGAAACCTGCAAAAAGAATTAAAGGTTGCTCATGTGTTACATAAATTATCTGCATGAATAATAGAGATCAATCATAGGGGGGATGAAGAACGAAATTCTCTATGCTCGTGGACAATTTAAAGAAATAATGTGGTCGTGGTGATATACACCTGCGAAAAATCGGCCCAGTAATTAAGTAATACATCGATCAAATTCCATTGAAAGCTCAGCCAAAATTCTTGTCTTCTAAAAGCATGTGTAAAAGTTGCTTTATTCATTATATTATGTTGTGTTCAATTTGCATATTATTTTGAATTTATATAGTTGGACGATTTATTGAATCGAATCGCCAAAGCAACTATAAAAGTTCTATGTGCTTTGCGTTGATGCATGCTTGGTGGCTCAACGTTGAAGACTGCTGGGTGACCGAAGCAGATGGAGGTGGTCTGGACCTGGAAGAAGTCGTGAGATGCTTTTCCAAAAGAAGACCCGAAACTGTGCACGGAGACATAAAAATAAATCCATATAAAACTATGAAATGGTCGATCTATCCGATAGAATTTACATTGCGCAAGAGTTGGGTTCATTTTCTAAATTGAACGCGACTGACCAAAGAATATTTTGCTTTAGACCACGAGCACTTATTTATGTGAATTCCATCGAATGGTTCGAACTTCTGGAGAATATGTGTGTTGTTTTGTTGGAAGATTTCTATGCGCAGTTTCTTGACCATTGTATGCTTATCCACAAGTGACTTTGCAATGAGCGAGATAGTGACTCAGAGAATTCGACCACATTGCTCAACCAATTTTCTATCTGTGAAATTCAGGAGATGCCGACCATTTTCTATATTAAAAATCGATTGTTTGGAAGGCTCATCAATTGGTCGCATGTAAGCAATTGATCACTTCCTAGAGCAAGATGTCCACCAGAAGATTCACCGATCCATCGACTAAGAACCGACTGCTAGTCACCATTGCTCACCGACCAGAAAAACTCTTCAGGAAGAAAGTGCCCTATCGAGCAAATGGTCGATGTAGCACCGTGGAGATGTCTAAGTTGGTTTCCTTCCTTGGTTCGATCGCGGGACTGACGATGCATATAATCGATGACTATGTTGTTGTAGCAATGCTTTATTATCTATTGGTTTCCATCGACCATGTATTATTTTCCCAGGCCGTTAAGCAAAAGTGTCTGTCAACCCACTGACTAGGAGAATCTGTCGAGATATTTGTGTATGATTGGATACCAGAACTTCCGTCAATATGAAGAAATGTCGAAGATAAATGACAACTCATGGTGCTGGTTGTTGGGTCAGAGGACACTCATATGGAGATTGGTTGGCATGATGCTATCAATCGGAGCACTTTCATATTAAATTAACTTGTGAATCTATTGAAACAAAGGATGACTATGGCCAGACGACTCATTGGCCAACATGCTTAGGGATGGAGTTGCATATCATAGGCGGTGACAACATCTTTCGACTCACCGACTATTTAAATAGCCGACCAAAGCTTGCAAAAAAATCGAGTTAGTAGTCGACCAAACATATGGAAGGTTGTCCAAGGGTGTCAATTTTTAACTTCAGTAGACTTGTTACATATTTGGTTGACCTTCGACGATTTACAAATATGGTCTATATCTAAGTTGGATGAAAATGATAAATATGTTGGTATTATTCTTTTATGACCAACTAGTATTTTTATTTTATTTTTTGCCGATGACTCAAATAGTCATAGTCATTGTTCTAAACGTACAGTATATTTTAAATTGGTCAGTCAATTCCATGCTTACTTTTTGTAATTTTAAAGAGGTCGTGGAAATAGCATGGAGTCATAACAATTTGAAGGATATAGCCAATCTCTATATATATTAGTCCGTGTCAATGTCTTGTCGACCTAAGTCGATGCTTAAGTCGACATGTGTAAGTTGATTCATGTCAAGTTATATCCTCCACGTATCCATTTGGCACTCCAACCTATTTTCAAGACATATTTTAAAGCATACATTCAACCATACGCAGTCGAACACGACCAATAACATGATCTTGCATAGTAAGCAGGCAGCATAATCAAGGTTGAGGGCATTTTAAATCCTCACGACAGAAGAAGACATAGAAGGCATTCACGTAGACAACATCTTACAACACATAGAAACGAGATTAATTATAAAGATGACGGTAAATAGAACACTGGAAATAACCAAGCCCCCCGGTGCTGAAATACAAAAACATATCTTGAGTGCGATCTTAGAAGTTTGAAGGCAATTGGTTAGATGGTGTAAAAGAGCGTGGAATCCCTCGTAGTTCCTAAATCAATGGAGATGAATGTCGGCAAGAAGGTGAAAGGGTGAGGCTCGATTGACCACTACCATATTCCTGACGAAGGATAAAGAAATCACAATTCACGGTTTTTCATGTTTTCTTCGGGACAAAGAAAGGATTTGTTGGTGGGGGAGATGTTGAGGGGGGCGCAAGGCCTTTCCTTAGTTATCAATATTAGTTAATGATTAATGTATTTTATTAGAAGAGTAGTTGGAGCGGATGTAACTTCTCCAACATCTTCATTGATGTATAAAATAGCAACTCAAGATGAATAATAAACGGTTGAATGCATTCAACTCATTCTCTCTTTCTTGATAATTCTGTGTATGATGCTTATGCCCGTGTGAATACAACAGGGCTACATGGCCCTCCTCTTCTCAAGTGGAATTCTAGCCCAAGCCTTGGAGCCAAAAATCCTGAAACGAGAGACATCAAGTTTGTGCCCAGTCCGAGATTCAAATGGAGTGATTCCTTTCAATGCTTTATGAGGCACTCTATTCTGTATGTAGATTTCATAGTTGATAGCTTCATCCCAAAGTCTTGGAGACAAATACTTAGACTCAAGCATGCATGTAGCCATCTCTTTGAGAGATTTGTTCTTCCTCTCAGCAACACCATTCCCCTGAGCTATGTAGGAAATAGTGTGTTGCATCTGAATACCAACAAAAGCACAGAATTGTTGAAACTAAGATTTGATGTACTCCCCACCATTATCAGATCTGAAGAACTTGATATATATTCCAGACTGGTTCTCAACCGAAGATTTGACAAGCCTGAAACAATTGAAAATTTTAGAATTTAATTGGAGGAAAAATACCCAACAACATCTAGAAAATTCATCTATGAAGGTTAGGATGTATTTTGCATTGTTCAAAGACACATGGGGGAATGGAACTGATATGTCACTATAAATGAGATGAAGTGGTGAAAACGTTCTCTCAGACTTGGCTCTCTCAAACTTGTGCTGAGGGTGTTTTCTTAGGATACAACTTTGACAGACTCCTTTAGAAAACTTGATGTTGGGCAGACCTATGACCATATTCTTCTCATGAAGTTGAGAAAGGTATTTGTAATTAAGGTGACCAAATATCCCATGCCATAATTTTCTTGAATCATTGGCATGAATGATTATAGAATAAGTTGAAGAGAAAGGAACAAAGTGGTAAAACCTATATACTTTTGAGCTATGATCAACAGTACATAAGGAAACAACTCGTCCTATAGAAATTTTAGAAATTTCCACATCTTTAGGTTTGAAAACAACCTTCTTGGGAGACCAAGTGTGAGTCATTTGATAGACTTACAAGAGGTTTGTAGCAAGTCCTAATACATACAACACATTAGTGAAAGAACCATACTCAAGATCAATACTGCCTTTACCATTTCAAGTAGTTTCAGAGTCATCACCCAACACAATAGTTGGACCACCAGAAGAACCAAGAGAGGAGAAAGAATCTATTGTGAACACCATATGCCTTGAATCTCCATAATCAATGATGAAATAGGTAGAGTTGTATGTGATTTCCATCAAATCATGTACTCTCTCCTTGTCTTCAGAATTGGATCCTCCTTCCTTCTTTCTTGTGCCATCTGGAAGAGGGATGTTGCATTTCTCAAGGAATTAATCCATTTGATCAATGGTATTCTTCATGCATGAGCTCTCAAGATGAAATCCGTGGTTTTAGTATGCACACTTAGACTTCTCTTTCTTCTTTTGAGAATTCCTTTTAGAATTGAAGGAGTCTTCTTGAGATTTTTGTTTGTCTTTCTTTTGATCTGGTGGTTTTTGGGGTTGGCCTTCTTATTGCTTTTTGAATTATTTGAATCTAACCAAAGCATGGTCGTTTCATGGATTCCTGAGTGAGTGATTCCATGAATTCTTCCAGTGAAGGCATCTTCCAATTTCGAACAGTGAGTTTTGTAGCATGGAAGATCGAAACAAAGATTGAGTAATCAGGGCCAAGATTTGAGAGGATGGACAAGATCAATTGCTAATATTTCTTATCAATTACGCACTACTTAAATTGAATAACAAGAGCTTTAAACTTTGATAAAAAAAGTCTAGAAGGCCTTGAAATTGCTTGGAATTAGTGAAACTAGTTCATTCTCCAGTTGGTGGCCCCTCAATTCATTAGTCTTGCCAAATAAAGTTTGGACATTGACCTAAACCTCATTAGGAGTGGTAATACCATCTAGACGTAAAATAATATCCCTAGATTTGTCGAGACACAAGACAACATAAGCCTCATCTTTTATGTTATGCCACTTTGCCTTCTCAATGAGAGCAATCAGCTCAATTTCAATAGCCATAATCACCTTGTAGAGGCCTTTACTCCTCAACAAGGTCTCCATTTGTGCCTTCCAGTAAAAATAATTGAATGGAGTGAACATGATTTTTTGTGATTGATCCATGGAGGCTCTGAATGATGCCTTTGAGATGTTTGGATGTGCCCTTGAGATGCAAAATTGCGCCCTCTGCGAGACTGAAATGCGCCCTTTATCTAACTAGTTCGATCTGTTAATTTTTCATCATTTAATTCAATAGATCTAGGATCTTAACTAAAATAACAACATGTACCGCATATCAAGCATAAGAGACAAGAGACAAGAGACACAAAACATTTCACCGAGGAAAACCAAGAAGGTGAAAAACCCCGCAACTTCCTCAGAGATAGAATATGCATCAATACAAGGATCACCATGATCAAACCCAAGAGATAGATATCTTCAGCAGCATGCTCCTCCTCCAATTGTGTGCACCCTCCTCTTCTCTCACTAATGCGAAGTGAGTGAATAACAGAATGTGTGAAATGAGAGAGACACACTCTCTATTTATACACTAACTTGACTTGCCTTTTAAATCTAACTAGGTCAACCCCAACTTAACCACTTAACATAATACTAACTGGGCCGACCCCACTAGGGTGGTCTAATAACCCTTTAACCCACAAGATTCATACACGACCGACCCCATTAAGGTGGTCTAATAACCCATCAAGTATAAGTTACGACACTTACAATATAACTTGCGACACTTGCAAGTACAACTGACGACACTTCCAATCAGAGGAATAATGCATCTCCGTTGGGGATACAATAAAGTACAAATGTAATACATAGAAGAATATCTTCCAAAGTTACAAATACATCAACAATCCCTCTTAACTAGGAAGGTATTCTCTAGACACAAGGCATCAATACATATAGGCACAAGTCTTCAATACTGGAGCTGGATCATCATCACTAGATCACGGAGCATCATCGTCATCATTGCTGCTGTACTCGACATCTCAATCACTGGGCTATCTATGAATTATTCTCATCATAGGAAGTTCTACAGAACCAGCCCTTTTTCATGTTGGATGTAGGCCTAGCCTCCTGTAGGTCTTCATCATCTCTAGCCATCCTATGGAATCCTCAGGACTGATTACGTGCGTCAACAAAACCTCAAAATATCATCCCAGAAATTTTACGAGCACACAGCTCAACCTATCAGATCTCCCAGGATCGTTTACATGTAACTGCATACCCTGTCCATGGCCACGGAGTATCATCCTGGTACTCATGATCATACTGATCATGTCATCTCACCATCCACGAAGCACAGCCAAGATGCACATACACAACACTTACACCACCGAAATGGGAGAACACATCTACCACCATTTGGGGAAGGCTCCAGCCCTTACTTTTTCATTGTGGGAGAACACATCTACACATTTGTGAAAAATGGCTTCAGCCTTACATATTCACTGTGGGAGAACACATCTACACCTTGTGAAGAATGGCTTGAGCCCTTACATCTTTACCATGGGAGAACACATCTACACCTTGTAAAGAATGGCTCCAGCCCTTACATATTTACCATGGGAGAACACATCTACACCTTGTAAAGAATGGCTCAGCAATTACATCACGACCTTAGGAGAACACATCTACATCTTTGTCAAAAAATCTTCATCAATTACATCATGACCTTGGGAGAACACATCTACACCTTTGTCGGAAAATCTCATGTGCATCTACGTCTTCGGGACTCATCACACATGATCCAACTAATCATGCCAAGCATCTACCTAATGCATATCATCACTTATGATCATCCTGATGATCATCATAGCATCGTCTTGATGCATGTCTTTCAGAGCATCATCCTGATACTCATCACATATCATCATCTTCATCATCGTCATAGCATCATCCTGATGCATATCATCTAGAGAATCATCCTGATACTCATCACATATGATCATCCTGATCATTGTCATAGCATCGTCCTGATGCATATCATTCAGAGCATCATCCCGATACTCATTACATATGATCATCCTGATCATCGTCATAACATCATCCTAATATGTGTCATCTAGAGGATCGTCCTGATGCTCATCATACAGCACTTACATCCACAGCCATGGGAGGATCCTCCTTCCACCATGCTTGGAATGGCTCCATCAAATGTGTGCCATCACTTCTTACTCGAAGTATCTTCTCTCTGAAGAACACCAAGCCTCTCTCTGAAGTACTCAAACTTCACTATGGCTAGTGGTTTGGTCAACACATCTGCAATCTGCTCATCTGTCATAACATACAGGAGCTTCAATGCTCCTCTCTGCACCATATCCATGATATAGTGATATTTGATCTCAATATGCTTCGACCTGTCATGGAACACTGGGTTCTCTGACAACTTCACACAACTCTGGTTGTCACAATAGATACAGGTAACATCCAATGGGAGATCAAATAACTCAGATAGTAGCTTCCTCAACCATACTGCCTCACAATTGGATGATTAAGCTGCAACATACTCTGCTTCGGCTGTACTCAGTGCTACACAGGATTGCTTCCTGCTAAACCAAGATATCACACCTGATCCCATACTGAAGTAGCACCCAAAAGTGCTCTTCCTATCTGTAGCACTGCCTGCCCAATCTGAATCAACATAACCCTCCAGGTTAAACTTTTGATTCGCATCATACTTGAGCCCATAATCAACCGTACCCTTCAGGTACCTCAGAATATGCTTTACAACAACCAGGTGAACACTTCTGGGATCCGTCAGGAAGTCGCTCAATGTGTTCACCGCAAATCAAATATCTAGTCTCATGTTCATCAGGTACATCAAGGACCCAATCATCTGACGATATATCGTGACATCAACCGGATCAGATGAAGCATCACACAGAAGCTTCAGGTTCGATTCCATAGGTGTGGCCATGGCCTTGCAGTCCATCATCCTGAACCGCTTCAGGATATCTATTGCATACTTCCCTTGTCCAAGGAAGATTCCATCTGTACTCTGCCACACCTCCATGCCTAGAAAGTAGTGTATTATCCCCAAGTTCTTCATCTCGAACTTGACAGCAATCTTCCTCTTTGTATCGACAATCAATCTATCCTCACCTGTAATAAACAGGTCATCCACATACAATAGTAGTATCACTGGATTTCCTTCCTCAACCTTGTAGTAAAGGTTGGAATCCGCTTTACTCTTGGTAAAGCCCAAACTCGATAGAAATCTATATATCCTCCCATACCAAGTCCTAGGAGATTGCTTCAAGCCATACAAGGCTTTCTTCAATCTACACACATATGACTCCCTGTCATGTGTATCAAAACCGAGTGGTTGTTCCACATACACTTCCTCTTCGACTACACCATTCAAGAAAGCTGTCTTGACATCCATATGGTGTATCTTCCACTTCATCACTGCAGCTAGAGCAAGTACTGTTCTGATGGAAGTGTATCTGGCTACAGGTGTAAAAGTTTCTTCATAATCTATCCCCTCTTTCTGGGAGAAGCCACGAGCTACAAACCTTCCTTTGTATTTCTCTATGCTACCATCTGCAGCATGCTTGATCTTATAGATCCACTTGGAAGTCACAACAGACTTCCCTTACATCCCAAACATCATTCTTCATGATCAACTGGTATTCCTCAATCATGGCATTCTTCCATTACTGCATCCTGAATCCTGGGAACTTCAGATTTTTCAATATATTTAATAGATAATTTTCTTGAACTTCGTTGTAGGAACAAATGTTATAGTCCTTCTTTTGTAGGTGATTGTACACAATCTTTCCTACAAGTCAAATTCAATTGCATGATTAGAAACTTATTATAGTTTTCAGAAGAAAAAAAATCTTACACATAAGAATATATGTCATACAGTCATGCAATTATCTTATCCAATGATTCAATACAACATTTATCCATATCCCGTATTCACACGGTAACTTTCTAGATGCCTTCCATCTCTACTAGAACATTTGTTAAGAGTGTGCAAAACTCCCAACATGTTAGCAAAGAGGTTTCATTCTAGATAAGTAGCAATGGAATGTTGTATAGTACCATAGGCCACTTACCCATTACTTTCATATTAGTAGTATCGTGTTCATTAATGAAACTTTTCTAATATGCATAATACATATCCTAAATCTAGGAACATAAGTATGTACATGACTGGACAACATCATTTAAGTAATCATATATACAATAAATGACAATTCAAATACTTATCTTTGTTTGGTTGTAGGGTAGAATCCCTCTCAATCTTTGCTTCCTTGCAGGAACTACTGGAGAGTGCTCCCTCTTGATCTTTGCTTCTTGGATTATTTGTCTTTGAACTTATATCCATCCTAGACCACTATGAATGCTTAAGTGTGCACTAGTGTCATCATTGTATTATCCTCAAGATCTCATACATAACCATACATACATTAGTATAATCTCAATACTATCAAAACATTATGATTCTAAATAATCTTATGTATGGTCATGATCATTTCATACATAGGTAATAAGCGTTAGTATTCAAGGTTTCAGGGAAAGATTATTTTACTCATGCATATTCTTATTTGACCATAGGACTCTTCTAGTTAGTCATAACATCAATCAAAGTAAGAAACATAATATGCATAAACCCTTGATTACTTAAACTTCTAACTTCAAGAATAATCATTATCATTCATACAAACTTATAAGATCCTAACACAAGGTAGGATTCTAACTTGATATAGGAATGACATATCGGGTTATCATGTTTGCCAGTTATGTCTAACATACCCAAACAATGTCTTCTTGTTCTCTTCAATGAACTGTGCTAGTAACCTGCATAACTCAAAAGTTAACCATTGTAGAACCCAAATATACATACCTCGTAAGTAGAGCTTCTATAATGGCTATGAATGAGTCTTTGTCTTCATGTCACCATGGTCATATGTTCTTGATCTAGAACTTGATTTGTATTTCTTGATGTACCTTTCATGTTAGTGGACAACATCAACCTCATACAACACCACATTGCATTAGTACAATCATAAGTGTCATAACCCTAATTAATGAATGTCTTCTATTATTCAGATGCATTCATACTTTTACTAGGGTGATGAGACAAGTCTAAGATTAATAAAGATTGTACTAACCTTAATAATATGAAGACAAACATATCATAACTTAATCATGAACAAATTTCAAAACATAACTATATCTCTTCAAGTCATACCTGTCGGGATTGCTTGTAGCCTTCTTATGTAAGGCCTTAGCCTCATCTCCCTCTGGAACTGGAACTTCTTCACTTATGCAGGTGTCCAATTCATCCTCTTCTAGGATTAACCCAATCAACTTTGATTTGCTGAGACTGGATCTAGAGCTGGATTAGGGTTTGTCAGAGAGACCCTAAAAATTCAAATTTTGAATTTCAAACTTCTGAATGGATGGAAAGATGTGCCTTGTTGAGTTGATCAAGCTAGTATACTTCACTTTTGAAATCTCCAAAATTTGACCCCTCAAAATTGCCTTTGAAACTTCCGGATCATCTAGACAGGATCCCGAACTAGGGTTTGATAAAGCCCGATCTTCTGCCCATCCAAAAGGTTCGATCTTGTGTTCTAAATTTTGATTTTTCTGAGGAGCTTCCAGCCGTGGTCACAGATTTCAAAAATTCCAACTTTTGTAGAAGCCCTAATTTTACACCTTTCCGATCAAAATCCCGAACTAGGGTTTGATCAAGCCTAGCCTTCTGCCCGACCAAAAAATTCGATCTTGGTCTCTAAATTTCGATTTTGATGAGGAGCATTCATCCGTGGACTCCGATTCCAAAAATTCAAACTTTCTCCGAAGCCCTAAATTCCCGTAGCAGTGACAAGCCAAGAATGAAGGTGCTCAGAATCCAAATCTGTTTTGATAGAAATATGCACCTGAATGTTTCTGGTGCATCTCTGAAATTATGAATCCATAGGGTCTAAAACTTCGGCCTGTGGTATCCTGACCTGTCATCTTTCCAACCCCATAGGTCTGACCTCAATTGGATTCCCTAAGAGAGATTTATTCCAAGTGTCGCAATGTGACCTGTTTATGGGAAAAAACATGACAGAGAACTTGTATGGAGTGCCACGTGTTACTGGTTCAACTTAGGCCTCTAAAAAGTGGACCTTTGAAAGTACAGTATGTTCCCTACCTATCACTTTTTACGAAATTTCATTTGGAGCTTCCTATCCCAAGTTGTGACCTTTTTTCCCAGGTCACCTGTTTATGACTGAGATTTGGAAGAGGTCGAAACCCTAGATTGTACCGATCATAACACAAAAAGTACAACGAACTAGATGTTGTGCTTCGGATACAAGGTAAATGGGGATGTTATCTATGCCCTATAAAAGTTTCAAATCCTGAACCTTCGCCAAAATGGATTTATAGCGAAAGTTCTACGATGATTATTTTTTTGCTATATGAAGCCCTAGCTTCCAATTTGTCGCAAGTGCAACAAGTCTCATAAATGCCATATTATGCCTTCCTTCAGGCTAGCTCTGATACCATAATAGTTTTTCATCATTTAATTCAATAGATCTACGATCTTAACTGAAAGAACAACATGTACAGTATATCAAGCATAAGAGACAAGAGACAAGAGACACAAAACATTTCATCGGGGAAAACCAAGAAGGTGAAAAACCCCGCAACTTCCTCAGAGATAGAATAAGCATCAATACAAAGATCACCATGATCAAACCAAAGAGATATATATCTTCAGCATCATGCTCATCCTTCACTTGTGCGCACCCTCCTCTTCTCTCACTAATGCGAAGTGAGTGAATAATAGAATGTGTAAAATGAGAGAGACACACTCTCTATTTATACACTAACTTGACTTGCCTTTTAACTCTAACTAGGTCAGCCCAAACTTAACCACTTAACATAATACTAACTGGTCCGACCCCACTAGGGTGGTCTAATAACCCTTTAACCCACAAGACTCATACAGGACCGTCCCCATCAAGGTGGTCTAATAACCCATCAAGTATAAGTTACGACACAATATAACTTGCGACACTTGCAAGTGCAACTGACGACACTTCCAATTGGAGGAATAATACATCTCCGTTGGGGATACAATAAAGTACAAATGTAATACATAGAAGAATATATTCTGAAGTTACAAATACATCAACATGATCATGCAGGAAAAAATAAGGAGAATAGAATATATTGATAGCTCTTATACCATGTCAAAATATTGTTCACGCCAATATCTACTCAAGAAATTACACTCTCTCACAAATTGCCTTGCAAAAACTAGTCATTGAACACATAAAACAATCATGACTATGATGCAAATAGTATAACTCTATTGAATAAGTATACATTAGAAAAACTTAGGCAATTTAATGTCTTTCCAAATATAAAATTACATTAGATATTTGAAATCTAAAGACGAGATTTGAAATCCAAAGAAGGCATTTGAAATCCTCACAAAAGTAGGATTACTAAAAAGATGAAAAACACCCCTAGGTGCAAAAAGTTCTTTCCAAATCACCTCTAAGGATAATGAATTGGTAAAACCCGAGTTGGATGGTGATGTATGATGGAAAATAATCCTAATTATATATTTTATAAAGCGGAAACATCATGGAGGGAAAGTTGGCCAAAAAACTGCTAAAGCCAAGTCAACTAGCTTTTACCTTTTCACCAAAATCAGTAAAAAGTAGGATAGCGCCCTTCTAATCTAGGAATGGAATAAAATATCACATAATATCAAGAAATCTTATCCAGAATCTCCAAAAGTGCACTCTAGTGACTTAGGATGGCTTGTGGTCCACACAAAGACAAAATAATGGACAACTACCTAATCAACACCTAGGAATTAATAAAAAATGACTAATAATCTATCTCCTAAGTATGGAATGGGTATGAACGGGTTTTTAATATTCTAACATCCAAGATGAAGGTTGAATCCAGAGTGTTACATGGTGTCAGTTCTAGCGCACCTTCAGATGTTTTCCCAAGGAGAGGGGTCATTTTTTTTACAAGACCATGATGGGATGTTACCAATACTTTTTGAGAGGTGGTTATGGCTAGACCCTTTGGTCTTTCCATTAGGAGTACTATGATTTAGTGGCATTGTTGAATTCCTCACTATAGGTCTTGTAGCCCTGAGGTTGGTTTCTGGGGCTCTTAGGGGTGGATCACTAGGTCACATGACCCCCTACTTTTTTTCTTCACCAGTAATAGTATTCCAGCTTTGAAAATATTGACTCCCCTTCCGGTCACCTTATGCATCCATCCTGGTCCCTTTCCAATAGAGAGCTCTCCTTGGTGCAATTTCCTTGATGACATCATCCTTGGTCACCAGGCCCACAGGTCGCTTGAGGGGGGATGTTGAGGTATTTTCAACATTATTCGAGTTATATGGGGCATGGCGATCCCCCCTGCTCACTCCATCTCTCACAGTGAAGCTTTCTGCTCAGTTTTAGCCATTTTTTGTAGTTTTTAGGCACTTAGGGGGGAAATACCCTAGGTAGCCTACTTTAAGCCTAATATAGGCCATCTTTAGATTATTTTATATTATTCATGTTATATTTTTACATTGAAATGTATTTGTCCTGTCGGCCTAGTTATTTCATTAAAGTGAATTGAGAAACATATAAATAGAACTCCTCACTTCATTTGTAAATCATAACTCATGGGCTAAAAAACTATAATGTTTCTCTTTTACCCTAGATAACTCTTTTGTAAGTGATATGCACCTCTTGGATTAGGATCTTCTTACTCTTGTGAATGAAATTGGATGCTTATATTTGGTTTTTCTCATTCTTGGTGGATGCTAGAATTGTTGGAAGAACACATGCTCAAGTAAGTCTAGTCCTTTTTAGCCTTTCTTGGTGAAAGGTAGGTGAATTTCTTGCTTGTTGAATGATAGAATGGTAGCCTTAGGGTTTCATTTTCTATGAATAGGACATTTTTCTACCTTATGTCCTCTTTGCATAGTGGAAAATGCTTCCTAGAGGAGGTGTTCCCAAGTTTAGCATTGGATCTCCGATTTTTCCCTAGATTAGGTTCCTATAACGAACACTAGGGGTTGTTATAAGAAGCCCTAATTTAGTAGATAAGGATAATTTACTCCAAGAGGAGGGCTGGTCACCTTTCTCTAGGGATAGGGTTGAAGTCTCTCGTCCATAAAAAACCCTAAGTTAACATCTTTACCTAATTACTCTTGCATTTTCATGTGTAATTTTGCATTTTCATGGTACAATTACGGTTAGAATTAGGTGTGCAATTTTATGTATGAAACCCTAAAATAAAATTGAATTTTTGGCCTCCTTGAAATTTTGGCCCTCCCTCCTACAAATTCGTCCTACCTTATTTATCCCTAAAAACCCTAGGGAGAAATTTTAGGAACCCTAGAAACCCCCAAAAATATGAAATCCTAAAAAAAACCCCAAAATCTGTCCTAAAACCCTAAAAACAGTCCTACAACCTAAAAATAGTCCTAAAACCTAAAAACAATCATAACCCTAGTTCCATTTCTTTCCTAACCCTCACAACCATCTTATATTCCTCTCCTAGGCCCTCCTCTCCTCTCTTAAATCCTCATCCCTCCTCTTTTCTACCCATACCAAGGATGGAACAACCCTCTTCCCACTGCTATTGAAGTTTGCAATAAATTGTAGGTTGTCTCATAAGTCTGCAGCCCCCCTAAACCTGTGACAAAAATCAACACAAAACAACATTAAAGACAGTCAAAGGTTCATATTTTTTTACTGTTAGATAAGAGGTGATATAAAGGTATGTAACATACATTTATTGACATGATAAGAGGTGATATTAATGACAAATATCATACTTAATTGACTTACCTATATTGGTAAAAGGTATGGTTTTAAGTTGGAATTGATTTGATATATATTTAGTTCATTGAATCATTGTTTGGATGCACCATTTACCTTACCTATTACTTGGCCATTTACTACTTCTATCAATTGTTCACTGCTGTCAACTGTCATAAATACTGTTGGTTACAGTTGAGGTTAATAACATTCATAAGTTCATCTTCTTATTAATGGTGAATGAGTACATTGTTGAACATCTACTTGGATATCCACTGCTGTCATAAAATTGAGTGTTAAAATTATTCTTGCATGCCTTTGTTTATATTGATATAGCAGTGTATTTACCTTGTTCATTAAATTGGTTACTTGTCTACATTAAATGCTACATGAATGATCTCTTAATATTGACATTTGATGTATTGGTTTGGCATATATAAGCATTATACTTTAGATAGTATATCTTCTTCATTCTCAAGATAATTGATTTAAGGCATTGGTCACTAATATCGTTGTATATAAAATATAGTCTTTGTCCAAGTGTCTTGCAGAATTGCAGAAGGGATCTCCCCTTAGAGGTTACGACACTCCTAATAAGTTGGAGGTGTGTCTGAGGTGACATTGGTCACACTCTCCCTATATTTGTCTATCAGGCACTAACCCTTCTAGTTTTTCTAGTAACATTTTTGGCGCCATTGTCAGTGACGTTTCAGAGATTCATGTGGTTTATCCATATTCATTTACACCCTTGGAAAAAATGACACTTAGGTAAGAACTCAAGGTGACTCCTCCTCTTTACAATTGAAGTATATTTATTAGGAATAACCCTGTAGGGATTATATTCCGACTCCATTGATGATTGCTTATTCCTGTATTCAAGGTACGTTCTTGTCTAGTACTTTGGTGAGATTTGTTTTAGTCTAACTTGATAGGTCTTTCCCAGCGACTCCCACTGAAGAAAATTTAAAGAAGTACTCTACAAGAGCGAGGCAAGGAGGTAAGCTTTGTTTTGTCATTTTATAATATTTGTGTTAAAGGCTAACTTTGCAGGTGACTCCAATAAAGAAAATATAAATAAGTTCAAAGCAAGCAATCTCAAGCAAAAGTTATGGGGATCCTCGATCCATTTGACTTCTCAAGCATCCCAGGATACCCGAATAAGTTTGACAAGCAACATTGTCTGGAATCTATCCCAATGTTCCACAAGGGTGAAGATATTGTTACAACACATGTTACAAAGTTCAAAGAAGTTTTGGTGGCATGGGATATCATAGACGAGCACATCATTATGTAGTTGTTTGTAATGTCCTTCGAACTAGGAGGTAATCAAGATATGGATGCTTGGTATGATGGACTCCCTCCTAAGGGGATATCTTCCTTTCTTCAACTACTTGAGGCATTTTGCGATCACTGGGATCCCAATACTAAGGAAGAAATGTTAAATATTACAAAGGATGATCATGCAGATATTGATGAACATGTCACAAAGGAGCATGAAGCAATCCTTGGCAAGGAAGATCATGACGAAGATCAAGTCTCATAAGGTTTTCTTAAAGAACCCATTGTTCAAGACTTGGTGAATGACATAATAGCCCTTATGAGAAAAGATGAAGATGAAGTTTGTCCAGGAAAGGAAGGTCAAGAAGCCTTAGTTCAAGAAAGTAAAGAAAGTAAAGAAATGATGACTTCTCCATATCCTCGGGTTACCGTTTCTTATGATATTTTGGCTCTCTTGGAATAAAATTATACATTTATAGAAGACAATGAATACTGGAAGTTCCTTTATCCACCAATGTATGATTGTTCATGACCTTGCAGCATCATGCTGGACCCTCTCCCAAGCACACGTTTGGGTGAAGAACCTTACTTGTCCATCAATAATATGATATATCCTTCAAAGCTACTATTCAATCATTAGCTCTTAACGATTTAATGTTAATGAATAATTCTCACATTTCCAAGATCTTTTATTGACAGTGCCTTAAACTTGTAATGTTATGTGGTGCTCTTTAATTAACTTTTAGGCTCATAAACAACTTACTTAAGAAAAATGCATGAAGAAAATATCATAAGAGACATAAACACAACATTACCAAAACTCAAGAATGTTGATAACAGAGTTCACCCATGTAGGGCTATGTCTATGGGTCCGACAATTCGTCGAACCGATTCTCTAGATCTCTCAGTTGAGGTTAAATCCATCCTTTACAAAGAGTAACGATCTCTCACATTAAGAGATACATGTATCCAACATGAGGCTACAAATCATAAGAAACACCCCCTTGCTTCCCCTCCATGAACTATCCTAGCATCAATGACTCCCAATGATTACATAACTTCAATGACTCTCTTAGTCTCTCCACAAGCTCTCCAATGGCCCAGTTTCACCAAATGAATGATGCCTCAACAATGGAAAAGGAAGCTTATATAGCTTGAGCTCTCTTCCTTGGGCATGAAACATGTAAGCCCAAACTTATCTCATAAGTTGGGCTAGTTACAACTATTTTCTCTTAACGGTAGGTTTGTTACAACTTCAATCACATACATGAACCAACATGTGGAGGTGGGTTCACCTATAGTTACAACCACCACCATATAATACATATCCAAAGTTTGTTGGAGGAGCAAATCCATTGGCATATAATAATGGCATTGCATAATAAACAACCATATGTTAAATAAATACCATTTAAAATGGCATACCCCTTTCGTTGGCTTTTTGAGATGGTTAAAACCATATTATAACCAAAACCCACTTTAGAACATATCCCAAAGTTTGTTAATAAACATGTGAGGAATGTGTTGGCGGGTTCGTTGGCATACACAACTTGAACATACCCATTATGTTGGGGGTTCCCATGTGGTTACAAACATATGTCACGTGGCATGCCATACATCCGTTGGTGGTTATGAGTTGGCGGGCTTACCATATTATATCCACCTCCCAACAATATATGAAATGAGTTGATATTCCTGGCATATTCCTCCCTTAAGATATGGTTGGCATATCCCGTGGCTTATGGCATGTATTGATTTGAAACCATGGCATATTTCAACAAAGTGCATGTGATATGACTTTTTTTTTAAGCCATAATTCTTTTAAAAGGGTACGTGGTGGATACCATTAAAACCTATTTTTAAATATTTAAAACTATAAACTAATTCACACCCTTTCACTTTTTACCACATGTCATGAAATTACCCTTGCCACTTGTCAAATGTTGATTGGCCCAGCTATTGCCACATCATCAACATGTGGATTCCACCTACCACATCAGCTTGCTAACTAGGCTACCACATGGAAACCTGCAACCTTTCTTTTGTTGTTTCTTACAAACTTCAGGCTGCAATATTTTTGTCATCTGAGCTCCATTTGAAGTGCCATTTGCATTGTTGGATTGGTTGACGAGATCTACACAATGGTCATGTCTGTTTTAGCAATTGAACACTTTGATTTTTGAGAATTCTTACATCCTCCTGGACCATTCCTCCCCACTAGGAGGCTTTTAGTCCTCCAAAAGTCTGTAAACATCAGTCAAGTGAGGGCATGGCCTCACTACTTGGTTGGAATCCACGCATCTTGTATGGAGCATGAAAACCTGGTACATCACCACAAATTGTCCACACATGATAACAAATGCAATCATTAGTACTGCTAACATCTATGCTCATTCCCGCACTCCTACAATCTTATGCATTCATGGTCATGCCTTTTAACCAGAAACAACTAGCTAGCAATAGGATGACATACAATGGTGCTAAAGGAAATGAATCAACAATATTTTTCATCTTTTGAATACCTTTACCAAAGGTTTTTACCAATTCATGATGAAGGTCTAAATCACAATCTGAAAGTGAATCTGGTACTTCTTGCTCTGGTTCACATCTTCTCTAATTTTCAATGCCAACTTCTGACTTAGGAGATCGAATGAAAGAATTGGAACTAGCAAATGGCATACCTTTGACACCTACAGCTGTAATGAGTGTCTCATCCCCTGAATCGGATCCTAGATCCTGCTGCATTGTTGCAGTAGTCTTCTTCTTTCCCTTGTTCTTGAACTTCTTTGGTAGCAATTATGGATGCAATGTCCAACATTATTCTTCTTTATTCCCTTTCCCACAATGAGAACATGTAGGCCTCTCTTTCTTCACTGTAGCTATCTTCTTCGATCGTGGCTTTGAAAATGCATCATCCATACCATACTTACCCTTCCTGGCCTCCAAATGTGTGGCTTGAACTTACACTTCATAAATGTTAGAAGGGTTAAACATCAAAATGGTATGTGTCAAATAAGAATGTAAACCACTGATATACTTTAGAAGAGACTCTCTAGTGTACAATGGAATTCCCATTGCAAGTGCCCTCTTCTTAAATTCTTGTGTGTAAGCTTGCACATTATGCCCCTTTGTTTGCTTTAGATGCAACCATTTTATCATTGTCATCTGACGGTATGCTAAGGGATAAAACTATTGTCTTATTGCATAAACAAATTCATCCCAAGAGGAAATGATTTTACCGTTATGTGCCAGATATGCTTGAGTATGGCTCTCCCACCATATTAAGGTTGAGCCACTCATGTGCAAAGAAGACAACTAAATCTTTGTCACATCCTCTTTTATCTATTGGACCCTGCAATAGACCTCTATCTACTTGATCCAATTGTCAAGTTTCTCTGCATTCAATTCCTGTTTGATGGACAATCTGCCAAGAGCAGACTCGAGGCATGATCTCCCTAGCTCAACGCAAGTCTAGAAGAAATAGGACAGAATATAATTAACTCTCCTAGATCTAACTAAGGATCAAGGAACTAGATGCGTTTACCTTATAGATCGTGAATCCTTTTCTCCTTGAATGCTGCTCCAAGATTGATGATCTTCAGATCCGAGCTGCAAAACCTGTCAAGATAACAAGACAAAAAAGCAAGTCAAACAAATCTATATAATAATTGATCTAAGTAAGCAGTCAAGCAGGAAAACTACGCAAGATATCATTAACATAATGAGATTTTGGTGGAAAGCAAGTATAGTACTGTATTGAAAAGAGAAGTACATAGGATAGAAAGATTACAACCATTGACTTGACGTAGCAATCTTCATCCGATCAAACCAAAGCCAAAGCCTCCCAAGGAAGTGTGAGTCTCCCAATAGATGAGTAGGGATCTCTCCTAAGATGATTTCACCGGCATGTTGACACTATAGACTTCCTCCCCTTGAAATGGGAGTGAGCTTCACTTATATAGGACTAAGTGGATAGGGTATGGATAGGGTAGGCTGAGATATGGTAGGAGAGAGATAGGGGATCCTTCCAAGAGGTTAGGAACCAAGTGCTAGCTCTCCCAAAAGGTCGGGGATAGGGATCCATGTTAGCTAGCTTCGAGAATGGGCTCGAAGGAGCTATGTTTTTCCATTAATTGACATCGTCGCAGGCTGCAAGAGGAAAACCTGCGACGTCGCAGGTTGCATGAGGACAACCTGCGACAACCTCTCAAAACCTAGTATGAATGGGTTTATATCTCTTCCAGGTCAATAACTTATTCAAGGAAACTTTAGGGATGATTACACTAAGTCTCATGATGGTAAGATTTTAGGTGTAACAATTCCCCATCATATATAGGAAACTCAAATTTTACATCTAATTTCAACAAAGTCATTTTACGAGAATGAGAGGGTTTGGAAGAATTATCCCTGGAAGAATACCCATCTTCACTATATGCTGATGATGATGGGGAGGAAGATTCTTAAGGACCTCCTCCTTCACCTCCTCTTTCACCTCTGACCGAAGACTTTGCAGCCTCATCCCTAACGTCAGTGGTGCCTTCTCTCTTTATTTTCCCTCTTTCATTGTAGAGCTCTTCTACCATTGCCTTCATCTACTTGAAATATTTGAGGAAATCGTCTTCAGAGCTGTATGGTCCTATCCTTCTTGGTGAAGCCATCTTCCTCCTTTGAATGCCTCTCCTTGAGCCAATCTCAATATTGTCGGCCTCAAGTTGGCCTTCTCCCTTCTTGAGCTTCGATCTCATGAGCATCCACCTGTCAACCTGCTCTGATACCTAACCTAATCTGAGATATCATTCAAAGCTACCATTTAATCATTATCTCTTAAAGATTTAATGTTAATGAAGAATTCTCACATTTCCAAGATCTTTTATTGGAAATGCCTTGAACTTGCAATGTTATGTGGTGCTCTTTAATTAACTCTTAAGATCATAAACAACTTACTTAAGCAAAATGAATGAAGAAAATATCATAAGAGACATAACAAAACATTACCAAAAATAAAGAATGTTGATAACTGAGTTCACCCATATAGGGCTATGTCTCCAAGTCCGACAATTTGCCGAACCGATTCTTTAGATCTCCCAGTCGAGGCTAAATCCCTCCTTTACAAAGAGTAATGATCTCTCACATCAAGAGATAGACATATCCAACATGGGGCTACAAAGAATAAGCAAGACCCCCTTGCTTCCCCTCCATGATCTATCTAGCATCAATGACTCCCAATGATCTTACATAACTTCAATGATTCTCTTAGGCTCTCCACAATCTCTCCAATGACCCGCTTTCAACAAATGAATGATTCCTCAACAATGGAAAAGGAGGCTTATATAGCTTGAGGTCTCCTCCATGGACATGAAACATGTGAGCCCAAACTTAACTCATAAGTTGAGCTAGTTACAACCATTTTCTCTTAATGGTAGGTTTGTTACAACTTCAATCACATACATGAACAAACATATGGAGGTGGGTTCGCCTATAGTTACAATCACCTCCATATAATACATATCCAAAGTTTGTTGGAGGAGAAAATGCATTGGGGGAACTTACAAACAACACCAGTGAAGTTTTATTGGGGGAAATTACAAACAACCAAGTAGAATATGATGCCGTAATAGGTTTATTAAGTGATTCCCTGCACCTGGGAATTCACCATCTACAAGTGCATATTGACTCACAACTCATCGTATCAGAGTTGAATAATGTATTTCATGTCCGTAATTCGCTCCTCTTCAGAAAGTTTTTTCCCGTGCGCCTTCTCATTAGACATTTTGAAACCATTAATTTCACACATATACTGAGAAACTCTAATGAATTTGATAATTATGTTGCCAATGAGGTGTTGAATTGGCACCTGATACATAACCCAACTGGGTATCCCTGTATATAAAACATACATAAATATTTCTATGTGTTACACCTACGGCTACACATAGATGTATATCATCATTATAAGTCCTAAATCAATCAAACATGCCCAAACAAATGAACTAGTATCAACTACTACATATGCATCACATCAACACATAGGGAACATAAAACAAAGTATACATACAACGCATACATAAAAGAGAAGCATACATCATGTGCTGAAAAAAATGGTATATATATATATATATCACCAAAAAATGTGTGTCATGTACAAAAAATGGCCCTCCTGGGGCATATACAAAATATCCTTATGGGGGATACATCAAATACAACCCGCCTCCCATAGGCCCATCAAAAATAATATACAAAATGGGGCATATAGCCCTATACAAAAATCAAGCTGCCCTACTAGCTCTTGGATCTCGAGGTCCCAAAATGGCCAACAACCGCACCACCTCCCCTCATGTCAAATCTGGTCCTTGCCATGGTCTCTTTTGTGGATGAGGGGTTTCAAACCCTTGAACCTCACATTCCACGTGGTACATCACTGCTACACATTGCATAATATGCCTCCAAGATGGCCCACACTCAGCTGGAAGGTGAAATGTGAGGGCCAAATAGTCATCCTCGAGTTCTACAACACCTCAGTCCTCGACCTCAGCAGACATAGTAATGAAGCGCTACTCCAAGTACCCAAGGATAGCTTCCATCTGGTCCCCGAAAGCTTCCCCACCTGTAGTAGCTCCTCCGACACCTGATCCTCTGGCTCCGGTGGCCCCACCCTCGTTTGTACCAACTCCTCCAATGGCCTTCCTAGGATGATTTTGATCATCCCGCAAAATCATCCTGGGAACGCCATTGGAGGAGTTGGTGCAGCCGAGGGTGGTAGGACAACTAGCAAACCAAATGCTAGGAAGGATTATTAACCCAAAGTATGCTGACCCAAGAATCCAAATAATGGATGTATGCATATGAGGAAGTTTGATTCCAAATATTCTTGTTGACTTAGGAGCAGTAATAAATATGATCACTCAAGACACCATGGTAAAAATCAATATTCAAGATATCTTAAGGAACACCACTACAGTATTACAACTTGCAGATACCTCCATAGTTTGTCCAGATGGTATATTAGAGGACATCATGGTTACCGTATATTCATGGTAGTACCCCGTTGATTTCATTGTCATCCATACTAAATATAAACTAAGTGGATACTCCCTTATACTCATGAGGCGTTGGATTGCAACAACTAACGCACATATCATTTGTAGGAAAGGGTGTATGACCATTGCAAATGGGATAGAAACAAAGACATTAAACCTATATCCTCCTGCTAGACCTCATCTAGCAGGATGACATCATGGTTACCATAGATTCATGGTAGTATCCTGTTGATTTCATTGTCATCCATACTAAAGATAAACTAAGTGAATACTCCCTTATACTCATGAGGCATTGGATTGCAACAACTAACACACATATCAGTGGTAGGCAAGAGTGTATCACCATTGCAAATGCGATATTAAACAAAGACATTAAACCTATATCTTCCTGCTAGACCTCATCTATGTCCCAGGGAACCTCTTTGGAAATCTGAGAAAGATTATTTTGATCATCCTATTCATAATGTTTTGACCATAAATACTTCCTTAGCACTAAGGAAGCCACGAGAGGATACAATCATTTCCAATTTCATATAGAATATTTATGATAGTCCTATTTATTTTGGAGAACATTGTACATTTCAGTAGTTGGAAATCATAGGATTAGGGGAGCCAATGTGGAAAAATATTTTCCTTATGGAAGAAACACAGATTCCCACTAAAACAATAGAGGTTTCCCCTGACAGAACATTGAAAATCAGCAATCAATTACTTCCACAACAAGATGAAAAGTTAATCAACCTCCTTACCAAGTACCAAGCAACCTTTTCCTAGAACTATTCTGACATGAAAGGAGTCTCTCTAGACATATGTCAACATCATATATACATCAAGTAAGGTGCAAATCCTATTAGATAGCTACATAAAAGAATGAACCCATCCTTAAAAGACACTGTTAAAATGGAATTACAAAAACTTATTGATGTTGGTTTCATATACCCTATTTAATACAATGAGTGGGTATCACCATTGGTGATTGTTCCAAAGAAAGGGGCGAAATGGAGAGTTTTCATAGATTACAGAGAAATTAATAAAGCAACCAAGAAGGACCACTTTCCATTACCAATTATTGATCAAGTGCTAGACACATTGGCAGGACATAAATTTTTCTCCTTAAATGGTTTCATTATGTATAACCAGATACAAATCCACCTAGCAAATCAAGACAATACCACATTTACTTTCCCTTGAGGAACTTTTTCTTACAAGTTCCTCCCATTTGGACTTTGCAATGCCACTACCACATTTCAGCAGGTAGTACGAAGCATCTTTGTTGATTTCATCCATGACCACATGGAGATATATATGCATGATTTCAGACCATATGGAAATGACTTTGAAGGATCCCTCATGAACCTAGAGAATGTAGTGAAGAAATGCATTGAAATGAACCTTTGTCTTAGTAACAAAAAATGTCAACTTGTAATGTCCCCCATTTTGACCCTTGTAATATTTTGGGCTATAATGTAAATAATGTATGCATATTATGTATGATTCCTAGCGTGGAGCTCAAGGCCAAGGCCCTGCTAGTGAATGCTCGATCTAGAAGAGGAAAGTATTTGATATAATGCTACCCATGTGCCAGTGAACCACGGGAATTGTAAATATGCATTTTAATATAAAAGCCCACAACTAGCTATGCAATGCAACAAGAGATGGGGGCATGATTTTACAAGGAATTGGGAGGGAAAACATTCAAACCCTTGTGCCAATAAAGTCAAGCCAAGTGTCAATGAGAGAACCCATCAAACCCTCAACTACCCATCTTGAGTTTTGTACCCAATCATTTACTCTCCCAAGAGTTGGTTGAGGTAGTTAATGCTTTGGGGAATGGAGAGGTATGGCTATCCAAATTCAAGTATGGGCAAGCCACCCTTCCTAGATTTTCGTGTTTGGTTTCTTGGGAAAGAAAGGAGCCACGAAATTGCCCCCAATCGATTATTCAACCATCAGTCTTGCTCCCTCATGAGTTTAGAGCTACCTGTGTGTTTTTCTCCAGGCTTTGTTGTGTTTTCCTTTATTATCCTAGTTGGGAAGGGCATTTTTGTGTTGTGTAACAGTGGGGAAGAAAGGGAAATCGATTTGGGGACCATAGAGGCTGTTTTGACTCACCGATTGCTTGTATATCTGTGGGAGAAATCGTTTTCTTCCCTATGGTCGATTTTCCCTCTCACAAATCCGTTTTTGTTGTGCCTACGTTTTGGGGAAAACCCCTGTCCATCTAGTTCCTAAGTCCCACTGCTGAAAGTGTGTTCCAGAGCCCATATATGAGTTTGGTGTGCAAAAGAATGCTGGGGTTGAGTTGGGTATCCATTGCTTTGGGATGTGCTATGCTTGAGGGTTCCCTTTTCCTTGTAGATATCATGCCCAGCTCGGGGGTGATCTCTGAGTGTTGAAAGTGTTAAATTTTTAGAATTTACTTCAATCTAATCTAGGATCTTAACTGAGAGAAAAACATGTACAACAAATCTACAACATATCAATCATGGACATAATAATGCAAGCACACAAGAGACACAGAGTTTACTTGGGGAAAACCATAAAGGTGAAAAACCCCAATAACTTCCTCAGAGATAGATAGAGCAATGATACAACCAAAATACAAGAGATAGTCTTCTCCTAGCAGCAAATCCTCCTCCTCATAAGTGCGCCACTTTCCGAATGAGAGAAGTGTGTGGATGAATGACCAAATAGAGATCTCTCGATCTCTATTTATACTTGTTTTGTCCTGCCCAATAAACTAATGGGGCCTACATGTCTAGCTTAACCCATGGTTAACTTAATCTGGGCCGATCCCACACTTGGTGGTCTAATAACCCTTTGACCCACATGGCCGACCCCCAATAGGGTGGTCTAATAACCCTTCGACCCACATGACTTATACAGGGCCGACCCCAACAAGGTGGTCTAATAACCCATCAAGTATAAGTTATGACACTTCCGTATAGAGGAATAACAACATATCTATAGGAATACAAACACTTCCGTATAGAGGAATAATACCATCTCTATAGGAGTACAAAATACATATATGAAATACATGGGTGAAATACATTCCGAAGTTACATATACATCAACACTCCCTCTTAACTAGGAAGGTATTTCTCGACACAGATATGCTAGCACAAGTCTTCTTCTCTGGATCATCATCAGCGAATCATCATCCTCGAATCATCGTCATCATCACTGCTGCTTCTATCTCAATCAATCTCTGAATCTACTCGTCATAGGAAGTTCTACAGAGCTAGTCCTTTTTCATACTGCATGTAGGCCCACCACCTACAGGTCTTCATCATCACTGGCCATACTCTGGAATCCTCGGGACTTATTACGTGCGTCACAAAACCTTAAAAGAGTCTCTTGACTAGCAAGAACCCTAAAGAGCATCTGAGGCCTTTTTCATCCTGTCCATATCTCCAGGACTTATTACATGTGACTGTCACAAAACCTTAAAAGAGTGTCCCAGGAACGTTTATGTGCATAGAATGACCGGTAAGAACTCTAAAGAGAATCCCAGGAACATTTATTTTCCTAAGCACGACCGACAAGATCTCCAGGACTGATTACATGTGACCTCTGCTACAAACCCTCGAAAGAGCATCCCAGGAATCATTACGGGCACACAGCCCAACCTATCGGATCTCCCAGGTCTTACATGTAGCAGCCCACCACAAACCCTCGAAAGAGCATCCCAGGACTTATTACGGGCACACGGCTCAACCTATCGGATCTCCTAGGTCTTACATGTGGCCCACTATCACAAACCCTCGAAAGAGCATCCCAGGCTATTACGGGTACACAACTCCGACCTATAGGATCTCCCAAGTCTTACATGTGATACATAGTGCCAGTCCTTTTTCATACTGGATGTGACCTAGAACAAATCTAGGATTTCCTTTGCACAACCTGTCCACGGCCACAGAGTATCAACCTGATACTCAACATACATCATCCTGATGTACACATGATCATCCTGATCATCATCATTGTATCGTCCTGATACATATCATCTGGAGCAACATCCTGAAGCTCGTCATCTATGATCATCCTGATCATACACTGCATCTACCTGATGCATACCAAGTATCTACCTGATACATATCATCATACATGATCCAACTGATCATACAATGTATCCACCTGATACATATAGAGATACATGAACCACACAATGTATCCACCTGATACATATACAGATACATGGTCCAAGCATCCAACATGATGCATATACAAAATACATACAAATGATCCAACTAATCATATCCAGCATCCAACATGATGCATACATACATAAATGATCCAACTGATCATATCCAGCATCCAACATGATGCATATATACATAAATGATCCAACTGATTATGATGCAATGATCCAACTGATCATAACAAGCATCCAACATGATGCATATACATATACAAAGTAGTAACTGGAGCATCGTCCTGATGCTCATCATCCATGATCCTCCTGATCATCATAGCATCGTCCTCTTCAGATCATCTCATCGTCCACAAAGCACAGCCCAGATGCACATCATCCAGCACTTACACCACCGACATGGGAGAACACATCTACCACCATTCGGGGAAGGCTCCAGCCCTTACTTTTTCACCATGGGAGAACACATCTACCACCATGTGAAAAATGGCTCAGCAATTAAATCACGACCAAGGGAGAACACATCAACCATGTCAGAAAATCTCATGTGCATCTACATCTTCCGGACTCATCACTTCCCTTTGGAAGGAACCTCGATCTAAAGTGCACCAAGCCTCTCTCTGAAGTACTCAAACAACACTTTGGCCAATGGCTTGGTCAATACATCTGCAACCTGCTCATCCGTGCAACATATTCTGCTTCAGCTATACTCAGTGCTACGCAAGACTACTTCCTGCTAAACCAAGAGATCACACCTGATCCCATACTGAAGCAACACCCAGAAGTGCTCTTCCTATCTACAGCATTGCCTGCCCAATCTGAATCAACATAACCCTGCAGGTTAAACTTTTGATTCGCATCATACTTGATCCCATAATCAACTGTACCCTTCAGGTACTGTTAACACCCAAAAAGTGCTCACTAGCTCATTTACCACATTATATGGCTCATTTGTCCATTTTCCTACCATTTTTCCCTTAAAATCCCAAAAAATCCCATTAAAATGCCTCCAAAAGGCCTAAAATGCCTCCAAAAGGCCACAAAACCATCAAAATAGCCTAAAAAAGGCTAAAAAACCCCCTTTTCCTCCAAAAATAGCAAAAATCCCCTAAAAAGGGAATAAAAAATATAAAATAATGAGGAAAAGGAGGAAAAAACCCTATACAGCTGCCCAAAACCATGTGTTTCCTAAAACCATGGGTCAGCACTCCACCACCAAAAAACTATAAATAGGTGATGGAGATCCCTTATTCCATATCCACAATCACAAGCACCCTTACTCTGCCAAAATCTCTCTCGAAACCCTAGTTCACCTTTGAACTATTTTCACCTTGAGAGCCACCTTTGGCCCATCCCCAACATTGGAGAAGGAGAAAGGAGCATTCTGAAGCTTGGAGCATCCTCTTGGACACTGCAAAGGGCTTCACCAACCTTGACACTCAAGGTAACATTAATATAAAACCATTTTTTACATCTTTTATTTATGTCTCATGCAATGCTTAAAGTAGTTTGTTAATTGTTGTTTTTAGCTTAATCATTTAATCATTATTGAACTGCTACTAAGGAGTCCATTCTCCTTAGTAGGTGCTCATTGGCACAAGCTAGGGGTAAAACCCTAGCTACAGGTACCTCAGAATATGCTTTACAGCAATCAGGTGAACACTCCTCGGATCCGTCAGGAACTAGCTCAATGTGTTCACCACAAAGCAAATATCTGGTCTCGTGTTCGTTAGGTACATCAAGGACCCAATCATTTGACGATACATCGTGACCTCAACCGGATCAGATGGAGCATCACACAGAAGCTTCAGGTTCGATGCCATAGGTGTGTCCATAGCCTTGCAGTCCATCATCCCGAACCTCTTCAGGATCTCTACTGCATACTTCCCTTGTCCAAGGAAGATTCCATCTACACTCTGCCACACCTCCACACGAAAAACAAATAGTGCATCATCCCCAAGTTCTTCATCTCGAACTCGGTAGCAAGCTTCCGCTGCATGTCGGCATTCAATCTATCCTCACCTATTACAAACAGGTCAACCACATACAATAGTAGTATCACTATATTTCCTTCCTTAACCTTGTAGTAAAGGTTGGAATCCGCTTTACTCTTGGTAAAGCCCAAACTTGGATAGAAAGCTATCTATCCTACCATACCAAGTTCTACACATATATGACTCCCTGTCATGTGTCTCGGAACCAAGTGGCTTCTCCACATACACTTCTTCTTCAACTATACCATTCAAGAAGGCTGTCTTGAAATCCATCTGGTGTATCTTCCACTTCATCACTGCAGCTAGAGCAAGTACGGATCTAATGGAAGTGTATCTGGCTACAGGAGCAAAGGTCTCTATGCTACCACCTGCAGCATGCTTGATCTTGTAGATCCTCTTGGAAGTCACTACAGACTACCCTTTGGGACTGCATCCCAAACATCTTCATGATCGACTGGTACTCCTCGATCATGGCATTCTTCCCAGATCCTAGGAACTTCAATATCTTCAATATTTTCAATAGATAACTTTGTTGCTGAACAAATGTTGTAGTCCTTCTTTTGTACGTGATGGTATACGATCTTTCCTACACAACAAGTTAAATTGCATGATTAGAAAACATCTCATAGTTTTCAGAACAAATCCTTACACATAGAGAAATATGTCATACAGTCATGCAATTATCTTAGCCAATGCTTCAATACAACATTTATCCATATTCCGTAACTTTCTAGATGCCTTCCAATCTCTACCAGAACATTGTTAAGATTGTGCACAACTCCTAACATGTCAGCAAAGAGGTTTCATTCTAGATAAGTAGAAATGGAATGTTGTACAGTGCCATAGGCCACTTACCCATGTATATTACTAGTACACTGTTCATCAATGCAACTATTCTAATATGCATAGTACACAACCTAATTCTAGGAACATAAGCATATACATCATTGAATAACATTATGTAAGAAATGACAATTCAAATACTTATCTTTGTTTGGTTGCTGGGTGGACTCCCTCTGAATCTTTGCAACTCCATTCTGATGTGGATTGTGATAAGTGGTCAACTCCCTCTGAATATCTACATCCTTGCAGAAACTACTGAAGTGTGCTCCTTTGCTTTCTTGCAGGAACAACTGGAGTGTGATCCCTCTTGATCTTTGCTTCCTTGATTACCTGTCCTTGAACTTATATCCATCCTTAACCACTATGCATGCTTATTAGTATCATCATTGTGTTATCCTTGAGGTCTCTTAATACTATCAAAACACAATAATCTTAAACATGTATAGTCATGATCATTCACAGATAATAAACATTAGTATTCAAGGTTTCATGGAAGTCTTCTTTTACTCATGATTATTCTTATTTGATCATAGGACTCTTCTGATTAGTTAAATCATCAATTCATAAACCCGTGATTACTCAAACCTATGACTTCATGAATAATCATTATCAACAATAGAACAATATAAGATCCTAACTCAAGGTAGGATTCTAGCTTGATATAGGAAAAACATACCTGGATTAGCATGCTAGCTAGTTATGTCTAACATACCCGCATAATGTCTTTTGGTTCTCTTCAGTGACTTGTGATAGTAACCTACATGTCTCATAAGTTAACCTTTGTAGAACCAAGTTATACATACCTCGAAAGTAGATCTTTTATGTGATCCATGCCAATGGATGAATCTTTGTCTTCATGTCACCATGATCATATGTTCTTGAAGTAGAACATGATTTGACTTTCTTGGTGTACCTTTTATGTTAGTGAACAACATAAACCTCATACAACGTCACAATGCATTAGTACAATCATAAGTGTCAAAACCTTAATCAATGAATATCTTCTATTAAGGTGATACGACAAGTCTAGTAATTAATCAAGACTGTACTATAATGATATGAAGACAAACATATCATAAACTTAACCATGAACAAAGTTCGAAACATACTTGTAAGCCATACCTGTCAAGTTTGCTTGTAATCTTCTTATGGAAGGCCTTAGCCTCATCTCCCTCTGAGACAAGAACTTCTTCACTTATGCAGGTGACCAATCCATCTTCTTCTAAGATTAACCCAATCCACTTGATTTGCAAGAACTGGACCTGGAGCTAGATTAGGGTTTGTAAGAGAAACCTCAAAAATTCAAACTTCCGAAAGGATAGAAATATGTGCCTTGATGAGCTGATCAAGCTGGTATATTCAGAATTTGAAAATTGCAAAGTTTCACTCCTCAATTTTTCCTTTGAAACTTTCGGATCAAGGATAATTTTAGGGGCGAAATTTAGCCCATGGGCTATTTTTCCATGTTTTTTTCCGAAAAAAGATTCGCCAATTTGCATTTTTGAAGCCCCATTTAGCCCAATTTTGATGGGGTAAACTTTTTTCACTCTAAAAATCGCCAAATTATTATATAAACTATATAAAATCCTTAGAATTTGAAATAATTTTAGAAAAATATCGCCAAATATTTTATAGTTGACATTTTAAGAATTGGTAAGATTCGCCAAGGTTTATACACTTTTAAATAAATATGGGTCCTTAAAATTATCCCTGTTTCGGATTCACTGGACGTGACCCCAAACTAGGGTTTGATGAAGCCCACTCATCTGCCCAATCAAAAGGTTTGATCCAAAGCTCTAAGCTTCTATTTTTCTGAGGAGCTTCCAGCCGTGTTCACAGATTTCAAAAATTCTCATTTTTGCAAAAGCCCTAATTTTCCACTTTTCCAATCAAAGTCTCGAACTAGGGTCTGATCAAGCTCGGTCTTCTGCCCAACCAAAAATTCTGATCTTGGTCTCTAAATTTCTATTTTTATGAGTGGCATTCAGCCATAGTCTCTGATTACAAAAATTCCAACTTTCTTCAAAACCCTAAATTCCGGAAGCCATGAATGAAGGTGCTCAAAAATAATTCTGTTATGACATAAATATGTACCTGATTGTTTCTGGTGTAACTCTGATCTTTTGGATGCACAAGGTCTGAAAATTTTTCCTGAGATATCCTTACTTTTCATATTTCCATCTCGATAGGTCTGACCTCAATTGGATTCTCTGAGAGAGAGTTATACCAAGTGTCGCAATGTGACCTGTTTATGGGATAAAACAGGAGATCAAACTTGTACGGCGTGCCACATGTCACTGGTTCATCTTCGGCCTCCAAAAAAGTTTCTTGAAATAGTATAGTTTGTGTAATACCTGTCACTTTTTATGAAATTTCATTTGGAGCTTCCTAGCCCAAGTTATGACCTTTTTTCCAAGGTCACTTGTTTATGACTAAGATCTGGAAGAGGCAGAAACCCTGTATTGTACAGATCATAAATCACAAAGTACAACGAATTAGAAGTTGTCCTTTGAACACAAGGTACATGGGGATCTGATCTTCTACCTGTAAAAGTTTCAGATCCGAGAATCATTGGCATAGGGATGCTGGAAATGCAAGAGAGTACTACATATGAATTAGTGGGTATGATTAGAGAATCATTGCATAATGCACATGAGAATTGCTTATGCATGAGCATGATGTTGCATATTGACAAAATAGTGAAGTTACACATGTAATAGCCCACTAATGGTAGTGCCTATGGTTGATGAAAACTAATGTTTTATGAACTAGAACATAGAAGCATGATTGAAAATGCAAGATATTGGATAAATGAGATGAATATGCACTAGTTGGAATACTAATAAACATTGCACAGTGCATGTGAAAATGTTCGTGCATAAATATGATATTGCATATTGGTAAAATAGTGAGGTTTTACATATGCAATGAACCAATTAAGATAATTATTGTGGTTGCTAATAAATTGTTGGGTTCGCATTGGTTGCAGGACCAAATAAAACTGAAGCACGGCTAAAGATGTGCATGATGTTGTTTCATATTACCAACAACCTTATGAGGAAAGGATGGTGCAACAAATCTATGATCATGAGATTGGAAAAGGGACTGTGTAGCATTGGTAAGAGGCTAACTAATCAGTCAACATCAAGCGATGTTAATAACAACCATGCAGGTAATGGTTAATTATGCTTAATTGCATGAATGTTGAAAGAGGATTTGGAGAGATCCCTTCAACTATGTTTAAACTATGTTGAAATATTTGCATGTGAGACTAAGTGCCTGAATGTGAGTAACACATACTGAGTATGGTCAGGTGTAGGTAAATAAAGGCAAGGAGCATTACACCCTATAGTTTCTTAGAAACCTCAATGCATTCGTATGAAATTATATCATGCCATTTGTGTATGTTGGTTGTGAGTTTAACAACCAAAGCAAGTGATGACTTATGGTCCTATTGTAGTGTATGCCATATGAAATAGGCATGGTTAGGCCATAATATGTTTGAATGCAAAGTATTCATGAATTAATGCAAGGTTGCATTGAGGGGATGTGCATATGTAGGTATGGGTGCACATGTTGAGATGCATTATGTGAATGCATGGTTGTGGTGTATGTTTCATTACACTTAGATGGTAGATGAAATGGTGAACTATTGTTAATCTTGAGACCATTTCATGAGATGCTAGGAATGCAGGAGAAGGATTGGATATAGAAGGTAGACATGAGTTGCATAAAATGATACAGCTATGAAGTGATGAGTATCTAAAGCTTCATTTAAATTGCAAAAATGATGTGACTACGTCTCGCAATTTTATTATGATGATGATGCATATATATATATATATATATATATATATATATATATATATATATTTCGTTGCATTTCAAATGTTAATAGCTGAGGGTGTTTGAGTTATTGAGTGTTATAATTCTGAGATCACTTCAGTGGCTGTTGCAACAATAAAATATTATATGCACAATAGATTTACAAAGCGTTTGGCTAATTGAAGTTTCAGATTTCAGGTAGATTGTTTTGGGCATGGAAAATGTGGGTAAGTCCATGATGAAGATTGGAGTCTACCATGAGAAAGAGCCAAACGATGTGAGAACAGACTCATGGCTAAGCAAATCAATTTCTGTAGAGAACAGAATTGCAAATTCATACTTGAATTTAATTATTAATGCCATTGAATGATTATTGTTAAATGCTACTGACTGTTTGGCTATTTGATAAATGTGCCAGGAAGACACATTGCAGGAAGACCATGTGTGATGACTTGCAGAAGCCAAACTCCATGGGAAGGACCCCATGCTTTGGAAATGGGTTACGGGTGAAACACCATTGCATATTTCAAGGATGACATCTCAGCTGAGCTGTATATTGGAAAACCATGAGAGTGAGATGGTAAAGCTACGCCAAGAAGGCATGTGTGGATTATGGAACGTGGAAAGATTGAGGTGGAAAACCGAAGAACTGTTGACTCAGAGAAGGGAGCCCCCATTCTTCGCAAATGAAGAAAAGATACACCTGCAAAAATGAATGAGTATTCTGTGACCCTAGATAAGAACATGCATGTCTAAATTATTAGGGTTAATATGCTGAGCATACTCTATGTTATTTATATATATATATATCATTTCAGACTGCTTGAGTATGATTAGGGCCTATATGGCTCACATCGAAAAGGGGGTGCACACATTTTCTGGTGGTGAGTCATGATAGGGTTGTCAATATTGACTACACCCTAAGGGAATGGACGCATTGCTGGTGTTTCAATACTTGATAGTGAATGTTATGGAATGCGGATACAATTTTGAGAAGCAATACTGATAAGCCTGCTTATCCTTCTTGTGTTGCCAACCTACATAGATGCCAATTGGTACTGCACATTAAGAGGCAAGGTGAAGAAGGGTACGCAGAAGGACTGTATAGGAATTGGTAACCTTTCTATGCTCACACTAAATAATACTGGAAGGGATGGACAAACCCAAGGAGTTGTGTAGTAAAAAGGGGTATCATCCTTGTGTGAGTGGGGCCATGCTAACCTGCAGTCAAGAAAGTCACCTATAAAGTTTCTAAGAGGAACCACCAATTTGCACAATAGAAGGAGTGGCGTCCTTGTGTTAGGAACCCATGCCTTTATTTTGTTAGTATGTTGTTGTTGGACGCATATGCTTTGTAAGTCGTCCCGTAGTATTTGTTGATCAATAGTTTATGTTATTGTGTTAGCGCATATGCTTTGTAAGTCGCCCGTAGTATTGTTGATCCATAGTTTGTAACGGCCCATGGTTTTGACCCATAGTATTGGCGCCCAGAATTAGTATATAAGTGTGTGTTGAGACCTATGAAGGCAGGGTGAAGTTAATTGTATTGAGCTTGATCAAAGGAGGTTGCCCCCTCGAAGTGGCCTGTGATCAATATAAAAGTGATTCTGAGTTCTGTCATTTCTGCTATTTCGCATATTCTTGTTAATTAATTGTTGCAGGTGCATCACATCTGGTATCAGAGCACTTTCTTGGGCTCGCTGGGTGAAATTTCTGCCAAAATTTTTTTCGCATCTGTTGCAGGTTCGGATTTGGGAATAATCCCTATCCGCTTAACTGTGGGAAGTACTTGGGCATAAGCCCTAAAACTCATTGTGAGGAGTACCACAGGAACCTTGAAGTAGCTGGACCATTGAGAGGACCTGCCAGCAAAAATGGAAACGACCCCTACCTAATTGACTAGTTCCCACCCGTGAGGTAAACCAAGAGCTGGCGTTTGTGGCAAAGCGGTTATCAGTTTTACCTGAGCCGTGGAGTGAGGGGTACTGCCCCAATACACAAGCCGTCAGACAGCATTGGTGGCCGAGTGAAACCCCTGAACTGTTAGGAAGCCGCACATACCTAGGGTCCATATCTACTTTCAGCCGAACTATTGTCGATCACTGCTGCGCCGTTTCAGATCCATTTTGCAAGCCATTCTAGATTCAGCCATTTTCAATCCATTCGGTGCTGTTCCAGATCCCTTTCGAGCCGTAGCCGCTCCAGTCTGAATTAAAAAAAAAAAAGTATAAAATTCATTTTTTTCTCCATATCTCCCTTATTTTCACTCTGTTTCCCTTGAAATTTTCGGGGAACCCTTGTCATCCCATTCTGCATATTTCAGTCCTGGGAACCCTATCCCGAATTCCCCTTCCCAAAGCCCGAAATCCCACATTTGTCTATTTTTAGGGTTAGCCATAACTTCCTCAGATTTCACCCAATCACCTTCAAATTTTACCACAGAGTTCCTTTCTGAATTCTGCTTCTTTGTTCCCCTCTGCCAAATTTTCCCATTCTTTCACCCCGCTTCTGAAATCCTCATTTTTGCTTCCCTGTCTATCCAACAGTGTCCAAAACCTAGTCAAACCCCAATTACCCTTCTGATTTTTTCCCAAGTCCAGATTTTCCTTTACTGAAGTAGTTTCTGTTTTTGTTTTCCTACGCAGTCAACCGAAAAAAAATAAAAAAATAAAAAAATAAAAAAAATCCTGGTTATGGTTGTCACCCGTGCAGGAGAAAAAACCATGGAGGACGCACTTGCAGCCATCCAAGACAAACTCCAGGATCTGGATGAAAAATTTCTCGGTCTCCATCTTGAACATTCAGCTATGAACAACAAATGGCAGTCTGAGTCTTCAGCAGACAATGGGTTCTCTTCTTCCAGCAATTTCCGTGGTCCGAAGCTTGATTTTCCTCGCTTCAATGGTACCGATCCAACTGGATGGATCTTTCGTGCAGAATAGTATTTCAGTCTACATAATACTTTTGATGTCAACAAAGTTCCGTTGGCATCCTTTCATTTGGAACAGGAAGCTCTTCAATGGTACCGTTGGTACATCAAGGCTCATCCAGAGCCCAAATGGCCAGACTTTTGCCAGCTCCTTTTGCAACGATTTGGTCCTAGTGCTTTTGATGACTTCACAGGAGCCCTCACTAAACTTCTCCAAACTGGCACTGTGAGAGAGTATCAAACCGAATTTGAGAATCTAGCCAACCACACCGAAGGATTGTCTGATGAGTTTTACCGGAGTTGTTTTATCAGTGGTCTAAAGGATGCCATCCGCTCTGAGGTCAAAATGTGTTGTCCCAACACAATGATGGAAGCACTAGGGTTGGCTAAGTTGGAAGAAGACAAGATTGAATCCCAACAACGCTCCAAGCCCACTTTTGTTCCCTTCCAAAATATGGGTTCTCAGCGACCACCTATACCGCAGGCTCCTCGACTGACTCCTATCAAGCGTTTGTCTGAAACAGAGATGCAAGCACGCAGAGAAAAGGGGCTTTGTTATAATTGTGATGAGAAATTCACTCGGGGACATAAATGTGTTCAGCAAAAGCTCTATCTCTTGGATATGGAGTCTCCGCCTGCCTCTGAAATTGGTGACGAAGATACAGAAACACTGGATGCTCCGGTCGACATTTAAGAACCGCCTATTGACCCTCCATCTTAGGATGACCAACCAGAGATATCTCTCCATGCTTTAGCTGGAATCACCACCCCCCAAACAATGCGGGTCAGGGGTTACTTCAAGAAGCTTCCTCTTACAATACTCATTGATCCTGGTAGCACTCATAATTTCATTGACCCTCGGATCGCCAAACGAGCTGATTGTTTTATCCATCCTTGCTCCAACTTTGAAGTCATGGTTGCCAATGGGGGCACCTTACCTTGCAAAGGGAAGTGTCGAAATGTGCGTATCTCTATGGGAGATTATACCTTGCGCTCTGACATGTCTGCCTTGCCCTTAGGCGGATGTGATGTGGTTTTGGGCGCTCAATGGCTATGCACACTTGGCCCTATCTTATGGGATTTTGCTAAACTTTGGATGCAGTTTTCTCTCAATGGACACAAACACACATTGAAAGGATTACAACCAGGTTCTCTCAGCATCATCAGTTCACATCGCATGGAAAAACTCCTCAAGAAGAATTCACATGGTGTCATCGCTTAGATCCATTCCATCCAGATGCAACCATCAGTGGTCTCCACTACTCCTTTGGATCTACAACAAATTCTGGATCGATATACAGGTGTCTTTGCTGAACCAGTGGGATTGCCACCTTCAAGGCTAGAAGACCATCGTATTCAGCTCCTTCCTGGCAACGTTCCTCCCAACATCAGGCCCTATCGCTACCCATTTCACCAAAAAACGGAGATTGAAATGCTCGTTCGGGACTTATTGAAGCAAGGTATTATTTGCCCAAGCACTAGTTCCTTTTCTTCTCCAGTTATTCTTGTCCGCAAAAAAGATGGGTCATGGCGCCTCTGCATTGACTTCCAAGCACTTAATCACCTCACCATCAAGGATAAGTTTCCAATTCCTGTTGTTGATGAGCTTCATGGGGCTCACTTTTTCTCCAAGTTGGATCTTCGTTCTGGGTATCATCAAATTCGGGTTCATGAGGATGATATCCCTAAAACAGCTTTCCGCACACATGATGGCCATTATGAGTTTTTGGTCATGCCCTTTGGCCTCACTAATGCTCCTTCCACATTCCAGGCCTTAATGAATAAAATATTTTGACCCTACTTGCGGAAATTCATTATGGTATTCTTTGATGATATCCTCATCTACAGTAAAACATGGGATGAACATCTCCAACATTTGGATCTTGTCATGCAACTCTTCTCTGACCATCATCTCCATGCCAAGCAGTCTAAATGTGTTTTTGGACAAAAGGAATTTGAGTATCTCGGGCACATTATCTCAGCACAAGGGGTTCGCGTGGATCTTGCCAAAATCGATGCCATGAACAATTGGCCGCATCCTCAGACACTCAAGAGCCTTCGTGGTTTTTTGGGGTTGACTGGCTACTACCACAAGTTTGTCAAGGATTATGGGAAGATTGCAGCTCCATTAACTGCTCTATTTAAAAAGGACACCTTCACATGGACACCTGCTGCTCAGTGTGCATTTGACAAACTAAAACAAGCTATGTGTACTACACCTGTGTTAGCTATGCCCGATTTTTCCAAGCCCTTCACTATTGAGAGTGATTCCTGCGGCAATGGACTTGGTGATGTTCTCCTTCAAGATGAACACCCCATTGCATTCACTAGCAAAGCACTTTCAGGTAAGAATCTAGCTGCCTCTACCTATTAGAAGGAATGGATATTTTGCATGCAGTACAGAAGTGGCGCCCATACCTATTAGGGAATCATTTATGCATCAAGACTGATCACCAGAGTCTGAAATATTTCTTGGACCAGCGTGTCTCCTCCCCGGAACAACAGAAATGGGTTAGCAAACTCATGGGTTATGACTATGAGATCACTTACAAGAAGGGTAAAGACAATATTGTGGCAGATGCTCTTTCTCGCACATTTGAGGCCCAAGGTTCTCTTTCAGCTATTTCTTTGCCTGTTCCAAATTGGTTGCAATCTGTTCAACAGGGTTATGTCAATGACTCCTCCTTATCTCAAATCATCCAACGCTTGACCAACAACCCTTCTGTTGTACCACATTACTCTTGGGATGGTGCTTCTCTGCGATACAGAATGAACGCATTGCTGGTGTTTCAATACTTGATAGTGAATGTTATGGAATGCGGATACAATTTTGAGAAGCAATACTGATAAGCCTGCTTATCCTTCTTGTGTTGTCAACCTACATAGATGCCAATTGGTACTGCACATTAAGAGGCAAGGTGAAGAAGGGTACATAGAAGGACTGTATAGGAATTGGTAACCTTTCTATGCTCACACTAAATAATACTGGAAGGGATGGACAAACCCAAGGAGTTGTGTAGTAAAAAGGGGTATCATCCTTGTGTGAGTGGGGCCATGCTAGCCTGCAGTCAAGAAAGTCACCTATAAAGTTTCTAAGAGGAACCACCGATTTGCACAATAGAAGGAGTGGCGTCCTTGTATAAATGAAGAGTTGATGTGTGCGTGAAGGCTTGTGGTGGAAGAAGGTGTGGTGACATTGGTGAAGGCATAAAATCTCTATTGGGTCAGCACTAGGAGGGGGGCGCCAAGACTAACTAAAAACCCTGAGATGCCTATGGCTCCATAGTAGAGCCTGTTGAAATATTGTAACTTCAAAGAATATTATATTTGTATATTATTTATTCCGGAGATGTTCCATACCTCCGATGTGATTATACTATAAATCCGGAGATGTTTATTCCTCCAAGTTGGTTGTGGTAACTAGGGTTATTAGACCCACCATGTGGGGGTCGGCCCAGTCAGTTATAATGGGGTATTTAACCTAATGGTTAAATACGAGCCTACATGTACTTGTGTAAAATACATATCAGAGTAGTGTATAAATAGAGGAGGTGTGTTCCTCATTTCATACACTCACTCACTTGAGGATAGTGCACTTGTGGAGGAGAGGTCTGCTATTGTGGAGGAGGAGATCATGTCTCAGGGTTTCATCTTTGTATATTGCTGGTCATCTATATTGAGGAAGCTTTGCTGGGTTTTCTACTCCATGAGGGTTTCCCAGGATAAATCTCTGTCTCTTGTGTTTATGCTGTGCTTGTTGTTTCTTCAGTGATCCTGTATATGCTATTATTGTAAAATGGAATGTAATGCTGCTATTTTCTGTCTTAGCATATTGAATTCTAACATGGTATCAGAGCTAACCTGAAGGAAGACAAGGTATGGCACTAACGACACTTGCTTTACTTACGACAATTTGAAGGTTAGGGTTTTACATAGCAAAAACCAGTCATCGTAGAACTTTCACTATAAATCCGTTTTGGAAAAGTTTTCGGATCTGAAATTGTTACAGGACGAATATTAAATCTCCAGGTACCTTGTGTCCAAAGGAAAACCTCTAATTCGTTGTACTTTGTCATTTATGATATGTACAATATAGGGTTTCTGCCTCTTCCAGATCTGAGTCAAAATCAGGTGACCTTGGGAAAAAGGTCATATCTTGGGCTAGGAAGATCCAAATGAAATTTCGTAAAAAGTGACAGGTAGTACACAGTCTGTAATATCTCAGAAAACTTTTTCAGAGGCCGAAGTTGAACCAGTGACACGTGGCACTCCGTACAAGTTCGCTCTCCTGTATTATCCCATAAACAGGTCATGTTGCGACACTTGGCATAAATCTCTCTCAGAGAGTCCAATTGAGGTCCGACCTGTCAGGTTGGAAAGATAACAGACCGAGATACCTCAGGAAAGGTTTTCAGAGGCCGAAGTTCAAACAGTGACACGTGGCACGCCGTACAAGTTCGCTCTTCTGTTTTATCCCAAAACAGGTCACGTTGCGACATTTGACATAACTCTCTCTCAGAGAATCCAATTGAGGTCAGACCTATCAGGATGGAAAGATAACAGGTCAGGCTATCTCAGAAAACTTTTTCAGACCCCGTGGATTGAAAAGTTTGGAGTTACACCAGAAACAATCAGGTACATATTTCTGTCAAAACAGAATTATTTTTGAGTACCTTCATTCATGGCTTCCGGAATTTAGGGCTTTGAAGATAGTTGGAATTTTTGTAAATGGAGACCACGGCTGAATGCTACTCATCAAAATAGAAATTTAGAGACCAAGATCAGATTTTTTGGTTGGGCAGAAGGCCGGGCTTGATCAAACCCTAATTCGGGACTTTGATCAGAAAAGTGGAAAATTAGGGCTTCTGTAAAAATGGGAATTTTTGAAATCTGTGACCATGGCTGGAAGCTCCTCAGAAAAATAGAAGCTTAGAGCTTTGGATCAAACATTTTGATTGGGAAGAAGAGTGGGATTCATCAAACCCCAGTTCAGGGTCACGTCCAGTGAATCCGGAAGTTTCAAAGGAAAAATTGAGGAGTGAAACTTTGCAGTTTTCAAATTCTGAATATATCAGTTTGATCAGCTCATCAAGGCGTGTATTTCTATCCTTTCGGAAGTTTGAAATTCAAAGTTTGAATTTTTGGGGTTTCTCTGACAAACCCATATCCAGCTCCAGGTCCAGTTCTTGCAAATCAAGTGGATAGGGTTAATCCTAGAAGAAGATGGATTGGTCACCTGCATAAGTGAAGGAGTTCTTGTTTCAGAGGGAGATGAGGCTAAGGCTTTACATAAGGAGATTACAAGCGATCTCGACAGGTATGACTCATCGAGGTATGTTTTTAGATTTGTTCATGATTAAGTTTATGGTATGTTTGTCTTCATGTTATTACGGTTAGTACAATCTTGATTTTAGATTTGTTGTATCACCTTAACAAAATTATGAATGCATGATAGAAGATATTCATTGGTTAGGGTGTTGACACTTATGATTGTACTAATGCATTATGATGTTGTGTGAGGTTGATGTTGTTTGCTAACAAGATACGGGTACATCACAAAAGACAAATCAGGTTCCATGACCATGAAAACATGAAGACAAAGACTCATCCATAATCTTTGTTCTACTTACGAGGTATGTATGACTTTGTTATATGCAGGTTCTAGCTCAGGATCTCTAAATCATTGAAGAGATTGTTTAGGTATGTTGTACATAACCAAGTAGGTATACTAATCTAGGTATGTTTCCCATGAATCTTACCTTTTGTTAGGATCCCTTATATAAGTATACTTGGTATGATTGGTTATGCTTATTCATAAAGTTAGTAATCAAGGGATTATGCATATTATGTCTTTTATCTTGATTGATGATATGCATGAGTAAAAGAAGACTTCCCTGAAATCTTGAATACTAATGTTTATTAACTATAATCATGACTATACATTCTCAAGATTATTTAGAACTATAATGTTTTGATAACATTTAGAACATACTAATGGGTGTATGAGATCATGAGGATGACACTTGAACATGCACAGTGGTACATAATGAATAGAAGTTCAAAAGACATACAGAAGATCAAGCGGGAGGCAACCACACAAACATAAAAGATAAGTATTTGAGTTGTTATTTGAAACAGTAAATGATATTGCCTGTAATAGGTTGTATGCATATTTGTATTCCTATAATATATCATGCTAAGTGTAAATATTCATAGAACATTGAACAGTATACTACTAATATGCATATGATTGGTAAGTTGGACAAACATTCCATTGTTGCTTGTCTAGAATGAAACCTCTTTGCTGATATGCCGAGAGCTGTGCACACTCTCGATAGTATGTTCTGGTAGAGATGGAAGGCATCTAGATAGCCACTATATGCATATAGGATATGGGAAAGTGTTGTGCCAAAGTATTGGTCAAGATAGTTGCATAATTATGTAAATGATATCTGTATGCATAATAGGTTATCATGTCAATATGATTTGATGATTATGAAGTATTACTAATCATGTACCTAATTTTGATTTGTAGGAAAAATCATGATGAATGATGAACAAGCGATGGATGTTCAACAAAAGGATTTACAAATCAAACACACTATAGAAGGCTTGTGGCTAGAAGATTCTCTTAGAAAAGAGAAAGAGAATCATGATGAGATGTTTGTTCCAAGAGGATAGATAAAACCATTCTCTTAATGGTGTAATTAAAGAAGAAGTGTGATTCAGGTTCTATATGGGTACCCAGGATCGATAATCAATTGATGAGCTTAATGATCACCACGAGTGATGTGGATATCAACCTTTGCTACAAGGTTGAATATGGTTTTTATACACAAATGACATGGATGCAAGAAGGAACTCACAACAAAGTTTGAATAATATTGAGGCTCATATCAGTAGACCCATCTATCGAGAGATGGCACAGATAGATATGCAGAAGATCACTCAATGCTGAGTGTGAATAATGGACAATTGATAGCTTCATGACAAAGCTTGGGCTTTACCAGAAGTAAAGCTGTTCCTAACCTTTACCTTAAGGTTGTGGATGATGAACCTATCATACCATTATTGTATGACGATGATCTCTTTCTGACAAGGAATGAGAAACAGGTCATGAAAATGGCTGCAGAAATGAAAATGAAAGATCTCGGATTAATGCACTACTTCTTAGGTCTAGAAGTATGGCAAGATCCAAAAGGAATCTTTTAAATCAAGGTAAGTATGCTGTGAAGTTTCTAAAAAGATTTGATATGTTGGAGTATAAATCCATGGCCACTCCCATGGACTCCAACTTGAAGTTGTTAGTTAATGACTCATCGTATTTAGTGGACCTAACCCCATATAGACAAATCATTGGGTCATTGATGTATTTAACAAATACTAGGCCAGATATATGCTTTGCTGCAAATACCCTAAGTCAGTGTCTAGTAGAACCTAGAAAGGTTCACTTAATAACTACAAAGCATGTAGTGAGGTACCTAAAAGGTACAATAGATTTTGGTCTATATTATCTTGGAGGTCATGAACTCCGTTTACATGGTTACTAATATATATAGCTGTCTGCTCTGCCAGCTGTGAAGCAGTATGGCTTCAGAAGCTATTATATGGAGTGTTTGACTTAGAAATGAATCAAGATAGAAAATCTTGTATTCCACGATAAGTCAATAACACATAGAGATCCGATACTTCTATATACGAGATATGGTGCAGAGAGGAGCTATCAAGCTCGGGTATATAAGCACTAAGGATCAGATTGCTAATATCTTGACTAAACCTCTGTCTCGAGTAAAGTTTAAATACTTCCGAGACAAGCTTGGTATAGTCCAGAAGGACCCTCCTCGAAAGGGGGAGTAGCATAGTATCTGATAACAAGTCTGTCTCATCAATGATGAGGTTACCTATTTACTGCACTTAGCTACTTAGAATTATTTAGATTTAGAACTCTTATATATCTTTTATTTTAGATGTATACATGTTTTTGATGAGATGTATACATGTTTTGATGTATTAGTGAGAATACATGCTAGATGTATACATGTTTTTGACTAGTGATGTATACATGTTTTGATGTTATATGTATTAGTGAGAATACATGCTAGATGTATACATGTTTTTGATGTGATGTATACATGTTTTGATTAGTGATGTATACATGTTTTGATGTGATACACGCTCTTGGATATTTGTACCTGTATAGATGAGAATACAGTTGAGGGGATTGGATCATCCCTGGACTTTCAGTCCTAAAGAGAGCTGTAGACGTGAGGTCTCCGAGAATGAAGTCCTTAGTGGACAGTTGAGGGGATTGGATCATCCCTGGACTTTCAGTCCTAAAGAGAGCTGTAGACGTGAGGTCTCCGAGAATGAAGTCCTTAGTTGACAGTTGAGGGGATTGGATCATCCCTGGACTTTCAGTCCTAAAGAGAGCCATAGATGTGAGGTCTACGAGAATGAAGTCCTTAGTGGACAGTTGAGGGGATTGGATCATCCCTGGACTTTCAGTCCTAAAGAGAGCCGTAGACGTGAGGTCTCTGAGAATGAAGTCCTTAGTGGACAGTTGAGGGGATTGGATCATCCCTGGACTTTCAGTCCTAAAGAGAGCCGTAGACGTGAGGTCTCCGAGAATGAAGTCCTTAGTGGACAGTTGAGGGGATTGGATCATCCCTGGACTTTCTGTCCTAAAGAGAGCCGTAGACGTGAGGTCTCCGAGAATGAAGTCCTTAGTGGACAGTTGAGGGGATTGGATCATCCCTAGACTTTCAGTCCTAAAGAGAGCCGTAGACGTGAGGTCTCCGAGAATGAATTTCTTAGTGGACACTTGAGGGGATTGGATCATCCCTGGACTTTCAGTCCTAAAGAGTGCCGTAGACGTGAGGTCTCCGAGAATGAAGTCCTTGGTGGACTTGAGAGGATTGGATCATCCTTGAACTCAAGTTCTAAAGTGAGCCGTAGACAGGTGTCTCCGAGAATAGAGGATAGGACTGCATCGTCCCTGGACCTTGGTTCAAAATGCATGTGGTTGGATTAATCATCCTTAGACAGTAAATCCAGGAAGGATAGTCTTAAATGCGATTGTGGTTGGATTAATCATCCTTAGACAGTAAATCCAGGAAGGATAGTCTTAAATGCGATTGTGATTGGATTAATCATCCTTAGACAGTAAATCCAAGAAGGATAGTCTTAAATGCGATTGTGGTTGGATTAATCATCCTTAGACAGTAAATCTAGGAAGGATAGTCTTAAATGCGATTGTGGTTGGATTAATCATCCTTAGACAGTAAATCCAGGAAGGATAGTCTTAAATGCGATTGTGGTTGGATTAATCATCCTTAGACAGTAAATCCAGGAAGGATAGTCTTAAATGTGATTGTGGTTGGATTGATCATCCTTAGACAGTAAATCCAGTAATTCCGAAAGGAAGGATAGTCTTAAATATGATTGTGGTTGGACTAATCATCCTTAGACAGTAAATCCAGTAATTCCGAAAGGAAGGATAGTCTTAAATATGATTGTGGTTGGACTAATCATCCTTAGACAGTAAATCCAGTAATTCCGAAAGGAAGGATAGTCTTAAATATGATTGTGGTTGGACTAATCATCCTTAGACAGTAAATCCATTAATTCCGAAAGGAAGGATAGTCTTAAATATGATTGTGATGAGATTGATCCAGTAATTCCGAAAGGAAGGATCATGTATATAGATGACGATGCTGATGATCATGTGATGACGATGCTGCTGATCGTGTGATGACGATGCTGCTGATCGTGTGATGACGATGCTGCTGATCGTGTGATGACGATGCTGCTAATCGTGATATGACGATGTTGATGATCGTGTGATGACGATGCTAATGATCGTGTGATGACGATGCTGATGATCGTGTGATGACGATGCTGATGATCGTGATATGACGATGTTGATGATCATGTGATGACGATGCTAATGATAGTGTGATGACGATGCTGATGATCGTGTGATGACGATGCTGATGATCGTGTGATGACGATGCTGCTAATCGTGATATGACGATGTTGATGATCGTGTGATGACGATGCTAATGATCGTGTGATGACGATGCTGATGATCGTGTGATGACGATGTTGATGATCGTGTGATGACGATGCTGCTGATCGTGTGATGACGATGCTGATGATCATGAGATGACGATGTTGATGATCGTGTGATGACGATGCTGATGATCGTGAGATGACGATGCTGATGATCATGTAATGACGATGCTGATGATCATATGATGACGATGATGTTGATCGTGATGGTCTAGATGACGATGTTGATGATCGTGAGGATCCAGACGTTGATGTTGCTATAGTTGTTCGAGTGCTGCAGAAGATAAAGACTCAGTATTGAAGATGTTGATGTTCCAGTAACTGGTTGAGTTACTGATGATGTTAAGAAAGCTTCCAATGATTTATAGATGTATCATGTATGATGTTGATGACTCCTTGCTCGTGCAGATACTGTTATAATATCCTTCTCGTTAAGGGGGAGTGTTGAAATATTGTAACTTCAAAGAATATTATATTTGTATATTATTTATTCCGGAGATGTTCCATACCTCCGATGTGATTATACTATAAATCCGGAGATGTTTATTCCTCCAAGTTGGTTGTGGTAACTAGGGTTATTAGACCCACCATGTGGGGGTCGGCCCAGTCAGTTATAATGGGGTATTTAACCTAATGGTTAAATACGAGCCTACATGTACTTGTGTAAAATACATATCAGAGTAGTGTATAAATAGAGGAGGTGTGTTCCTCATTTCATACACTCACTCACTTGAGGATAGCGCACTTTTGGAGGAGAGGTCTGCTATTGTGGAGGAGGAGATCATGTCTCAGGGTTTCATCTTTGTATATTGCTGGTCATCTATATTGAAGAAGCTTTGATGGGTTTTCTACCCCATGAGGGTTTCCCAGGATAAATCTCTGTCTCTTGTGTTTATGCTGTGCTTGTTGTTTCTTCAGTGATCCTGTATATGCTATTATTGTGAAATGGAATGTAATGCTGCTATTTTCTGTCTTAGCATATTGAATTCTAGCAGAGACTTGACCTATAATGGTCAGTGGTGCAGTTTCCTTCCATTGTTCGATGACCCAGACAAATGTGCTGGCTCGACACTCGAGAGGGCCAACCAGGTATGGGACTGGTTGGGCACCACCAAATTCTTGGTAATTCCAATCAGCGTGAAGGTGTACTGGTTAAGCATTAACTACATCCAAGTCCATATGCGATTCCAAGGCTTGCAAAGCGAAGCAGGACCCTGTGGACCAGAGGGGAAACACACAATACAGATAAGTATTTGTTTTCATTTATGTCTTGTTTGGAATAATGAAGATTTCAGGTATAAATATTCTAATAGCTAAGCTGATACACTATTGTTTCTTTGTTGGAAACCTTGGTCATTGCAAGAAAGCAAGACCCTAAAAGAACTATATAATCACTGGTAAAAGAATCCAGAGAGTAAATGAGTGGGCGATATAAATTATGGAGAAATCCAGGGAGTAACTGGTTGAACGCTATAAATTTCTTGATAAGTCCAGAGAGTGACTAGTTGGGCATTAACTACTTGATCTTGTAAAGCAACGTGTATGCTGGCCCAACATTCCTTAATTAATTAATAAAACCAGTCGGAGCATTGGCCTAGCATATTGCTAAAGGAAATGATTGATAAACCCAGTTGGCGTACTGGCCTACCATTTCCTATTCGAATGATTGTGGAGTAGCCTATGTGCTAGCCCAACATTCATAATTGTATCTACGGGAAATCCAAGACTCGTAAAGCAAAGAAGTTTCCTGTGGAATAAAGTGAAGACATCCAATATAGATAAGTATTTGAATACCTTGCAGCTTCTTTCTTAAAAATATACGTGTGTATATGATTTGGTTATGATTTCCTAAACTCTTGTTTAGAGATAAACCCTATGAAAATAAACTAAACATGTGAATTGATTCAATGTTTAAGTGTAGGTATTGTTGGAAGCAAGGACCAAGAAGGCATCATAGGGATGCATATGAACATGTGACCATCCTAAAGAGATCAGTATGAGCAGTAATGAAAGATGGTGCTAGTGGACATAAGTGGGTCATAGCAGCCAAAGGTCCTGTAGGAAACTATGGAGGAGGGTTCCTAGTTGAAAATCCTTAGACAGACCTTGGACACTAAGTGTCATAGCCAAGAAAGGAAAGTCAAAGCATTCACATTGAAGTGAAAGAGACTAAGGAGCGTGAAACCACATCGATGGTGTAGCTCCATAATAGAACAAGACTAAGAGGGAGAAACTCCTACTCTTCTCTTTCCTTTCAATTGATGCATTTATAAAACAAAAGATTGTTGAGTGCATGTCATGGCTGAAAATAGATTGTATTTAATTGCTTGAAATGAATTGTGAATGCTGAAATAGTAGATTTCCCGTGAAATGATGAACATGAATGAGTTCATGTGTATGTTGGAAAGCATGAAAAGTGTGGAAGTCCTATGAATAAAGCGTGGACATTCCATGTCAATTGGGAAAATAATTAACTAATTTTAATGTTTATGCTATGCTTGTCCTAACAAAGGATTTCCATCATGAATTTCACAGGTAAGAAGGTGAAACAAATGGTTGCAGCCGACACAAGAAAGTGTTGCTAGTAAGCAAAGTGTGGTTATTTGTTTCCATTGACCATGGCAGTAGACCGAGGGCTATTAGAGTTGGCTGAAAGTCTTCTTCAAACAATTGCCAGGACCCAAGAAAATCTTGGAGAGATGCTCAGGCTACAAAGGCAACAGAATGAGATGAACCACAAGGTTTTGCAAGACTCTATTCATCTGCAAAAATAGGTAAAAAGCATTCTGGGAGCAATTAGTAAGGGAAAGGAAAGTGGATCCATGAAGAAGCATTCATCCATTCGGTCGATTAAGAAACTTTCAAGGTGGGAAGACTCAAAGGAAACTGAGCAGGAAAAGGTAAAGCTACCAATGAAATGTTGGGGATGTGGAGGAAATCATTGTCTCCACGACTTCCCAACAATGGAACATCAAGAGGGTAGCTGCCATAAAGTTTCCAGACTTATAGATTAGCGGGAAGGTAAAGAAAGGGAAGGGATTTTTTTGGAACAATTCCCTCATGCAGAGCTAGAAGGTCCCAGCTAGCAGGAGCCATTTGTGAAGACCAAAGGACTTGGTCCTGAAAACCCAAGTAAAGGGTGAAATGTAGGACAGACCTGCCACATTTTGTGAATTTTGGACATGTATATAGCGTGTATGTTTTCTTAGGTATTGGAACACTGAGGACAGTGTTATTCCAAGGGGAGGGGAATGTAATGTCCCCCATTTTGACCCTTGTAATATTTTGGGCTATAATGTAAATAATGTATGCATATTATGTATGATTCCTAGCGTGGAGCTCAAGGCCAAGGCCCTGCTAGTGAATGCTCGATCTAGAATATGAAAGTATTTGATATAATGCTACCCATGTGCTAGTGAACCATGGGAATTGTAAATATGCATTTTAATATAAAATCCCACAACTAGCTATGCAATGCAACAAGAGATGGGGGCATGATTTTACAAGGAATTGGGAAGGAAAACATTCAAACCCTTGAGCCAATCAATTCAAGCCAAGTGTCAATGAGAAAACCCATCAAACCATCAACTACCCATGCTGAGTTTTGTACCCAATCATTTACTCTCCCAAGAGTTGGTTGAGGTAGTTAATGCTTTGGGGAATGGAGAGGTATGGCTGTCCAAATTCGAGTATGGGCAAGCCACCCTTCCTAGATTTTCATGTTTGGCTTCTTGGGCAAGAAAGGAGCCACAAAATTTCCCCCAAGCCATTATTCAACCATCAGTCTTGCTCCTTCATGAGTTTAGAGCTACCTGGGCGTTTTTCTCCAAGGTTTGCTGTGTTTTCCTTCATTATCCTAGTTGGGAAGGGCATTTTTGTGTTGTGTAACAGTGGGGAAGAAAGGGAAATCGATTTGGGGACCATAGAGGATGTTTTCACTCACTGATTGCTTGTATATCTGTGGGATATATCGTTTTCTTCCCTATGGTCGATTTTCCCTCTCACAAATCCATTTTTGTTGTGCCTACATTTTGGGGAAAACCCCTGTCCATCTAGTTCCTAAGTCCCACTGCTGAAAGTGTGTTCCAGAGCCCATATTTGAGTTTGGTGTGCAAGAGAATGCTAGGGTTGAGTTGGGTATCCATTGCTTTGGGCTGTGCTATGCTTGAGGGTTCCCTTTTCCTTGTAGATATCATGCCCAGCTCAGGGGTGGTCTTTGAGTGCTGAAAGAATACAGACTGTTTAGAGACCTATGGATGGAAGGAACGTTGCAGCGACATAGCTATTTGTTTGGGACAATTGCAAAACAAAGATAAGTGTTTTCTATCTATGTATTTTACCTCTGCAGTGTTTAAATTAATGATTGTTATTGATATATTGAGTGCATATGAAAACATGTGTGTGGATGAGTTTATTTCCGCTGTGCATATTTGTTTGATTTACATCTACACACATTTGTTTTTAAATGTATGCATCTAATGAGTTAACTGAGTTTTATGAAAATCCCCATAGATTGGTAGCATATTCTCTTCCTTGCATTGGGTCCAAGGGTGGGTACATTACACAACTATTGATGGATGATGGCGTATTTTTAGGACACTATGTTTCTGTAAGAGGAATTACATTAGATCCTAAAAAAATTCAAGTTATAGTTAACTTACCTCCCCCATAGAAACCAATAGGTGTTAGGATATTTATAGGATAATCTAGATACTACAAGGGATTCATACAATACTACAGTAAAATAACTACCCCTATGTTTTTATTAGTGACCAAAAATGTAGAATTCCAATGGACCGATAGTTTCCAAAAAGAATTTGAACACATTAAGGAAAATATTATGCAAGAACTTGTTTTTATAGGGACCAAATTGGGAGATTCCTTTCCACTTTCATTATGATGCATCAGAAAATGAAATAGGAGCATTTCTAGGGAAGGAAGACAACAAAAACACTTATGTTATTTACTACATTAGAAAGAACCTTGCAGGAACAGAACTTAGCTACACTGCCACGGAAAAAGAGTTCCTTGTTGTGGTCTAATCCATCAACAAGTTCAGGCACAACATCACAGGATATCAAGTATTTATCCACACTGACCACTCTACAGTTAGATATCTAATGAACAAATTAAAAGTAAGTTATAGGGTAATCAAATGGCTCTTACTTTTACAAGAATTTGACATCAAAAGCATAGATAATCCTGGAAAGCATTATGTTGTAGCATATTTTTTGTCCAGATTATCACATGTTGAAAATGTAGAGTTGGTAGATTATGCATTCCTTAATGAACACCTTTATTCCATTTATACACACACTCCATGATTTACTGATATAGAAAATTACTTGGATACTGGGAGGTTTCCTCAACATTTCACCTACAAGGAGAGATGCACCATACTAAGAAAGAGTGTTACATTTTCATGGATTCAATGATACATTTTTAAGAAAGGGCTAGATCACATCCTAAGGATATGCATCTGAGAAGATGAGGTCGAAGACATTATTCATGCATGCCAGGATGAACCATGTGGTGGAAAATATGCATCCAAAATAACAACATATAATGTATTAGAAATATGATAGTACATGAATGGTCAACATTACATAAGGATTCAACAACTTATGTTTCTAGATGTGATGATTTCTAAAGAATGGGTAATCCAACCGATAGAGATGAAATGCTTCTCCACTCCCAAGTAACAATAGAATATTTTGAGAAATGGAGTATAGAATTCACTGGACCTATTGATTCCCCCATTGAACATGAAACATTACATACTAATATGCACTGACTATTTTACAAAATAGGTGGAAGTGAAAGCATTGAGATTGGCCAATGAACACTCGGTGGAAAAGTTCCTAACTGAATAAATATTTACAAGGTTTGGATCACCTAGAGAACTTGTTAGTGATAGAGGAAGCTATTTTACATCGAATATTATAGAGGAAATTCTAAAACTCAATGAGGTCAAGAACATAAAATCAACATCTTATCATCCATAGGAAAATGGCCAAGTGGAATTTACCAAAAGAGAAATAGAAAAGATTCTGACAAAGAGAGTACAAATCCATAGGAGAGAATGAGAAACTACACTTCATGAAGCAGCATGGGCATACAACACCACCACATGGATTACAACTTATGAGCTCATCTATGGAAAAAGAATAATGTTTCCCATTGCATTCAAACTCAATACATTAAGGATAGTAGTTGAGATTGATATGGATCTATCTACATCACAGAATGAGAGATTACTTCAACTTAACCAGTTGGATGAACTCAGACAGTAGGCCCTAGATCACATAGAAATAATCCAACACTAGAGAAAATTATTGTGTGACAAGTTCATAAAGACCAAGGATTTCAAAGAAGGAGACTAGGCCCTCCTCTATGATTCAAGGTTTAAATATTTAAAGGAAAATTAAGAACCATATGGTTGGGACCCTACCAAGTTGACATCATTTATGACAATGGATCTGTTAGGATATCAACCATAGACAAAGATCAAGTGCCAATGTTGGTCAACGGCCATAGGCTAAATCTCTACAAGAAACCTCTCACCATGACATAGTTTACTAAAGTATTAAAGGAAGAATAATTTCATTTTATATTAGGGAAGCAATGCCCTTCCCTAACTTAGTCATCCTAGTAGTTAGAAAAAAAAGAGAAGCGAAAAAAAAAAGAGAGAGAAAATAATAATAATAATTCTCATATGAAAACTTCACATGAGGTGTTTGAGACAGGTTAGCAAATTGAAAACCTCCCCCATGGAGATTTTATAGCCTGTAAAAGAAATAAAATATCAGTAAAAAACCTCTTCTGAGGCTTCTAAGACAAACCGAACATTGAAAACCTTTAACTAGCCAATTTGTAATCTGAAGAAAAAATATAAAATATAAAAAAAAACGAAAAAAAAATTAAAAAAAGAAGAAAATCAAAAACATCAAATCATACTCCTTTTATTTTTACTAATGATCATGAATTACAGGAAAATCCAACTAGCATCATCAAACAAGTACTCCAAGAATTGACAATTCCAAAAAGAGAAGCATGAAATGATCCTCCGGACTCTCTACAAAATGTAGACTTTCTACAATCTGCAAACAATCTCCACAACAAACAACAAACAGTGCCATCCCAAAAGAAATAACTAATTTAATATCAGGTAAGTCTAATAATCCAAATAAATAATTGCAAATCATTATATATATTCTACGTAATATGCATGCTTAATCATCAACTTCATGAAGACATAGAGCTACCCAAAGTTGGGGAGGGAGATGAATAAGAAATAAAAAGGTTCAAATCAGATGGTGAATGCAAGGTTGTAAAATGAAAAGTTTACAATAATCAAATCAAGGGTTTCGAAATTCGGAATGATTGAAGGTTTTTGAAGGTGATGGAGAAATGATTGAAGGATCATTGAATTTTGTGTATAAGTAAAAGAAAAATTTGAGACTATATCGCCCACATACTTACATAATTACAAGTATACCAATCCCATCACACGTACCAATAGTCAAATCAACCAAATGAAGGGCCAAGCCTGATGATCGACTGAGGTTACCACTCAAATTGTATGGAAAAATCTATCATTATGCATAGAGGGACGGTGGAAAAAACATTGTGCAATGATAGGAGGGTGAGGTGGCTAGCGGACCTAATGATAAATTGAAAAATAAATTAAGGAAGAGGGTATGAAAAAACCATTCAGTTATCAGGACTCACTCGCAAAGAAAAAGCAGCCTCAACATTCTGACATTGTTGAAAAATGAGAAGGAAGTGTCTACAATTGGAAGTGTGAACTGCACCAACCTTGCATAGGTAAATCTTGGCTGAGACTATAGAGTTTTCATTTAAAAATTGTCTATTTCTCCTCATAAGGTTGTAGGTTGTAAAACTTATTGTTTTGAAATCTTTGTAAAACTTATTGTTTTGAAAGCTCCTATAGTTATACTCATGTTCAAAGAAGACTATAAAATTATGGGGGGATATGTGAAGAGAGAGCCTATAGACCACTCAAAGCTCTTCAGTAAACCCAATGCTATGGAATAGTTTCAAATATATGGGTGGGTAGATTATTTTCAAAAATTGGATCAATTTCACATGGGAATACGAGAAGAGTTTGCCAAGAATATGAAAAAGATAGACAATGAAACCTGTAGGATGTTGGTAAGTGGTGTAACCATATATTTAACTAAGTATGTCCTTAGCATGGTAACAATACTTCTCAACGGCATGATATGGGATAAGGACAACCGAGAGTTATCCTAGAAGGATAAGAAGTAGTTTTCCAGGTTTACAGAGAGATATGAAGAGGTCAAGGGTAGTGTAAAGAGAGAGTCACTTGAAGATCCTTTAGGAGAAGTAGAATTAATAATAATGAGATACCTTACCTATGAGGGTAGGTATGCATTAGTGCATGCATATCATTTCTTATTTTTAAACCTCCTCGGAAATTTTCAATGGAAAAAACCAGGTGTTAATGCCTAAATCTCGTGCACATGCGACATTTTGGCGATTCTTGCAATAAGGCGTCATCAACATAAAGAATGTATTTCAAAAAGGGAATCCTCAAAAAATCCAAAAGACAACATGAGTCCAAAAGTGACCAATACCAGTCAAAATAAGAGGTCATGCGGCTAAACCATTGTTAACCCACACTATAGTGAATGTTATTAGTTCAATGATCATGTGATACTTGTGTGGATTTTCCTTTGATAGCCATGCTACTATAAAAATGGTGTGACCACCTACTTCCCGTGGTGCATTGAAGGCTCCATCACCTCCAACAGTCCGAATTTGGTTCCTTATACCATTGGTGGCATTAAATGGCCCCGTTGGTGTACCTTGGAACTATTTCGTGGAGTGTATGAGTTCACATTTGGATCTAGTTGTTTCTTGGCCACCTCTTGGCCTATAAAAGAAAGCCATTGACATGCATTTTGTATAGAGAAATAATATAAAAGTTATGTTGTTGGATTTTTGTTGGAGCTTCCTCATAGCCCACCTCTTCCTACCTTTGTAAGCATTAACAAGATCCCTTGCCACCTTCCTCCAAAGGGAAAGAGTTTCTCTCCATTGTTGCTTCCTTCCTCAAGGAGAAAATTTTTCTTTTTTTTTTAGCATAGCTTAGGCTTGTTGTAGTTGTTGTATCATGTGGGTGCTTGGCTTGACTAACCCATAGCTAATACTATTTCCTTGGCTGCAATTTTCAAGGATAGAAGGGAAGATTTCTCACACTTTTTCTAGTTTTCCCTCAATAGTTCTAATGGTGACTCCACTTATTTTTGTTTATTTCTTTTAAACTAGGTTGTTTTATGCCGAGTGGTTAATTTTGGGTGTTTTTCATTTACAGGAGATCAGTTTTACCACCTACTATCCCATAATTTGGCCCCTTGTCAGCCACAATTAATCTTTACATAGTAGCATGGATACCATCCTCTCAGCCGCGCTACCAGTGCGAAAATTCCTTTAGCAGTCGTGCTACTCACATCGTTAATTAGTTCACGACCCGCATAACATTCCTTAGTTTGACTTGCGCACCTTGTTTGTGTTCTTTCCATGCTACAACACATCTATTTTGTATTTTTCTGCACTACCACATGGCAGAGTATTGTTTTCTCACGCTACAATCATTTGATTTGATTTTTATCTGCATACAACAATATTTCAGCCCCATTGCTTCTCACTAATGAACTTCAATTAAGTTAGTTTACAACAATTACTTACTTTTTTAGTAATTATTCCACATAGACCAAGATTAGGGAGTAAAGAGTTCATATCTATCAAAACTTACCTAGGTAACCAACTTTGACGCTTTCAACAGGCCTCATTGTTGTCACTAGTATTCAAGACCTCTCTTGTTTATGATCAAATTGACATGTTTTTAACATCAAAGCCATTCAAGTACATCTACTTTTGCATTTACTTTGTATTCTTATAGTTAATTTTCCAATAATCAATTTTCTTCCATCACATGTTTTTGCACCACTAGCACACAGTAGGAGACCTAAATACTTTTCCCATCCAAGCATGCTCTTCACCTCACACTTCTTATGATCTTGGTGAATCTGAAAGGTAAGAATTATGAAATACCTCTCTTACACTCCCTAAGTGAAATTCAAACCCATTAAAATCAACTTTATAAATTTCAACCAACTAAAATCCTCCACAGGAGGTCACAAAATAACATTTTAGTTAAGTAGGATTGATTGGGTTAGGAATCCATTAATGCCCACCAATATAGTTTCATTAGCAATATTTTGAAACATAGGATTGTTGACTTATAGGGTACTTTCAAAATCCTACTATAAGCAAGTGTTCAAAGAAAACATGGATCAGAAGTGCGCCATGACCAAGGAGGTGAAAGTTGAGGTATAGCTGCCTTGCTCTTCCCTACGAGTCACTTAGCTCATTGTAGGGAGATGACACTATACCGTGCAGGCCGAACCATTGATCCACACTTGACGCAAGGTATCTTAGTGGCCAAACTTAGGGCATCACCAAGGAGAAATTGTGGGTGCAATTGAATCCTAAACTTAGCTATTTTCATTGGGAGTTGTTGCCAAGTCTTCTTGATTGGAACATTTACCCCATTTCCAGTAGAACTAGCTCTTTGTTACCTCCACTAGTCGATTGGTGTGTGGAACCCATTTTCACCATTAGTTGTACTTGTGGGAGGTCCAATTACATTTGAAAGGAATGACATTAGGTATTTTTAGGGAATTTACATTTATTTTCTTTTTAAATACAAGCTCACTAACTCATAATTAAAAATAACCTACATGTGGGAACACTTGCACTAAAACCGAATTTTGCACATATCACTCACTTATTGCACCATATTGCATCTGCTATGTTTGGCATATTTTTGCATTTGTTCAATTGTGTTTAAATTCCACCATCACTCTCATTTGACACGGAGCCTTCGTCATTGAGGAACAAAAAAAAACCCTGAGGTAGTTCCGAAGACTGTAAGGTCTTTCCCCTCTCTCAAGGGGTTTTTTTACACCATATCCTCACATTTCACGCAGACAATACTCCATTTGGGGATGCTCCTAGGCCAATTTGATATGATCATCCAGGAAAGGCCAATCCTTTCTCAAGACATTCTCTCCTCTTAGAGAATATGATTATCCTTCCACCTCCTCCACCATCGGAAGAGGCACCCCTTTAGATTCTCCTCTCATAGATCCTTTCAATCCCTTTGATCCTTCCTCTCTTGTAGGAGGTCACTCATTGTTTTAAACACCACATTGATCTCCCCCTAGCGGAAACCACACCCATCATACAATGGAAAGACCAAATTTTCCTACACTACCTTTCATGGCTATTCTAAATCTCCCTAATTTGGCCAAAATTATCAATGACCCCATTGCACATGATCCAACATGGCCAGCTATGCCAGATAAAATTCCCTTTGACATTCCTAAATTCGAGGGAAAAAAGTGGGATGATCCCTCCAACCATGTAATGTCTTTCCACTTATGGTGTTCTTCTAGTAGCATAGTGGATGATCATGTGAGGATTCATCTCTTCCAATGTACCCTCACTGGAACGACAACCAAATGGTATGTAAACCTATCGAGAGAGACCCATGCCACCTTTACGAAAGTGGCCACTACATTTGTCACTTACTTCTAGCTTTTGATTCACCATGACCTTGGTCTCAAAATTCTCATGGAGTTTTCACAAAATAAATCCACCCACATTGCAGACCACATCCATGAGTGGCATAGATGCCACACATTGTGTAAAATCGAAATACAACCACCCTTGTTGTTGGATTGGTTCATCAAATCACTTCAACCATCCATAGAAAAATATGTCGCCGCCTCCATGCTGCAAAGAAAGGAATAGGCTATTATGAAATCTCGGCATTTCGATCTCATATATGCACAATCCCACTACCTTTGCATTATCCTCCTTGATGCCTCTCGGCATCGGTCGTTGGATCCTACACCTGCGGGTTTGTCACATTTGTAGGATGGGATTATTGGGTCCATTTCCCACTTAGGAAAGGTTCCTCCTACCACTTCGATGCCATTTAAAATGGCTTCACAATACCCATCCAAGCCACTTGCGTCGGTACCCCCCTCCTTCGTTATCAACCCCACCAGTTGGTCAATTATAGTATGGACCCTATAGTCCTACTTATCCAAATGACATCAGTTCCTACACTGCAAATAGAACAATTTGTTCCTACATCCACATCTTATGGAGAACAAACTATGTTTATCCCACCCCTGGGGTATAACCCTTATTATCCATTTCCATGCCCGATTGGTCAGCAAACCACACTACACATGGGGGTGAACCTATTTCAACCTTCCTTCGCTCAATAATCTCAATAGTTCAAGCATTTGAACACCAAAAATCCCCAAAATCCTCAGACCTGGGGGAAGAAGAAAGGGAAGAAAAAGCAAACTAGCAACCAGGGAAAGGGGAAAACCCCCCTCCCTAGGAAAACGAGAATCTGGGTAATCAAACCATGGGGACTGATAATCCTCCCAATAAAGGGAAGAACGTGAACCTGAGGACCAATTACTACTACTCCATTTGTGGTGAATATGGTCATTACACCCATCATTGTCCTCTTATCCCCAATTTCCAATAGTTAGTGAAGCTGAAAAGAAAACAGTGACAAATCCCCCTCAAGCCCCGAATCCCCCCAACCCCATACAGCTGTACTACAACCACCCTTTACGAATCAATGGGTCTTCACACAATAACAAGATCCTTGCCCCTCTGATGATGGCTCTTTTCAAAATATCTACACATTCGATGCTAATCTTCAGACTTGATCCAAAGGTTATGATAGGCCTCCAACTCCACAAGTGGAATACATCCCTATCCCTTCGAGGGCCCCTCTCCAAATACCACGCCCAAGTACTGAACAAATTCCATGGATTCCCAAGGTTCCACTTTGGGATACCCCTAATAACCACCATATGAAAGACGCCTACAATTACAACATTGTGGATGACTTGGCTCAATCTGCTATATCCATGTCCACATTAGAGGTGCTACAGTTGTGCCCAACCTAGTGAAAGGAATTACTCAACACACTAGGCATCGTTGATCCTTTCGACTCGCATATTGACAAATATGAAGCATGACTACCATCGTCAGTCGCATTTCAAGTCCCTATCACAGTGAAGAACATTACGATTCATTATTGTATCATCAATGAAGGCGCATACACTTGCGTCATGTCTGCTAATGTTTGAAAATGATTAGGGTCACTAAAGCTGGTCCCTTCGTCTATCATCCTTCTTGCATATGATGAGAGACCATCCCAACCAAGAGGTTTATACCAAAATGTGCCCATATAACTCGGGGGAAATATAGTCATGATCAATATCGAAGTATTCGATGCTCAAATCGACTACAATATCCTCTTGGGACATAGTTATATGTACGCCATGAAGGTGGTCACCTCCTCGATATTTTGTATCATGATGTTTCCATTAAATGGAAAGGTCATCACCCTTGACCAGCATAACTACTATGATCCAAATGCCAAAACAAACCCTGACAACATCCTACCAACTGGCATTGGCACTAATCAACCATATGTTGACATTTCCCTCGGCATGTATAAGGAATCCAACTTGTTAGGAATGTACTCGAGACCACCACCTTATATCCCCACATCAACTGATGGCTTGATGTGCACAATTTTCACCATCGAAAATGGAGCCGCCTCCACCTCAACACCAACATCAGTGTAACAACCCAAAATCCTTGTCACTTTCAAGAGGAAATGGGGTGAATTTTTTTTGTTTTTATTTCACATAACTTCGACAATTGTACAATCATCAATTCAACTACCATAAGTGAATAACATCAAAAAAATTAGGTACATATATTTACTGCAATATTGAAAATCCCTTCCAAGCACAGAGGCATGTAAACCAAGTTTCTCTTTATAATATTATAAAGCAGGTTCTAAGTAGAAAATCACTTTCAACTTCGTGTACAAACTTGGGTAATAATTACCACATAAGCTTCGAACTTGGTACAACATAGAAGAGCACTCCCTCTAGACAATCAGTTAGTTCCATCACTTCGATGTTATTTTCAACAAAGATCTCTTAACAAGAGTTATCTAACATCAGAAGCATGCATATGTACCATAAGTATCACAGAGGTATAAACCAAGATATACATCTATCTTTCCATATAATAACATGCAATACTTGTTCAACATTATCTCAAAATAACAAAAGATATATCACGGTACAAATACTTGTAGAGTAATGAACCAGTTTGATACTCAACCATACTTGGTAATTATAAGATTAAATGCAATGGTGCATGAACATACATTTATGTGCTAGATTCCATTCTATACAAAGATCCTTATTCAATAAGTTACCTACTTATTCGACCTTTAGAAAACTTGTCGACACAAGTTTACTGCATAATGGAAAACCTTTTCGAACACAAAAGGATGCAAACCAAACAATATTCAACATCATGGTGTCGTAGTTTTCACTAACAGGAAATTCAACTAACCAATAGTTGTAAGTGTACTATTAATCTCACCATAGGTCAATGAAGACAAAGATATACACCTATGTATCATTATGAGAACATGTCAAAGTTTTTCTCTTACACCCATTAAATACTATGTCAACCATACATTATGTCGAAAGGTGTAATCATAACCTTATAAGTATTTAGCTAGGTTATGTTGACTATTCTCCTTTACATGATTCACGAAATGCATACAAACATGTTCTTTTTCACACGTATTCTTACATAGATCACACTCGATGCAAACTGATCTATGATAATATCTTCTACTTAGTCCACATAATATTTTACACATTCATTCAAGTGCACAAGAAGCTTATCCATTCTTCTATTGCATCCATAGTCATAAGCTCACACATTAAACATAATTTCTAATATATGTTCTCACATCAAATACATGGAATGGTAAAACCTTAAGCATGTGTATGATACTATTCTTCCCTAGGGTTAGCATCATACTGAAATCTCTTTTTCCAAACAATTGTAGTCTCTTTCTTTTGTCCATCTACTATGCAACTTTACATAAATACATGAAGAACTAACATAGTAGATTTCCCTTTTCACTTACATTAATCGAATACCATTAAAGATACGATTAATTGAGTCAATATAAATATATCAATGAGTATGACGTATTTACAAGCATATTATTCTTACCAATTCGGTAGGACTGAAAAAGGGTTGTTCTTCCCGTCTTGTTCTTCCTATATTTATCATACTTACAACATTTATTAGTACAATAAAATATACTCTAAAAACTCTAGATGTCTTTTCATTAATTACGATACATCAAATTGAATTACAAGCATAAATATTTATTAAGGGGGGATTGTTTTGGGCAATGCAATGCTCCACCCAAGCATAGGCTCTTCGACGGCTTATACTTAGTCTGTCTGAAGGCCACCTCCGAGTTGGGAATGGTGATCCAAAAATAGGATAGAGAGTGTTTAAGTCTCCTCACCCTATAACTAATCACACACAGCTCTAGAGGTTACTACAATACTCATGCAAATCAAAAGGTAGTGCTCCTACCTAGACACTTCTCGTGTCCTAACCTCTTACCTAGCTGTGGTGTTGTTCTCGCTGGGCCAAAGTTTGTACTCCATACTTGACCTTCTATACCCCATGGCATATGCATATGTTTACAGAGTCCTATTCACGATAGTCATCCCACATGCAATATAGCCAATGCATTCGAAAAACCATCCAAGCATTTCGACATGCACTCAAAAGACATCATGTGATACAAGCATTAGAAACATGTATATGAAACATTTCCCATGCATTCGACATGCAAGATATGCGTTCGACATGCAACCAAAATACATAAGATAATACAATTATCATGAATATGTAAATGTAACATTTATGAATCATTCGACATACCACCTATGCATTCGACATACCACCTATGCATTCGACATGAAATCCAATAGACATAAGATGATACAATTATCATGAATATGTAAATGTAACATTTCCAAACCATTCAACATGCCATCTATGCATTTGACATGAAATCCAATAGACATAAGATAATACAATTATCATGAATATGTAAATGTAACATTTCTGAATCATTCGACATGCCATCTATGCATTTGACATGAAATCCAATAGACATAAGATAACACAATTATCATGCAAATGTAAATGTAACATTTCGGAATCATTCGACATGAAATCCAATAGACATAAGATAATACAATTATCATGAATATGTAAATGTAACATTTCCGAATCATTCGACATGCCATCTATGCATTCGACATGAAATCCAATAGACATAGGATAATACAATTATCATGAATATGTAAATGTAACATTTCCGAATCATTCGACATGAAATCCAATAGACATAAGATAATACAATTATCATGAATATGTAAATGTAACATTTCCAAATCATTCGACATGCCATCTATGAATTCGACATGAATTAATCCAATAGACATAAGATAATACATTCATCATGAATATGTAAATGTAACATTTCCGAATCATTCAACATGCCATCTATGCATTCGACATGAAATCCAATAGACATAAGATAACATAGTCATCATGAATATGTAAACGTAACATTTCTGAATTATTCAACATGCAACCCAAGCATTCAACATGCAACTAATGGATGTAATGTAACTCAAAATATCTTGAATATGTGTATGAAATATTTCCAATGCATTCGACATGCAACTAATGGACTTCATGTGATGCAAGCATTAAATATGTGTATGTAATTTGATCAATGCATACAAAAATCAATGCATTTGACAAGTACACCAATGCTTTCTACATCAACCACAATTTGCGATTCCACCAGCATCAAAATATGTATATGTAAACATATTCAATCATGCATACAATGCAACAAATAATGCTATCTAAATCATTCAAATTCAGAGTATATCTCTAGTATGTAAATTCACAGCAACCCCATTTAAATGCAGAACACAAATGCGTTTTCAAATTGCAATGGACATTACAGCATTGCCAAAATGTTTTCTATCAAATCCGTTAGCCAAACAAAGATGCCAAATGTGCTTTCAAACTCAATGGACATTCCAGCTTTGCCAAAATGTTTTTCAATCAAACCCATTAGCCAAACAGAGATGCCAAGGGTGTTTTCAACTCAATGAGCATTGCAGTATTGCCAAAACATTTTTCAATCAAACGCATTAGCCAAACAGAGACGCCAAGGACATTTTCAACTCAATGGGCATTGCAACATTGCCAAAACATTTTTCAATCAACCCATTAGCCAAACAGAGATGCCAAGGGCGTTTTCAACTCAATGGACATTCCAGAAATGCCCAAAACATTTTCCAATCAAATCTATGAGCCAAACAGAGATGTAAAATCGTTTTTAACTCCATGAACATTCCAGAAATTTCCCAAAACATTTTCAATCAAATCTATGAGCCAAACAGAGATGCAAAAATCGTTTTTAACTCCATGCACATTCCATAAATTTCCCAAAACATTTTCAATCAAATCTATGAGCCAACAGAGATGTAAAATCGATTTTAACTCCATGCACATCCAGAAATTGCCCAAAACATTTTCAATCAAATCTATGAGCCAAACAAAGACGTAAAATCATTTTTAACTCCATGCACATTCGAGAAATTGCCCAAAACGTTTTCAATCAAATCTATGAGCCAAACAGAGATGTAAAACCGTTTTTAACTCCATGCACATTCCAGAAATTTCCCAAAACGATTCAATCAAATCAATAACTACACGAACAGATCTCAAAATGTTTTTGATAAACCCATAGCTGCAAAACAGAGTTCAAAACGTTTTTGATAATCCCCTAGCTGCAAAATAGAGCTCAAAACGTTTTTGGTTGAAGCCAATGCACAATATGCAGAGCTACAAATCGTTTTATCAGATCACAATGCATAATTATAGAGATCAAAATCGTTTTTAATTGGACAATGCATAATACAGAGATAAAAATCGTTGGAAGCAAATTTAATGAAGAAAATACCAACTGTAAAAATGTTTTCAGCATTCAAAGGCATGAACAGGACAATGCGAAGCTTCCTCTGCCCTCCCCCAAGCTTTCACGCAGCCATTCCCCAAAAAAACTAGGTTAACTCTCATATAAAATATATTATATACTACCCTAACCAAAAGGCAAAATCCCTCCCCGTTTGGTTAACCAAAGGTTACACTTAAAGTTATGAAAATTTAATACAAAACACTTCACCATGAACTTTGAATGCAAAGGCATAATAGATGTTTGGTTTATCACAATATGTTTTGCAATTGTAATGATATTACAGCCATATTAATAAACACAAAAACATTATGTTAAACATTATACTTTAAGCTCACTTCTAAAAGATTATATCATAAAAATGACAATAATATATAGATAATATATCTATGGTAAAAGTATGCATTTATATATATATATATATATATTATTTATATACTTTCATCTAAAATGCATAACAAAGAACACATAATTATATAGTAATGTATGCCCATATATATATTAATATATTCTCACATAATATATATATATATATATATATATATATATATATTCCAAGTAATACATATTCAAATGTATTCAATTAGAAATAATTATAAAGCTTAATTAAAAACCACCTAAAATAGATGCTCCCTTTAGGTATACTTGTGTATACATAAATATATCACAGATAAACTTAACTTGACTCAAGTTTAAAAAAAGCTAAACCAAGTTAAAGAACACCACGACCTTAACGACATTAAAAATCTCTCTCTTGTGGTTCACCATGCCCTTTTTCCACTCTAGGTTGCATTGAGGGAACTAGTTTAGGTATTAAATAGTGTCGGAATTCAAGATAGACAAAAATTGAATAATTAAAACTGTTACCAGAGATGGGGACGTTACAAAACTCCCCCTCTTGGAAGAACACCGTCCTCGGTGTTGTGCCACTTATCATACTATTTCACCTCTTCATCTTCCTTTCCTGCATTTCCACCACATGCAACCACATTCTCTTTCCAATATACATTAACGACACCATCATCTTATAACAAAAACATCATGAAGACATGGCTTTTATACTTGCAATACTTATCTCCTGTATCACTCTGCTCCTTGTCTTGGGAAATTTTCAAATACTTTGCAATGTTGGTACCAGTTCTACCTAGTTCAAACGTTAGTTTTAAAATATAAAACATAAAACTTCGGAGCCACATGCTCCCATGCATAATCACTTACTGTTTTACTGTGCTTGTTTTTTTAACTTGCAATGTCTTGCTGACATTCCTGCATATTAGTTTACAATATTCAAACATTAAGTTTTGCAATGTGCTATTAAAGTTGCTCAACTTTGGCCTGAACTGTATTCATCGAAATACAAAGATAACTAGCACCCCTAGTTCTTTCATATTATCATGTACCAACAACAGTTTCCGCACCAAGCGACCGCTTCACATCCAATGTATAAGAAAACAAACTATAAATGCATAATGTTAACAGTATACCGAGTACAATGTTAAACCAAGACATTACATGTACTTCAATCTTTTTACATTTAACAGTAACATTTTATTTGAGTAACAAATCTACGACACATTCAAGTATCTCAACAATACAAAATACATCACAGTATTTTCATTTGAACTTAAGCTATTCATTAATTCACATATACATGAATTTAAATGAACATATTTGCCGCAAAATTTTCCATTTGCATACCTATGGTATAACCATTCCAGTCATAGTATCATTGGAATGTATTAGCAGATGATCTTCAAGTTTTTCCACTCAATCCCTCTCACTTGAATTTCAGAAAATTCTTTTTCCCCTCAAGCCCTCTTGCTTGAGTCTAGGAAAACTCTATTTCCCCTCAAGCCTTCTCGCTTAAGTTTAGGAACTCTATCTCCCCTCAAGACTCCTCGCTTGAGTCCAGGAACTCTTTTTCCTCTCAAGCCTTCTTGCTTGAGTCCATGAACTCTTTTTCCCCTCATGCCTGCTCACTTGAGTCCAGGAACTCTTTTCCCCCTCAAGACTTCTCGCTTGAGTCCAGGAACTCTTTTTCCCCTCAAGCCTGCTTGCTTGAGTCCAGGAAAACCTTTTTCCCCTCAAGCCTGTTTGCTTGATTTCAGGAAAATCTTTTTCCCCTCAAGCCTGCTCGCTTGAGTCCAGGAAAATATTTTTTCCCTCAAGCCTACTCGCTTGAGTCCAGGAAAACCTATTTTCCCCTCAAGCCTACTCGCATGAGTCCAGGAAAATATTTTTCCCCTCAAGCCTGCTCGCTTGAGTCCAGGAAATTTTTTTTCCCCTCAAGCCTGCTTGCTTGAGTCCAAGAAAATTCCAAGCCTTCTCAACGTGCACCAAGCACAAATTGGTACTCAACACCTTCTCGGTTTCATGCCCCTCAAGGCATGCATCACGCACATGATTATCTCCAACACTCGCCCAATGCTCCTGATTTACAGAGTTCTCCAGGGACTTTTACATCATTAAAACCATCAAACCACCTCTAACAACTATTCAGGGTATTGCAGTGCTCCTGCATTAAGCTGGTAGTGCTCCTACCTGAACACATCTCGTGTTCTATACCCAACTGTAGGTGTCCCTTTCTGGCCCAAATCTATGCTCTAGACTTGGCCTTCTCTTCTTCATTCTTCTTGCTTAGTTTTATTTTAATTTTAAGTTAGTTTTATTTTAAAATGCAAGGCGCCTCCCTCCCCCTCCTGCTTATCTTATTAATGTGAAGGTTCTATTATTTTTAGGGTTATCTTTCAAATTTCTCTTGATGCTCTCAAAAATTCCACTTATCAAATCACATTATCTCATGTGCATGTAACAATGTCTCATAACATTGCATTAGTGAACCCTTGGTTCTCATTGTGGCTCTAATTCCACTATCATGGCCAACCGGCTTGACATCACAAGATTTAAGTTGATCCTACTGCACATAAGCATCTATTAAATTTAACAACCATATAGAGGCATTCACTTACAGTGATTTTTGCAAAGCCTTTTTGATCTAGTGATTCTCTCGCCATTGATTAACTTTGGTTTTGAACTTCCAAGGATTTACATTTGTGCGCTCAATTCCTCGCACACAACAACCAATTATGTATATTAGTTAAAGCCTCATGGATGTCAACAGTCAATCAAAAAACCATAATCATAATAACATTTTTCATGATTCATAATTCCTTGCAACTCTAAATCTATGTTGCAGCATCAAGCATAAATGATCCTATAGGTCCTAGAGTAGGAACCTTCACTCTGATACCATATGTAACAACCCAAAATCCTTGTCACTTTCAAGAGGAAATGAGGTGGATTTTTTTTGTTTTTATTTCACATACTTTCGACAATTGTACAATCATCAATTCACTACCGTAAGTGAATAACATCAAGACAATTAAGTACATAGATTTACTGCAATATTGAAAATCCCTTCCCAACATAGAGGCATGCAAACCAAGTTTCTCTTTATAATATTATAAAGCAGGTTTTATGTAGAAAATCACTTTCAACTTCGTGTACAAACTTGGGTAATAATTACCACACAAGCTTCGAACGTGGTACAACATAGAAGAGCACTCCCTCTACACAATAAGTTAGTTCCATCACTTCGATGTTATCTTCAACAAAGATCTCTTAACAAGAGTTATCTAACATCAGAAGCATGCATATGTTCCATAAGTCTCACATAGATATAAACCAAGATATACAACTATCTTTCCATATAATGACATGCAATACTTGTTCAACATTATATCAAATAGCAAAAGATATATTACGGTGCGAATACTTGTAGAGTTATGAATCAGTTCAATACTCAACCATACTCGGTAATTATAACATTAAATGCAACGGTGCATAAACATACATTCATGTGATATATTCCATTCTATACAAATATCCTTATTCAATAAGTTACATACTTATTCGACCTTTAGAAAACTTGTTGACACATCTTTACTACATAATGGAAAACCTTTTCGAACACAAAAGTATGCAAACCAAATAATATTCAACATCATGGTGTCGTAGTTTTCACTAACAAGAAATTCAACTAACCATTAGTTGTAAGTGTACTATTAATCTCACCATAGGTCAATGAAGACAAAGATATACACCTATATATCATTATGAGAACATGTCAAAGTTTTTCTCTTACACCCATTAAATACTATGTCAACCATAAATTATGTCGAAAGGTGTAATCATATCCTTATGAAGATTTAGCTAGGTTATGTTGATAATTCTCCTTTACATCATTCACAAAATGCATACAATAATGTTCTTTTTCACATGTATTCTTACATAGATCACACTCGATGGAAACTGATCTAAGATAATATCTTATTCTTAGTCCACATAAGATTTTACACATTTATTCAAGTGCACGAGAAGCTTATCCATTCTTCTATTGCATCCATAGTCATAAGCTCACACATTAAACATAATTTCTAATATATGTTCTCACATCGAAGATATGGAATGGTAAAACTTTAATCATGTGTATGATACTATTCTTCCCTAGGGTTAGCATCATACTGAAATCTCTTTTTCCAAACAATTGTAGTCTCTTTCCTTTGGACAACCACCATTCAACTTTACATAAATACATGAAGAACTAACATAATAGATTTCCCTTTTCACTTACATTAATCGAATACCATTAAAGATACGATTAATTGAGTAGATATAAATATATCAATTAGTATGACGACTTTACAAGCATACTATTCTTACGAATTTGGTAGGACTGAAAAAAGGGTTGTTCTTCTCATCTTCTTCTTCTTGTATTTATCATACTTACAAAATTTATTAGTACAATAAAATATACTCTAAAAACTCTAAATGTCTTTTCATTAATCACGATACATCAAAATGAATTACAAGCATAAATATTTATTAAGGGGGGATTGTTTTGGGAAATACAATGCTCCACCCAACCATAGGCTCTTCAACGGCTTATACTCAGTCCGTCTGAAGTCCACCCGTGAGTTGGGAATGGTGATCCACAAATAGGATAGAGAGTGTTTAAGTATCGTCTCCCTAGAACTAATCACACACAATTCTAGAGATTACTGCAGTACTCCTGGAAATCAAAAGGTAGTGCTCCTACCTAGACACTTCTCGTGTCCTAACCTCTTACCTAGCTGTGGTGTTGTTCTTGGTGGGCCCAAGTCTATAGTCCAGACTTGACCTTCTATACCCCATGGCATATGCATGTGTTTACCGAGTCCTGTTCATGGCAGTCATCCCACATGTAATATAGCCAATGCATTCGACAAGCCATCCAAGCATTTCAACATGCACTCAAAAGACATCATGCGATACAAGCATCATAAACATGTATATGAAACATTTCCCTTGCATTCGACATGAAGGCTATGCGTTCGACATGCAACCAAAAGGAATAAGATAATACAATTATCATGAATATGTAAATGTAACATTTTTGAATCATTCGACATACCACCTATGCATTTGACATGAAATCCAATAGACATAAGATAATACAATTATCATGAATATGTAAATGTAACATTTCTGAATCATTCGACATGCCATCTATGCATTTGACATGAAATCCAATAGAAATAAGATAATACAATTATCATGAATATGTAAATGTAACATTTCCGAATCATTCGACATGCCATCTATGCATTCGACATGAAATCCAATAGACATAAGATAATACAATTATCGTGAATATGTAAATGTAAATTTCCAAATCATTCGACATGCCATCTATGCATTCGACATGAAATCCAGTAGACATAAGATAATACAATTATCATGAATATGTAAATGTAACATCTATGAATCATTTGACATGCCATCTATGCATTCCACATGAAATCCAATAGACATAAGATAATACAATTATCATGAATATTTAAATGTAACATTTCCAAATCATTCAACATGCCATCTATACATTCGACATGAAATCCAATAGACATAACATAATACAATTATCATGAATATGTAAATGTAACATTTTCGAATCATTCGACATACCATCTATGGATTTGACATGAAATCCAATAGACATAAGATAAGACAATCATCATGAATATGTAATATAACATTTCCGAATCATTCGGCATGCCATATATGCATTCGACATGAAATCCAATAGACATAAGATAATACAATTATCATGAATATGTAAATGTAACATTTCTGAATCATTCGACATGCAACCCAAGCATTGGACGTGCAACTAATGGATGTAATGTAACTCAAAATATCTTGAATATTTATATGAAATATTTCCAATGCATTCGACATGCAACTAATGGACATCATGTGATGCAAGCATTAAATATGTGTATGTAATTTGATCAATGCATACAAAAATCAATACATTTGACAAGTACACCAATGCATTCTACATCAACCACAATTTGCGATTCCACCAGCATCAAAATATATATATATATATGTAAACATATTCAATCATGCATACAATGCAACAAATAATGCTATCTGAATCACTCAAATTTAGAGTATATCTCTAGTATGTAAATTCACAGCAACCCCACTTAAATACAGAGCACAAATGCGTTTTCAATTACAATGGAGATTACAGCATTGCCAAAACATTTTCAATCAAATCTGTTAGCCAAACAGAGGTGCCAAATTTGTTTTCAAATTCAATGGACATTCTTGTTTTTCCAAAATGTTTTTCAATCAAACCCATTAGCCAAACAGAGATGTCAAGGGCGTTTTCAACTCAATGGGAATTGCAGTATTGCCAAAACATTTTTCAATAAAACCCATTATCCAAATAGAGATGCCAAGGGCGTTTTCAATTCAATGGGCAATGCAGCATTGCCAACACGTTTTTCAATCAAACCCATTAGCCAAACAGAGATGCCAAGGGAATTTTCAACTCAATGGACATTCCAGAAATGCCCAAAACGTTTTCCAATCAAACCTATGACCCAAACAGAGGTGTAAATTTTTTTTTAACTCCATGCACATTCCAGGAATTTCCCAAAACGTTTTCAATCAAATCTATGAGCCAAACAGAGATTTAAAAATTGTTTTAACTCCACGCACATTCCATAAATGTCTGAAAACATTTTCAATCAATTCTATGAGCCAAACAAAGATGTAAAATCCTTTTTAACTCCATGCACATTCTAGAAATTGCCCAAAACATTTTCAATCAAATCTATGAGCCAAACAGAGATGTAAAATCGTTTTTAACTCCATGCACATTCCAGAAATTGCCCAAAACGTTTTCAATAAAATCTATCAGCCAAACAGAGATGTAAAATCGTTTTCAACTCCATGCACATTCCAGAAATTTCCCAAAATGTTTCAATCAAATCTATAGCTGCATGAACAGATCTCAAAATGTTTTTGATAAACCCATAGCTACAAAACAGAGTTCAAAACGTTTTTGAAAATCCCCCAGCTGCAAAACGAAGCTCAAAACATTTTTGGTTGAACCCAATGCACAATATGCAGATCTACAAATCTTTTTATCAGATCACAATGCATAATTACAAAGATCAAAATCGTTTTTAACTAGATAATGCATCATACAGAGATAAAAATCGTTGGAAGCAAATTTAATGAAGAAAAGACCAACTGTAAAAATGTTTTCAGCATTCAAAGGCATGGACAGGACAATGCGAAGCTTCCTCTTCCCTCCTCCCAAGCTTTCATGCAGCCATTCCCCCAAAAAACTAGGTTCACTCTCATATAAAATATAAAATATATTATATACTACCCTAACCAAAAGGAAAAATCCCTCCCCGTTTGGTTAACCAAAAGTTATACTTAAAGTTATGAAAATTTAATACAAAACACTTCACCATGAACTTTGAATGCAAAGGCTTAATAGATGTTTGGTTTATCACAATATGTTTTGCAATTGTAATGATATTACAACCATATTAATAAACACAAAAAAAAACATTATGTTAAACATTATACTTTAAACTCACTTCTAAAAGGTTATATCATAAAAATGACAATAATATATATATAATATATCTATGGTAAAAGTATGCATTTATATATATATTATTTATATACTTTCATCTAAATTGCATAACAAAGAACACACATATATATATATAGTAAGGTATGCCCATATATATATTTATATATTCTCACATAATATATATATATATAGATATATATAGATATATATATATATATATATATTCAAGTAATACATATTCAAATGTATTCAATTAGAAATAATTATAAAGCTTAATTAAAAGCCACCTAAAAGAGATGCTCCCTTTAGGTATACTTGTGTATACATAAATACATCATAGATAAACTTAACTTAACTCAATTTTAAAAAAAGTGTTGAAGCCTCGGGTGTGTAGGCTGTTGGAATGTTGTCCAAGGCTAGCAACAGAGGGTGAAAACCCAGTCTGAAAGGCTTCAAAAGGCTCTGTGCCGGAGCAATTCTATCCCCATCATGTTTGGTGTGGTTAACTCCCACAGATATAAAGGCCTCTGTTGGCACTTATGAGATCTGATCCTGAAAGGATTAGTCCTCCTGTGAGGGAAGATTAAAGTGTCCTAACTCTAAAAATGTATCTACATTAAAAGAAATCTAAACTGAGTTAGATATAATATAAAGGAAGTGTTTTGTTTGTGTACAAGATAACTTGGTCTGAAAAATTAATAAGCAAATTCACCAGTTTGACAGAAATGTGAAAATGGATCTTTTCTTATTACTTCAAAATACAATCAGACAATAAAAATTAAATGATAGTAGTTTAAATATTAGGCACATGCAAGATTATCCTGCTGCTGGGATGCTAATTGAAAAATTAACATGAATTAATTAATTTATGTTAATCATTTGCAGAAATAGATACATGTTTTAATTATAAATAAATTTAGTTAAAACATATGATACACAGACCATGAGTTAAGAGAAATCTAAACTAGTGATCAATGTATAAATAGTGATTGCAAAATCAAACAGTGTTCATTCAATGATTAAGGTGAATAAATCAGATATCATCAAATAAATTTGACAACCTAGACAAAGAAGATGCCAAAAGAAACTAACTTTGATTCATTAGGTCTACAATAAATTACAAGATCTCAAGTGAAACAACATTTCTCCAGTCCTTCTCTATCGATTTTCTCCCCCCCAACCCCATGATACCTCTACCCTTTAAATAATAATTACAAAATCATTACAAAGGATAGACTTCCCATAAAACAGGGACTACAAAATCAACTAATCTAAGAATAACCAAGGGCTCTTTTCCACTTGGCCCTAACTTCTAACAACTCATCAATATGTGGATATTTGGATGACTCAAGCCCCATCTCATTTTTTTCCAGCTTATGCCAGGTGCGCAGGAATATGTGGATCTTTCCTTCTAGGCTGATAGGTTGCTTGATGAACTGGTCTACTTCTGCAATTTGGATGTGCTCGAGCTACTGGATATTCTCCTTGACTTTCTCACATCTACTTTCAACTTGCTCAATCATTAAATTAGGTGGGAAGGCCTTCTCAGTAAGGTCCATAGTAGGAAACTGTAGGCTGAGCATAATACTTTCCACAACATACCACCTTCTCCCACAGAGAGCTTGTGCCTCTTTTATTGTTTCATCTACCATGTCAAGGATATTCTGCCAGGCATTCAAAGAAGTCCTGACTCTTCTGAATTTGAAGTTGTCCAACATGGGAATGTCATTTGGTTTTTCCTTGATGTACCTCTACCAATCGACAATGTCATCGATGGCTTTAGAATCCCATTTCTTCTTGTCCATTTGTTGGTCAAGGATGACAGACATCTTCTCAAAAGCATTGTTATTTTCCTGAATTTCATTTAGGGAACTAAACAATTCATCTAGGAGCTTATGATGTTCTTCATTTACTTGATTAGCCAAATCTTTGAACTCTTACTGAGAAAACTTCGAGAAATAAAAGGAGGTTGCACTTGCAGTTGCATCCTCAAGTTGTTTTTCCCACACAGCTATCTTTTCAGCATTAGCGGTATTCAGAACCTTTGAATCCTACAATTTATCCTGGAGGGAATCATTCTGTTCTTGTAGGTCCCTGAGTTGACTTTCATAATCATTCCTTAATCTCTAAAGCTCAAATTCATGTTGTTCATTGATTTTTACCATCTCCTCTTGAAGCTTCTTCAGCTCCTCCTTCTTCATGTCAATTTCTTTATTCAGTGAGGTCACTGAATCAAAGTTGGCCCCTACAAAGGCTCCCATAGGCATAGCAGTATCCAATGCTTCCTGCTGGATGTCATCAGATTGTTTGGCCCAAATAACTTGATTAGGAAAAGGAGCTTGCAACACACTTTGATCTTTGCTTCTCTTGTTGCCTTTCTTCACCACTGCCTTAGCCACCTTACTATAAAAATAATCTCCAAGGGAGACTGCAATATCCTCCTCACAAGACTCTACCAACTTAGTAGAAGATGTAGCCACATCTCATGTTGCAACCAATGCAGCTATTTGGGTAATAGTATAATTGGGTATTAACATGGTGATCTGAGAGGTAGTTGGAGAAGAAGGGATGATTTCAGAAACTGATGGTACAGAGGTTGGAGAAGTAGTTGAAGTGAGAAGTTCGGGAAGTGAAATAGGGGTAGCAGCAACTAATGGCGAGGAAGGAACAATTGGGCTTTGGACATCAGTGGCTGGTGGTAGTGAGGTAGATGGTGGTAGTTGCAGAGAGACAGTTGGAGACTAGATATCTGTAACTATTGGTGGTGGAGTGGCAAGTGGGACTGACAAGGTTGAGAGTGAAGGAGTGATGTAGGTTAATGCATCCAATAATTGATATATGGTGGTGGATGGTGGTGCAACCTTAGAGGATAAAGTGGAAAGAACTTCAACAAAGGAAAGTGGGAGTGTAGAAGTTATTGTTTAAATAGTAGTAGTGACCTCAGGAAAATTTTCATCTGGGATAGGGTCATCCATCGTTATGCTATTAAGTAAATCTGTAATAGCCTGGGAGGCTTATGTGACTTCCTGTACAAAAGGCACAACAGAAGGAAAAGAACTTGTTGTAAGCCTTTCATCTTCCACATCACTATCTTCAATATTCAAAGTAGGAATATGAGATGTAGGAATCTGAGTCTTTTGTCTTTTAGCTAGGTGACTCACAACAATCACTTGAGTATCACTAGTTGGGTTGGCTGCAACAACCACTTTGGCATCAGGTACCGAAGTCATTTGTGCTAGTTGTTTTTTCAAGTGTCCAGATGTTTGAATTAAAACTTTTAGTTCTGCATCAGTCTTCAGTTTTGGAGCATCCTCCATGAGACCTTTACCTTTTTCGTCATCTGGATAGGTTAACATGAGTGGAGCACTTACTTTCTGTGCTTCCTTTGCTTCCCTCTCTTTCTTGGTTTGTTCTTCAAGCTGTAACTCCATCTTTCTATAACTCAAAACCTTAGTTTTGAGTTCCTGTTGGTATTGAAGAATGTAGCTCGGTTCCTCTTTATTTTTATCCCTAACCAGGACTTTAGAAAAAACATTCACCCCTTGATAAATGGAATCATCAGGAATATCCTCATGGACATAATCAGTCTTCATATGTTCTTGTTTGAAGTGGGCATCAAGGAATGCCTTGGGGTCATGCATCCTTTTGGGAGAAAATCCCAATTTCAAAGAAGAAATCCTCTTCCCCAGTACTGCAGCCCAAGTTGAAGCTGGAATGACCAAAGGTCCAAGGTTTAGGGGAAATTTAGGCCATACCCTCCTCTTAGGTCCAGTAAGCTTAAGAAATATCCCATCTATTACAGTCTAGAAGGATATATCTTCAAGTAGAAGCCTGTCTGGGACTACCCTTGGCAGTAGATGCACTGTGTTGCTTCCCCAAATTCTTATATAAGAAAAAGCTTCTCCCACATACAAATCACCAAGTGTAGGGATTAGAGTTTTGGCATCGAGAGAAAAAGCAGGTGCATCTTCTCTAAATATCTGTTGGTAGATAGCACCAAAGAAATGGTCACAGATGTCATACAATAAGGGAACAAAGTTGCTCTCCCACAAGGTTGAACAATAAATGTGGAATGGGGGTGATGATAAAGTCCAACTCCATCCCATGGAGGGGTACTGAAATTCTGAGCAGAAGACATCAATTACATAGGCAGAATAAATGAAATGTGGCTTCTTTGGTGTTTTTTGATATCGCTCAATGGTTGTCTTTAACTCTGCTAACAAGATGAAATCCCAAGGGAATGATTCCCTAGTTGTAAGGATATGATGGGCCATAGGTGCCCATTCAGCCTTAAACACTAAACAGTTAGGAAGACCATAATGCCTTCAAAGCATGGATTCCAAAAGGGAATAGGATTCCTTGAACCACGAAACCGGATATGAATTATCGACTCTAGGTATGAAATTTGCCAGTTTGTTCATCCAATACTTCACCATTTCATTAAAACTATACCTAGTCTTAGCTGAATCTAGGAATGCGGCATTAAGAGGTTGGACAGTCAATTTAACGACATATTCTCTGGTGAAAACCTCGGGACAAAAAGTGGCCAATTGAGACCCTGCGTTGTTGTTAAAAGAGAGGTCCTTAGGGTTGGCATGGTCAATAATCCATTTAACTGCATCTGTGTAGGGGAGAATGGCAGGTCTAGCAGCTATGGCATGCAACTGTGAATTCCTAATTTCTCATAGGCAGGTCGGTCATTCTGGATATCTGACAGGTCATCCTTATCAAATATGGTGTATATTTTAGACCAGTCAATTTGGTAAGTCTCAGAAACTTTGTCACTGGTGTCGGCAAGTATGTCGAAGTTGGGTTCCTTATCCAACAAGTATTTCTGAGCTGTTTTGGAGCGGGTGTTCAGTGACATGTTGAAAAACTGGAAATTTTTTATAAATAAATGAAACAAAATCAAAAACAATTTTGAAATAACCGAAAACAGTAAACAATCGACTGAAAATGACATAAAAACCAACCCGTGAGTGATGAAAATGACAGAAAAAAAAACCCTGGTAAAAACTCACAGTAAAAATTCTCGCAGCACGTAATTCTCAAAATTGAAAAATGATAAAGGAAAATAGAAAAATCAACATATTTATCAATTTCATCGGGTAAAATCTAGGCTGTAGGATTAAGACAGATAGACAGCTAAGATCTAATCTTGCAGGATGCAGAAGAAAAGTTGTGGGTGTTTATTTCACAAATATGTACATTCTTTCCACAATCCGCAATCTGCAATTGTGGGTTGCGGATCACGGAATCGCAACTCTAAATCTAAACAAACCATAAATTTTCGAAATCCACAATCCGCAATTGCGGGTTGCGAAAACGAAAATGACTCTATTTAACCTAACGAACTTTCCGCAATCCGCATTGCGGGTTGCAAGTTGTGGAATTGCATGACGCAAATTTATTATTCAAACACTTTCCGCAATCCGCAATCCGCAATTGTGGGTTGCAGGTTGTGGATGCAAAAGACCACAATTATTGAAAGAACATTTCCGCATCTGCAATTCGCATTGCGGATTGCAGGTTGCGGAAAGAACCTGACTTTTGGGAAAAAACAATGCTTTCTGCAACTCACGAAAACACTAAAAAATGCAATAAATTTTCAAAGGAAAAATTACTAATTAAATCAAATCATGACAGAGAGATAAAAACATGATGAGCAGGATGAAAAAAACTCCAAAATGACTTAGGAATTTAAACATTACCTTTGCATATAAAAATTTGGGGCTCCCATGTTTTAATGAAAACATGGGATCTGTTGTACCTACAACAAAAAGCTAATCCAAGTCAAAGAACACTGCGACCTTAACGACATTAAAAATCTCTCCCTTGTGGTTCACCATGCCCTTTTTCCACTCTAGGTTGCATTGCGGGAACTAGTTTAGGTATTAAATAGTGTCATCATGCAAGATAGACAAAAATTGAATAATTAAAACTTTTACCAGAGATGGGGACATTACAATCAACACCACCGTTGAGCCATGGAATTTAACAAACATTAAGTCCATTGGTCCCCCAAATATTCATAATCCCATTCTTGTACCCTCCCACATGTGTACAAGGGATGCCAATTATGGATCAATTAACTCTCCCTGGGCTCACTTTGGGCATTCCAGTATGGTACCTTACATCACCCTACCTAGAAATGGATTCCAAACCAATCGCTCACTATGAGTTTGCCCCTATTTTAGTTGTTACACCTACAAGTCCCTTAACACCTTCCATTCTGATAGCCAAACCTATGACATCCATGACTAAACCACAACCAGTCATCACTAAGACCACCAATGGGGGAACCAAGCAACCAAAGTTCAACTGACCCCTCCTCCAAAACCCTACACCTAAATTGTTAAGGTTCACTCACCCTAAAGTAGGGGGCCTCAACCAACAATAGTTAAAATCCCCAATAATGACCAACACTTCCACCCAGAGAGTCATGCCTACATGTCCTCTTTATGGGAAACAAGAGCATGCAACCAACCTATGCCCCACCTTACTGGAGCTCTAAAACTTGCTCAACACTCTGGTCAACACAACACATGCTCCACCGATCGTAGAAGGGGGCACATAATCATCTCCCACACATAAGTCCAATACACTGCGTATAAATCACACATGTGTGATATGTTCTGAGTATGGGAATTACACACACCATTTCCCTGATCTCCCTTGATTTCAGGATGCTTTGGATACCATTTTCCTCACTCAGGTGACAATTGAGGACTCTTCCCCCTCAACCTAGGAATAAAATTCTATCAATGTGGTCACTACAAAAATAACCACACTAGTTCCACCTCCCACACAAACAACCTCACCGTCCATTCCAGTTATATATCCTACACCACTGCAAGCTCCCCAACCTACCATAGTACCACATAATGAATTCTCCCCCTGTGGGAATTACACGCAAATACTTCCTCCTAGGGCCATCACCAACACTTTGGATCAAGTAAACTCCTCGGAAGTATAAGCACACTTGTGTGCCTGAGTACCACAACCCTGTTGGTCTTGTGGCGATACCTCTCACTTATCGTTCCAATGCCCCATTCTGCATGGAGAATGAGAAGCTCGTCTTGAACTAATGAAACTCCAAGATCAACTTACTTTCCTCAACGCAATCCCTCCAAACTCACCTGCTAAGTAATTTCTCCCCCTCTACCAGATACCATTGATACCACATCATTTTTGGCTGGTTTACTAACTAGTTATAATTCATCCTCTTCCGACGAAGACTTGGATCCTCCGCAACCATCTCATTTTTCCTAAACATATTTGAAAGGTGCGCTATGTTTCTAGTTATTTTTTTTGCATTGTCAATACCTTGGTCACGTTCTTTACTACACTTGGGTATGTGTTCCATATGTGCAAGATCATGACCAATACAAGCATAAGAACCTTATTTTTCCATTAAAAGAACAAGACTCCATCCCTTAGAAATGATGGCTAGCATCTTACCACAGGTATCATTTCGAAACTAGCATATAGACAATGTATTCCCTCCATTTACCAATTCATTCACTAGTATCCCTATTGATAATCATAGGGCCCTCATCCCTAGTCTTGATGTGCCAGCAACACCATCACTGGGAATAACACGTTCCCCCATGGGTGTGCACACCATTTCCAACATAGTCATCAATTGAAAACCATGATGTCGACCCCCCACAAGTCTGAGGAATCTGATACAGCTTGAAAAGATCACCCCTAGCTTATCATTCTATAGTTGTGAATTTACTCCCTCGACTCTCGCAGTAGATGCCATCATATTCCTCGGTGCATGTTATGATAAATATTCACAAATACCACTCATACCTCCATTAGCACTTTACCTTCTGTAATATTCCTCGTATCATCACCCTCGTGAAGACACCTATGGGCCCCCCACCCTCATAAGTAACCAATTCTATTTAGTTATCCCACAGGAATACACTACATGGCATTGATTCATGGGGCACCCGACTTTGCGTCTGTAAAACAGCCCCCAACTCATCTTGGAAAGAGTCCCCCAACCCATTCAAAACCGTGGGGAATGCACCCATAATCGAATTGGTTCCCTAGCACACCCAAAATTGTGGGGACCCCACCATTATTATTTATGTACAAATTATTCCCCCATCACATCACATTGTGGGAACACCCTATTCTTTTGGAAGCAACCCATGGTCGCCTTTTAGCGATGTATTTGAATCACAATATCCTTAGCGGTACCTATTTTTTCAGTTACCATTACTCTTCGTATTGTGTCTCCATCAAATCCATTTCATTTACAGCTTTTCCCCCTCCACCTCAACCTATCTCGTTCTGAAAGGAAAGATGTCATCCACACTACCCATGTTTACATTGATCAAAGGAAGTTATGAGGCCCACACTTATCAACCAGTATTGTGTCAGGTTTTTCCTTCCAAGAGTTAGTTACAACATGATCTTGGTTCCAAGGATAAGACCCTTGTCTTATCATGTACTTCATCTCTTGTCAACGTCAAAACATTCTATTCTGAGAGTTGTAATTGTACCCTGGGATCCCTTTCAATCAATATAAGGGATCACCTCGAACTTAGTAGGGAGAGTCATTAGTGTTCCCTAACTAAGTGGTTTCCCCCATTCTCAACGTCAAAACATATATCGCATTAGGGGGAAATGTACTTTTGAAGGTAGCAGTGTTCACATTTTCGAACCATGGTAGAAGTCCATCTAGAATTGTGAAGTTCTCTCTCAGGAAGCTTCACAACCACACTGGTCCCCCACCCTTGTGGGCTTATCATGATCATCAGCAGTACCACTTCTTCAGTACTCTGCAACAATTCCTGGGTTATTTACTCTAACATGTATCGAATCCAACTTCATCCATGTCCCAACAGTATAGTAGAGTTGACCCCTTGGTCCCCTCTCATTGTAATCACCTTGACAACATTACACGAGCATGGGTATGCCCACCTTGTTTGTATAAAACATTATTCTTTACTATATCTCCAATAGTTTTCCCAATCAATCTTCCTCAATGGGAGGCCCCTATTTTCAACATATTCTTTGTCCTCCAGAACATGAGTGAGACACAAGAAATAATGGTGCATTATCGGCTCTAAAGTACCTTCTGAACCTCATACATCAGGGGCATCCGTTAATGCTTAAATGTCATACACATCCGACATTTTGGCGATTATTGCAATAAGGCGTCATCAACATAAAGAATGCAGTTCATCAAAGGCATCCTCGGAAAATCCAAAAGACAGCATGAGTCCAAAATTTCCCAATACCATTCAAAATAAGAGGTCACGCAATTGAACCATTGTTAACCCGCTCTATAGCGCATGCTATCAGTTCACTACCTGTGCGATACTCACGTGTATTTTCCATCGATAGCCATGCTACTGCAAAAATGAAGGGACCACCTACTTTCGGCGATGCATTGAAGTCTCCATCACCTCCAACAATCTGAATTTGGCTCCTCACACACTTGGTGGCATTAAATGCCCCCCATGGTGTACCTTGGAAGTAGTTCATGGAGTGTATGAGTTCACATTTGTATCTAGTTGTTTCTTGGCCACCTCTTGGCCTATAAAAGGAATCCATTTTCAAAGTTATTCTACTAGATTTGTGTTGGATTTTCCTCATATCCCACCTCTTGCTACCTTTGTAAGCAATCCCAAGCTCCATTGGCACTTCCTCCAAGGTGCAAGAGTTTCTCTCCTTTGTTCTACCATCCACTTAGCATATAGTTTGGACAAAAAAGGCCTCCCTAGGGGATATTTTTGGCTTCCCTTCAATATCGCACCTCCTAGGTGTTGTATAGCTTTACCATTGGGAAATACAAAGTGGTTTTCCATACATCTTATTTTTGTTGGAGTTTGCATTCTCCCTCCATTTCCTTTTTATTGTATTTTGTTCAATTTTCTTTATTTCATGTGAATTCCACTAACAATATATTGTAGGATCATTTGTAGGACAACCACACACACATAGGGGCTCCAAGGACTGAGGCATTGCTGCAGCCTACAAGGAATGTCCCCTTACCAAGTGTAGGAATGCACACTTGTGCAATATTTTTTCCACAACACCAAGAAAGAACATTATCCTTCCCAAGTTTCTATTCAAAATCCTTTCATCCATGAGTGTTAAGTACCAACTGGGAAAACCAGACTCACTCTCTCGCCATGGGATTATTAAATTGATAGTTTGTGACACCTTGAACATGGTATATTTCCCTCTATTGTGGGAAACCTTCCTAAATATTATCCCTTCTAATATTAAAGTATTCCATAGAAGAGAAGGGCCCTCTGAAAAGAAGAACAAGCCACCACATCCAAAGACACTGAAATCTAAGAAGACAACCCAGTCAACCTCAGTTTCAAGTCAAACGAGGAATGGCATCAAGGTCTTGAGGAGGACCAAAAATTCCGTTAAGAGATTGATAGCACAAGGGAAGCAGGATGAGCCCGAGGGGAAGGTAAAATATAAATAAGTTGCATACACCCTTCTCCACATGGGTGAGCAAGAACACACCCCTTCCAAGAAAAGAGCCACAACATTAAAAGATCCATCAAAATACTAAAAATAAGAAGACGATGGACAAGCAGGGTTCAAATAACCTAGTGACTTAATCGATATTAGATTCAGATATGTATGAAGGGAAACAAGTTGACAATTCAAATAATTCTGAGAAGTAGCAAGTTTCGAACTTACAACCTTATGAGGATAAAAATAAAGAAGAGGCAAGGGATCATGAGGATATGCTTGGTACCATCATGCGTGGAATTCCCATGCCGAATAACACAATGAATGAAAATGTTGAGAATGATAAAGCAATATATGACTATCCTAACAACCCCGGTCTCCATGAGTTGCTTCAAGAAAAGGACCAAGAGATCACCAGATTGTAGAATCAATTGAATGAAAAAGACCAAGAAATATTGAGATGGAAGAAAGTTGCACAGACTATGAAAGCATTAGAAGATATCAATTCTGAGAGGAATGAATAATATGAGGTTCATACTTTAGAAGAAAAACTCCAAGTACATAAGATGCAACATTTCAAAGACTAGCATAAAATAGTAGAAGAAAATCTCATTCTTAAGCAAGATTTACAACATTGTGAGGCCAAGATGAAAGATGAGATAAAGGAAACAACTAAGGCAAGGGAGAGATTAAAGAATGTTTTAAAATCATACAAGATATTTTTCACTGCAAGCCACCATCAAGGTTATACTCAGTCTTTTTAAAATAAATGTGGATGTGGTTTCAACTCAAAAGAATTAAAAAAAAAACCGAATGCTTGGACACTCCAAAGGACTTCATGGACACCTTTCAAGGGATAGGGGAGATGGCCAAATACCAACTAAGTGAGTTTTATCTACATAACTATATTCTACTGCATCCTTATAGATGGTCACCTAACCCTTACATATGAGATGTACATCTCAGATGCCTCTACACATGGCTCACCAACGAGGATAGAAGAGATGCAGAGATGAGGAGATATTATGAAACATAAAAATATTGCCAATCATGGTTTAGGGAAGAAGCTCCTACTCTTGATTTAGTTATCACATCTCATGAGTCATCAGTTGCTTATCTAGGAAACATAAATGATACCAATTTTAAAACAGAGGAAGGTGGAAACCATAGCCCATTTCAAGGAGGAGGTATTAGGGGAAAAAAAGATAGGATAAAAAAGCAAATTGCTGCCAAGTGGAGAGATATTACCCCTAGGTTTCAAAAGTTAGAAATACACTCCCCTTCCAATCTTGAAAGGGAATTGTTCAAGGATGCAATATATGTTGACAATTCGGAAAAATTTGGGTTGCAATGGATTAGTATTAAATTCATTCCTCCACTCCTCCTTCTTAATACCAATCAAAATTGGAGTGAGGATGAAGAGAAGGCCAAGTGGGAACATATCAAAGAGGATAAAGGATTCTACAAAAAGGGGGTAGTGACAAGTTATTTTGATTACAACGTTAGACTAATAGAGGAGATGGCACCTATAGATGAATCAGGAGCCATACTAGCTTGATTGCACAAGGACGTGCAATAGGGTAGTTTGAGGGAGATGATGTCTCCCAATTTTGGGTATGGAAATCACCTACTTCTCCCATTTCTAAAAGAATTTAGAGATTAAAAGCTGAGTAAAACAAAACAAGTTGATGATTATTTATGTGTCTTAGTTAGATTTATAAGTGATTTCAATTATTTGTCTAAGTTATTGAATCCTTCCTTTTATTTAGCTTTATTACTCGCGAATTGCTAATGAAGTGGCCACCTACAATCTGATTTGGCACTACAGGACTAACTCATACTTTCTTCCAAGGCAAAGCATGAAGATCGTCGTATATTCCCAAGGCTCAAGTAAAGTAATAAACTCTTAGTCAAGTTTTGAGATGAAGACCCATTTTTGTGAGGTTATCTTTCCCAATGCACAGTATGATTATAGCTAGATTATACATTACTTGACACTTATCCAATGGCTCTCAACGATTATGAGAAGAACACCAATAGGAGGCATAGACCCCGAGCACCATTAGTATTAAGAAAACTGCCACAATGCGAAGACTACTCCTAAATCATCTTTGAATGATTAATTATGCATAACACGATTGTAATACCCCTAGTTTTGACTTGTAATGTATTTATCAATATTATGCAAATGAGGCAAATGTGCTAGTGCAAATTCCTAGTGTGGAGCTCAAGGCCAAGGCCCGAATAGTGAATGTTTAGGCATGTATCATGTTTATATTTCATTGGGACTGTTTAATTGGATTTTATGCTGATTTGGAATATTATGTAAATATTAGGTGCATAAATAATATAATGGTCCAAAATTGGTTGTGTAAAGAGCACCAAAAGGGGCTATGATTCCACCAAGGGGAAGAGGAAGGGGGTCCATGGGTGACTAAATCCTATGCTGCCATGTGTCAACCCTAGAACTCATACCTAAATTCTGTCATGTGTTGAGAATAAGCCAAATATCTCCTTTTTGACCATTTTCCAATCATTAATTCATGTGTGGGGTTGGTGGGAAAAGTCACCTCATGTTGTTATTGTAGTATGGACTGACTGCACTTTTGTGACAGTTCTGTCATGACAGAAGTCAGTCTGTAGCTGCCAGGAGTCCTTTCCCTACTGCCAGAATTTATTTCAATTGTCTTATCACCATTTTCTCATATCATTTGGAGTCAACCCTCATTTGTCTCATTCTCTCATACAGGTTTAGAGGTTGCAGAGATCTCCATTGCTGTCCACGAGTTTACCATGCTGTTTTGAACCCGGAAATTCGAATTTGGAGACCTAGTTGCAGATTTGGAAGTGGGTATTGTGGCTATAGGTGAGCAGAGAGGTTGGGCAAGCTAGGAACCCTTACCCTTGCGTTTTGTTGCTTGTAGGTGCTTGGGAAGCCATATATTGGGGTTGTAGGTGGTTCTATGGTAGCCAATACCCGGTTGGACTTCTTCTATGCACACACTAGAATCACCCAACAAGATGGGTCGCCCAAGAGAACCGTGGATCGGTGAAGGGAATGCCTAAGCAAGAAAGCTGTTATGCGGGGCAGGTATTGTGGAAGCCAAGGCTGTGAGGGTTGTGTGAGATCCCTGTAGAGCTCTGTATGAGCATTTGGCTAAGCACATAGAGCATAATTGTTTTTGGGCTGAGAGATAGAACCCTGTAGGTGTTTCCTTTGCCCTGGTGGCCTCATAGCCCAGCTTGGGGGTGGCCTCAGCAGTAGAAAAAGTATATGTTGGATTGAGTGCCTATGGTTGGGTGGAAAAGCGCTCTTACACAACTAGTTGCTTAGATCTGCATTGGATAAAGATAAATATTTTATGTGTTTAAATCTGGAAATGTTTTATTTGATGCCTGTAATGTTTATGCTTGTAATTTCACATTAGATGTGTGTGTGGATAGATTTGAATTCCGAGATGCATGTTTTATTTACATTTCTGCACACATTGCCTTGTTGAAAAAAGTATTATGAACTTGGGGCGAAATTTGAAAGCCCAGTTTTGCCCGACGTCCCCTCCCGATGGTCGAATTGGGTGAGGGGGACGTTACAACGATTCAAGTAGACTAGGAGTTAGATTATTTACGATTTCTAAAGAATTATGTATTTAAAATCAATATCCCAGCATTATAAGGTTCGAAACCCTTAGTAACACTTTTGCATTCCACTGTGATAAGACATATTAATACATTTTTTTACCGTCTACATGTTCATTGATAAGTGATTTGATTTACATTTACCTTTTAGTTTATCTACGTTCTTGTTCTTCCTTGTATTAGGGCACATCCAAGGTTAGTGCAGGAATTTATTTTTGTTAATTTAATTTTGTCATTTATGTGAATTTAGTTTAAATAGTGTGACTATTGCAGATTTCCTATAGTTTGTAGAAGCCCCCGTGTTTTCCAATTTGGGCATTATTTACAATTTGGTTATGCACCAGAGTTATAAATCTGTTTTATGAATGCAAGTTTGAGTTTGAATTTATTTCCATTTACATACGATCCTATGTTTCCAAGTTTATTATATCTAAAAGATCTTTGCTTGAATGACAACTTGCATGAAGGTTTAGGCTATAAAATTATTAGTATCTACCAGATTGTAGTAGAAGTATTGGGATGCTTTGCTAACAATTGTGACATGAATGTGAATTGTCTTAATGCTTTGTATATGACACTGATGATAAAGGATATTGGATGCTAAGTAGGGGAATTGGAACTTATTCCCTTGTAACCCCTAGAATTAATTGATTTTCCCTTTTATTTTTATGATAAGATTGGAAGCTTGAATATTTTGGTTGATTAGAGTATGGTTGCATACTACTAGGTGTAGTTAGATATTTTTAAAGTTGCATATATTCTGCAGGACCCTCACAAGTTTGTACGGATCCGTAGCTTGATAATTAAATTAAAGGTTTAGATACAACATTCTTGTTGTTGTCTTGTACCAACGATATGCATTATTATTGTTGATTGATAAATCCCATTAACAACCTTGGATTGAAGGAAACCTTGGATTGAAGTCAACCTTCCTTGAAAGTCAACTATGGTTTAGTTCAAATATGGATTGAAGTCAACCTTGGATTGAATTCAACCATGGACTGAATTCAACCTTATACTGAAGTCAACCCTTCTTAAGAGACGACTATGGATTGGAGTCAACTATGGATTAAAGCCAATCATGCATTGAAGTCAACCTTGGATTGAATTCAACCTTGTATTGAAGTCAACCATGGATTGAAGTCTACCTTGCTTAAAAGTCAACTATGGATTGAAATCAACTTTGATTTAAAGTAAACTATGGATTGAAGTCAACCATGGTTCAAATCCAATTAACCACTTTTAAAAATGTGGTTCTGTATTGAAGTTAACCATGGTTCAAATCCAATTAACCACTTTTAAAAATATGGTTCTGGATTGAAGTCAACCATGGTTCAAAGTTGACCTTGGATTGAATTCAACCATTGATTGAATTCAGCTATGGATTGAAGTCAACCATGGAGTGAATTCATTAATGTTAATATTATTGATGGATTGAAGTCAACAATTGGATTGAAATCAAACTTGAACGAAACCTTGATGTGAATTCGACCTAGGATTGAAGTCAACCTTTCTTAAAATTCAACTATGGATTGAAGCCAACCATGGATTGAAGTCAACCATGGATTGATGTCAACCTTGCCTAAAAGTACAACTATGGATTGAAATCAACTTTACTTAAAATTCAACTATGGATTATAGTCAACCATGGTTCATAATCAATCGACAACTTTTAAAAGTGTGGCTCTACAATGAAGTCAACCATGGTTCAAAGTCAACCTTGGAATTAAGTAGACCATTGTTTGAAGTCAAATATGGATTGAAGTCAACCATGGAGTGAAGTTATGAATGTTAATATTATTGATGGATTGAATTCAACCATTGGATTGAAGTCAACCTTGGATTGAATTCAACTTTGATGTGAAGTCAACATTGGATTGAAGTCAACCTTGGATTGAAGTCAACCATGGATTGAATTCACCCTTGGAAGGAAGTCAACCTTGGATTGAATTCAACCTCGAAGTGAATGTTATATTGAATTCAACCATGGATTGAATTCAACCTTGGATTGATGTAACCTTGGATTGAAGTCAACCATGGATTGAATTCAACCTTGGATTGAAGTCAACCTTGAATTCAACTTTGGATTGAATTCAACATTTCTTAAAAGTCAACTATGGATTGAATCCAACCATGGTTCAAAATCAATCAACCACTTATAAAAATGAGGTTCTAGATTTAAGTCAACCATGGTTTAAATTCAACCTTGGATTCAAGTCAACCATGATGCCTTGAAGTCATTAATGTTAATATTATTAATGGATTGAAGTCAACTTTAGAATGAAGTCAACTATGGATTTCAAAGTTTAAATATGCCACTTGATATATGCCTATGGATTGATGTCAACCTTAGATTTAATTCAACCTTGGATTGAAGTCAACCTTGGATTGAATTCAACATTGGATTAAATTCAACCTTTGATTGAATTCAACCTTGGATTGAAGTTAACTATGGATTGAAGTCAAGTGTGGATTGAAGTCAACCTAGGAGTGAATTCAACCATGGACTGAAGTCAACTAGTCTTAAAGGTCAATTATGGATTGAATTCAACCTTATATTGAAGTCAACCATGGATTGAAGTCAACCATGGTTTGAATTCAACGTTGAATTGAAAGAAACCTTGCTTAAAATTCAACTATGGATTGAAGTCAACTATGGATTGAAGTTAACCAAGGATTGAATTTAACCTTGGATTGAAGTAAACCATTGGATTGAAGTCGAACTTTGATTAAATTCAACCTTGCTTAAAAGTTAACCATGAATTGAAGTCAACTTTGCTTAAAAGTCAACTATGGATTGAAGTCAACCACAGTTCAAATTCAATCAACCACTTATAAAAGTGTGGTTATGGATTGAAATAACCATGGTTCTAAGTCAAACTTAGATTGAATTCAACATTGTTTAAAAGTCAACCATTGATTGAAGTCAACCTCGCTTAAAAGTCAACTATGGATTGAATTCAACCATGTTTCAAAGCTAACCAACCACTTTTATAAGTGTGGTTGTGGATTGAAGTCAACCATGGTTCAAATTCAACCTTGGATCAAAGTCAATCATGGATTGAATTTATTAATGTTAATATTATTAATGAATTGAAGACAACCTTGAAGCCAACCATAAAGTCAGCTTGGATTGAAGTCAACCATGAACTATTATTATCTATGGATTGCAATTAACCATGGTTCAAAGTAAACCTTGATCAAAAGTAAATTATGGTTTGAATCCAACTATGGATTGAAGTAAACCATGGTTCAAAGTAAACCTTGCTTAAAAGTCAATAATGGATTGAAGTCAACCTTTTTTTAAAGTCAACGATGGCTTGCTGTCAACCATGGTTCAAAGTCAATCAATCACTTATAAAAATGTGGTTGTGGTTTCTTAATATGGTCAAACAATGGTTCTCCATGTTCTCGTGGTTATATCAACCATGGTCAATGTTGAATATTGTAACTTCTAAGAATATTATATTTGTACATTATTATTCCGGAGATGTTTATTCCTCCGATGGTTTGTGGTAACTAGGGTTATTAGACCCACCATGTGGGGGTCGGCCCTGAGTTTATATTTTAGGGGTTATTAGACTTGTCCATGAGAGGTCGGCCCCATTAGGGATTTTGGTCAATCGGGAACTAGTATAAATAAAGGAGGAGAGCTCCTCATTTGACACACTTCCACAACTCAGAAAGTGGCGCACTTGTGTCTGGGAGGTCTGCATGTGAGGTAGAGAAGGAGGACAAGTCTTGGAGCACATCTTGTATTTTGGTTGATCATCTTATTGAGGAAAGCTTTGCTAGGTTTTCTACCCCATGAGGGTTTCCTAGGGTAAATTCTTTGTCTATCTTTTGATTATATTTCTTTTAGTTATCTTGCTAGTTTATTTGGTTTAAAATTAACATGGTATCAGAGCTAGCCTGAAAAGAACATCTTTCACAAGGTGAAATTATATTTCTCTATCTCTCCCAAAATTAGGGTTTCTACAAAAATTAGTATTTTTGGTGGATTATGGTTGCATGGCTGAATAGCCCTTCTAAAGATCTATATTTTGAGCCTTGGATCGAGGTTTTTGGTTGGGTAGAACTCCGGGAAATTCAAACCCTAGTTTTACCAAAAGTGTGATAAACCATAAATTTTGTTGCAGATCCGGAAAAGTTAAAAGTTAAAATTTCTGGGTAAGTACTACTCTATCTCTTATCTCTTGGACTCCCCCAAGAGAATATGGCTCCAAGCATTAATCTTGAAGACAAGCTAGAAGGTATAGAAAATTTTCGGGCATGGAAATACAGAATTGGTCTCATTCTTGAAGAGAATGATCTTATTCATTATATCAAGGATGAAGTTGCAGAACCTGAAGGAGATGAAGCCAAAGAGAAGCATAGGAAGGATTTGATTAGGGAAAAGAGAATCATAGCTGATTCTATTAAAGACCACTTGATTCCCCAAGTGGCTTCCAAGAAGACTCCAAAGGAAATGTATGATGCCCTAGGAAGAATGTATGAAGGAAAGAACATCAATAAGAAGATGAACCTAAGAACTCAGTTGAAGAGTACCAAGATGCATAAAGGAGAAACCATTCAATACTACTTCTCAAGGGTCTCCCAAATCAAGGATCAACTAAATGCCATTGGTGATACTCTTGATGAAGATGAACTTGTGATGACTGTTCTAAATGGTCTCACTAGACCTTGGGAGTCATTTATACAAACTATGTGTGCCAGAAAAGAAAGTATGAAGTTTGATGTAGTATGGGAGGATTTTGTTCAAGAATAGGCTAGGGTAGCCAACAAAGACGCACTTCTCAAGGAGGATGACCAAGCCTTGGCCACACACACCAAAAGAGGAAGAAAGGGTCACTTCAAGAAAGTGAACCACAAAAAGTCTCAACCCTCTCATAGATTCAAAAGGAAAGGAGGAACAAACTCAGAAAGAGACCTCTCCACAGTCCAATGTTATAATTGTCTTAAACTAGGACATTATGCTAGAGACTGTAATTTACCAGAAAAGAAGAAGAAGAAGTTTGTTCACAAAAGACATCATGCACATATGGCAGAAGATGATAGTGAAGAAGAAGTAGTAGTAGAAGAAGAAGAAGAAGAAGAAGAGGAAAGGCCTCGAAGGAAAAGATCTAAAGTAAAGAAAGAAGATCCAGAAGAATATGTCCTATTTTCTGCACTCTCTGGATCTGTGTCTCCTGGAGAAGATACATGGCTCATTGATAGTGGTGCTTCAAAGCACATGACAGGTCAAAAGAAAAATCTCTCAAGACTTGAAGAAAAGTCTTCACCACAAAAGGTATCTCTAGGAGATGATTATCAATATCCCATCAAGGGAATTGGTGAAGCAAGCTACAAGCTTGATTCTGGAACACCCTTAAAAATGAAAAAAATTTTATATGTACCAGGTTTGAATAAGAACCTACTCTCTATCTCAAAACTAGATAAGAAAGGTTTTAGAGTTGCTTTCATAGATGGAAAAGTACTTCTGTGGCCCAAAGGAAAATCAATTGAAGATGCAGTTGTCATTGGTGAAGAGGAAGGAGGTCTCTATAAGCTCAAGGGACATCCAGAAGTTTCCCTTGCTCATGAAACCTCTAGCCCCAGTGAGCTATGGTATAGAAGACTAGCTCACATTAACTACAAAGCCTTACCCTATGTAAGCAAGGTGGTCATAGGATTACCATATTTGAAGGTTGATCATAATGGCTCATGTAAAGGATGTGAGAAAGGGAAGAATGTCAAGAACCCTTTTCCAAAGAGTGAAACAAAGACTAAGAACATTTTCGAGCTAATTCACTCAGATGTATGTGGACCAATTGTTAACACCCAAAACGTGATCACTAGCTCATTTCCTTATTCACATGACCCATTTGTCCACTTTTTCACCATTTGAGCCTCTAAAGCCATCAAAAGGTCACCAAAAGACCTTAATACACCCCTTTTTCCACTCAAAATGAATATTTTTCCTCAAAAAGCATAAAAAACCCTCAAAAAGGGTCCAGAATTCCCAAAAATATTAAAAAGGGAATAAAAATATTCAAAAAAGAAAAAAGGAGGGAAAAGGTACCTAAACCATGTTGGTCAATACCATTGGTTTCCTCAAAACCATAATGGTATTCCCCACCACCAAAAACTATAAAAAGGTGGTAGGGGCTCCTCACTTTCCATCCATCCATCATCCTATCCTCATCCTGTCAAAATCTCTCATGAGCTTTTGAACATTGTAGCTATCTTGGAGAAGAGACCATTGGAGCTTGGAGCTGCTCACCCTTGGAGCTATTCAACAATCTTCACCACTTGGAGGTATCACCATTGCAAGCACTTACTTGCCCCTATTCTTAATACAAAGTTATTTTTTATTTTATTTCTTGTTCTTATTTTCAAATCTTTCCAAGTTTATTATGATATGCACATGCTAGTTTAGTTTTAGATTTAGATTTACAATTGTTTTTGCTTTCAATATTTAAACTGCTATCACTTGTTGATAGGTGCCCATAGCACTAAGCTTGGTTGCAAAACCAAGCCAACACCAATGGCCACCACTTCCCTAAGTGGGTTTGAATACTATCTCTCATTCATTGATGACTATTCAAGGAAGACTTGGATATACTTTCTAAAATGTAAGAATGAAGTCTTTGAAAAATTCAAAGAGTTCAAGGCCCTAATAGAAAATCTCTCAGAAAAGAAAATCAAGATTCTCAGAACAGATAATGGCGGAGAATATACTTCAAAGGACTTTGAAGACTTTTGTAAAGAAGTTGGAATCAAGAGGGAACTAACCACTCCCTACAATCCCCCACAAAATGGGGTTGTTGAAAGAAAAAATAGAACCATCATGGAAGTTGTAAAGACTATGATACATGACCAAGATCTACCCATGTATCTATGGGCTGAAGCAGCTAGAACAGCAGTCTATGTGCAAAATAGACTATCCCATATTGCTCTTGAATTCAAAACTCTAGAAGAAGTGTTCACAGTAAAGAAGCCTAAGGTAAGTCATCTCAAAATATTTGGGTGTCCTGTGTACATTCACATTCCAAAAGAAAAGAGAACCAAGTTGGATCCTTCTAGTAAGAAGGGAATATTTGTTGGATATTGTGAATCATCCAAAGCCTTCAAAATTTACATACCAGGTTTTCATCATATGGAAATAAGTAGAGATGTAACATTTGATGAAGAAGCAGCTCTCAAGAAAACCAGGAAGTGCCAACTTGAAGAAATGTATGAAGAAGATACACCTCCTAGAATCATAGAAGTTGTGCCCATCCCTGAAGATGATTCACCAGAGGATCATGACATGTTGGAACCACAAGAACCCCCTATTACAAACTTATCTAGGAAAAGAAGGCCAGCATGGGCTAGAGACATTATTCAAGGAGCTGAAAAATATGGAGCTCCTGAAGGCTCCACTAGAGAAAGAAAGAAACCAAATCTAGTATCCAACTATGTGGCCTTGATGTGTAATCTTGTGGATCAACAACTTACTAGCTATGAAGAGGCAGCTCAGAAGAAAGAATGGGTAGAAGAAATGACAAAAGAATATCAGTCAATAATGAAAAATGATGTTTGGGATATAGTTCCCAAACCAAAAGATAAAAGTGTGGTTTCTTCCAAATGGATTTTCAAGATAAAACATGTTGCATATGGTAGCATTGAAAAATACAAGGCAAGATTTGTAGCCAGAGGATTCTCTCAAAAAGAGGGAATTGACTATGAAGAAACATTTGCACCAGTTGCTAGGTATACTTCAATTAGAACTATCATGGCACTTGCATCTATGATGAAGTTGAAATTACACCAAATGGATGTTAAGACAACTTTTCTGAATGGTGTAATTGAAGAAGAAGTGTACATAGAGCAACCACAAGGGTTTGAGGTTAAAGACGGGAGAACTCATGTATGCAAACTGAAAAAGGCATTATATGGATTGAAGCAAGCTCCCAGAGCTTGGTACAGAAGGATTGACAATTTCTTAACAAGCATGGGCTTTACCAAGAGTAAAGATGACCCTAATCTTTATCTGAAAGTGATGGATGATGAACCAGTTATACTGTTGTTATATGTAGATGATCTATTTCTAACCGGAAATGAGAAACAAATTATTGAATGAAAGAAGAAGATTTCTTCAGAATTTGAGATGAAAGATCTCGGATTAATGCACTACTTCTTAGGTCTAGAAGTATGGAAAGAACCAAAATGAATCTTTCTAAATCAAGGTAAGTATGCTATGGAGATTCTAAAAAAAAAATTGATATGTTGGAGTGTAAAGCCATGGCCACTCCCATGGACTCCAACTTGAAGTTACTAGTTAATGACTCATCATAATTAGTGGACTTAACTCTATATAGACAAATCATTGGGTCATTGATGTATTTAACAAATACTAGGCTAGATATATGCTTTGATGTAAATACCCTGAGTCAGTATCTAGTAGAACCTAGAAAGGTTCACTTAATAGCTGCAAAGCATGTAATGAGGTACCTAAAGGGTACATTATATTTTGGTCTATATTATCTTGGAAATCATGAACTCGGATTACATGGTTACTCAGATTCTGATTGGGCAGGAAGTGTCTCAGACAGAAAGAGTACATCAGGTGGATGTTATGGTCTTGGCTTTGCCATGATCTCATGGTTCAGCACGAAACAATCTAGTGTGGCTCTCAGTACTGCTGAAGTGGAATATATAGCTGCCTGCTTTGCCAGTTGTGAAGCAGTGTGGCTTCGAAAGCTATTATCTGGAGTGTTTGACTTAGAAATGGATCCCACTGTGATCATGTGTGACAATCAAAGTTGTATTAAGATGACAGAAAATCCTATATTCCACGATAAGTCAAAACACATAGAGATCCGATACTTTTATATATGAGATATGGTGCAGAGAGGAGCTATTAAGCTCAAGTATGTGAACACTGAGGATCAAATTGCTGATATTTTGACCAAACCTCTGTCTCGATTGAAATTTTAATACTTCCAAGACAAGCTTGGTGTAGTTCAAAAGGACCCTCCTCGAAAGGGGGAGTAGTGTAGTCACTGATGATGGGATTGCCTCATCGACAGCAAGGTCGATGATGTGGATACCTGTTTACTACACTTGGATACTTAGATTATTTAGATTTAGGACTCTTATACTTAGAATACTTATTTTTACTTGATTTTATTTTGATGATATATGTATTGGTGAGGATACATGCTTTTGATGATATATGTATTGGTGATGATACATGCCTTTGATGATATATGTATTGGTGAGGATACATGCTTTTGCTAAGAATACTTGTATTATTACATGTATTGATGTATTGATGAGAGTACATGTATTGATGATTGATGAGAATACTTGTACTGTTACATGTTGATGTATTGATGAGAGTACTTGTATTATTACATGTATTGATGTATTAATGAGAATACTTGTATGTACATGTATTGACTGAATGTAGTTGTATGGATGAGGATACTTGTACCTGTATTAATGAGGATACATGTAAGGATTGGATCATCCTTGGACTTCAGTCCTAAAGTGAGCCGTAGATAGATTTCTTCGAGAATGAAGTCCTTCATGGACATGTGAGGATTGGATCATCCTTGGACCTCAGTCCTAAAGTGAGCCGTAGACAGATGTCTCCGAGAAAGAAGAGGGATTGCATCATCCTTGAACACATGTTCTAAAAGGAGCCGTAGACAGATGTCTCCGAGAAAGAAGAGGGATTGCATCATCCTTGAACACATGTTCTAAAAGGAGCCGTAGACAAATGTCTCCTAGAAAGAAGAGGGATTGTATCATCCTTGAACACATGTTTTAAAAGGAGCTGTAGACAGATGTCTTCGAGAATAAAGTCCTGAATGAACAGGTGGGGGATTGTATCATCCCCGAACTTCAGTCCCAGAATTGAGCCGTAGACTGGGTCTTCGAGAACAAGTCCTAAATGAATAGGTGGGGGATTGTATCGTCCCTGGACTTTGGTCCCAGAATTGAGCCGTAGACTGGGTCTTCGAGAACAAGTCCTGAATGAATAGGTGGGGGATTGTATCGTCCCCGGACTTCAGTCCCAAAATTGAGCCATAGACTGGGTCTTCGAGAACAAGTCCTGAATGAATAGGTGGGGGATTGTATCATCCCCGGAATTCGGTCCCAGAATTGAACCGTAGACTGGGTCTTCGAGAACAAGTCCTGAATGAATAGGTGGGGGATTGTATCGTCCCTGGACTTCCGTCCTAGAATTGAGCCGTAGACTAGGTCTCCGAAAATGTAGTCCTGAATGAACAAGTAAGGGATTGTATCTTCCCCAGACTTTGGTCCCATAATTGATCCGTAGACATTTGTCTCCGAGAATTGATGATAGGACTGCATCGTCCCTGGACCTCGGTTCAAAATGTACGTGAGGACTACATCTTCCATGAACTGGGTTCAAAATGTACGTGATGGGATTGCATCATCCCTAGACATGAGACTTGTCTTAAAGTGATAAGGATTGATCATCCTGGAACTTGATCTGGATTGTATCATCCATGGACCTATGTCCTAAAGAGAGCGGGATTGATCATCCTATAATATGATCGTGTGTACTGCAGAGTATACTGTGATGACGATGCTGATGATCATATGATGACGATGTTGATGACGATGTTGATGACGATGCTGATGATCGTGAGATGACGATGCTGATGATCATGTGATGACGATGTTGATGATCGTATGATGACGATGCTGATGATCATGTGATAACGATGCTGATGATCGTATGATGACAATGCTGATGACGATGCTGATGATCATGAGATGACGATGTTGATGATCGTGTGATGACGATGTTGATGATCGTGTGATGACAATGCTGATGATCGTGCAATGACAATGATGTTGATGTTCCAGTAACGAGTTGAGTTATTGATTATGATGTATTGAAGAAAGCTTCCGATGATTTATAGATGTATCACGTATGATGTAGTCGATGACTCCTTGCTCCTGCAGATGTTGTTATAATATCCTTCTCATTAAGGGGGAGTGTTGAATATTGTAACTTCTAAGAATATTATATTTGTACATTATTATTCCGGAGATGTTTCATTCCTCCGAGGTGATTCTATTATGTATCCGGAGATGTTTATTCCTCCGATGGTTTGTGGTAACTAGGGTTATTAGATCCACCACGTGGGGGTCAGCCCTGAGTTTATATTTTAGGGGTTATTAGACTTCTCCATGAGAGGTCGGCCCCATTAGGGATTTTGGTCAGTCGGGAACTAGTATAAATAGAGGAGGAGAGCTCCTCATTTGACACACTTCCACAACTCAGAAAGTAGCGCACTTGTGTCTGGGAGGTCTGCATGTGAGGTAGAGAAGGAGGACAAGTCTTGGAGCACATCTTGTATTTTGGTTGATCATCTTATTGCGGAAATCTTTGCTGGATTTTCTACCCCATGAGGGTTTCCCAGGGTAAATTCTGTGACTATCTTGTGATTATGTTTCTTTCAGTGATCTTGCTAGTTTATTTGGTTTAAGCTTAACAGTCAATGCCAACATTCCCCTAGTTATGTCAATCATGATGCACTAAATTCAACCATGCCTAAACACTGGTCAACCATGGTTCAAAGTCTACCTTGGTTTAACGTCAACTATGGATTAAAGTCAAACATGTCAAAACATGATATAAATAATTGAATTTATGTTATTATCAATTATATATATATATATATATATATATATTCTATGTTTTCATTTATATATAATTTCTTATAATAATAATAATAATAATTCTCCAATCCTTTTCCGCAAGCCGACCATCAACTATCACAACCACATATTTATAAGTGGTTGATATATTTTGATCAATGTATATCAACTACTTTTAAATGTTTGGCCATGGTTGCTATACGTCAATCGATGTATATCAACCACTTTTAAATGTTTGACCATGATTGATATATGTTGATCGACGTATATCAACCACTTATAAAAATGTGGTTGTACTAGTTATATTTGATTTATAATCTTTTGAACTATTTTTAAATAATTAAATGTGAATAAAATTTATCATTAATTTAATTTGTTTATATAAATATAAATGTTTTAACATAAAATAAAATTGAATTAATGAAAAATGAAAAATAATTTGAATTTAAGAAAAACCAAATACTATATTATAAGTTAATCAAATACTCAAACTTCTATGTATTAAATTTTAATTGAATATATATTATTAAATATATTTACATATTATTAAATGTAACACTTTTTACAGTTTACTATATGGATGTATACATCTTAAACTAGCACGACCATATTTTTTTAAATGATTGATATATCTCAATTAACACCATCAGAAAATGGGCTAGAAAATGACGTCGATCGACATATATTAACCAATTTTAAAAATGTGGTTGTGCTAAAATGGTGAATTATTATTATTAATACAAAACATATTTCAAGAGGGAAACATTAAAAAAAAAAATTATAATTATAATAATTCACCTTTCTTTCCCATAATAATAATAATAATTCACCACTCTAGCACAATTACATTGTTAAAAGTGTTTGAGATATCCCATAATAATAATTCTAGCACAACTACATTCTTAAAAGTGGTTGATATATGTCGATCGACAAAATTTTCTACGCTTTTAAAAGTAATGGCGTCAATCGGGGTATATCAACTACTTTTAAAAATGTGGTTGTGCTAGTTGACTACCGAGGTGTATGGAAATAATGGTGAATTATTATTAATATTATTATAAAAATAAATATTTCTAGAGGAAAACATAGAGAATAAATACAATTTAAATAATTAACAGTAATAATAAGTTCAATTATTTATACAAATATGAATAATAAAAATAAAAATAGGAGTTGAGTTAATTTTATTTATATGAAATAATAATAAATACATAAATATTCATGTTTGATTTTCTAGTTGACAGCTATGGTAATCATGGTCGACTACGTTTGAAGATCGTTGACTAAGTTTGACCATGGGTGACTATGTTTGAGCATGGTTTATTTTAGTGAAGCACAGGTGACTATGGCTCACTTTAGTTAACCATGGTTGACTTTGTAAAGAGAATATTCACAATGGTTGAACGACATCGACCATGGTTAATGAAGGGTGTTAAATGATAGTTGACCACGTTTGACCATTAAAGAATATTGAATTTGGCGACTTTGGTTAAGCATGGTTGACATTCGTTTTAAAATTGTGGGTGAATGTGGAAGACTTTGATTGACATAAGTCAAGCAATTTATATTTTTAAAAGTGGTTGAACAACATCATGCTTGACTATGGGAATGGTTGACTTTAGTGCATCATGCATGACAATGATTAACTATGATTTAATTTAGTTAACCGTGCTTGACTATGGTTGCTTCATGGTTGACTTTGGTTGCATCATGGTTAACTATGATTGACATTATTTAATTGTGTTTGACTATGTTTAACCATGGTTAACCACATCTCATACTTGACTATGGTTTACTTTAGTTAACAATGGTTGACATAGTTAACCGAGGTTGACTTTGGATAACTATGATTGATGTTGGATTACTAAGATTGACTTTGGTTACCTATGGTTAGAATATGGTTGGCCATTGTTTGGGCATGGTTGAATTAAAGCCATAGTTGACTTTGAACTAAGGTTAACTAATGTTTAAGCATTGTTGACTTTAAACAAACTTTGACTATAGTAAACTATTATTGACCATTGTTTAAGCATGGTTGACTATAGTTCATCATGGTTGTCTTTGATTGGCTTTAGTGCATCATGGTTAACCAAGGTTGCATCACAATTAACTATGGTTAATTTTGGTTAATTGTGGTTGACTATGTCTGACCATGTTTAATGACATCTCATCATTGACCACAATTGACTTTGGTCAAATATAGATAACTATGGTTAATGTTGGTTAAACAAGGTTGATGTTAGTGGACAATGGTTGAATTTGGTTAGTTATGGAAGACCATGTTAAACCATCATTGACCATAGTTGGCATAACCAGAAGAGCCACGGACAACCATTGTTAGACCATGGTATATAGTGTTTGACCATGGTTAGACCATTATATACCATGGTCGATGAAGGGTGTCAAATGATTATTAACTAAGTTTGACCATATTAAACCATGTTTAAACATTTTTTAGAAGTATTTCAGTTTACAACATCCTGATTAGCTATGGTAAACTTTGATTAACCATGGCTTACTATGGTTGACTATAGTTGCATAATGATTGACTTTATTAACCATAGTTGATTATAATTAACCACATTTGAACAAAACTCATCATTGACCATGTTTGACTTTCGTTGTCCATGGTTGACTATGTTAATGTTGGTTAACCATTGTTGATTTTGGTTAACCATGGCTAAATTATGGTTGACCATCGACTAGTCATGGTTGACTTTTAAACAATTGTTGAATTTATTACATGGTTGACATTAAACCAAGGTTGACCTTAAACCATGGTTAACCATTGTTTACACATGATTGAATTTAAACTAAGTTTAACTATATTAAACCACAGTTTTCCATTTTTAAGGCACGGTTGACTTTAGTGCAGCATGGTTGAATATGGTGGACTTTAGTGCATCATGGTTGCTTATGGTTGCATCATGGCTGACTATGGTTGAATTTAGTTAACCAAGTTTAACTATATTTATCCATGGTTGATGACATCTCATCGTTAACCATGGTTAACTTTGGTTAACCATGGTTGATTATGGCTTATGTTGGTTAACCATGGTTAAATTTAGTAAATCATAGTTGACTTTGATTAGTTATGGAATACGATGTCAGACCATCATTGACCATGGTTGACATAACCAGTAGAACCATGGCCAAACATTGTTAAACCATGGTTTATAGTGTTTGACCATGGTTAGACCATCATTAACCATGATCAATGAAGGAGTTCAAATTATGATTACTAAGTTTGACCATATTAAACCACATGGTAAGCCAATGTTTTGACATGGTTGACTTTAGGGAAGCATGGTTGACTATGGTTGCATCATGGTATATTATGGTTGACTTTCAACCATTGTAAACCATTGTTTATGCATGCGTGTCTTTAAACTATGTTTGAATATAATAAACCATGGTGACCATTGTTGAGTAAGGGTTGACTTTAATGCATATGCTTGGTTATGGGAATGGTTGACTTTAGGGAACCATGCTTAATTATCGGAATGGTTGAATTTAGTGCATCATGCTTGACTATGATTAACTATGATTGGCTTCACTTAACCATAGTGGATTATGGTTGCATCATGGAAGACTATGGTTGACTTTCAACCATGGTTTACCATTGTTTATGCATGCTTGACTTTAAAATATATTTGATTATATTAAACCATGGTTGACCATTGTTTATGCATACTTGACTTTAAAATATGTTTGACTATATTAAACCATGGTTGACCATTGTTTAGGCAGAGTTGACTTTAGTGCATATGCTTGATTATGGGAATGGTTGAATTTAGTGCATCATGCTTGATCATGGGAATGGTTGATTTTAGTACATCATGCTTGACTATGATTAACTATGATTGACTTGAGTTAACCATGGTGGACTATGGTTGCTTCATGGTTGACTATGGTTTCATCATAGTTGACTTTAGTTAAATGTGGCTCACTATGTTTAACCCTGGTTGACCACATCTCATGGTTGAATATGGTTGACTATGATTGACTTTGGCTTGCCATGGTTGAATTTGGTTAACCTTGGTTAAAGTATGGTTGACCATTACTTCGGCATGGTTGACTTCAATTCATAACTGACTTTAAACGAAGGTTAAATTTGAACTATGGTTGACAATTATTTAGGTATTGTTGACATTAAGCTAAGTTTGACTATATTAAACCATGGTTGGCCATTATTTAAGCATGGTTGAATTTAGAGCATCATGGTTGGCTATGGTTGCATCATAATTACTGGGTTGGATTTAGTTAACCATGGTTGATGACATCTCATTGTCTAACCCTGGTTGACTTTAATCCAAAGTTTACTTTTAAACCAAGGTTAGCTTTGAACAATGGTTGACTATTGTTTAGGCACTGTTGAATTTAAACAATGTTTGACTATACTAAACTTTGGTTGACCTTTGTTTAGGTATGGTTGACTTTAGCTCATTATGATTGTCTAACCAGGGTTAATTTTTAAACAATCATTGACTTTATTACATGGTTGACATTAAACCAAGGTTGACCTTAAACCATGGTTAACCCTTGTTTATGCATGATTGACTTTAAACTAAGTTTAACTATATTAAACAATAGTTTACCTTTTTAAGACATGGTTGACTTTAGTGCACCATGGTCGAATATGATTGACTTTAGTGCATCAAGGTTGGTTATGGTTGACTTTAGTTAAAAAATGTTAATTATGTTTAACCATGGTAACCTAGAAAACTATGGCCAACCATTGTTAAACAATGGTTTATAGTGTTTGTCTATTGTTAGATCATCACTAACCGTGGTCGATGAAGGGGGTCAAATTATGATTGACTAACTTTGACCATATTAAACCATGGTTGACCATTTTTTTGACATGGTTGACATTAGGGTAGCTTGGTTAACTATGGTTTACTATGTTTGCATCATGGTAGACTATGGTTGAGTTTTAACCATGGTTGACCTTTGTTTATGCATGCTTGACTTTAAACTATGTTTGACTATATTAAAAACCATGGTTGACATTATTTAGGTAGGGTTGACTTTATCACATATGATTGATTATGGGAATCTTTGACTTTAATGCATCATGCTCGATCATGGGAATGGTTGACTTTAGTTCATCATGCTTGACTATGATTAACTATGAATGACTTAAATTAACCATGGTGGACTAGGGTACATCTCTCCTAGAATAGTAGAGTCTTGCAAATTAAACCGAGAGAGTCACAAAGCACCATGGCTGGTACAATTAGCCACAGGTACCAAACGGAAGGTCTCCGAACTAGTTAAGAGTTGTGAGATAGATTTGAATGGATTTTTAACAAAGATAGATTTGAACATCTTACCGCTAGGATCTTATGACATAATAATAGGCATGGATTGGTTGGAAGGACATCATGCCTTGTTGGATTGCTTAAATAAGTCAATCCTATGCACGGATAGTCAAGGAAACCAAAGAACCATCCAAGGTATACCTAAGCAACTATCTGTACGACAGATATCGGCATTGCAAGCAAAGAAATGCTTAAGAAAGGGTTGTAAACTATTTGCAATCCACCTTCAATCAGTAGAATCCGATAGGGAACAAAAGATTGAGGATTTCCCGATACTAGTAGAATTCAGAGACGTGTTTCCCGAGGAGATACCCGGGTTACCACCCAAGCAAGACTTAGAATGTTTCCATAGAACTAACCCCCGGATCCGTACCCATCTCTAGGACTCCGTACCGTATGAGTACACCTGAACTGGTAGAGCTCAAAATACAGTTACAAGAACTAATAGACAAGGGTTACATTCGACCGAGTGTGTCTCCCAAGGGAGCACCAATCCTCTTTGTTAAAAAGATGGACGGCACAATGCGTATGTGCATCAATTATCGCCATCTCAACAAGTTAACCATCAAGAACCGTTATCCACTCCCTAGGATCGATGACTTGTTTGACCAAGTCGGAGGAGCAAAGATCTTCTCGAAGATCGACCTGCGATCCGGATATCACCAGGTGAGAATCCGTGACGAGGGCATAAGTAAGACTACGTTTCGCACCTGATATGGCCACTACGAATTTGTAGTAATTCCTTTCGGTCTGACGAATGCACCCGCAAACTTCATGTGCATGATGAACAATGTTTTCAGCAAGTACCTCGACAAGTTTTTTTTAGTCTTCATAGAGGATATCCTAATCTATTCCAAGAATGAAGAAGAACATGAGGAACACCTCCGAATAGTCCTACGGATATTACGAGAATATCAGTTGTACGCAAAATTTAGCAAGTGTGATTTCTATAGACCTCATATACAGTACTTAGGGCACATCATTTCTAAGAAGGGAATAGCAGTTGATCCCAAAAAGATCAAAGATATCGAAGAATGGCCCACACATACGTGTGTTTTCGATATACGATCATTCCTAGGTTTAGCCGGTTATTATCGAAAGTTCATTGAGAACTTCTCTCGGATCGCTTTCCCCATGACCGCATTACAGAAGAAAACCAGTAAGTTCATCTAGACAGACAAGTGCGAAGAAAGTTTTCAAAAGTTAAAACAACTTCTGATTAGCGCACCAATACTACGAATTGCCGACCCCAATGGGGACTTCGTAGTTTGCGCTGATGCAAGCAAGGAAGGACTCAATGGAGTCCTTATGCAAGATGACTTTGCCATCTGCTACGAGTCAAGAAAGCTAAAGGAACATGAGAAAAACTATCCTACTCATGACCTCGAATTGGCCGCCATTATCGACGCTCTAAAGATGTGGAGACATTACCTCATGGGTAAGAAATTCCTACTAAAGATGGACAACATGAGTCTAAAGCATCTATTCGATCAACCAGACCTGAACACTAGACATGCTAGGTGGTTAGCCTTTCTTAGTGAGTATCACTTTGAACTAAAACACATCAAGGGGAAAGAAAACAAGATCGCCGATGCCTTAAGTTGACGAGCTCATATGTTATATGAGGTAACCGAAAGTCAAACGGACTCCGACTTACATGACAAAATCAGAATGACATGCCAAAATGATAGGTTCTATGTCGAGATCCTTAAAAAGATTCAGGAAGATAGGCTTTTTCAGCAACAGAAAGAGTACAAGATAGATGAATTAGGATTGTTATGGTCAAAGGAGAGACTTTACGTTCCCGAGGGAGGGGACATTAGATCTAACATACTCACTGAATTCCATAGGAGCCCCTATTCAGGACACCCTGGATATCAAAAGATGATTTCAGCCGTAAAGAAACACTACTTTTGGCCTAAATTGAAAGCCGACATCGCATTATTCATCGCGAAGTGTCAGGAATGTCAGTTGGTCAAAGCGGAACACCAACACCCCTCCGGTCTACTTCAACCATTACCCATTCCAGAATGGAAGTGGGAATTAATAAGTATGGATTTCATTACAGGCCTACCCAAAAGTAAGAAACAAAACGACTATATCTTCATAGTAGTAGACAAGTTGTCGAAAGCCGCACATTTTATACCAGTAAAATCTACCTACAAGGCAGTTCACATTGTGGAAATATTCCTAAAGGATATTTTCCGGTTACACGGGATACCCAAAGCAATTATCTCGGATCGAGACACAAAGTTCACTAGTAACTTTTGGAGAGCACTGTTCTCCGGATTAGAAACACAACTACAGTTTAGTACCGCATACCACCCCCAAACTGATGGACAGACGGAACGAGTAATCCAAATCTTGGAGGATATGTTGAGAATGTATGTCATGAACAATCCCACTAAGTGGGAAGACTACCTACACCTCGCGGAGTTTGCATACAGCAACGGGTATCAAACCTCGGCCAAAATTAGTCCTTTTGATAAAATATTAGATACCAATGCTATATTCATCTCATAATTTTTATAAGTAAACACATGCATTATCATTGTAATAAAATAGTTATGAATCAAAATGTTTGATAGTTTTAGAGAGATTGAATACTTGAACATGAAAAGGAAAAAATATGACCTCATTTCCTTTGGTTCCCTCAATGTTTATTGTTTTCTTTACAAAATTGTCATCAAGCCACACATTTACACTTAATATTATTTAATGAGTTCTTAATGTCGTTACAATTTACACCCATCACCCTGTCTAATAGTTTTTTTGTTTTATAAATCAAGAGCATAGGAAAATATAAAGATGAAATCTCATTATAGGGAGTGCAATCTCCGAAAACATTAAGTACGGAAACTAAATGCAACGCCAATCTCATGTCAACAAGGTTTGGCAACGCTTCTAAAACATGAGTTAAGTGGAGGCTTCAGAAAGACAAGGTGTCCAAGCTTATTTGGGATGATTTCATTGAGTGACACTTAAATGGTGCATATCCCAATATGGTGGTAGGATTATCTAAGCATGATTTATGTGATGAATTTAAAGTTGTGGAAGGGTACACTCTATCGAGGAATAAAGGAGAGCCAATACGAATAGAGATTATTTAGTCTTTAGATCACAAAGACCAATATTGGGTGACGAACCTTGAATATTCCTCATGATTCATATCCATCCTCATATAATACTGAAGTGAAGGTACAATGCTCATTGAATAACCAAGCATTTGGATTGATAACATTGATGTATTATCGAAAAGGTGACTTTGTTTTGAACTTTTATAATATTTGTTGTACTTCATAAATGTAGGCATGTTTTAAAAACTTAATATCCTTGATGTACCAGTGATGCTTGTGCAAGTGTGGATAAATGGTTGAGGTAATATAATCTAATATAGATATATCAAATAACCATGTTTATTAAAGATCAAGAATGTTTCTTGAATTATGTAAGAAGTGCATGAGATAATTGAGCATAAGATAATTGAAAAGAAAAACATAAGAATGCGTGGAGTGTATGTGTGTACCGATTGTTTGTAAGCATATATGTAAACACTTCAATGATTTGATGGAAAAACCATCAAGTATGTTGTGAAATTCCACTAAAAGGCTTGTTATAACTAAGGCTATGTAAATAGTATACTTATATCATAATATGACATGATATAGTTAAATGTATGTGTGCCTTTTGATCTAGCATGTTGAATTTTATGTGTCAAGCCTATTATAGCCTAACTAGGAATGCATGTGGTTTGTATGACTACAATGTCTTAAGATATTGGTGATATCATGATCCCATAGTTGTTAATATACAACATTAGGAGACATTATCCAAACCAATATTGTGTAGTCAAGATTGATCCTCCCATATAGAGGTCAACCTTCTGTATAAAGGTATCCATGAGATGGACCTCCTATATAGAGGTGGACCTTCCGTATAATGGTCATTCTTTACTTATTAAAAGCATTTAATATTGTGTGATGTATTATTAACCATGATCACCAGTTGCTATTAAGTCTCCTTTAGATATCGATCACCTCTAAAGTGAATAACTTTAGCATATGATCATTTGGTCTGGAATAATATAATACACACAACATCCGTTAATTATTCTTAGTATAATGTAATGTGATGGATAATTAAAGTTAGCACATATTGACCATGCAGTAAGAGATAAAGAAATAAAATCTAAAGCATAGAGATCAAGAGAATTTGAAATTTCTCATGCAGACACCTCAACTAATTAAAGAGAACTTGAATTGTTAAAGCTTCAGTTATAAAGCTTTAGTTAAGTATCAATGTATGCCTCGATGAATGCTTCAGTTAAAGCATTAGTTAAAGATACACCCCAATTAACTAAAGAACTCAAAGTGGTCACTTCAAGTAAATCAATCAGCATGATTTCAGTTAACTAAGTTTTAAATAAGAAGGACCAGTTAAATAAAGTGTTTTCACTTTAGTTAAACTAAAAGAAGACACTTCAGTAAATAAAGGAGAACTAGAATTGATCACTATAATGATGTTATCAAGAATCGGTTAAAGAGAGTTAACTAAGTGACAACAAAGAAGATCTAGTTAACTAAGTGACGACACTTAAGATAGCCACCTAACAAAGGGGGAAAGATTTCAGTTAAGAGGTGAGTTCATCCTAAGTGACAACTAATTGAGATAAAGCACTGCATGAGAAGTGGGGCACACCTTTGGATGCACGATTGATACATCCAATTTGAGGGCGAGTTCATCCTGAAGTTAGAAGATAAAAATAGAAGAGAAGAATGTATTTAATATGTTATAAACGGGATTGATGAATCCAGTGTGAAGTGAATTCTCTTCTCCTTTGAATGCAAGGTGCTTCTCTTTGTGTGCAGGATATTATTATTGAAGGAAAGATGCTTATCCGATTGATCTATCTTCTCTGTTGCTTTTGTATCTTCACCAAGAGTGTTTTGGTGATCTCTTATATTCTGAAAGCAATCTAATATGTTGTGCAAAAGAAAGAATTCTATGCTATCCATTATATTATACTAAGAAGAATTGTTGGGGTTTTTGTTCTCATAGTTGTGAGGATTTTACCCAGGGTATATCTTGTGTTATGGATGTATGAATTTTTTGTGATTGAATTGTCTCATTGTTTCAAGTTTTGACATCTAAAAGAAGTGAGGATCAAATCTCAACCAAATATTAACATGGTATCAAAGCTCAGGCGTGAAGGGGCTTATTTTTGCATGCCATCTAGAGCCTACATAGATCCTGAGAATTTGAGCACAAGATTTGAAGACTATGGCATCAATATTTGTACGACCAAAAGACCGTCTTAAGGGAACTTCAAACTTCAACACTTGGAAGGATAGGATTCTCAACATCCTAGAGGAACATGACTTGGATGGCTACATATCCACTGTGGTGGAGGAACCTACATCTAATGTGGGGTGCATCAACTTCAAGAATAATCAAGCTAAGGCCAAACGGATCATCTATGATTCAGTAAAAGATAACTTGATGCCTGTGATCACACCGCTGAAGACTGTGGAAGAATGTTATGATACATTGACTAATCTATATGAGAAGAAGGCCCCGAGTCAAAAGAGGTCATTGAAGAATAAGTTTCGAAACTTAAATATGGAGACGGATGAGACAGTGGCCTCCTTCTTCACCAAGATCTCTCAGGTAAGAGATCAGCTTGCTAGTATTGGAGTAGTGGTGGATGAAGATGATCTTCTCCAAACCGTGATTGATGGTCTCCCATCCTCATGAGAATCATTCTTGGCTGCGGTAAATGGCCAAGAGGTACAACCTAATTTCAAAAGGTTGTGGCATGACTGCATCCAAGGGGAGGGGCGAATCCAAAGCGAGTCAGTGTGCTTCAAAGAATAAAACCTTGGCCTCACGACAATAATGAAGAAATGAAATAAACCTTTCTTCCAAAACAAGTTCTCTCATCCAAAGAATAAGGAGTTCACCAAAGGCTTTGACAAGTCAAAAGCTAGATGCTTCAATTGCAACAAGAAAGGCCATTTCTCAAGAGAGTGCAAATCAAAGCGGAAAGGAAAGTTTCATGCTTCTACCACCATAGAAGATCAAACTAATCAAAATAATGCATCTGAAGAAAAGGAGACAAGAAGGGAATTTAACCTTCTCTCATCCCTTTCGGGATCCATAATCACAAATGTAGACACGTGGTTGATTGAAAGTGGTGCATCCAAACATATGACTGGTTACAAGAGTTCCATCACTGATCTAAAGGAGAAATATTTCACATGCATGGTAGAGTTGGGGGACAACTCAACATATTCGATCCAAGGAATTGGATCCACCTCATTCTAGCTGAGCACCGGTGATATTCTGCATGTGGAGGACATCCTATATGTTCCAGGATTGAAGAAGAACCCCCTTCCAGTTTCAGTTCTTGAATAAAAAGTCTTACGAGTTATCTTCATGGATAACAAGCACTTTTATGGCCAAAGAACAAAATCCTATAATCTGCTACTGTGATTGGAGTTCGAGAGGGAGGACTCTACAAGGTACCCGAGAAGTAAATTCAAGATATGATTCACCACATTATCATTCTATGTGAGTTATGGCACCAAAGGCTTGGACACCTACACTACAAAGCACTACCAAGACTTCATAAGATGGTAAAAGGTATACCCGTATTTGATTTTGAGCATGATAGTGTATGTCGGGGTTGTGCACTTGGGAAGAATGTTAAGAAATGTTTTTATAGTAATACTACTAGATCTAAAGAGATTTTAGATTTAATACATTATGATTTATGTGGTCCCATGTCACCCCCCCTCCCTAAGTGGCTTCTTATATTATGTATTGTTCATAGATGATTTTTCTAGGAAGTCATGGATTTATTTCATGAAGGCTAAAAGTGAAACTCTTAGCAAATTTAAAGAGTTTAAAGCCCTAGTTGAAAATCAAAAATAAAAGTACATCCGTGCATTAAGGTCTAATAATGGAGGTGAATTTGATTCACATGCATTTTATGAGCTATGTAGTGATGAAGGAATATGTAGACAGTTAACAATACCATACAACCCTCAACAAAACAAGGTTTCCAAAAGGAAGAATAGAACCATATGTGAGGCTACAAAAGCCATGATGCATGATCAAGATATGTCTACCTCATTATGGGCAGAAGTCACCTGTACAACTATGTACATCCAGAATAGAATCCTGCATGCCATTCTAGATGAGAAGACACCAAAATAAGTGTTTACCAGTGAGAAGACAGACATCTCACACTTGAGGATCTTAGGGAGCCGAGTATACATTCATGTACTGAAAGAAAAGAGAACAAAGATGGAGACTTCTGGAAATAAAGGAACCTTTGTGGGTTATAGCAAGTTATCCAAAGCATACCAAATATATGTACCTGGTGAGAGAGACATTGAATTCAGTGGAGATGTTACCTTCCATGAGGAAGCTTCTTTCAAAATATTGAAATAGGTTCAATGTGATTCAGAGATGGAGGATCCCAAGTCTGATTCCCCCCCTTCATATTTTGAGAGGGAGAAACCAAAAGATGCCTCAGGTTCACTAGCTCCTGAAGAACCAATATAAATGGTTGAGAGGTCACCTGATGAATCTCCCGCTAAAAGAATATCTACTTGGTGCCGAGACATCTTACAAAATGCAGAGAAACATGGAGCACCAGCAGCCTCATCCAGAGAGTGCAAGCAACCTAACAGATATTCAGGGTATGTTGTGCCGGTGAGTCACATCACTGATTCAAAACCATCCTCATATGAAGAATCTGCAAAGCAGCAAGTTTGGAAAGATGTAATGACAGAATAGTACAACTCTATAATGAAGAATGATGTTTGGGAGGTTGTTCCCAAACCTGATGGGAATTCTATTGTGACTTCCAGATGGCTTTACAAGATAAAGCATGCCGCATATGGTAGCATTGAGAAGTATAAATCCACATTCATTTCCAGAGGTTTCTCTCAGAAAGAAGGAATCAATTATGATGAGACCTTTTCCCCTGTGGCAAGGCACACCACAATCCGAGAAATGATTGCACTTGCATCCATTCTAGGATGGAAACTTCACCAGATGGATGTGAAGACATCCTTCCTCAATGGTGAGGTTTAGGAAGAAGTTTATATTTAGAATCCTGAAGGATTTTTTTTGCATGGGAAGGAGTCCCATGTTTCCAAGCTAAAGAAAACTCTATATGGGCTCAAGTAATCCCCCGAGGCTTGGTACTCCATAATTGATATCTACCTTCAGAAACTAGGTTTCTGTAAGAGTGAAGTTGATCAAAATTTGTACTTCAAAGTAGTGAAGAACCAACTCTTTATATTGGTTTTATATGTTGATGATTTGTTTCTCACTGGAGAGGAACATATGATTGCTTGGTGCAAGAGGGAGCTCACCTCAGACTTCAAGATGAAAGACTTAGGTCTGATGCACTACTTTCTTTTCCTTGAGATCTGGAAAAGAAAAGATGAAATTTTTCTATCTCAAGGGAAGTACACTATGGATATATTGCGCGGGTTTGGCATGATAGAATTTTCAATATATAACTACATCGGCGGTTTCCAATTTGAGGAAACTTTATGAGTCATGATCTGGATTAGATCCAGTAGATCCCACTTTGTATAGACAACTTATAGGAACACTAATGTACTTGATACATTCGAGGCCTGATATATGTTATTCCATGAGAATTCTTAGTCAATTTATGTCCGATCCGAGCCACATACACTTGATAGTTGCTAAGCATGAGCTTAGGTACCTTCGAGGCACAATTTCATATGGAATCAGATAAGCATCCAATGGAGGAGTCACGTTATTTGGTTATACAAAATCAAATTGGGGAGGAATCATTGTGAACTGTAAGAGTACATCTGGTTACTATTATAGCCTTCGATCAGCTATGATATCTTGGTCTAGCAGGAAGCAAGGCTGTGTAGCCCAGAGCACTACAAAAGCAGAATACATAACTGCTAGTGTTTCGTGTCGAGAAGTAGTGTGGCTCAAAAATCTACTTGCAATATTGTTCAGTGAAAAGCTTGAGGCTACAGTTATTAGGTATGACAATTAGAGTTGCATCAAGCTTTCCGAAAACTTAGTGTTTCATGACAAGTCGAAGCACATTGAAATGAAGTATCACTTCATCCGAGACATGGTCCAGAAATGTATAGTGAAACTGCAGTACATTGTTACTGATGAGCAGATTGCAGATGTGTTAACAAACCCTATGTCAGTGGCAAAGTTTAGGTACTTCCAAGACAAGCTTGGAATGGTAGAGAATGCCTCCCTCACTGAGAGGGAGTGTTAAATATACAGCATCAGAATACATTCTCCAAATCAATTTTGTGTATCCAAGATTGATCCTCCAATATAGAGTCGTAACTTTTGTATAAAGGTATCCATGAGATGGACCTCCCGTATATAGGTGGAGATTATGTATAAAGGTCATGCTTTACTTATTAAAAGCATTTAATGTTCTATGATGTATTATTAACAATGATCACCAATTTCTATTAAGTCTCCTTTGGAGATTGATCACCTCTAAAGTGAATTACTCTAGCATATGATCATTTGGTCCAGAATAATATAATATGATCACAGCATCTGATAATTCTTCTTATTATAATGTAATGTGATGGATAATTAAAGTTAGCACATATTGACCATGCAGTAAGAGAGAAAGAAATAAAATATAAAGCATAGAGATCAAGACAATCCGAATTTTCCCATGCAGACACTTCAACTAATTAAAGAGAAATTGAATTGTTAAAGCTTCAGTTATAAAGTTCCAATTAAGTATCAATGTATGCCTCAATCAATGCTTCAATTAAAGCATCAGTTAAAGATATGCCTCAGTTAACTAAAGAACCCACAGTGGTCACTTCAAGTAAATCAATCAGCCTAATTTCAATTAACTAAGTGTTAAATAAGAAGGACTAGTTAACTAAAGTGTTTTCACTTTAGTTAAACTAAAAGACAACACTTCAGTAAATCAAGGAGAACTCGAATTGATCACTATAGTGATATTATCAAGAATTAGTTAAAGAGAGTTAACTAAGTGACAACAAAGAAGATCTAGTTAACTAAGTGACGACACTTAAGATAGCCACCTAACTAAGTTGGAAAGCTTTCAGTTGAGAGGCGAGTTCATCCTAAGTGACAGCTTAGTGAGATAAATCATTGCATGAGAAGTGGGGTGCACCTCTGCATGCAAGATTGATACATCCAATTTGAGGGCGATTTCATCTTGAAGTTAGAAGATAAAAATAGAAGAGAAGAATGTATAAATATGTTATACGAGAGTGATGAATCCAGTGTGAAGCGAATTCTCTTCTCCTTTGAAGGAAAGACGCTTATCTTTGTGTGTAGGATATTATTATTGAAGGCAAGGCACTTCTCCGATTTATCTCTCTTCTATATTGCTTATGTATCTTCACCAATAGTTTTTTGGTGATCTCTTATCTTCTGAAAGCAATCTGGTGTGTTGTAAAGAAAGCATTCTCTGTTATCCGTTATATTATACTAAGAATAATTGCTGGGGTTTTTGTTCTCATAGTTTTGAGGATTTTCCCTAGGGTATATCTTGTGTTATGGATGTATGAATTTCATGTGATTGAATTGTCTCATTGTTTCAAGTTTCAACATCTAAAAGAATTAAATATCAAAGCTCAACCAAATATTAACAATAGCTATGTTATAGATTTCATAAATATGATAACATACAAGAAGTTAACAATTAATTATGTGAATAATTCATATATTGATGACTAATCAAGTAGAGTCTTTATCATGGTATAAGTATATGAGAAAGTTTCTAGATCCTCCTTATAATCTTATAAGGCTTAAAATGAGAGCATACTACTTATACCTATTCATATATCTACATGATCAGAGTATGATGTAGTAAACTGTATGGAAAATAGATTAAACAAATATGTTATACGACAACTCTATCATATATGGAATGAGTGGATATGCATGTTATTTTGATGATTGGTAGGACATCATGATGATGCTATAGTGCAATCATCATTTTTTTTTAATTTTCAAAATGATATGAACTAAAGAGATGGCATGAGTCAATTTTCCAACCTATCGGACATTGCTTGAATCCTTAGATTGATTCCTTCTCACCATGTAAGACAAGGAAGTAATTTTATTTCTCTTGCTTATATTAAAACTTTGGGTCAAGTTTAATCCAAGAGGGAGAGTATGCATTGTCTCATTTTGGATGGTCTAGCCTATGGCACCTAAAAGGGGTGCTTTTGATGAATCATTGTATGGGTAATATGTGTCAGACTTGTGTATAGGCCTATAAGTTGTAGACATGGTTTGGCTCATATGTCTTATGAGTGCTTTTCTATATATATATATATATATATATATATATATATATATATATATATTTGTATATTTGATTATGTGTATCAAATTGATTTTTCTTATGTACATGTTATATGGATGTTTATCTTTCTACATCTAACTTATGACATAGGTATATAAGATGGAATCATAATGAACTATGATTGTGACATGGACCTAGGATTGGTCATTATTGAGTGGATTTGATGATGAATTATGGTGTGATTAATGATAATTTATTCATATGATTATGTATACTTAACCTTGTAATTATCATGATTTAGCAAGGAATTGATTACTTTCTGACATGGATGCTCGAATCTAAATGACTGTGGAAGTCATATACATACATGGATAAAATGTGATTAAATTATTTTCATTATGAATTTCATTTGATGTTGTTAATATATGAGATAGTGATGTGTGGAGGCCTTGGGACAAGACCTTTCCAATGGACTATCATATGGGTATGAGGTCTCAATTCAGTACCTTGAGGGAAAGGTGGAGCTTCAAGGAAGAATATATGAGAAATCATGGATTTTAGGGAATGAAGTCCTAAATCCATGAAAGATCAAGGTGTGGAGTCTTATATCTATGGGATAGATCAGGGTGTGGAGTCCTAAATATACTAGGGCATGGAGTCCTAGGTAGATGAAGAGGGCACATAGTCGTAATAAGTTTGGGGGGCACACAATAGGGATGTGGAATCCCTATTATCCAACAGAAAACACCACTCAAAGGAATATATCAACTCAATAGGCCAATCTAGGTTAATCCTTGAATTAATTTGTCGATAGGTCACTACAATGAAAATTGCACCCTGAGGGGATTGTGGCCTTTTAATCCGTGATCAAGGATGGGTGACCAGGATGCACCTCTTTGGCATATACATTCAAAAAGATTCATCAAGCACACACATTGAACGAAGAATATTTTTTATGGGTGGGAAACCTACCGAAAGGTCAATTGCTAATCCACCATTTTTTTGCTAATCCAATTCTCTTGCCACGCAAGGTGGGGGGGAGTGAAAGTTCATCCAAGTTTACATTTTCCAGCATAGGGGCAGTGGGGAAGACGAAGGGAAGACAATGAAAAGGAACATGTGACACCACTCCAATATTCATCCTGCAACATAAATAGTTTTCATAAATAGGAACATGCTGCTACCCTGCCTCTCTCTTTCTGCAACAATGAAGGCCATAAACACGTCAATTACCCCTTGGCATTTTCACTTGTCGACCTAATCCAACCCGATGAAGGTTTGAGTTCCTTTAGTTGACTATTCCAGAGGATTTAATATGGTTTTGTTAAATGATTGAGGGCCTCGACCTCTTACCACTATGTGGCAAGGTTCCTGCGTATCAAAAATGTCTTTCCTATGTGCATGAGTTGGCCATAATGGATGCAAGCCCCTTCTTGGCAAAACCTTCATAATGTAGAGGTAACTATTCACAGAGTTGGTATATTGATTTTCATTTCCAATTAAGAGTTTGTCTATTTGATTATATACTTCAAATGTAAAATTAATATATGATTGGATGCAGATACATATATAGTAATAGGGGTTCACTTCTTCATGTGGTCATCACAGAGGTTCATCACTTGAGGTGAGAACATGTGATATTAAGTCTTCCAATTTATACTGTTTGTGTTCTCATTGATGATGATTATTCACTTAGATTTACTTTCCCTTGGAAAGGATCCACAAGTTGGGTGACTTACAACTCCAACAATAGGGAAGGCTTCCTCTGTAATGCTCGTGATAAGCCCCTATTAACTACTATTCATGGTTTCCATTTTGCTTTTCTTTTATAACTCCCAACACCTTGATATTAACTCTCAAATGGTTTTTATTATATGATATGGCAGCAACATAATGTAACTATGTTGATTTATGTGGCTAAAAAATGGAGCATCGTTTAGATACAAGTTATGCGAAGGAAACTCTCTAAGTTTTTACTCCTACACTTCTTTTATTCTTCATGGAGGATTGAGGGTTATACCTTTAGCGTTTTGTTACCCTCAAAATAGGATTTTTGGTTCAACCCTTATTATTATTTTTTGTTAGTTGTAAACAATACATTGACATTATCTAATTCAAAGGAGAGAATGAGGGTTTTACCCTATACATGTCCCTCGGTCATTATATATATACTTTGATTATTTTGTATGAAATACATAGTCTCTCAGTCAAATTCCCCAACTATATAAATATGATGTCGTTACTACCATGTCATAGTTGCGAAATGTACTTGATGATGTCTTGTACACAAAATGCTATGTAATAATATCATTCTTCTTGCCGTTGATCTTTCTCGACTTTTGCGGTGGCTCCAAAAGGGAAAATCTTACCATAGTGATGTTACTTGGGTTAGTAGGTTTCTTATGTGGAGAGGGAATTTTTAGTTTTTAATCTCTGTGTTTACTTTGTTTTGTCAAGTTATAAAGGGTAGAGAGGGGTAAGTTCTATCTAGTGATAGCTCCGTTGTTACGTGATTATCTCTGGTTAATGACAAAACTTTCAGGGGAAAAACAAGTATTATGGTTTTAAAGTTTTTATCGATAAAAATAAAGTTATTATATACTCTTATGTGGTTTAACTTGCATGCAAAGTTTTATAAAATATACCAAGTTGATTCCTAGAGCTTGAAAGGCAAGGATTAATAATAAAATTGAATGTTATGTTTATTGTCCTCCTCCATACCAAATAGTTTGTCGTCGTTCCTTCTACTTACATGATATTTATCTTCTGCTTAAAGGGAGATTGCTCAAATGCTTTTTTGGAATATTTATAGTTTAAAATCTTAGCAAAAAGAACACCAAGAAAAACAACAAATAATTGTCTTGTTTAATGATCATTATTGCTCCACTATTCCTTTGGCAACAATAACCAATAGGTGATTATAGGTGTTGGTTTTTGTATTCCATTGAATGGCCATCAATGGATCTTTGCCTTTTTTGATATTGAGAAAATAAGCGAATGTGTAAATTAGCTTTCTATATCACTCATAATGCAGGTTTTTACCATAATGATGTTTCCTTTCATGACATTTGGCTGGAGAAAAAAGCATACGATCAATACTTGACCAGTAAGACTGTATGTGATGTTTGCTATGTCACCATACATGGAGCCCTCAACGAATCAAGATGCACAAATGGTTGTGAGGTAATAATTATTTATAGAGAACTATGAGAGATTCTTGTGACAGTTTTTCTTCAAGTCTAATTCAAAAACCTTCAAGAACAACTGTTATCATTGGATGAATCTTCCACGAAGTTTGACAACCTTGAAATCCCATAGAGTAGGTTATGAATGAGAATAAATTGTGCATATAATAGCTCAACCTTGCCTCATTTAGACATATAAGTTCTCTATCCACCATTATATTCTCTTCAATTGATAGTTGTGATTGCAAAGGGATCCATGAATTATTGGAGCCCTACACATTATTTTTGGTTTAGAATAAAGATATAAATTCTAGAAAGTATATAATGAATAATCATATATGGAAAGTAGCTTGGAAAAATTAAGTGATTATTATTTTTAAACATTATTTCTTTATTAAAAATGATATACTTTTGAATATTAAAAATTTATAATTTATTATATTATTTCTTGAATAAATAAATAACATTACTTTATGTAAAACAATAGTGGCTTTATTCATAATATTCTTTATCATTTTTATGCCACTACCCATAATATTTTTATCATTTTTATGAGATGGTTTGGCTTTTTAAAACATTATAAATTATATGATTTATTCTCATAAACAAAATAATATTATAATGTTTCTTTATTACGAACAATAATTTTTTTTTAAATTATTAATAAAAACTTGTAATTATTTTGAAGTGTTTCTTTCAAATTTATAAAACAATAATATCTTTCAATGAAAATGAAAATATATTTTGAAATGCTTCTTTCAAATTTAAAAAACAATAACATATTTCAATGAAAATGAAAATAATGAGTAGATAAATATTATTTTATAGTAATTAATGAAATTTTAATATAAATTTCATTTAATGAAAATATATACATTTACTTTATAGTCAATTATGGATCAAATTCAACCATGGATTGAATTCAACCCTTTTCAAAAGTTAGTTATGGATTGAAGTCAACTAGGATTGAACTCAATCATGGATTGAAGCCAATCTTGGATTGAAGCCAACCTCGGGTTGAAATCAACCTTTCTTAAAAGTCAACTATGGATCAAAGTCAACTTTACTCAAAAGTTGACTTTAGATTGAAGTCAACCTTCGATTGAAGTAAACCTTGGATTGAAACCAACCTTGGATTGAAGTCAACCTTTGATTGAAGTCAAGAATGGATTGAATTCACCATGAATTGAAGTCAAAGACAAACTTGGATTGAATTCAACCATGGATTGAAGTCAACATTGGACTAAAGTCAACCTTGAAGTAAACCTTGGATTGAAGTTAGCCATGGATTGAAGTTAGACATGGATTGAAGTCAAACATGGATTGAAGTCAAACTTAGATTTAATTCAACCTTGGATTAGAGTCAACCTTGTATTGAAGTCAAACATGGATTGAAGTCGACCATGGATTGAATTCGAACTTGGATTGAAGTCGAACTTGGATTGAAGTCCACCTTGAATCCAACCTTGGATTGAAGTGAACCTTGGATTGAAATCAACAATGGGTTGAAGTAAACCATGAACTATTATTATCTATGGATTGAAGTCAACCATGCTTCAAAGTCAAACTTGCTTAAAAGTAAACTATCGTTTGAAGTCAACTATGTATTCAAGTCAACCAAGGTTCAAAGACAACCTTACTTAAAATTCAACTATGGATTCAAGTCAACCATGGTTCAAAGGAAACCTTGCTTAAAAGTCAACTATGGTTTGAAGTCAACCATGGGTTGAAGTCACCCATGAACTATTATTGTGCATGGTTTGAAGTCAACTATGGTTCAAAGTCAAACTTGCTTAAAAGTCGACTATGGTTTGAAGTCAACCATGATTCCAAGTATACCTTCCTTATAATTCAATTATGGTTTGAAGTCAACCTTACTTAAAATTCAACTATGCATTGAATTCAACCATGGTTCAATGTTAATCAACCACTTTTGAAGTCACCCATGGTTCAAAGTCAACCCTGACGTAATCATAGTTAAATTTTCTTAAAATTCAATTATGGATTGAACACAACCTTGCTTAAAAGTCAAATATGGATTGAAGTCACCCTTGGATTGAATTCAACCTTGCTTAAAAGGAAACTATGGATTGAATTCAACCATGGATTTAAGTCAACCATGGATTTAAGTTAATGTTGGATTCAATTAAACCTTGTATTGAAGTAAAATATGGATTGAAGTCAACCTTTGATTTAAGTCGACCATGGATTGAAGTTGAATTTAGAATGAAGTCCACTTTGAATCCAACCTTGGATTGAAGTCAACCATGGGTTTGAGCAAACCATGAACTATTATTATGTATGGATTGAAGTAACCCATTCTTCAAAGGAAACCTTTCTTAAAATTCAACTATCGTTTGAATTCAAATATGGATTCATGTCAACCATGGTTCAAAGGTAGCCTTGCTTAAAATTCAATTATGGTTTGAAGTCAACCATGAACTGTAACGTCCCCTTCTCCATAGAACAACAGGGAAGGAAACATTAACAACATACCGGGCTTATGGCATATTTAGCCCCAATAATTTTTAACATAAATAACTAACATTTAAAACTTCTATATGCAGATTCGATTCAATATAAACACAGCGGAATTAAACAATACATCTGCACACAGTTTCATCATGCATTCAACATATAAACAACAGTCATTAATTAAAATGCTTGCAGGGCATAGAATTAACATCAAGAATACTTATCTCGAATTATAATGGCCCAAACGACTGGCTACGTGAGAGCAACGTTCCACCCAACCATAGATCTCTATCCAGCCTGTATTCTTTCAGCTGAGAGATCACCCCCGAGCTGGGCTGTGTATCCACTAAGGAGGAACTAGATGGCTCCCTCACAGTCAGGATTTCACTCAGACAACCATGCTAAGCCAACACACAGTTGGGTTTTTTTCAAGCATGCAATGGGAAATGGAGAGGGATGCTAGTCCGCTAAGCTCAATCCCAGAGCTAGTACACATCAAGCTAGACTCCAACGATCCCAGCCTCCATTCGAACATCCACACTTGGATTTCTCACAGCTTTGTTCAGCAATTGACCCAAATCCGTCACTGATTTTTTGGGCAGTTAAAACTGGGTTTTCCCATGGCTTTTGGGGTAGCTATTGCTCCCAAATTCGCCCCAAGGTTCCTACCAATGGATCCCCCATTGGATTTCTCTGTCCAATACCAAATCGGGACGTTTTTGGCTTCCCAAAACGTGGGTTTCCTTCAAGTCGCGATTTCTGGTTTTCTCCTTGCTGGGAGCTCGTTTTTGGGTGGGAAAAGATGTCCCATACTTCCACCATGGAATGGGGATAAGGATGGAGCAACCCCCAAGATGTAGAGTGACTTGTGGGACAAGTCAAAATAGCCCATACATTCCCATACGAATTTCAGGGCTGCCCATACTCCATCAAAGTCATGGGCTGAAATCTCAACCACTTCCTTACAATTGGCATTAATGTCACCTAAGGAAGTCAATGGGTTCACATAATGACAAATGGCAACCTATGGGTCACTCCCATAGCCCCCTCACCACTCCCTAGTGGATACACGTGGCCCCTTCTCATTCGTTGCCTCCATAGCCAGCTTTGGTATTTTATATTGCATGATGTCTAATTTACATCCTATTACAATTTCCATGGCTTAAGAGCACATGGTATCAAATATCAAATACTTGCCCTTTAAATAAAATTCGGCTTTCACTAGCGGGGCCTTGGCCTTGAGCTCCACGCTAGGAAAACATACATCACATGTACACTGATTTACATTAAAGGCTCATATATCCTAAGGGTCGAATTGGGGGTATTACATTCCCCTCCCCCTTAGAACAACACCGTCCTCGGTGTTCCAAGAGTTAGGCATACATATACAATTTACATATATCCAAAACTTCAAAACTTTGCAGATCTGCCCTGCATTCTATCCTTTACTTTGAACTTTCAGGACCAAGTCCTTTGATTTTCACGAGCTGCTCCTACTGATTCGGATCTTCCAGCTCGTCCACAAGTCTGAAAACTTTATGGCTGCTACCTTCTTGAGGTTTTCTTGTTGGGCAGTTACGGAGGCAATGATCCCCTCCACACTTCCAACACTTCACTATTTGCTTCATATTTGCATGCTCAATTTCCTTTGAGTCCTCCCACCTGGAGTGTCTCTTAATCGGACGATTGGATGAATGCTTCTTCATTGATCCACTTTTCTCTCCTTTTTACCTCTTTCTGCAAACGAAGAGTGTCCTGCAAGACCTTGTGGTTCATCTCGTTCTGTTGCTTTTGCATCTTGAGCATCTCTCCAAGATTTTCTTGGGTCTTGGCAATTGTTTGAAGAAGACTTCCAGCCAATCCTAATAGCCCTTGGTCTGTCGCCATGGTCAATGGAAACAACTGACCACACTTTGCTCACTAGAAACACTTTCCTGCACCGGCTGCAACCAATCGATTCAATTTCCACCTGTGAAATTCATCATTACAACTCTCGTTAGGCCAAGCATAACCCAAACATTTAAAAGTCAGTCAATGGTTTTTCCCCAGTTGACATGGACAGTCCATGTTTTACTCATGAGACTTCCACACTTTTCATGCTTTCCCAACATACACATGAATTCCTTCATGTTCATCCATTCACAGGAAATTCATTAATTAGCATTCACAATTCACTTTAATCAAATAAACACACTTTTAATTTCAGTCATGCATGCATTCAGCAATTTTCTAATTTTATAAATGCATCAATAAAAAGGGAAGAGAGGGAGCGGTAAGAGTTTCTCCTCTTAGTCTTGTTCCATTCTGGAACCCACACCACCACTGTGGTTTTCATGCTCCTATCCTCTTTCACTTCATGTGAATGCTTGACCTGCCCTTCTCGGCTATGACACGTAGTGTCTATGGTCTATTCCAGATCTTTCAACCATGGAGTTCCTCCACTTGGTTGGTCAAACTCCTAGCTGCTAGGACTCACACAGTTCCACTAGCCCCATCTTTCATTACTGCTCATGCTGAGCTCTTAGGGTGGTTACATGCCCACAGGCATCCTTAAGATGCTTCCATAGTCATTGCTTCCAACAATACCTACACTCAAACATTGAATTAATTCGCATGTTTAGTTTATTTTCATAGGAAATCATAACCAAATCATATACATATGTATATTCATAAGCAAGAAATTACAAGATAACCAAATACTTATCTGCACTAGATGTCTTCACTTTATTCCATAGGGTCCTTCTTTGCTTTACAAGCCTTGGAATCGCCTATGGATTTGGGTGTTTGGCCAGCGCGCAGGCTGCCCCTCAACATCTAACAGTCTCGTATGTTTGTCCAGTACGCAGGCTGCTCCACAACATCAAATAACCTTGTATGTTTGGCCAGCACGCAGGCTGCTCCAAATCATCAACCATCTCGCATGTTTGGCCAGCACGCAGGCTGCTCCAAATCATCAACCATCTCGCATGTTTGGCCAGCACGCAGGCTGCTCCAAGTCATCAACAATCTCGCATGTTTGGCCAGCACGCAGGCTGCTCCAAATCATCAATAATCTCGCTCAACCAGCCACTTTCTGGATTTACCAAGCAACTTTTAGTTCTTTCAGGGTCCTTGCTTCCTGTATTGACCAAGGTTTCCAACAAAGAAACAATAATGCATCAGCTCACTGTTACAAGCTTTATGCTTGAAACCTTCATTATTTCAAATAAGAAATGAATGAAAATGAATACTTATCTGTACTGTGCATTTCCTCTCTGGTCCACAGGGTCCTGCTTTTACTTTATAAGCCTTGGGATCCTCCTGCGGACTAAGATGTTTGGCCAGCACGCAGGCTGTTCCAAATCATCAAATAATTAATGCCCTACCAGTACACCTTCACGCCGACTGGGTTTACCAAGCATTTGGTGGTGCCCAACCAGTCCCATACCTGGTTGGCCCTCTCCATTGCCGAGCCAGCACATACGTCTGGGTCATCGACCAATGGAAGGTAACTGCGCCACCGACCATTACAGGTCAAGGCTCCACTACTCTGCCTTAGGCTTGCATCAGCCATTCACGGTATCACAATCCCTCAATGCGCATAACAATTCTTCACCGGTACTTCTTCTCTTATGTAAGCCGGCGGTTCCATTAAGGAATTCTTTAGGTGACTTTCTTAACTGCAGGCTATCATGACCCCATGATACCCACTCACCCTATGCAAGGGTTACCACTGCTCATACAGTCTCCTTGAGTACTATTTTCTTCACTTTTCTCTTTCAGGTGCAACACTTAGTTTCATATGTATAATCTGTCAACACAAAATGGATAGCGAGCTCATTAGTATCGCTGCCCTAGAATTGTAAACATATTTCATAGCATTCACTATCCAATCCTTGAAACACCAGGAATGCGTCCATTCCCTTAAGGCGTAGTCAATATTGGCGTCCCTAACATAACTCAACACCAGAAAGGCGTGCACTCCTTACTGATGTGAACTATGAAGGTCCTAATCATACTTCAAGCAGTCTTTCATGATGGAAATAAAATCAAAACATGCTCTGCATATTAACTCTAATAATTAGATATATATATATATCATTCAGGGTTTATGGAAAACTTATCCATTTTGCCGATGATATTTCTCTTCTTTAATGAGGAATGGAGGCTCCTTCTCTGAGTTGACAGTCCCTCGGTTTGCCATCCCAATTCCTTTTGATGTTACATATCCTTCATATGTCTTACTGACATAACCTTTACCATCTCACTCATATTGTTTACCAATCATGTAGTGCAGATGAAACATTAATAATGTCTTATGGCATTTCACCTGAAACCCATTTTTAAATCATGGAATCCCTTCCCATGAAGTTTGGCTTCTGCAGGACCTCTGTCATGGTCTTACTACAATGTGTCTCCCTGGCACACTTATTAAACAGCCAAACAGTCAACAACATTTAGCAATACAATTTCAAATCCGATTGCTCCATAACCAATCCATGGCACTAATAATTAAATTCAGTATGCATTTGCAACTCTGTCTACTACAGAAATTGGTTTTCTTATCCATGAGGCTATCCTCATATTGTTTGGCTCTTGTAAGTGACACCACTCTACCCGTTATGGTCTTATGCCTGCTACCATACATGAGCATCCACTTACAGCATGTCCTCCTGACACATTTTCATATAAGCCAAACAGTCATTAGCAATTATTAGTAAAATTTCAAATCCGAAACATTTACAAATCTGATATTTACAACTGTTCTTACTAACAGAACTTAGAGCTCTCAACCATGAGAACCTTCTCATAACCTTTGGCTTCTACGTGTGGTAGATCCCGGTCTCTACTATGGACTTATCCTCATTGCCATATGTAAGACCTTCCTACCGGAAACTGAAACTCCAATCAGCCAAACACGTTGTGAGTATCTACGCACATAATCATTCATTGCCATTATAGTCACTGAAGTGATCTCAGAATTATAACACTCAATAATTCAAACACCTTCAGCTGTTACATTTGAAATGCAATGAAATATATATATACACTTCTATATATGTGTCATTATCATAATAGAATTTTCAAGACATAGTCACACTATCCATGCAGCTTAACTTAAATCGTAAATACTCATTATTTCACAGTCATATCATTCATACAACTTTGTCCTTCCACAAGGTATTCTAGCAGTTCATTGGTCATGATTGGGCTCTTCATGCACTTACTATTTTGCATTCACAACAACTCATGAAATGATCCTAGAATTATCATTAATTCGTCATTTCATTCATTATTTATTTTTCCATAACATATGCATCATCCCTATGCATTCATACAATGCATCACAAGATTTATAAAATCTCTTAATGCACATCTACTCAATGCTACCTTGCATTGTTTCATGAGTACTATGCATTCAAGCATATTATGATCCAGACATGACTATCTCATATAACTTGCACTATCATAATCAGGACCACCAGTCTTTACTTGGTTTGGTTATTAAGCACATAACCAACATACACATGACATGATATAAATTCATATGAATGCATTGAGATTTCTAAGTAGTCATAGGGTGTAAAGATCATTTCCTTCACTTACCCACACCTCACCAAGCTTGGTAGGTTAACAGTCTCAATCAGTATTCAATATCACATGCAAACTATCTCAACATAGCTCAAACATAGTTGAAGGGATCTTACCAAATCCTCTTTCAACATTCATGCAATTTGGCACCAATAATCATTACCTGCATGGCTACCATTAACATCGCCTGATGTTACCTGATCAGTTGGCCTCTTACCAAAGCTGCTCAGTCCTTTTGCCAACTTTATGATCATAGATTTGTTGGCTTCATGCAACAACATCCTCAGCACATTTAGCCATGCTCTTTGTTATCTTTGGTTCTACAACCAATACCAACATCAATAATGATTATCAGCCACAATATTCTCCATTAGTGATTTATTGCATATCCAGACTTCATTCTTTTACCAATATGCAATATCTCATTCATGCACAAGCATTTCCATATGCACTATGCAATGTTTGTTAAGATGTCATCTAGTGCATATACATCTATGTAATCCCTTACATTTTTAACATTTTTATGCCATATGACAATTTCATAATTACAAGTATGATAACAAACAGAGTTTTAAAGAATTCTTCCCCTTTTCGATCCCTCCTCGTATCATGGAATTTCTCTTCCATATCATGCAATTGTAGAAATTGCCCACATTGACAACAAAATTTGTTTGTCAAAACAGCCGCTGGCACTCTTCTGCACTAAATAACTATGATATCTGTAGACCTCCTTCAAACTCTGGTCATGCATCATTGTTCCCTGCTGGACAAGCTTTCCAATGCCTGTCTTCATGCTCCATTCCGACATCAGGTGCGGAAACTGCATCCCTTCAAAAATGACAACTTTCACTCCAGTTCTGCACATTTTACACAGTTGCATTTTGGTCCCGAATGCCACCTTCAGCCACCTGTGGAAGAAAATCTACGAGGAATCACAAAAACTTTTCTATCGGGCGGAGTTAGTCCATATAACAAGGAACATTCAGCAATTCACGGATCTCAATTCCGATGCACCGTTCATGTTCTATGAATTTCTGGGTTTTGCTACTTCTCATTTTTCACATTTTTCCAAAATTCCAAATTTTGGGCCAAAAACGGCTATCTCCCAAACGGTGCATTTCTGGAAAATCTTCGTCTAACGGAAGTTGTCCGTCTTAATGAGAATATGAAATGTCTAGTTCAGTAAAATTTCTGATTCCCACATCTAGGGTCACTTTTACTGCCCACAAGCTTTTCAAAATCCCGAAAAAGTGGCCCGGAACAGTGCTTTTTGGCCTTCTTGCTCACCCCGACTCCACATCCTTTGGAGTTTGGTTCCAAGATTCGGAACTTAACATTGTGCCTGCTTCATGACTGCCTCGTATCAATTTCAGCTTAAACCGGCCTTCTGTCAAGCCTCGGGACTCTGTCCTTCAAAAGTCACTATTCCCCTTTTTCTGTCAAATTGGAGTGTCATGGGCTCGGGGTCTTCACTAGTTCTTTCATGGCCCTCGTCAATGGCCTCCGAGCCCCACAGGAATCATCGCATTCTGAGTCCGGATGCTCCTGCTATCAAAAAATCAAGTTTTAGCCACTTTTTTTTTTTTTTTTTTTTTTTTTTTTTTTTTTTTTTTTTTTTTTTTTTTTTTTTTTTTTTTTTTTTTTTTTTTTTTTTTTTTTTTTTTTTTTTTTTTTTTTTTTCGTCCGGGCGCGCGGGCCGGTTCTCCGAACGCTTCCGCAATGCGGAGCAGTTCGTCGAACGCTTCCGCAATTGCGGAGCAGTTCGGCGAACGCTTCCGCAATGGCGGAGCGATTCGCTGAATTCTCCCGCAACTGCGGAGCCATTCGGCGAATGCTCCCGCAACTGCGGAGCCATTCGGCGAAGGCTTCCGTCGCGGAGCCATTCGGCGAATGCTCCCGCAACTGCGGAGCCATTCGGCGAAGGCTTCCGTAGCGGAGCCATTCGGCGAATGCTCCCGCAATTGCGGAGCCATTCGGCGAAGGCTTCCGCCGTTTCGGAAGACTTTCCCGAATCCTCCCGCGATTTCGGAGCCCTTCGCGGAATCCTTCCGCCGTTTCGGAAAACTTTCTCGAACCCTTCCGCAATTTCGGAACCGTTCGCGGAATCCTTCCGCAGTTTCGGAAGACTTTCCCGAACTCTTCCGCAGTTTCGGAACCGTTCGCGGAATCCTTCCGCAGTTTCGGAAGACTTTCCCGAACTCCTTCCGAAACAAACTTTAAACAAAATTTTCGAAAACACTTAGAAAATTTTTCTTCTTTTTCGGAGCATTTCGCCAAATTTTTCCGCGTTGCGGGACAACTCGCGGAATCCTTCCGCAAATTTCGGAAGAGAATTCCTTCCGAAAATTTCGGTAGGGAATTCCTTCCGCAAATTTCGGGGCGACTTCCCGAACTCTTCCGCGTTGCGGAAAAACTCGCGGAATGCTTCCGCAGTTTCGGAGCAATTCGCCGAATGCTTCCGCAACTGCGGAAGTCATTCGGGAATTCTTTCCGAAACAGACTTAAACGGATTTTCAAAAACACTTAGGAAATTTTAACAAACAGAGATCATTATTTTTGCAACAACACAGTATTCCAAGAAACGAAAATTGCACTTCTTTAAGCATAAAACAACAATCAAAACAGCATAAGATGGCATAGGTTGCCCATGTTCCATCTCTATTTCATAGAATGCATTCAATGCAATCAAATGCAAGCAATTTGCAAAAATCCCCAACAGTGATGCGATCTTAAGGTTTCTCTAATGCATTTTTGTTTCAAATACAAAATGCATGAACACACAATATGCATTTCAGTTCCAAATATAAAATGCACACACACAATGACTTGTATTTTTGTGAAAGGCCCAACAGCCGTAGGGTTGAACCTAGAGCTCTGATACCACTCTGTAACGTCCCCTTCTCCATAGAACAACAGGGAAGGAAACATTAACAACATACCGGGCTTATGGCATATTTAGCCCCAATAATTTTTAACATAAATAACTAACATTTAAAACTTCTATATGCAGATTCGATTCAATATAAACACAGCGGAATTAAACAATACATCTGCACACAGTTTCATCATGCATTCAACATATAAACAACAGTCATTAATTAAAATGCTTGCAGGGCATAGAATTAACATCAAGAATACTTATCTCGAATTATAATGGCCCAAACGACTGGCTACGTGAGAGCAACGTTCCACCCAACCATAGATCTCTATCCAGCCTGTATTCTTTCAGCTGAGAGATCACCCCCGAGCTGGGCTGTGTATCCACTAAGGAGGAACTAGATGGCTCCCTCACAGTCAGGATTTCACTCAGACAACCATGCTAAGCCAACACACAGTTGGGTTTTTTTCAAGCATGCAATGGGAAATGGAGAGGGATGCTAGTCCGCTAAGCTCAATCCCAGAGCTAGTACACATCAAGCTAGACTCCAACGATCCCAGCCTCCATTCGAACATCCACACTTGGATTTCTCACAGCTTTGTTCAGCAATTGACCCAAATCCGTCACTGATTTTCTGGGCAGTTAAAACTGGGTTTTCCCATGGCTTTTGGGGTAGCTATTGCTCCCAAATTCGCCCCAAGGTTCCTACCAATGGATCCCCCATTGGATTTCTCTGTCCAATACCAAATCGGGACGTTTTTGGCTTCCCAAAACGTGGGTTTCCTTCAAGTCGCGATTTCTGGTTTTCTCCTTGCTGGGAGCTCGTTTTTGGGTGGGAAAAGATGTCCCATACTTCCACCATGGAATGGGGATAAGGATGGAGCAACCCCCAAGATGTAGAGTGACTTGTGGGACAAGTCAAAATAGCCCATACATTCCCATACGAATTTCAGGGCTGCCCATACTCCATCAAAGTCATGGGCTGAAATCTCAACCACTTCCTTACAATTGGCATTAATGTCACCTAAGGAAGTCAATGGGTTCACATAATGACAAATGGCAACCTATGGGTCACTCCCATAGCCCCCTCACCACTCCCTAGTGGATACACGTGGCCCCTTCTCATTCGTTGCCTCCATAGCCAGCTTTGGTATTTTATATTGCATGATGTCTAATTTACATCCTATTACAATTTCCATGGCTTAAGAGCACATGGTATCAAATATCAAATACTTGCCCTTTAAATAAAATTCGGCTTTCACTAGCGGGGCCTTGGCCTTGAGCTCCACGCTAGGAAAACATACATCACATGTACACTGATTTACATTAAAGGCTCATATATCCTAAGGGTCGAATTGGGGGTATTACATGAACTATTATTGTTTATGGTTTGAAGTTAGCCATGGTTCAAAGTCAAACTTGCTTAAAAGTCAACTATGGTTTGAATTCAACCATGGTTCCCAGTCTACCTTCCTTATAAGTCAGTTATGGCTTGAATTCAACCTTTTTTAAAAGTCAATTGTGCATTGAATTCAAAAATGGTTTAAAGTCAATCAATGACTTTTGAAGTCAACCATGGTTCAAAGTCAACCCTGATGCAATCATAGGAGAACTTGCTTAAAAGTAAATCATGGTCCAATGTCAAACTTGTTTAAATTCAATTATGGATTGAACTCAACCTTGCTTCAAAGTCAAATATGGATTGAAGTTACCCTTGGATTGAATTCAACTCTGGATTGAAGTCAATCTTGCTTAAAAGGAAACTATGGATTGAACTTCATTCCAGGTGGATCATCTCATCGTCGATCAAAGTTAAATTCTTCAAATTGTAAAATAAATCTTACAGAGATAAAGATGTCGTAGAGAGATTTTCGGCAACGCTTGTTTCGCGCAAAAAAACCTCCAGATGCAAAAGTTATCAGTGTTTAAAGTTTCGACAATTTTAGGTAAAATTGGTAAAAATGGGTTATTTGGGCAAAAAATTTAATGTAAATTTTTATAAAAAATTGGGAGTCCATGGGATTCAACCCCATGACCTCCAAGAGCGCCCAAATCCTTTCACCTAGCCCGCCTATCTAGCACACCATACAATGGTTCTTAACATATATGGGTGAGAACTTTTATTTAAAGTTGAAGGTTGTTTTGTTAATACGAGACCAGACCCCATATCTATGTTATATTGCCACCGAATTATATGCCAAACCTTTATATCATATCCATACCATATATTATATAATATTGCCAACGTATTAACCATTGCCATCATAATATATGCCACATATTACAAAGTCGAACCACATAATATTACATTCAACAAAAACAGTTATATGGGGAGAGGTCCATCAGTTTGAACCCGTCACCTCCTCCCCCATTTCCTAGTGTTTTAACCAATGTGCCACTGACGCCTGTTGTATGGATGTGGCGGATTTTACTTAAGAATTGCAGCCGGGGATATGGGGGCCCAAAACCACTATAAAAACCATGTTTTGACATGGATTCTGAGACGGTGAACAAAGCTGATTGCACAGAGTTCGAGGTGGTATTAGCACGCTTCCCTAGGAAGTTTTGCAAATTTATCGAGGTGGTTTTGGCATGCTTCCTGAGGTGGTTTTTGCACAGTATTGAGATGCTTCCCAAGGCAGTTTCTGCACAGTTTTGGCATGCTTACCGAGGTGGTATTGCATGGATCCCGATGCAATTTTATGTACAGTTACCAAGGTTCGTATAGGAATTAATGGGCACAAATATAGAGGTGGAATCCATATTTTTTTGTCTTTTATGCAGGCAGAGTTTCTCGATTTGCATGCCAAAGGAGGCCTTAGGAAAACATAGTCGAGTTTATACTCATTTTTCTCGATTTTTCGAGAGGATTGCAATGGTGTAGTATGTTTTTGTTGATAACTGAAAGAAAACAAAAGTGTTTCTAGAACTCTCATTTTGTAAGCTTTGAAGACTAAATAAGATCAACCTTCTCATTAGATTTTGACCGGAGACGTAGCCCAAGGAGGGTGAACTCCGTTATCAATTCGTGTCTACAAATTTCATGGTTTGCATCTCTTTATGTGCTTTATGTGCTTCAGATATGCCCTTTAAATTTGTCATTTAAAGCCTTTTTAATGGATTTATGCATTCAAACTTTCACATGCAAATATTGGTTATAAAGATCCTGTCATTTTCAGATCAAATTTGGTATCAGAGCAGCTTAACCATTGCATTGCGAGTTTGTGAATGTTAACAAGATCTAGGCTTTAGAGAGGTGAAGGAGATCTTGCAGAGTTTGATCCAAAGATTGGTTCAAGAATAATAAAGAACATGGCAGAAGAGGACTACCGAGAAGAAGATGAAAAGGATTTCCGCAAAGCTTTCTATCATATGGCAGATAGAGTAGAAAATTTATTTGCAGATTATCAAGAGAGGTTGAAAAAGAAGAAAATAACAAAGGAGAAAGCGGAGGATAATGCTTCAGGAAAAGGAGGAGGCCCTTCTGAACCTTCTTCTCCATCTTCTACTTCTTCTTCTGAAAGTTCCAATACTTCAAATCCCAAGAAACAACCTGAGAAGGATAAGTCTGATTTACCTTATTTGAAACTTGATATTAAGTTTTATTTTCCTACATATAATGGTGAAATTAACGTAGAAAAACTAGATGATTGGATCAGACAGATCGAAGTGTATTGCAAGATTCAAAATCTTGTAGATGATAGTACAAAGATCCAGTTAACTACTTTCTGCCTTGGAGGTACTGCACTCATCTGGTGGGAGAGTAAGGCACGGGAACGCATCCTTAACAAAGGTAAAATTATTTCTTCCTGGTATGAATTTACTGCTACTTTAAAGAAGCAAATTCATCCATTAGGTTACATACATCTAAGCTATGATGGATTGGAAAAAGTTAAGGCAAGGTAAAGGTCAGATGTACAAGAGTACACTCATGAATTCAAAAAGAGAGCTTTGATTTGGGTATACCTCTCTACACTCAAGAAACTCTTCTCATGTTTATTGGAGGATTACATAGTTATTTGTGTCATACAATACTTATGTTTAATCCTACTAACCTGGATGAAGTGTGTGTTCAAGCCACACATATTGAATCCAAAGGGAAGAATGTTTATGATGAATTTTCTTCAGCTGAATCCAATAAATTGAAAGAAGGAAAGGACAAAGGGAAGAGAAAGCATACAGTTACTGTGAAGAAAGGGGATACAAAAATTTCATGTTCTCATTGTCAGAGAGATGGACATGATGCAGAACACTATTGGAAGCTACATCCATAATTGAAACTGAAGTGGTTTAAGGATCAGAAAGGGAAGCACAAAGCTACGGTTATCGTTGAGGACCTTGGATCAGATTCTGAGGATGAAACAAATATATCAATCGTAGGTGTGAAAGGTAAATCTATTGTTGGTAATGATTCTAACATTGGCTCCTCATGTGCTTCTAATTCTAAAGATCATGAAAATTCTAAGGATAGAAAGAGGAATGCATTGTTTCATATAAGGGTAATAAAAAAACAAGCTAAGATCGACACACTCGTAGATAATGGATCTCAAGCTAATCTTATTTCAGAAGAAGTAGTTAAGAAATTGGGATTAATAACAAAGCCACACAAGAAACCTTATCCATTAGGATGGGTATGCAAAGATAAAATATTACAAGTAGCAAAGCAATGTGATCTAAAGTTTACAATAACATCCAAGTTTACAGATAAAGTTGAATTTGATGTGGTTCCACTAGATATTTGTGGAATTGTGTTGGGAAGCCTGTATTTATATGATCGAAAGGAAATATTCTATAGGGAAGATAATCAATATCATTTGTTTAAGGAAGGAATTGAGTACATAGTACATTCAAATTCATTTAAAAATGACAGATAAATGGGAACTACACAACAATTAAAATGGATTGTTAATGCAAGTCAGAATTTGGCACTTATGTCTATGCAATGTAAGGAAGAAAAGAATCCTATGCATGAAAAGGAAGCGTTGTTGCATCACAATACAACTAGTTTGGTTGATAGTGTTCCTATGATAAAACATAAGCATGATATGAGTACAATCTCTTTCACTTGTTCAGTGTTGATATTCAGCCTATTACTAATCAACAGTGTGTGGTTTGTTCCTACAATATTGAAAGAAGATTTTGTTGAAAAATGGATTAATGTACATAACAATGTCAGTGCAGAGTTGATTGTTTTTACGATGAGTCAGGTCTACAGATTCCAAGAAGAATGGACAAGTGATACATGACAAGTAAGACGAACATGCCCTCACTTGAATTCTGAATGATTCTGGATTTTGGTGGTCCAAAAGCTTCTCAGTAGGAAGGTTTGATTCAGGTTGATCATCTCAACGTCGATCAAGGTTAAATTCTTCAAATTGTAGAATAAATCTTACATGGATTAAGATCTTGTCGATATCTTTCCGGAAACACTTGTTTCGCGCAAAAATACCACCGGATGCAGAAGTTATTAGTGTTTGAAGTTTTGGTAATTTTGGTTAAAATTGGTAAAAATGGGTTATTTGGGAAAAAAATTTAATGTAAATTTTTATAAAATAAATTGGGAGTCCAAGGGATTCGACCCCATGACCTCCAAGATCACCCAAAGCCTTCACCTAGCCCACCTAGCCAGCACACCATATAATGGTTCTTAACACATATGGGTGAGAACTTTTATTTAAATTTGAGGGTTTTTTTGTTTTGAAAATGGGGTGGGGCCGAGGGATTAGCCCTCGACGGTTAACGAGACCACACCCCATATCAATGTTATATTGCCATCAAATTATAGGCCAAACCTTTATATCATATCCATACCATATATTATATAATATTTCCAACGTATTAACCATTGCCACCATAATATATGCCACATATTACAAAGTCGAACCACATAATATTACTTTCAACAAAAACAGTTATATGGGGATAGGTCCACAGGTTTGAACCCATCACCTCCTCCCCCATTGCCCAGTGTTTTAAACAATGTGCCACCAACGCCTTTTGTGTATGGATGTGGCGTATTTTACTTAAGAATTGCAGGCGGGGATATGGGGGCCCAAAACCACTATAAAACCATGTTTTGACATGGATTCTGAGGTGGTGAACAAAGCTGATTGCACAGATTTCGAGCTGGTATTGGAATGCTTCCCGAGGTGGTTTTGCACAATTACCGAGGTGGTTTTGGCATGGTTCCTGAGGCCATTTTTGCATAGTATTGACATGATTCCCTAGGTGGTTTCTGCACAGTTTTGGTATGCTTCCTGAGGTGGTATTACACGCACCCCGAGGTGGTTTTATGCACAGTTCTTGAGGTACGTACATTCATTAATGGGCACAGATCCCAAGGTGGAATTCGTATTGTTTGTCTTTTATGCAGGAAGAGTTTCTCGATTTGCATGCCAGAGGAGGCCTTAGGAAAACACAGTCGAGTTTATACTCATTTTTCTTGATTTTTCGAGAGGATCGCAGTGGTGCTATCTGTTTTTGATGATAACGGACAGAAAATAGAAGTGTTTCCAGAACTCTCATTTTGTAAGCTTTGAATGCTAAATAAGATTGACCTTCTCATTAGAAGTGGCCCAAAGACGTAGCCCAAGGAGGGGTAACTCCGTTATCAGTTCTTGTCTACAAATTTCATGGTTTGCATCTCTTTATGTGCTTTATGTGCTTGATGTGCTTCATATATGCTCTTTAAATTTGTCATTTAAAGCCTTTTTTAATAGATTTATGCATTCAAACTTTCACATGCAAATATTGGTTATAAAGATCCTGTCATTTTTGAATCAGAACTCAACCTTTGGTTGAAGTAAACCCTCCTTAAAATTCACCCTCGAATTAAAGTCAACCATGGATTGAATTCAACCTTAGATTTAAGCCAACTATGGATTGAAGTCCACTATGGATTGGATTCAACCTTGGATTGAAGGTCAACCTTGCTTAAAAGTCAACTATGGATCAAAGTCAACTTTACTTAAAAGTAATCTATGGATTGAAGTCAACCTTGTATTGAATTAAACCATGGATTGAATCCAATGTTGGATTGAAGTCACCTATGGATTGAAGTCACCCTTGGATTAAAGTCAACCATAGATTGAAGTCAACCATGGATTGAAGTCGAAGACACACTTAGATTGAAGTCAGCCATGGATTGAAGTCAACCTAGAATTGAAATCAACCTTGAAGGAAACCTTGGATTGAATTCATCCATGGATTAAATTCAACCATGTATTGAAGTCAAGGTTAGATTGAATTCAACTTTGTATTGAAGTCAAACATGGATTGAAGTCGACCTTTGAGTGAAGTCGACCATGGATTGAAGTCGACCTTGGAGTGAGTCAACCTTGAATCCAATCTTGGACTGAAGTCAACTTTGGATTGAAGTCAACAATGGGTTGAAGTAAACCATGAACTATTATTATCTATGGATTGAAGTCACCCATGCTTCAAAGTCAACCTTGCTTAAAAGTCAGCTATTGTTTGAAGTCAACTGTGGATTCAAGTCAACCATGGTACAAAGGAAACCTTGCTTAAAATTTAACTATGGTTTGAAGTTAACCGTGGATTCAATTCAACCATGGTTCAAAGGAAACATTGCTTAAAATTCAACTATGGATTCAAGTCAATCATGGTTCAAAGGAAACCTTGCTTAAAAGTCAACTATGGATTGAAGACACCCATGGATTGAAGTCAACCATTGTTAGCACTATTGTCCCTAATCATAAAGTCCTTAACAACCTCACCGTTACTTGACAGTTGAAGGTTGTTATGTGTAAACATGGTAAAAAAGTTATGTTCATATGAATAACGAATGTTGCTCGAGCTTATGCCCTCTTTCGACCACTTCGGTTTCTTGGTCTTTTTGTTTTCTTGTTTATTTATTAATTATCATGTGGTATGAGAGTGGTAACGACCTAATGGGCCTAACGAGTAAGAGATATGATGTCGTGTTTATGATCCAATGACTTGGAGCATACATGATCTAAAGTGTCATGATTTTCTTCATTTATTAATCATTCATATAAGATGTTGGTGCATTTTTTATGAAGAAGCTTCTGCATTAAATAGATTATGTGATTTGGATGCTATTTTGTTGAAGATACATCTACCTCTACTACAAAGCAAACAATAGCGCAGTTTGATGAGCATGCAATCCGAGTGAAGGGAACAAAGAACTATGTGAAGGGTAATATTACTAAATGTTGAATTCACACCTGTGTTTATTTTTGTGTTGAATCCCTAGAACAAATTGCCAGTCAAAATGAATATATTCCCGTGATTGATCTCCACATTTAATAGAGGGAAATAAAATAGAAAAATTGTATGTTGTTGTGTTATCTTGTTCATTTCACTGACTCATGTGATTGGATTCCATCCATGGCTCCCACTCGTCTTCTAAATTTATTATGATCACTACTAGAGCTTGAAGTGTTGTTTTCTTGGGAAATCTGAGAATTTGATTTTGAGTTAAATGAAGGAATATGTTCTTGGAAGGAGGAACAAATATGGTGCAATCTGGAGGTTGTAGACACAATATATTGATATATTGTCACGGCTTACATTCAAGTATATAAAAGAGAAGATGTCATGATATAGAGAAGGCATGTGTTCCTTATATAAACCATGTGCTACGTGACAACATCGTCTGCAAATGATCTGCAGAAGAATATGCCATCCAAATCATTGTTCTGTGGTATTCAGTTGAAGAAGAAGTCTCTTCCTGAAGGCTAAACGTGAAGAAGGTTGACTTGCTCGTTCTAGTGGAAGTTACGACCTGCCACAAAATTCAAAGGATTGATTTATGCATCTACTTGCACTTTATACTGTTAAAAAAAGGTTTGATATTTCTCCATTTCTTAAATGATGTTTATGCCAAGTTGATACCCTTGCTAATGGATATTATAATGATGGATTCATTTCGCAATCCTTTGAATCTTTTTTCTTACACTATTGCTGGGAGAGAGGGTTGAACATATTGTTGGGATATAGGGTTGAACATATTGTTGGGATATAGGATTGAACATATGCCCAATTTGCTTTTCCCATCAAAGGGAGATTCCAAAAAATCTTGCATAATGAATGTTGCTCGGGCCTATGCCATCTTTCTGCCACTTTGGTTTCTTGGCCTTTTTGTTTCAAGATCTATCATAATTGAAACTGCAAGAGAAACACTGAGGATCTTGTATACCAAGTATGATCCAACTGTTAAGGCTTTCTACGTAGTTGCAGTTTTTTTTATTGGAGTGAGAGCCATAATAGTAAGTTGCAAATAGATGCGCAAAGCTATAGATTTTTTGGTACGGGGGTGGTAGCGCAAGCATAATAAAACTTTTGTTTGATCAAACTGGTCATGTATTATATGGGGAAATGTTGTATTCAACCTTGTTTTCCATTTTCGAGAATGTAAGATAAAAACAAAGGACATGTTGACATTGTGTTTATGGGATGCTTAAAAGTTGAGGTAATATTTTGATATAATTGCTACTTACATTGAATAAAAAGCATGAGAGTATAATGATGAAAGTTATTATTATGCATCCTTATAAATATTTTCAAGGAAGGGGGTTAAAGATAAATATATTTTTTTCTCATGTATTTGTTTTTTTTATTTGGGAAGAACTTTCTTTTAAGTAGGAGGTAAAGAAAGAAAAGAAGAAGAAGAAGAAGTTGAAAGAGGATTTTATATTTTTCATTAAATTTTAAAGGAGTTATAAGCTATTTTGTAAAGTAGCTATGAGGGGCTCCACATTTTGCAAATTGTATGTAATTAGAGTTATATGGAGAATAGAGCTATAAGGTTTATGTGACTTTCGATATAAGGCGATTATATTTTTTAAGGGGGCATAAGGCGTTTATTTGAATAAAATTGCATTTCTTGTCTTGAAGTCTTGGATTCGCTTGAAATTGAATCAGGGGGTCTTAGGAATTTTTGTGGCCTTGTGACCATTGGTGTGGTGATTATTTGTTGCATTTTCTCTTTTGGGGGGTCCAAAGAGAGTTTGTATTTTGGTATTTTAAACATTTTTTTCTTCACTTTAAGAATGGCTCGCATTGAAAATATGTTTCATCTACTCCATACATTAATTGGCACAAGTTCGGTACCCATAATTTCACTTAACAAAGGAACTGTTATGTATGTACTTACCTATCTACAAGTGATGCATATAAAGGTGGACATGTTAAAATTTCAAAACATCTTCTTAACAAATGAATTAAGTCTTGTTCGACATCAAAAACCCGATTTCATTATCGTTCAGAATAATCCACTGTTTGATAGTAACTTTCAAACGAAAATGATGTCACCTAATGAATCAAACAACAAAGATGTACCTGTTAATTGTGAGCACCAATTCAATATAGTTTCGATTGATAACACTAACAGCAAAGTGGATACGGTGACTGAATTGAAGGATCGACATACAAATTAGCTTAATTTTGTTCGACCTTCGGAAGACGTTCAATTTAAACGAAACAAATGTAGTTTATGCTATGAAAAGGATCATTATGGTGATATTTTTAATATACCTAATTATTCCAAACCAATCAAGTTTGTGAGTGGTGGATATTTGTTTAATTCCAATAGGAAGGATGAATACGAAGGTGATAATCAAGAACAAGTACAGGATGATATGGAACAGGAACAAGTAGAGGACGACCATCATGGTCGTAATGTAAATGTTTATATGGATGATGATACAAGTATTGAGGATGATGATGATGATTTGTTGAACGATGAACTTGAACAATGCCAACACTGTCACCAAGTTGGACATAAGGAATTCTAGTGATTTGATCTTCACCCGTGCAGTTATTGTGGGAAGAAAAATCATGTTTCAGATAACTATTGGAAGCAACCAAAAATTTGGAGGAAAAAGGTGAATTTTGGTTGGTTATGTACTTGGCATTGTTCATTGGAAGCCAAGTTGTTAGAGAGATGTTACAGTCGGATCCATACACAAGTACAAACATGTTTGATTGGATATCGTAGAAATGTAGATGGAAAAGAGTGTTTTGATTCAGGATTTTTTTTATTTCAGGGTATGATCGAGGCCCACACTTTTGCTAGAGTCTTTTTAGTTGAAGAATGAGTCTTTAGACTCTGCACAAATACATTTTTTATTACCTCTTTTTCACTTTCATAGGGGGTACATAATATTATTTATTTAGACTTCTCACTTTCAGTTGATAGGGGAGAATATTGTTGATGTGTCAGACTTCAAGTTTTGAAGTTTGTCTAGTGATTTTTGAGGATTATGCATGTTGGATTCAGGACATGATGGATTGAGGATGTTTGAGGACAAGTTTTCAGATAGGATTGTTGGATTTGATGGATTGTTTGACACATGGACATTTGATGTCACATTTGACACTTGGTTTCAAGATTTATATTAGTACCAATGATTCACTTGGTTTACTACCCATATGATCTTTTATGGACACATGATTTTATAGATACAAGTTTCAGATGCCATTCAAAACTTTTTTCTGTCATCTTATTTTGGGTAGTTTTCTTATGTGTCGTTTCCCGAGAGTAGTTTTGTGGACTTATTTGTTCACTTGCAAGGATGATCTTTAGATCTTGCAGAATACAAATGAATATTCCACATCTTTGCTTGGCGTATTCCGATTTGTTAGGGATTTTCAGGTTATGAGATGTGTTGGACTTTGAAGGCAACTCAGTTCTCATCAAGGGTTTGGTCTCATCAGGTTGTGGGTTCACTTTAGTGAACACCTACAGGTTGTCTAGCTCATTTGTTGCATAATGAGTTTCATACTTGGTTTTGATATCCATTTGGTGCATTTTCAAACAGATCTTCATCGACATCCATGAGGTTTCAAACCATGGGTTACAGGTTGAAGAATTATCATATTTTGCACTAGTCCTTGTTGTCGAGCCAATACTTTTGTACGGAATTAGGATTAAGGGGGTGATTGTTAGCATTATTGTCCTTAATCATAAATACCTTAACAACCTCACTGTTACTTGACGGTTGAAAGTAGTTATGTGTAAACATTGTATAAAAGTTATGTTCATGTGAATAATGAATGTTGCTCAAGCTTATGCCCTCTTTCCGCCACTTTAGTTTCTTGGTCTTTTTGTTTTCTTGTTTATTTAATATTTATCAACCATGAACTATTATTGTGTATGGTTTGAATTCAACCTACATGGTTAAAAGTAAAGCTTGCTTAAAATAAATTATGGTTTGAAGTCGACCATGGCTTGAAGTCAACCTTAGTTCCAAGTCAAGGTTGCTTAAAAGCCATCTATGGATTGAAGTAAACCTTGCTTAAAAGTCATCTATGTATTGAAGCCACCCATCGTTCAAAGTCAATCAACTGCTTTTGAATTCAACCATGGTTCGAAGTCAACACTGATGTAATCATAGTTAACCTTACTTAAAAGCCAACTATGGCTTGGACTCAACCTTTCTTAAAAGTCAACTATGGATTCAAGTCACCCTTGGATTGAAGTCAACCCTGGATTGAAGTCAACCTTACTTTAAAGGAAACTATGGATTGAAGTAAATCCTAGATTGAAGTCAACCTTTGGTTGAAGTCAACCCTATTTAAAACTCACCCTCAAATTGAAGTCAACCATGGATTGAAGTCAGCCTTTGCTTAAATTCAACCTTGGATTGAAGCACAGGGGATTCACCTTATTGACCAATATCCTATCACATTCATTCATAGAGGGGGGTTTTTTAATTATGAAAAATAAGGTCAATATATTTTAGGTATTGGGGGGAAATGAGTAGGGTATGGGGAGTTTATAGGTATTGGGGGGTATAAAAAGGGGGTACTAGTAAAAATAAGGAATATCTCATAAAATTATGGTTTTTTAATTGGAAATATATTAGGAGAGGGGCTCAACAAAAGGATTTTGGTAGTCATTTATCAATATCCATTGAAATTAGAGGTATTATTTAATATCCCATGAATGAAGGTGCTATGGCATAGTTTCATTGAGTGAAGACCCCATGGATTGAATCTAGTAAACCATGGATTGGAGTCAACCTTGGATTGAAACTAACCTGGGGTTGAAGTCAACCTTGATTGAAAGTCAACTATGGATTGAAGTCAACCTTACTTAAAAGTCATCTATGGATTGAAGTCAACCTTGTATTTAAGTACACCTTGGATTGAATTAAAACGTGGATTAAAGCCAATGTTGGATTACAGTCAACTATGGATTGAAGTCAACCTTGGATTGAAGTCACCATGAATTGAAGTCGAAGACAACCTTGGATTGAAGTCAACTATGGATTGAATTCAACCTTGGATTGATGTCAACCTTAAAGTCAACCTTAAATTGAAGTCAACCTCGAAGGAACCTTGGGTTGAAGTCATCCATGGATTGAAGTCAACCATGGATTAAAGTCAAACTTAGATTGAAGTCAACGTTGGATTAAAGTTAACCTTGTATTGAAGTTAAACATGGATTGAAGTCGACCTTTGATTGAATTCGACCATGGATTGAAGTTGACCTTCAATTGAAGTCAACCTTGTATTGAAGACAACCTTGTATTAAAGTCAACCTTGGATTGAAGTCAAACATGGGTTGAAGTAAACCTTGAACTATTATTATCTATGGATTGAAGTCATGTATGCTTGAAAGTCAACCTTGCTTAAAATTCAACTATGGATTGAACTCAACCTTGCTTAAAAGTTAAGTATGGATTGATGTCCCCCTTAGATTGAAGTCAACTATGGATTGAATTCAACATTTGATTAAATTCAACCTTGGATTGAATCCAAATATGGATTGTAGTAAACCTTGGTTTGAATTCAACCTTTCTTAAAAGCAACCTATGGATTGAGGTGAACCTTGGATTGAAGCCAACCTTGGATTGAAGTCAACCTTGCTTAAAATTCAACTATGGATTGAACTCCACCTTGCTTACAAGTAAGCTATGGATTGAAGTCACCCTAGGCTTGAAGTAAACCATTAATTGAATTCATCCTTGCTTAAAAGTCAATTATGGATTGAAGTCAACCCTATGTAAAAGTCATTTATGGATTGAAGTCAACTAGGATTGAATTCAATTATGGATTAAGGTCAACCTTGGATGGAATCCAACCATGGGTTGAATTCAACCTTGCTTAAAATTCATATATGGATCAAATTCACCTTACTTAAAAGTCAACTATGGATTGAAGTCAACATGAATTGAAGTTGAAGACAATCTTGGATTGAAGTCAACCATGGATTGAAGTCAAACTTGGATTGAATTCAACAATGGATTGAATTCAACCACGGATTGAAGTCAACCTTAGATTGAAGTCAACCTTGGATTGAAGTAAACCTTGTATTGAAGTAAAAAATGGATTGAAGTTGACCTTTGATTGAAGTCAGCCATGGATTGAATTTGACCTAGGATTGAATTCAACCTTGAAGCCAACCTTGGATTGAAGACAAGCTTGGATTGGATTCAACCTTGTATTGAATTCAACCATGTGTTGAAGTAAACCATGAACTATTTTTAGCCATGGATTGAAGTCACCCATGCTTCAAAATCAACCTTGCTTGAAAGTCAACTATGGTTTAAAGTGTAGTGATCCTTAACCCAGAAATTGAATCACAATTGTAAGATATAAAATACTTAAACTTCATAATTAACCAAAATACATTCCCCATAAGAATAACACCAAGATATAGAGAAACCCTTAAGGTAGGGTAACACCATCAAATACTCCTTAAGGAAGGAATCACTCCAAAATCCATGCTTGTACAACAATAATATCCAACCTGACTAATACAATATACTCATATCTATTTATACTTTCTCATGAGTATATTTAAGGGTCTATGCCTTATTATTATATTATTTCTTCTAACTAACCCCCAACCACCAAGTGGACCATATTCCATTATTAATGGCCACATTACATTAATTACTCCCATTGGGTACACATTACATAGTGTATTCTCTTTTGGATGCCCATTACAACATTTCTTCCCCTTAGGTACCTCCCTAGGTACCCCATATTATTCCCCCTAGGTATATAACATTACACCCCCCTTGAAAATGTTTAGTCCTCGAAACATGAGAGGAAGAAATATAATGATATAGACTAAGAAAATTAATCAACTAAGACCAAGCACGAGCATCCATCCATCCAAGTGGAATGTGAATATGTGGTCTAATTGCTTATTGGCTTCCTTGCCCTTGATTCTTGTTCATGTGGTTCCAAGATGTTGTTGCACTTCTCTGGTATCTCCCTGTATTGCTTGTAGTTCTCAATGCATCTCCATATTTTTTTATTTGTTGATTCCATCGTGGTCCATAGTTGGCTTGTTGGCGCTCCCAAGTTTTCCTTGATGATTTTTGCTTCTCAAAGTGGTGTGGGTGGTGATATGAAACGACCTAAATGATGTGTACATCTTTATTTGTCTTCATAACATGTGATTCCTTGGAATCATGTAGCTTCTTAGATTCTTCTTCTTGTAGATTCCCTTCTTGGGAATTTTATTCATGAGATTCTAAAGTATCTTCTTTTAATTCCACCACAGACTCTTCATTTGATGTGTCATTCACTCCTGCAACTAGTTCCTCTGCGTAGACTTCATCTTGTTCATTCCGGGTCTCTTTTTGTTTTGTATGAGACATATCCTGTAATGTAATTTTCTTTTTCTTGTACCAAATATTTAAAAACTTCTTTTATGCATTAATATTAAATGTACCCATTGATTGCATCCAAGCATATCCTGAAATAACATCCATATCATCCATATCTAAAGCATAACAATTTGAATGCAATACATATTTATCCATAGTAATCTTCAAATCTTAAAAATTTTGAAAAGTTTCACCATCAACCTATGTGCTTTGAATATGTTGGGTAGGAACTTGCAATTTTTTGGCCAGATAAACATTGATGAAATTATGCTTGCAACTAGGGCTAATAGAAACAAGAATATTCTCATTTTGAATACATCCTTGAACTTTCAATATAGAAAATAGACTCTTATGCCCCACTTGATCTTCGTTCTTTGCATGAGACCACTTGTCTAAAAGTAATTGTTCAATGTATTCATCAAAAAGTGCTTTCTAAGTGCTTTCATCTTAGTAGAGTCAAGTGAGAACCACCATACCTTAACATCATCTTTAAAATAAAATTCTATGCAACTTCTCCACAAGATGTTAAATTTTGACTTGTAGTCTTTTAACCATTCTTCAATGTTAAAATCATCATTTTCTTCCTACGAAATACCTTATTTTTTCCATATCCTCAAAAGTAGAAATAAGGTTTGAAAAAAACACTTACTTCTTGTTGCAACTGGGATTTTGAGCCGAAAATTTAAAATGAGCATAACGCGATCACCCTTGCTCATAATTGCTATTATACCTGTTTCTAGAACTGGAATGGCCACTTCGCATCTACTTATGAGAGCATAACATAAATTTGGGCATCCTGTTAGAATATATTTGCTCTACAATCTTCACGGCCATCACCGAAATTCTGAAAAATAATTGATTTTAAATCAACGATATCTCCACTTTTTGGACTCCAAATAAGATGGTTTCTTTTTTTAAATTATGTATTTTTGCAAGAGGATTTCAGACTTGCAATTTTTTTCTTCTAAATCTGCACCGAAATTTTTAGAAATTGATCTGAAAGTCACCACTGAATTTTTCCTTGAATTTTTTCCAAAAAGAAAAAAGAAAGAAAAAATTATCCACTAATGCCAAAGAAAGAGCTCTGATACCACTTGTAGTGATCCTTAACCCATAAATTGAATAAAAAAAATATATGTAAAATACTTAAACTTTATAAATAACCAAAATAAATTCACCATAAGAATAACACCAAGATATAAAAAAACCCTTAAGGTAGGGTAACACCATCAAATACTCCTTAAGGAAAGAATCACTCCAAGCCATGCTTGTATAGTAATAATCTCCAACATGAATGATACAATGATACTCATCTCTATTTATACTTTCTCATGAGTATATTTAAGGGTCTATGTCTTATTATTATATTATTTCTTCTAACTAACCCCCAACCACCAAGTGGACCATATTCCATTATTAATGGCCACATTACATTAATTACTCCCATTGGGTACACATTACATAGTTTATTATCTTTTGGATACCCATTACATCATTTGTTCCCCTTAGGTACCTCCCTAGGTACCCCATATTATTCCCCCCTAGGTATATGACAATCACCTCAGAAATTGAATCACAACAAAGATATAGAACACTTAACTTCATAAATAACCAGCATAGATGCATCTTAAACCAGTATCTATCAAGCACCGAGAGGGATCCAATTTCTTGAGGTGTATTTATTTTTTTAAATTTAAACTAAAGAAATTTGATATCTCTTGATTGATAGATCCGGGTTTAAGTTTTAAGTTTTTATTTTATAAACAAACATCCATTTTTTAATTACTTTTCATAATATTTTATTTCATGAACCAACATGGATTTTTTTTAAATACTTTCCATAATTTTTTATTTTATGAGCTGACATGAATTTTTGTAATTATTCTGTTAGTAACAAACGTTACATCACAAATAGAATGCTGCCAATGCTTTGGCAAAAATGTGAATGTTTTTAAGGCACCATTCTCCAAGGAGTTTTGGTCTAGCAACTTGTTCCCATTTGACCCAGGGAAGGACATTATTTTCGCTCTTTCCAGATAAGAGAAACCTGAAGAAAATTTTGCGATATTTTTCCAAAATGTAGTTTGGAATCCATGCCAGTGACATCCAATATATTGGTATGGCTTCTAAAACATATTTGACCAAAACCAATCTTCTGGCTCTAGAGAGCCATCAATGACTCCATCTATTTATTCTCTTCTCTAACTTTTCCATCAACCATTTCCAATCTTCCTTTCTGTAGTTATTTGGTTTTAGTCTAAAGCCCAGATACTTTAACCCATCATCAAGAAAGTTTAAGCTGAAAGGAAACAGTGCAGTGTGCCTTTGTAGATCCAGATCCTCCAGGTTGATGGGTGGATTTTTTCTCGTTTAGAATCATACATGTAGCTTGTCCAAAAATATTCAAAATATCTGAGAGTTTTTCAGCATCTTTGACTGACCCATCACAAAAAATGAGGATTTCATCCACAAAGAGAAGATGAGTGATGATGAGGTTGTTTGCAATCATGATCCCATAAAAAGAGCCTCTCCTCTTTGCGTCTAAAATTGCTCTATTGAGTCCTTCTGCTACTAGGAGAAATAGCAAAGGAGAGAGGGGGGAACCTTGATGGAGTCCTCTTTCAGAAAAGAAGACTAGGGATGTTGAGCCATTTATCAAAAATGAAAAGGATGTCATAGTTATACAGCAAAATACCCATTTTATGAAAGGATAAGTGAAGCAAAGATGAGTCATGAGAATCCTTAAGTACATCCAACTTAATATGTCAAAATATTTTGAGAGGTCAATTTTTATTATTGCTCCCTTTAATTTTCTAGATTGTATACTGTGTAGACCTTCTTGAGAAACCCCAATAGCTTCATGGATTTGTCTGTTTTCCAAAAACCCAAATTGTGCATGGGAGATCATCTTTAAGAGCACCTTCTTCAGTCGTCTTGCAATGATTTTAGCCACCACTTTGTAAGTGATATTACAAAGGGAGATTGGTATATAATCTTCAAGGGTGTCTGGATGATCCGATTTTGGAATGAGAGCAATGAAAGTGGAGTTGAGAGGGGGATGCATGTGACCTTTGTGATGGGATTCTTCAACCAGTTGGAGAAGATCCATTCCAACTATGTCAAATAAGGCTAGGAAGAATTCAATTTTCCATCCATCTAGACCTGGACTTTTATATTTCTAGAAACTATGCAGTGTTTCCTTTAATTCATCTTCCGAAATTTCTTCCATGAGCTCATTATTGTCCTCTTCTGTTAATAACCCTGGTAAAATTTGGGATAACTGAATGACCTCAGCTATGGTTGCCCGATTGTCTGCTTTGAAGAGAGATACAAAATGAGATTTTCTCAAGTTTGCAAGATAATTGAAAGAGGAAACCTAATCATTGTTGTCATTTCTTAATTTCCAGATGGTGTTCTGAGATCTCCTTCCTTTCGCAAAAGACTGGAAAATTTTTGTATTATCATCTCCACTTTCAAGCCAAATGGATCTACTTTTAAGCCTCCAAATTTCCTCTTGTTCCTTTAGAATTTTCCTCTTTCTAGATTCCAAAGAGCTCAAAATATCTTTTGCTTCTTGATTGATAAAGCCACCACCTTCAGTTCTCTAGATCTTTGCAATTTCAAGTTCCACCTGTTTTAAATCCCGATCCTCTTTTTCCTTATGAGTTTTAGCCCAATCTTTAAGATGAGTCTTTATTCTGGAGATATTCTGGGCGATGTGTGAAGTTGCATGAGTCCCTTACTCCTGTTAGTACATAATCCATTTTAAATGAATGAGTTGTAGTACTTCCTCATTTTTTAACCATGCTACACATAATTTGAAAGGACTGGCGGGCTTTCTTGGGTTATTATGAATTTCCAGACAAATTGGGTGATTGTCAAAATCCCCACGAGAGTCAACCCATTGCCGGAGCATAAAATTTTGGTACAAGAGTCCTTGTGCAATTAAAAATGATCTAATCATTTTGCAATTTTGTCTTCTCCCGTTATTTTGTTGGTCCAAGTGGGTTTCAGTTTGATAGGGTCAAGATCCAATAGATGTAATTTATCTAGTAAATAGACAAAGTATTTTTCCAGTGGATCCACCCTTGCTCGCGGACCCCAGACTTCTTGTTCTCCCATAGTAAAGTTTAAATCCCCACCTATGATAACATTATCCTCTTTGAAGAGAGAGGATTTTGAAAACCTATCCCAGAAGGAAACCCTGTCTTCATAAGGCCCATAGATATTAAAAATGGTAAAAATGTGATTTGCTTAAGCCCGGTGAATTTGTAAACCCGGGTCTGAAAAAGATCCCCAAGAGCTTATGCAGTTTACAAATTTTGGGTTCCAACCAATAGCCAGACCCCTAGAGTGGCCCCTGGCATCTTGAGTTATGAACTCAAAGTTTTTGAGAATATTTTTTAATAGATTGGTTTCTACTAATTCTGATCCCAAAGTTTCCTAAAAAAGGACAACATCTAGTTGTTGAACATAAATCAGCCTTTTGATGGCAAGTTTTTTCTGGGTACTTTCTATACCCCTACAGTTTAGGGAGAGAACCTTCATTGGGAAACCCCCTCTCGGGCTTGGACTGCTCTAAGTGCCCCAATGATTGTTTTTTTGGTTTCCATTAGCTTGATCTTTTAGATCCTTCGATTGAGCTGAGGAGGGAAGTGAGGGTCTTCCCCTTCCTTTTCCTTTTGAAGTAAACCTTGGGTTTTGTAATAAGCTAGTCTCCAGAAGGGGGAGGTATGGATTCTCTGGAATATCTCTGGATCTGAAGTGAAAGCGGATGGCTGAGGTTGTAGAGTGGAGGGAGGATTCCGAAATAGAGGGGTTAGAGGATTAGGAGGATACAGGAAAAGAGGATGGGATAGACACATCCGTAGACCTAGGTGGGGGGAGCAAAGAAGTTGAGTGGGGAGGGATAGGAGAAGAGTGTGAAAAAGGAGGTTGATGCTTAGAGTCCAGATTCTCAAAATGTAAAGCATTCAACGATTTTTCTAATGAAAGAATTCTAGTAGAAGGAAAATCCATCTTACCCGAAGAGGTTTCCAAAACTTGCTGAGGTTGTCGATCATATTCAATGTCCAACTCGAAAAGAGGTTCTTCTAGCGGACATTCAGCAGGTTCGGAGTCAGACAAAGGTACAATTTCAGACTTGTTGGGCCTTGATTCCTTGCGCCAATGTTTGGTTTTTGTCTTCCTTTGCAATTTTTCTCTATGTGTCCTATTTCATGGCATCTGTGACAGCAAAAAGGGATTCCTTCATAGTCTAGATTCTGTCGGTGACATTCGTTTCCCTAGATTAGGTTTAGGTCTTCTCGCAATCCAGTTATGATATTTAGGGATACAAGAATGTGCTACCGACCTTCTTCTTGTGTTTTGAAAAGATAATTCTGCATCTATAAAAGCTCCCAAAGAATTTCTGATGTCCCTAAATGAGTCCAGATTCTAAAATTCCCCAAGGAAGGCCAGGTAGACGTACCCACACAGGTTGCGTGTCCAATCTTTCACAGTCTTCATTGAACAATGGTGTCCATTTTTTGAAGATGATAGGAATAGATCCAAAGATCCATTGTTTCTGGCACGTTTCTGGAGGACATTATTGACATCTTCAGCACTATTGAGTTTGAATACGAAACATCCCTCAGCCAGGGCACTGGTTTCTGGTGCATATTGTAACAAATCCGTCCAATTTTTTCTTACCCAGTCCTCCAAACCTTTAAGGATATGGTACCTTCCTCTAATTTTACCTACAATTGTCGTCTCCACCATCTCGACCACTTGACCTCTAGAGACATTTACCCCACAAATTAGATTGAGCGGACTTTTCGTTACATTTACGCACTTATTCCTTCTTCGTTTTCTGGCTAAGTCCTATGACGCAGTATTGCTTCTCTTCGATCCCTCTTTTTTTCCACTGCTGCTCTTTCTATAGTTTGAATCAATGGGGTTTCCTTGTAGATCGTTAGGTCGAAGAAAATATGCAATGAAACCCTTAGGACTTTGTTGTGAATCCCCTTCGACAGGGAAGGAAGTTTGCATATCTAAATGCTCAGAGAGAGAGAGCAGGGCCACCCAGCTTCCAAAAGTTCAAATCCTATAAGTGGAGTTAGTTCGTAGGGGAAGGAGGGTTACAGAAAAGGTTCGCCGGTAGGGTTGATGTGAAGGATGGTAGAGTCGGTTTGGAGACCAAACCCCAGATCAGAAGGAATCTACAAAGAAAACAAGGTATAAGGTTTTCCTCCTAACGTCGGGTCAAGACGCTTAACGGCCAGTGAGAATAGTGTAACTGATGCAATCGACTTAGGAGGGAGGTCCGACAGAGGGGTGTTGACAGTAGTGGCCATAAAACCGATGGAGGGGGTTGAAAACCCAACTATCGTTTCTGAAGGGTGCCGGGAGGGAAAGTCTGATGAGGAGTAGTCGGAAAAATGTGTGTTCTGAGCAAAAAGAGAAACAAACACTTGTTGTCCTTGCCACGGGTCTTCCGAATAGTCCACAGCTTCCTCGCCATCAAAAGCCATCAGTTCCCGTGTGGCAGCAGTACCTGCGTGTTTGACCGAAAACATCTGGAGCTGCTACAGCTGTGAGAAAAGAGAAAAGGTGACAGAGAAAGCTAGAGGAAAAGAGGGTTTTAGAGGATGCAGGAGCAACCCCCGTGATTGTGAAAACCCTCATGTGAGCCTACGCAAAACCTCGTTCCTATCTATCCTTTGATCCAATCTTCAATACTTTTTTAATATATTTTAATAACATTGTAATATGAGTGAATGCAACTTTTAAATTTATTTCATTATTTATACAGTGATTTTTTATTTTTATTTTTTCCATTAATTTCATATGAGTACATTTAATATTTCAACATTTTTAAAGTGTAACTAAAGTTTTGATTCTTTTTTTATTTATTTTAATTTTCATAAGATTTTATTTCAATTATGATTGATAATATACCATAAAAATTAAGAATAAAAAATTTCATATTATCAAAACTTCCTTTGATATGAAGAGGAAGACTCAGGAAAGTTTTTCATATAGAAATACTTAAAACCTAGCAATCCCTATTGTATATCGATTTGAATTAAAAAATAACAAATTAGTTTTCATTAAAGTGAAGGCAAGCATTTCATATAGAAATGCTTGAAGCCTCCTATTAATCCGTGTTGTACGTCGGTTTGGATTGACTGTATGTTTGAAATGCTCGTCAAGCGATTAGACCAGTCTTTCAATTTAAAGGTTTTCTTTGCCACTTACCTTTTCATCTTTTTATTTTTGAGGATTTACTATCAACATTCTAATTAAGCTAAAGTTTTAAGTTTATTTCCTTGTTTATGGTCAAATGTGAATTTTTTAGCTCTAAGATTTTGGTAGATATTTATGAACAAAATCGTGCAAAATCAAATAATTTTTTCGGGAAATATTTATAAACAAAATCATCAAATATTTTTTCGTTAAATATTTATGAACAAAATCCTTCAAAATCAAATATTTTTGTAATAAAAATATTTCTTCTCAAAAAGTACTACTTAGAAATGTAGTTAAATCCAATGACTTATTTTGTTCTTGATAATAAAAAAGAATAGTGATTTGCAAAAAAAATTTCACTAGAATGCTTTTCAATTTTTATATGTCTGTATATAGTTTATCTTTCTTAACTTCGTTCACATTTCACAACTATGGTAGATTATATTGGTTGTTTTTTACGTGTTCATAACTTCATAATCCTGACACCAATTTTTTTGGGGTGTTTAGCCCAGTTTTTTATGCTTTGCCTTTTGCAGAGCAGAGTTAATTAATAAGTTTAAATGATCTTATTTTATTTTAATGTATTTTATTGGTTGCCTTTTGTTAAATGTCTTTAGTGAGTTATTTCTTTTGAAAGCAAGTAGTAAGTGAATTATTTCTTTTGAAAGCACGACGTAGTAGGCCCTGGCTATTTCTTTTGAAAGCAAGTAGTAGGTCCTGGTTATTTGGCTATTTCTTTTGAAAGCAAGTAGTAGTGGTTGGCCGTTTGTATTTATAGATAATAGAATCTTTCCAAATCTTGCTGTTGTTATATCACCTGTAAAACGAAATTGACATTTTTAATGAAAAAATTGCTGGTTTTTTATAAATTTAAATAAAAAATTAAAACTTTAATTACTAAATTTTGATTTTAATATTTTTCTTCAAAGCAGGAATTTGCTGCAGTCCTTGGTGGGCTTTGTTTTATGTTTGAAAAAGTTTATCAATATTTTCCTTTACTTATTATTATTGTATTTGATTATTTATTTTTATATTTATTTCCAACAATATAAAATATATTGATGATTTTTTTTTATATATTAAATATAATTAAGTGGTTAGGAAGACTAATTATTACCCTACCTAATCATATTTAATTCTTGTAAATAACATCATATATAAATAATTTGATTTAGATTTAGATTTATTTATTAATTAAATAAATCAAAATTATTTTTAGATTCTTCTAAAAAATTATAATCAACACATAAATCTTTAATTCTGGTAAATAACATGATACATAAATGATAATTAAATAAATCAAAATTATTTTTAAATTCTTCTAAAAAAATATAATCAACACATAAATCTTGTAACAAAAATTATTTTAAATTAATAAAGTATATCTAATGGAATATTTACAACTTCAAAAAAGAGCCAATCAAAATATAAAGTACATCTAATGGAAGATTTACATATAAAGCACATCTAATGGAAGATTTACAGTTTCAAACGAAGGATATCCTCCGTAATCTAAGTCAATTCGGGATTACTTCTAAAAATAATATCTAAGAAGAAAACAAGAGGCTACTAGCCCATAGTGGGGCCTTGGTTGACTTAATGGATATTGGTTGATTTGATTGGGTTCAATATCCTTCAAAGTTCCTAAGTGTGGTTTTCATGATCATAAAAAAATATCTAAGAAGAAAACAAAACAAAATGTATGGTGTTTTTTAGTTCATGGAGAGGCACATAATATATATTTCTAAAATCTGATTATATTTTGTCGAATATAGAAAGAATTTTTTTATTTTTTTTATATGTATTTAATAAAATATATTAACACGTTTGTAAATTTTATATCATACGAATTAAGAAAAAATAAAAATAAAACATGACTTTAATTTTTTTATTCTACGATTTCGTCTTGGTAGTGGTCTTTTAGGCCACTCTCTTTTCTGGTTCCCTACTGTTCCGTGTGTTTCGGTAGTTGTATTTTTGGGAAAACAACTAAACAGCGTGAGACAAACCGATGTGCACCGTGTCCGAGCTCCACACAGTTGTAAAGTTCTTGTCTCCAAATTTGAGCAAGTTGGTGTAGGCCGTAGGACTTAAAGCTGGAGCGACATTACCTACTTCCTCCATGCCCATTTTCAAATTTTCCAGGCGTGCTCTGTATCTGCCATCATCCAGGCAGCTTCAAAAGAAAAACGAAAACTTGAAACATCAAAACATTTTGCAGGAATGTTGGTGGATGGTGATATGTTTGCATCATTTTTACTCATATGCATATATGCTGAAGATGAAAAACAAACCACGTGAGGCTTTGGGCTTCCCATGGCGGTCGACTGTTAGAACAGGCAGCTGAGCCAGAGAGAGTAATCACGTATTTGACATCCGAGAGTAGCCAAACAGTTTTGAAGTACATGGGGAGGGAGCTCCCTAACTAAAATGTCCCCGGCTCGTCGCTGGAATCCCGTAGAGCAATTTTTGTCAAAATTATAATTTGGAGTGTTTAAAAAATAAAATAATTTTAAAATTAGGTAATGAGTTCGCAATCCAATTACTAAAATTATAAAAATGCGAAAATAACCATTTCCACTCAGAATTTTAACCTGTTTTTATCCAAAATGACCTAAAAAGGAAAAGGCTTGACAAACCAATCTAAGAGTTCACCGAAGGTTTAGAAAAGAATATAATTTTAAAGTACAAATTTAACTAGTTTTAAAGTACAAATTTAACTAGTTTTAAAGTAAAAAGAAACATTTGAAAATAATTTGAGATAAAATCTTACCTAAGCAATTACTTTTTAATCAAAATTTTAAATTAGAACGAGAACTTTGAAATATTAATCTAAACATTGATGCGGGATAAGTTGTTGTGTTTTCTCTTAATTTAATTTAGATGTATAAAGTTGTCGATTTCTACGCTAGGTGTGTAAATATTATTAATCAAAAGGCTAGTAGATTTATTTCATGGTAAGAGGATAAAAATGTAGTGGAATAAACAAATTAAATGAAAAGATATTTAACTTGACCCTCCACCACAAGAACATAATTAATGTCTTAAATCATCGTTTCCGACATCCTGAAACCTACCATATGAATCCAATGTTCTTAGCTGGATTCCATACGCACGCGTGATTTGAATGACCGTTCAAATTTCTTCAGCAATTGTGAAGAAGATGGCATTCCCTTCCCTTCTTCATATAATCGTATCGGGCACCACCATTTGTCCTTTTGCGTATGATAAAAGACAACCAAAACGTATCCATTTGTCTTTTTGCGTATGATAAAAAGACAACCAAAACGTGTCGTTTTGCGTATGATAAAAGACAACCAAAACGTGTCGCTTTTGCGTATGATCATAAAAAAATATCTAAGAAGAAAACAAAACAAAATGTATGGTGTTTTTTTAGTTCATGGAGAGGCACACAATATATATTTCTAAAATCTGATTATATTTTGTCGAATGTAGGAAGAATTTTGTTATATGTATTTAATAAAATATATTAACAAGTTTGTAAATTTTATATCATATGAATTAAGAAAAAATAAAAATAAAACATGACTTTAATTTTTATGATTCTACGATTTTGCTTCAGTAGTGGTCCTTTAGGCCACTCTCTTTTCTGGCTCCTTATTGTTTCGTGTGTTTCGGTAGTTGTATTTTTGGGAAAACAACTAAACAGCGTGAGACAAACCGACGTGCACCATGTCCGAGCTCCACACAGTTGTAAAGTTCTTGTCTCCAAATTTGAACAAGTTGGCGTAGGCGGTAGGACTTAAAGCTAGAGAGACATTACCTACTTCCTCCGTGCCCATTTTCAAATTTTCCAGGCGTGCTCTGTATTTGCCATCATCCAGGCAGCTTCATAAGCAAAACGAAAACTTGAAACATCTGAACATTTTGCAGTCCAATGTTGGTGGATGGTGATATGTTTGCATCATTTTTACTCATATGAATATATGCTGAAGATGAAAAACAAACCGAGGTCGGTGCAGTGGCCAAAGCTTTTAACCCAGAATGTTAGTGGATGCTCCGGGTTAGAAGAGTTGCCAAGTGCGGAAACGTTGAAATCTTTGGAGAAGTTGTGGGTAGATGGGTGTGTGAAGCTTAAGAACATACACTGGTTGGAGCACATAGATAGATGTTAGTGGGTTGTTTGAGTTAGAAGAGTTGCCAAGTATGGGAGCATTGAAATCTTGGAGGAGTTGAGGGCAAGTTGATGTGCAAAGTTGAAGAGCATAGGAGAATTATCGCAGTTGACAAAGATTTTGAAGCCAAGTCTTTGTTCGTTCTTTGAGTTAGAGGAGGAAGATGTTAAACATTGGATGTAGTTGGAGATGCCCAATGCTTCTAAATGTCCCAAATTAGTGGGTAAGGTAAACTGGTTGTGCGGGCCTATTGAAAGAAGGCATGCTACATTAGCAAAACAGAAGAGGCCATTCTACAATGGATGAATGATTTGAGCATAGTTGCTTTATGGGCGTTGCAAGCATTCTGTATTAATCAATAATTATCTAGTGCAGGTTATCGAGAGGACAACTATCAAAGCTTTATTTTCTTTTTGGGTTAGAACAAACACAAAGATTTATACAGAGTGATATAATGTTGTTTTAACAATTATATTTTGATTATTTAACATGTGTGTTTTTTGTTAGTTTTTGTACCTAGGGAAGTGTTCCCCTAGTGACTTTTGCCTAAGTCACTTAGAAAGGGGGAAAAAGTGACCCTCACATTAAATGACTTGTGAAAAGCATTTAATGAGACTTTATAACCATAAAGTCACTTTTTGATAAATTTAAGTGGGTGAGTGAAATTAATATTTATGAGAAATAAATAGGAGCATTTAATTTCAGCCGTCGATCTAATCTAATCTCATCCATTGGATTTAGAAAACCCTAGGGTTTGAACAAAAAGCAAGAGGAAGGCAAAAGAAGATCATTCTTGTGAGAAGAGTGAAGAAGAGAAGAGAGAAAAAGAGAGTGACCAACTTGAATTTCAAGGAGGATTTTTCCAGCACATTTTTCGAGAGAGCAGCATGGATTCCAGGGCAAGGAGACAATCCATACAACGTAATTCTGGGCACATTTACACAAGGCAAAGTTTTATTTCAGTGGGCACATTTTCCAAATTCGTACAATAACATTAGTGGCACAGTTTTCGAGGCACATTGCAGTAGGAAAAAGGCACGAGTTTCGAGGACCGTACAGCTGCACATTGGCATAGAAATCGAGGACCGTACAACTCATTAACTGTTGTACTGTACAACACATTTCCCGAGGCATTTATTACAGGGCACAGTTTCCAAGAAATGGCATAGTATTCGAGGTCTGTACAACATCATTAATTGTTGTTGTACTGTACATAATTTTTTTGGGTTGTTGGCATAGAAATTGAGACTATGTTTAGCACATTTTTCGAGAAGAAATTTATGCATAGAAATCGAGGCAGCCTTACGCAGAAATCGAGGAAGTTGGATGGGTGATTTGGTTGGTTGAGATAAGTATATTTTGACTGTAAAATTAATGTACTGAAATATTGCTGAAGAAATAATAACTCTCTCTCTCTCTCTGACTGGTTTTCCCCGTCGGGGTTTTTCCAGGGCTATTAGCCGAAAATTCCGAGTCTGATTTTTTAATGGTGTGCATGTCAAATTTATTTTCTGTCTGTTAAAGTGTATTTGTAGCGTATTTATTGTTCTGTAAATTTCATAAGTAATTTCCAACCAATGCAAAACTGGTTGGGGATGAAAAACACTGAAAATTTGGCATAAACCAGCAAGCCGATTTACACAGAAAAATTTACATGGTATCAGAGCTTGGGGGCAGAAAAAAATAATATCTTGTAGACACAGAAATTTCTAGAACTCGGTAATTTCAGTATTTTTCTTCTATTAGTGAGCAACACTTTGTTGGGTTGGCTGAAAGATGGCTATAGGACTTAGGTTGGAGGATAGGTTAGATGGGACAGGAAACTTTGTGCCATGGAAGGCTAGGATTTCGCTGATTTTAGAGGAGAATGAACTGTGGGAGGTGGTGTTTAGAAATGCTACAGCAAACCCCGTTCAGATTCCCACTGCTACAGATGCAACAAAATTATCAGACTTCAACAAGAAGGAATGTAAAGCTAGAAGAATAATCCTTGATGCAGTTAAAGATCATATCATCCCTCACATTTCAGGCAAAGCTAGGGCACATTTGATGTGGACTACTTTGACTAGTTTGTACGAGAGTACCAATGAGAACCGGATTATGATTCTCAAAGAGAAACTGAAGCGTATAAAGATGAATGGTGGAGAGGGAGTGACAACTTACCTTACCAGGATATCTGTAGTTAGAGATGAGCTTGCAGCAATTGGGGAGGTGGTCACTGCTACTGAGCTTGTGCGTACAACAGTGAATGGGGCTTCCAAGCCCTAGGGTTCATTTGTGCAGGCTATAGTGGGCAGAGAGAACCTACCTTCATGAGAGAGACCGTGGGATGACTTTTTGAAGGAAGAGACCAAGATAGGTCTTGTACAGGGCAATTCATCACAGGGTAGGGAAGATGAGGAGAACGTGGCTTTGACAACAAAGGGGAAGAAGAAGAAGAAGGGTATGGCCAAGCAGCAGCAGCAGGGTGGGAAGAAGAAGGACTTGAGTAAAATCAAGTGCTATGGTTGTCATACATTTGGGCACTATGCTTCACAGTGTCCAAACAAGAAGAGGAAGGGACAACAGACTGTAGCTTCAGCGGAGGTTGATGGCTTTGGAGACAGATTTCAGAGAGAGTTTTCTCTGTGTGCTGGACAGATTGAGAGAGAGAGAGAGAGAGCCTCTTTAGTTACCAGCACTGATGTGGATATGGAGATGGAGCATTCCTTGTTGGCAGGCCATCAGACGAGTGCATCCACCACTGGTACTTGGTATATTAGTAGCGGAGCTTCGAGCCATATGATAGGTGCTCGAGAGATGTTCTCCGAGCTATCATAGACAGGTACATATGTGGAGGTTGTACTAGGCGATGACACCATTGTTAGAGCAGTTGGTCGGGGGGGCATTACATTTCAGAGGGAGTCTATGAGTCCCATGACTCTGAGGGATGTGTTATTGTCCTTGGGATGAAGAAGAACCTTGTATTAGTTTCCACCATTGAGGACAGGGGTCTTGGGGTATGTTTCTCGGATGGGAGAGTGCAGGTATTCCCCAGGACTACAGGAGTATCTACATCCATGGTCATTGGGGTTAGATGTGGAAAGTTGTACTTGCTCTTGTTTCAGCTGCAACACGCTTTAGCACGCAGCAGCAGCAGTGAGCTATGTGAGATATTGTTGATGTATATGTAACTTCGGAATGTATTTCATCCATGTATTTCATTTATATATTATTGTACTCCTATAGAGATGTGTCATTTCTCTATACATAAGTGTCGTCATGTGTATTGACAAGTGTCGCAAGTGTGTTAACTTGCCGATAGGTTATTAGACCACCATGTGTGGGGTCGGCCCTGATTTATGTAATACATGGTTGATGTACCTAGCTAAAGAAGTCGGCCCCATAAGGTTATTGGGAAAACAGGTCAAGTATAAATAGAGATCGGGAGATCTCTTTTTGGATCACTCAGAAACTCATTCTTCCTTCACTCGGAAAGTGGTGCACTTGTGAGGAGTAGGTTCAGCTGCTAGGAGGAGTCTATCCTTGTGTATTTGGTTGTACTTTGATTGAGCTTTTGCTCTATCTATCTTTGAGGAAGTTGTGGGGTTTTTCACCTTAGGGTTTTCCCCACAGAAACTCTGTGTCTATTGTCTCTCATACTTTTGCTTCTTGTGATGATTGACATGCTTTTTATGATTGATATGCATTGATTTACTATACATGTTATTCTCTCAGTAAAGATCCTAGAGTATTGTAAATTAGTGCTCAAAATTTAACAGATATGGCATCGGAGGATGGCCCACTTAAATCACCTAGCTCTAAGATTGTTGAGGAGAATGGTTACAAGTTTACCCGAGTTCAACACTGAGAGGAGCGATGTGTGCAGGGGGTGTGATTTGGGAAAGTACACCAAGACTGCTTTTCCAAGTAGTGACACCAGAACAACAGGAATACTTGACTTGATCCATTCTGATATTTGTGGTCCTATGTCATCACTCTCTTTGACTGGATTTGAGTACTATATCATCTTCATTGATGACTACTCCAAGAAGACCTGGATCTACTTCTCGAGGAGCAAGAAGTCATACTTAGTATTGAGTGTCTTCCAAGGGTTTAAAGCCCTTATGGAGAAGCAGATAGGAATGAAGATTCATATGTTGAGATCGGACAATGGGGGTGAGTATACCTCCAAGGAGTTTGATGGATTTTGCAGACAGGGGGTATACAGAGACAGTTGACAGTTCCCTACAATCCTGAGCAGAATGGAGTAGTAGAGAGGAAGAACAGGTCGATTGTGGGAGCAGCGAGAGCGATGCTCCATGATCAGGGTTTACCGTTCTTTCTATGGGAAGAGGCATGCAACACTACAGTTTATCTGCAGAACATGATTCCTCACCGTGCTTTGGGGAGGAAGACTCCTGAGGGGATGTACACGGGAAAGAAGCCTGAGGTGAGCCACTTTCGCATATTTGGTTCTTTGACTTTCTCTCACGTCCCTTATGAGAAGAGGACGAAGTTTGATCCCACTGCAGAGAGAGACATCTTTGTGGGATATGATGAGACTTCGAAGGCCTATCGGATTTACCTTCCTGGCCATAAGAGAGTTGTTGTTAGGCGGGAGGTGAAGTTTGATGAGGAGAGAGCCTTCAGGAAGTTCAGAGAGATAGAGCAGAGGGAGCCACTAGCTTCCATACCTCAGGTGACTCAGGCTTCTTCGATACAGATTTCGGGTCCACAAATTTCCGGAGTGGCTGGATCATAGAGTACAGGCACAACTCCTACAGGTTCAGTGCTTCAGGTGACAAGTACTTCAGGGACAGGTTCAAGTTCTGGTTCGCAGGTTACAGGTTCTTCAGGGACTGGTTCATTAGTCACTGGTCCTCAAGGTGTTGGAACTTCTGCTTCTAGGAGTTACTCATATAAGGATAGACCAGTATGGGAGGAGCCTCCAAGGAAGAGGAAGCTTAAATGGCTTCAAGATACCTTGAAAGAAGCAGAGGCATTTGGTAGACCCCAGGAGGAGATCAGGATAGTAGTAATGTCAGATAGATTGGGTATGGCTCTTGTTGCGAGTCTTCGTGATTCAGAGCCTTCCACATTTGAGGAAGCTTCTCAGCATTGAGTTTAGAGAGATGCCATGATGGAAGAGTACCATTCCATCATGAAGAATGATGCTTGGGATATAGTGCCGAGACTAGAGGGGAAGTCTGTTGTGAATTCCAAGTGGATCTACAAGGTGAAGCATGTTGCGGATGGTAGTGTGGAGAAGTACAAGGCTCAGTTTGTGGCACAGTGGTTTTCACAGGTTGAGGGAGTTGATTATGATGAGACCTTTGAACCAGTTGCTCGGTATTTTTCCATTAGAGCAGTGATTTCTATAGCAGCAGAGATGGGTTGGAAGATCCACCAGATGGATGTGAAGACCGCATTTCTCAATGGTCTTTTGCAGGAGGAGGTGTACTTAGAACAGCCACAGGGATTTGAGATTCATGGGAGAGATTCTCATGTGTGCAGGCTGAGGAAATCCTTCTATGGACTGAAGCAAGCTCCTAGAGCTTGGTACTCCAGGATCGATGCATACTTGACTTCAATGGGTTTTCAGAAGAGTGAGGCTGATCCCAACCTTTACTACATTGTGGTTGGTGGAGATCTTCTCATTCTTTTGTTATATGTTGATAACTTGTTTATCACTAGAGAGGAGAGTCTCATTGCACATTGCAACAGAGACCTTGCTACTGAGTATGAGATGACTGACATTGGGTTGATGCATTACTATCTGGGGATGGAGGTTTGGCAGGAGCTTGGACATATATTCCTGGGACGGGGGAAGTATGTAGTTGATATTCGAAAGAGATTTCGGACGGAGGATTGCAGTCCGATGTCTATGTTGCTTGGTTTTTCAACCAAGCATGTGCAATGATGCACCTATTAACTTGTAATAGCAGTCTTCGAATAAAAAGCAAATATAATTATAAATTTAATCTAACATTAACATAAACATGTGTAAATAAACAAGAACTAAATCAATAACAAGATATCTATGGGAAGAACAAGAGAAAAAATAATAGATTTTTTGTATTACCTCAAAGGTGAGGATGTTTGGTGTTGAGAAGCTCCAAGGTTGAGGTGCTCCAAGCTCCAATGATCTCTTCTCCAAGATGCTGAAATGGGGGTCTTCAAACTCAAAATGGGAGGCAATGGCTCTCAAAGGGAATTTGGCAGCATAAGGATAGGATGAAGTGTGGATGGAAAGTGAGGAGCCCCTATCACCTTTTTATAGTTTTTGGTGATGGGGAATACCATTATGGTTTTAAGGAAACCAATGGTATTGGCCAACATGGTTTAGGTCTCTTTTTTCCTCTTTTTCCTTTTTTGAATATTTTGAATATTTTTATTCCCTTTTAATATTTTTGGAAATTCTAGACACTTTTTGAGGGTTTTTTGTGTTTTTGGAGGAAAAATATATATTTTGAGGGGAAAAAGGTGTATTAGGGTCTTTTTGGTGACCTTTTGATGGCTTTAGAGGCTCAAATGGTGGAAAAGTGGACAAATGGGTCATGTGAATAAGGGAATGAGCTAGTGAGCACTTTTTGGGTGTTAACAAATTGCCCCCTGATGTGTGAGGGTAGGAGCTCATCGTATGGCTGATAGACATCATAATTCTTTTGTGTTTTTCCTGGGGTTTGGAGAAGAGAAGAGACTGATTGGAGACTGGAACCACAACCCCTTGGAAGCTGCAAAAAGCAAAAAACATTACATGGCCTCAAAATGGATGAGGAATAATCTCTGACTATGGACGAGGCAGGCATACCCATGCCAGTATCAAGACATATACATAACAATTAGGCCCACGAAGGGGAGCCTGAAGAAATACATAAATCCGTGCTGGTACATCATAATGGTCTAGAGGGGACACAATGCTAAGACATACTCATGGTCGTACCATGACTGATCTGAATAACTGTTGCACTGGAAAAAAGGCAACAACTGTTCTGAATAAGGTATCAGAAGGGTTGATGAACTGCTGAAATTGAAGGTGTCCAACATCTGTAGGGACTCAATGAGTGTGAGTCAACTTCTGAGGAGTATATGTGGCTGTATACTCGAGGAAATATAAACTGCGGTACATCTGAAAATTGTCCCCAAGTGCAACCCGAATATCCATAGGAGTATTTAACTGGTTGTTTCCTCAATTAGATTCTCAAATGTGGCAAAGTCAGGTGATATACGAGGTCTTCAAGAAATAACTGAAAGGACCGATATCCTGTACAAGTCTCAACGACGCGATCAAGGTGTTGAAGTCAAGCATGTGAGAAACAATCATTTCGAGAGGCACTGAGGACTCCTTTCAAAATGATCTGTAGGCACTCATCATGAATGGTGATGAGTCCAAGCCACAGGGACCTCTGGTTCTATCCTCTGGAATAGATTTGGTTGGCGTCGATAGAGGGAGACCAGCAACTATCAAGGCAATGATGTTTCCTTGTTAGGAGCGCGAGGTGCACAACTGATATGTGGTAGTACTGATGGTAGGACTGACATACTGTGGGGATGGGGAATGACTTGGGTCATAGAATGGGTGGACTAAAATTTTCTTTGTTCAGAGCATGATGACATGGCTGACCTGGCAGCAAAGGGAACTGATTTTTAGAAGTGGGAATCATAGCTTGGGGGTATGTATTGCAGATTTGAGTGATATAGGGGGTTCAGTTGATGGGTGTTGTAGGGGGAGTATCGGGGTGACGCATTGCAGAATACTCTGAACAAAGGCAACCAAAATGGGAGGCTGCCGCATGGGTAGACACGATCTGTTGTGGTGCCGAGAAGCACCATTGGGTCCTTCTTCGTAGTTTTAATGAGCTTCAAGAAGGGATAAAAGTGTGCTCTGAAATGGTACTATCCTGTGGATTTATGCGAGCCCAGGACTGTTCATGCTCGTAAGTGTTTTCATTTTTAGGGAGTCTGAAAAAACGATAAGAAGACTCTGCAGTGGTGGTGGAGTACCGTCTTTTGGAATTATACGAGCCCAAGACGGTGATTGCTCGTGGTTGCTTTCATTTTTTGAGAGTCTGAAAGTGGTAAGTAGACTCCATTGGTGTTCTTTTTCGTAAGTTAGTCTCCAAGGCCCGAAAAAAACATAAAATGATGCAAATGGAGAACTCTTCTAGCCGATGTGACTAGAGTATTCCTTTTTCGTAATTAGTCTACAAGGTTCGGAAAAGGGGTAAACTTATACCAGGTAAATTCCATTTCAAATACTTTTAGCGAGCATGAAAGGAAGCAAGGTTGCTCGACGATCTTTTCATTGTTTTAGGAGTCAGAATAGAGCTTAACAGAAACTCCCTAAGTGCCTTTTTTGTAAAATAATTGCTCGGACCAAAAAATGGGTAAAATTATACCGAACAAAAAGGTATTGGTGAGAGCGAGGAATGATCTCGAGCACGGAAAACTGAATCCGGTGACATAAAGATTGCGAAGAAATGGGCAACAACCGATGTGGCACGCAAACCGAGGCGATGAGTGGCATTTTGAAAAAATGCCCGAAACTGATGGGGGTGAGAGCGAGAAATGGTCTCAAGAATCATCACGAGCGCAGAAAACTGAATCCGACGATATAAAACTTGCCAAAAACGAATGACGGTCGATTGTGGCATTTAAACCGAGGCGACGAGGGGCATGGGAAAAAATGCCCAGAAAATCTAGAGGTGAGAGTGAGAAATGATCTCAAGCATCGTCACGAGCGCAAAAAACTGGATCCGACGATATAAGACTTGTAAAAAATAGACGACGCTCGATGTGGCACGCAAACCGAGGCGACGAGGGGGCATGTAAAAAATGCCCAAAAAATCTAGGCGTGAAAGCGAGAAATGATCTCGAGCATCATCACGAGCGTGGAAAACTGAATCCGGCGATATAACACTCATAAAAAATAGACGACGACCGATGTGGCACGCGAATCGAAGCGACGAGGGGCGTGGGAAAAATGCCCGAAAAATTTGGAGGTGAGAGTGAGAAATGATCTCAAGCATCGTCACGAGCGTGGAAAACTGGATCTGGTGATATAAGACTCGTAAAAAATGGATGACGACCGATGTGGCACACAAACCGAGGCAACGAGGGGGCATGTAAAAAATGCCCAAAAAATCTGGGAGTGAAAGCGAGAAATGATCTCAAGCATCATCATGAGCGCGGAAAACTGAATCCAGTGATATAAAACTCGTCAAAAACGGATGACGACCGATGTGGCATGCAAATTGAGGCGACGAGGGGCATGGGAAAAATGCCCAAAAAATGGACCTGGGGTCAGATGTTTTTGGCCTGTGTTCGGCGAGATCTGGACAAGGTCAGCCGGGAGGGAGGGGAGTTTTGCTATGCCTCCTTCATCTGTTGTTTTTTCTTTGAGCGAGTACCGACCTTGCGGCCGCATGTGCCAGTTCAGGATGGGTTGCAGAGTGAGCCGCAGATGGGGCCGTGGGGGGAGTTGATGCCCCGGGGTGGTGGTGGTATCCGACGTTTCTTTTCGGCGGATATGTATGAGCAGTGGGAGCAGATACCCCTGCTTATTGATGATTATCCATATGCTGGCATGGAATTCCGAGGAGATCCGGAGATTCCTCGGGCTCAGGGATAGGCCTCGGGTCTAGACGATATGTCTTTTTGTTTTGTTATTTGTTATATCATGTTTAGATATATTTTGTTATGAGTATAGCTAGATATTTTTATATGATATTGAATTGGTTCAGTTGTGTGATTGTGCAGATATTGGTCCGAGGCCACCAGTTGATCATTTGGGTCATCGGGGACGAGTGATGGTGGTGGTACCGCCACCTATAGCGGTGCCTCCTCCTCGTGTTTGAGGAGTTGTGCGTCCTCGAGATGATGCCCTGGAGGGCATACAGGAGACTTTGGAGGGGCTTCTAGAGGGAGCCCCAGAGGAGGGTTGGAGGGACTTGGATCAGTACATTATTGGGCGTTGTTTTGATGCTCCTTGTGAGTGGCGGTCTATCCTGCTCAGAGTAGCAGTTGTGATGGCCGAGAGGAGGGCTCAGGATCAAGAGGATCTGGACGAGCCAGCGGAGGAGGAGCTAGAGGATCCTAGGGATCATGATGACTAGTTGATCACATATTTGCCCCCAAATGCTGATGAGCATATGGGGATGTACCTTTTTTGTACGGCTATGTAATTTTGTATATGGGGATGTATCTTTTTGTACCTATGACATGGTGACTATTATGATGATATATATATATATATATATATATGTTTTGGTATATAGTCGTGTATGCACGTGGATGCACATCTTGTCTATTTGTTTTCCCATGGAGGTAGATGTTATGCACATGGATGCAATTTTTTTTTCTTTTTTTTCTACATGGTTTGATTGGTGTGCCAATCTAGAATGTTGTTTGCCATATGGTTTGCTATACTGTTGAGATTCCTTGGGACATGTGTGAATGAAATGGACTCAAACTGTCGAATCACTTGTTTAGTGCGCATGAATTTTCTGAATAGAATCGCGCACCTAGTAAATATTGTTGAGCTGGGAAACGAGGAACTAGGAGTCCAAGAAAATGCTAAGGTGACTTATGCTCATTTGGAGAGCAGCGGCCAGGAGACCGGTCACGGCGTCGTAATCAGCTTGGTTGTTTGTGGCGGCACCTATGCACACTCCGTCGATGTGGATCAACTCATGTGAAGGGGAATATATTACCCAAGCTGCAGAAGCGAGATTGGCAGACCAACGGTTTGCACCATCAGCGAAGCCAGCGTAGCAAAGTGGAACAGGATCCATTTGTGGTCATGCAGGAAAAACAAATGTTTAGGTTTTTGTATTTTTTGTAAAAAAGAAAATAATATTGTACAATTGTGGACTGTGGTGTCCATTAGATTTTCTATGGGTAAAAACGCTTGAGGTACAACCCATTACGTGGGTTGCGTAGGGGGTTACCTTCTGAGTCAGTCAGAATATATGCCCCCTGTCCGAGGTAGGTGTGTATAATATATGGGCCTTGCCACATGGACACAAACTTTCATTTTCCTGTTTTTTCATGAGCTCAATCATAGGAAAGTACGAGGTCGCCTTCACTAAATGCTTGTGGGTGAACATGTTTATCGTAATGAAGTTTAGATCTGTTCTTTGCGGCTTCGATTGTTTGGAGAGCTGCGCGGTGATCTTCATCAGCCTGCTCTAAAAGAAGTAAGCGTTCTTCAATCAATTATGTATCGGGGAGAAGTTATATGGAAATTTGCAATGTTGGTATCTGGCATTCAAAGGGGAGGACAGATTCCACGCCATGAACTAAATGGAATGGGGTAAAGTCAGTGGCGGTCTTGGTCAACGTGCGATAAGCCCATAATGCGGGAAAAATCATGTGATGCCAATTGGATTTATGTTTGTCGATGGTGCGTTGGAGGATGGTTTTCAAAATTTTGTTAGCAACTTCGACTTGGCCGTTCCCTTGGGGGTAGTAGGTAGAGGAGAAATGGTGTTCAAACTTAAGGAGTGTCGACAATTCTCTCCAAACGGAGTCTTCGAAGTGAGAGCCGTGGTCTGAGACGAGTTGTTTTGGTACTCCGAAACGAGCAATAACATGGTTGAGGAAAAAATGGGCTGTAGTGTCGGCTTTGCAATTGTAAGTAGGCATGGCTTCCGCCCATTTGGTAAAGTATTCAACAACCACAATAATGTGTTTGTGACCGCCAGTTGATGTGGGATTGCAATCCATGAAGTCAATGGCCCATTTGCAAAATGGTCCAGCAGTGACGATTGGATGAAGGGGGGGCGGGGGGTCTTCTTGCCTTTGGAGCAAACAACTGGCAGTTTTGGCAGTGTTTGACTGCTGTGATACAATCAATGAATAATGATGGCCAAAAATGACCTGTGCGGATTACCTTTTGGGCGGTGGCCATTCCTGAAAAATGGCCGCTGCAGGCACGGCTATGACAATCGTTAAGGACTTGTTCTGTTTCGTCTTGGGAAAGGCATCGTCGTAAGATTGTGTCAACACCACATCGATAGAGGACATCACCCAAGAGGAGATAATGGGGGGCATGGTGACGGATGCGACGGCGTCCATCACGGTCGATGTTGAATCGAAACTTCTGTGTGCAGAGGTATACCAAAATGTCGCCATACCAAGGGTCGTCTGACGAGATGATGAACAAATGTTCGTCGATAATATCAGTATGGATAGTTGGTGATGGCGACGATGATGGTAAATCCGTAATGAATTGAGCGAGTGCTAATGCTTTGGTGCTCTTCGGGGTTTTAAAAGTTAGGTCATATTCTTGTAAGATATCACCCATTTGGCAACATGGCCTTGTAGAAGGCGACGATTCAAGAGATAGACCACTGGATTGGAATTGGCCACAATCGTGGTGTGGCTAAGGAGAATGTAATGTCGCAGCTTTTGAACTGAAAAGATGACGGCAAGGGCCATTTTCTCTTCAAGTGGGTAGCATAGTGGTGGGCCTTACAAGGTATGGCTCACATAGTAAATGACATTCTCTTGGCGAGCGGAGTCTTCTTGGATGAGTACTCCGGAAACAACGTAATATGATTCCGAAATGTAAAGGGTAAAGTATTTTGTGAAATCTGGTGGAGAAATCAATGGGGCACTTGTAAGTGCTTTCTTTAGGTCCGTGAAGGCTCCTTCTACTTGGTCGTCCCATACAAAGCGGGTATGAAGACGTAGCAAATGGAGGAAACCATGTACGGTGGTGGCATAGTCTGGGACAAAACGACGAAGGAAGTTGGATTTCCCCTGGAGGCTTTGCAGCTATCTTAATGTATGCGGTGAGAGGAGGTCCACTATGGCTTGAACTTTTAAAGGGTCAACGGTGATCCCTTTTTCTTAAATGACAAACCCTAGCAGGCGGCCTGCTGTAACTCAAAACACACATTTAAGCGGGTTCAAGCGGATTTTGTATTTGCGGCAACGTAAGAAAACTTGTCGAAGATCTTTTAAGTGGTCAGATCGTTTCTTAGATCGGGTGGTGAGGTCATCTAGATAAATTTTAATGATTTTATGCAGATCATGAAATCAATAAGTGATGGCTCGTTGGAAAGTGGCGCCCGCATTCTTGAGACCGAAAGGCATGATGCAATAGGCGAAGGTGCCCCATGGGTTAGTAAAAGTGGTCTTGTATTGATCTTCCTTACGGATTTTGATTTGGTTGTATCTAGAGAAACCGTCCATAAAAGGGAGTACATCATGCCCCGCACATTCATCGATTAGTTGGTCAATAAATGGTGTGGGGAAGTTGTCTTTGGGACAAGCTAGGTTGAGGTCGCGAAAGTTAGTACAGACGCGGATGGTTCCGACTTTCTTATTAACTGGTACTGGATTTGAAACCCAGGTGGTATATGCAATCGGGTATATGAAACCTGCTGCTCGAAGCTTCTCGATTTCTGCTTTGACGGCTGGAATCTTGGATGGGTGAATGGGACGTTGTTTCTGGCGGACCAGTGATGTGTTGGGCCAAGTGTCTATGTGATGTTCTACGATGGTAGAATCAAGACCAGGCATCTCAGTATAAGACCAGGCGAAGACATCTCAAAATTCTTGGAAGAGTTTCTTATAAGCTTGGGTTTCTTTTTTAGTGCAAGATGCACCTAAAGAGATAAGATCGGGTTTTCCGGGGGTGGTGGAGATGTTGATTTTTATAATGGGCGAAATGTTAGCCATGTTACCTTCCTCGAAGGCTTCTGGAGCTAGTATTGGATCTTTGGACCAATCGACCTTGGTTGGTAAGAAGTCCTTAGATTCAACAGATAATTGGTTTGCCGCGGTGGACATAGATGCTTCAGGGATGAAGTATGATAAATGGTGCATATCATCCCAAGGGTAGTCCGGTGCAGTGAGTGTTTCTAAGATTTCTTTATCGGTACGGAAATAGTGTTCCATTAAATGAATTGGTTCGGTTTTATAGGTAATTGAAATCATATAAATGGTATTGATTTCTTCTGAATGGGACGATTCTGGAGGGAATATTTCCTCAATAAGTGGGGGGGATATCTCAAAGTCGGCATTAATCATCTCGTATAGTGTTGCTCTATAATTTGGGAGATCGGGGCAGTGATGTGAATAATGGCCATAGATTCCGCATATTGCACAAGGGTGATTTGTGCGCAATGATTTATCACGAGGTTAAGGTGGTAATTCTAATTTGACAACTGGAACGTTGATGTCATCATCTAACATATTCATGTGTTCTTGAAGTGTTGGTAGTTGTGGACATAAATGGGTGGCGTGGCCAATATCGTCGCACAAGGAGCACTTAGGGAGTACATGGGTTGTGGGATTCTTGGCTAATTTGGGAGTGACTAGGGGGGTGCGAGTTGTGGGTGCAGTGTTGTAGGTTGGTGGAACTCTACCCCCAGTGTGGTGGGATTGAGGGGGGACATAAGTAGATGTCGATGTAGTGCCCCCTGCTGGAATTGATTGGTTTTGGGGGTTCGGACCACCAGGTGGTGGGTGATTTTGGTGGTTTGGTATGCCAGGTGGTGGATGGTTTGACATATTCATAGGTTGTACTGGTTGTAGGACAATGGTCGGAGTTGGTGGGGGAGTTGGGGCAGGTAACTACCATACCGGTAATCCTAATGTTAAACCTGGAAGGTTGAGTGTAGCCATTACTGGCATGTTGACAACTCCCGAAAATGGAAACAAGAATGGCATTGTGTGAATCAGTGTTGTTCCGATATGACTAGGCACGATGGGTGCTTGTGGCGGTGGTTGATGTTGTTGAGGATGTTGTTGTTCATTGTGTGACAGGGTGCACAAGTCGGATACCGCAGTTACCTGAAGAGGGGGTCGGATTGATGGGAACGATCTGGTCATGGGAGTATCCGAATATATCTTGGGTCCGACTGACGAGATGAAGGATGTTGGTGCACTAAGAATGGGTTGTTCAATCATGGGAAGAACATTTTCTGGTGTTGCGGGGGCATTGGGATCATAGTATGTAATCTGGTCGATTTTAATTATGCGTCCTTCATGGGGGAACATCATGATGCAGAAAACTGAAGAAGCGATAGCTTTCATTTTATACATGTAGCTTTGTCCCAGAAGGAGATTGTAATCAAGTTGGGCGTTAATGACCTCTATATCTATGAGAACCAATTTGCCCCCAAGCTGTATGGGTATGTTCACTAGCAAACCTTGAGGTTGAGTTGCATGACCATTGTAAGCTCGTAATGCGGTAGTGGATGGTTGTAGCGTTGGGGATCCAAGTTTCTGCCATATGAAAGTCGACATGACGCAGGTAGAGGCCCCTTCGTCGATTATGAATCGATGAACGACGAGGTTGCGAATGGAGATGAAAACTTGAAAAGCTAGAGATGAAGGCATGTGAGGTTCAGCTTGTTCTAAGTCGAAAGACATCATGTTAGAGTCGTTAGGATCTATGGCACCAATGGAAGATAACAACAGTTTTCTCTGTGCCAGACAATTTTTCAAGATTTTGAGAGCAGACATAGCAGCGGGGCACTGAGCTAAATCCTCTACAATGTTATAGTTGGAAGCTGCACGAGCATTCGGGTTATTGTTAATCCGTCTCAAAGGGAAAGGAGGTGCTTTGGGGTCCCCATCCATGGGCATATTGGGTATGCGAAGTGGTTGATCGGTCGGGACAGTACTCAATGATGGATCGGTAGGTGTGGCCTCAGGGGCAAATTCGTATTGATTTCGACAGGTTTGAAGATTGACATCATTTGATGACATCATAAGAAAATGGTGAGTGTTGGACTCTGTGTGCTGGTAGTCGGCTGCCGCGTAAGTAATTTGCTGCTGTGTTGCAGCAGATCCTTGAGGGGGATCATTTGGGAGTGTTTACCATGCCTTGGTTAAGTAAAGGATTTTGTAATATCATGGGTTGTGGCTGAGGAGGGGGTGCTGGCTGTGCAGCATGTCCTTTTCGTTGGGCATCGTCGGTCCATAGTTGATGCCCTCGATCTAAATGGGGACAATTATGTGTGTAATGGCCGTAGACTCCACATATGGAACATGGATGGTTTGTTCTCAAGTTATTATTTTTAGCCTATTTCGGTGGACAGTCAGGGTTGTGGTTGGGGGGAGCAGCGTTATTATTGTTTGGAGGATTAGGTGGTGGTGCACCTTGGTTGTGTTGTTGGTTGTTTCCACGGTTACGCCCTCTTCCATGATTTTGTTGAGTTCCTTGGTTATGCTGATTGTTTTGGTTTGGAGGTTTTTTTTGTTGTGCGTAGACATGCCCTTGGGTAGTAGGTGGGTTTTGAGGTCGTGTAGGATCTGGAGCAGGTTGCGGTGGGTAGTAAACAAGAGGGTTCTGAGGTGGCCCTAGTATTTGTTGCGGTTGTGGGTAATCTTGAGCTGCTGGAAGTGTTGGAGCAAGAGGTGCTGCTTGTTGAGGATAATAAGCCACTTGAGCTTCTGGCTGGATCGGAGTCTGGTGGGCCTGTTGGTTATAATATGGAGTTGGCGCATAAGCTGATGGTGCTTGTCCATAACATTGTGGTGGACACGAGGTTACATGAATGTGGTGGGTGTGTGTTACTAGAGAATACGAAGTTGTAGCTCCAGAATTAGATGAATCCCTAGAAAGGTATGGGGTGTTGTTTGTACTCGTCATGGTAAAAGGTTTGTTTTGCGCTGTAACTTGGCTGATAATACCGTCGGAGGCATGGGATGCCCCCAACGCGTCATGGCGGGATGGATCACCGAGTGGCGCATCAGGTAAAATAGTGTATAGATATCCTGACTGGGCATATATGAGGTTGAATTGCCGAGCTTTTAAGATAGCTTCTTCTTCCGACTGGGGTCATTCAGAAGCTTCATATTTGGCTATGAGGGGGAGGAGCGATTTGAGGAACCAATCCAAAATGATTTGGTCGTCAAGTTTTATCTTGCAGAGGCTACGACACTTATGCCACTCATGGATATGATCGGTGATGTGTGTAGCGGTGTTCTGTCTACAAGACAAAAGTATTTCCACTCCTGCATCATAGCGTACAGGTAGTTGAAAGAACTAGAGGAAAGTTGAGGTGAGGGACGTAAATATGTTGTGAGTCCCATGTGGCTGCTCAATGTACGATTTGGCTGCTGAGCCGGTGAAAGTTCTTTGTAAAAGTATCAGTCTAATGGAATCATCTACTATGGAGTTTGAAGAACACCATAGGTGAAACGACATGATATGGTTTTAGGGATCTTCCCCAACTTTGCCTTCAAATTTTGGGATATCTGAGAGAAGCTTTGTGGGAATGGGTGGCCATGTAGGGTTGTGTCTAATAGGGTCGTTGGTTAACCTTGCCAGGTCTGGTAAGTTTAGACTAGCCATGTATGGCAGACTGGCAGATGGGTGTGGCATGGTCACTGGGGCATAACTGTTAATGGTAGCATTATGGAGTGGTCTAGTGCCCCCTAAGGGTATGCTAGGTGTGAAAGGGATGTTTCCTCCAACCGATGTGGTGTGGGAGGGGCCTGCGCTCCCAAGTGCAACATGGGTTGCAGATGGGTTAGGGATGGTTCCGGTAATCCTTGGGATCTGGGTCATGGTAATGAGAGGGGGGGTGACCCCCATGTTGGGCATACCTAATATAGGTGGTAGTCCTATGTTGGGCATGCCTAGAGGGGGTGTGGCCCCTATGTTAGTCATGCCTAATGGGGTTGTGGCTACCGTGGTTGTCACGGTAGTAGTGGGGTTTGTTGATGTAGCTCCAATAGCACTGGTGAAAAGGGGGTCATATTGTGATCTGACCATGGGGTTAGTTGGTGATGTATCGGTAGGGTGTTCGGATTCAGCCTCAGAATCAGATGACTGGGTTCTATGCCGATGACTGGGTTCTATGCTGATGACGTGTGGAGTCAAGGGATAACGCTCTGCATCTATAATGTGTAGAGTCAAGTGTACCGAACTGAGGAGGTTCACCCTGAAAATGGCGGGATCGTCTTAAGTTCTCAATGGTGAGAGATGTATAGAAATGCCAATGGATGGTGGTGAGATAAAAAACTCAAGACCCTAATGCCACAATGTGTGCAGGAGGGGAGTATGAAAAAATAATGTCTCTCAGGCCAACAACCAACCTCAAAAGCACTTATTATAAAAGCTATGCTATAATAAGTGGAGGAATCAAGAAAAGTGGTCAGAATACCAAAAATCAAATGGTTCCTAGAAAAAAGTGGTGCTTACTAGACTAAGGGGGGTGGCAGAGCATGCAAACACCTAACTAAAAGTGGTATTATGACTCAACTAAAGATATCTTCTGCAAGTTGATGAAATCCAAGTCAGACAATATGGGTAGTGGAATCAAAGGCTAGATATCCCCCTATTGGGAGGGACACCAAGTAGACAATCCTAAAAAATGGCCACTAAGATACCTTATTCATGACACGTTCGGTTGGGTGAATCTGCAGTTTGGTTCTATCACTGCTATACTCCCATACGGGTGGTACACCGAGAACTGTGAAAGGTATCCTTCGGTTACTGAATGGATAGCGGTATTCCACTCAAACTTCTGGAACCAGTCTGGCTACTTCAACCCTCCTAAGGGAGAGGCCTTCCCGATAAATTGGTGTATAACTGTGTCAACAAATAATAAGGGATTTTTGGGACCCTAAAAATTCAACCACTCTGTCTTAGATGTAAATAATTGAGGGGTGTTATTGGAACACCTATCCCCCCAATCCTACCTAGCTACAAGATTCTTTAAGTGTTCCCCAAGTGGGGTTAAAGTGTTGGTTGAGTTTAGGTAGATTTTAAGGCTCAGTTAATTAAAAATGTGGCAGATTGGGTGCAAGTGTGATTATTTAACTAAAAAAGAATTTGCCTCGCTTGGGCGATTAATTACAAATTAAAAACAAGACGATTCTAATTTGCAAAAAATAAAAGGCTTTTTCTGAAATGTAAATGCTCTAACAAAAATACTTCAAAAATTGTATATTTTTGAAATAATTTTTTAAAGGAAAGCAAATATTGTAAAAATTGTAAGAAATAAATGGATTTCTAAGTGCTTGCATGGGAAAAACTATTGAGCAAATCAGAAAAATGGTTCGAAATTTGCAAAGAAATGAAATCTATGATCTAAACAAAGTGCTAAAAACCTTTCTTTCACTTGTTGAAATTTTTTAAAAAGATTTTAATTGAGCATATGTAATAGAAAAAAGATTCACTATTGTTGCAATAATGCAAAAAAAATAATGCTGTACGAAAATAGGCTAAATGGGCAAAAAATGCAGCAAATTTTTTTCTAAAAATTGGGCCGAGCGAAAAAAATTGACATCGTGGGTTTATGGGCGCCGCGATGTGTATCACGGGTTTGAGATGCGAAGCCGCGATGTGCAGCGCGGAAAAAGGCCACGAAGCCACAATGTGCAGCGCGGAAAAAGCCCTCAAAGCCGTGATGTGCAGCGCGGAAAAAGTTCACGAAGCCGCGATGTGACGCATGGAAAAAGGCCGTGAGGTCGCGATGAGCCGCGCGACTGTCGGGCGAAAAGTCACGATGTGAAAACGGAAAAAAGGTTGTTGGAAACGAAACCGAAAAGTGAAATTTTGGTCTATTAAGGACTACAAAAAGGGCTAAGAGTTAGGGCCGCAATGAATATGTTGTCTAGTATGGCATATCTGCTAATTGGAATGGTAAAAACAAGTAAAAAATAAAGATCTAAAGAAAAAATTAAAAGCTCGAAACCCAACAGAGTCGCCAAAAAACTGTTGCTTAGTTTTTCAGCCAAGCATGTGCAAGGATGCACCTATTAACTTGTAATAGCAGTCTTGAATAAAAAGCAAATACAATTATAAATTTAATCTAACATTAACATAAACATGTGTAAATAAACAAGAACTAAATCAATAACAAGAGATCTATGGGAAGAACAAGAGAAAAAATAATAGATTTTTTGTATTACCTCAAAGGTGAGGATGTTTGGTGTTGAGCAGCTCCAAGGTTGAGGTGCTCCAAGCTCTAATGGTCTCTTCTTCAAGATGCTGAAATGGGGGTATTCAAACTCAAAATGGGAGGCAATGGCTCTCAAAGGGAATTTGGCAGCATAAGGATAGGATGAAATGTGGATGGAAAGTGAGGAGCCCCTATCACCTTTTTATAGTTTTTGGTGATGGGGAATACCATTATGGTTTTAAGGAAACCAATGATATTGGCCAACATGGTTTAGGTCTCTTTTTCCCTCTTTTTCCTTTTTTGAATATTTTGAATATTTTTATTCCCTTTTAACATTTTTTGGGAATTCTGGACCCTTTTTGAGGGTTTTTTGAGGAAAAATATATATTTTGAGGAGAAAAAGATGTATTATGGTCTTTTTGGTGACCTTTAAATGGCTTTAGAGGCTCAAATGGTGGAAAAGTGGACAAATGGGTCATGTGAATAAGGTAATGAGCTAGTGAGCACTTTTTGGGTGTTAACAGTCTACACCTATGATCACCAACTGGAAGCAGCTTCATGCTTCTGAGGGTAAGTTGGTGGATCCTACACTTTACCATCAGCTCATTGGATCGTTGATGTATCTGGTCAATACTAGACCAGACTTGTGTTTTGCAATGAACACTCTTAGCCAGTTCATGGTGGAGCCTAGGAGTGTACATTGGACTACCACAAAACATGTGTTGAGATATATTGCAGGTACAATGGACTATGGTTTGGATTACATGGGTTTAGGTGGAGTCAGTTTGGTTGGTTTCACAAATTCAGACTATGCAGGCAATGTGAGGGATCAGAAGAGCACTTCCGGTTGTTGTTTCAGTTTGGGCTCAGTAGCCATGTCGTGATTCAGTCGGAAACAAAAGTCCATTGCATTGAGTTTCGCCGAGGCTCAGTATATGGCAACTAGTCAGGCTACTTGTGAAGCACTATGGTTTCGCAAGTTGTTGGTAGATTTATTTGATCAGGAGCTTAAACCTACAGTGATCTATTGTGATAATCAGAGTTGCATTCAGCTCTCTGAGAATCCAGTGTTCCATGACAAGTCAAAGCATATTGAGATCATGTACCATTTCATTCGTGACTACATTTAGAGAAGAGAAGTTGAGTTGCAGTACATATCCAATGATGAGCAGGTAGCAGATATCCTGACGAAATCTTTGGGGAGGGGCAAGTTTGTCTTCTTCAGAAACAAGTTGGGAGTGGTGCAGAACACCTTCCTCGGTAAGAGGGAGTGTTAGTTTTTGTACCTAGGGAAGTGTTCCCCTAGTGACTTTTGCCTAAGTCACTTAGAAAGGGGGGAAAAGTGACCCCCACATTAAATGACTTGTGAAAAGCATTTAATGAGACTTTATAACCATAAAGTCACTTTTTGATAAATTTAAGTGGGTGAGTGAAATTAATATTTATGATAAATAAATAGGAGCATTTAATTTCAGTCGTCAATCTAATTTAATCTCATCCATTGGATTTAGAAAACCCTAGGATTTGAACAAAAAGAAAGAGGTAGGCAAAAGAATATCATTCTTGTGAGAAGAGTGAAGAAGAGAAGAGAGAAAAAGAGAGTGACCAGCTCGAATTTCAAGGAGGGTTTTTCTAGCATGTTTTTCGAGAGAGAAGCATAGATTCCAAGGCAAGGAGACAATCCATACAGCGTGATTCTGGGCACATTTACCGAGGTAGATTTTTATTTCAGTGGCACATTTTCCCAAATCTGTACAACAACATTAGTGGCATAGTTTTCGAGGCAAATTGCAACAGGAAAAAAAGGCACAGGTTTTGAGGTCCGTACAGCTGCACATTGGCATAGAAATCGAGGACCATACAACTCATTAACTATTGTACCATACAACACATTTCCCGAGGCATTTATTATAGGGAATGGTTTCCAAGAAATGGCACAGTATTCTAGGTTCGTACAACAACATTAATTGTTGTTGTACCGTACATAAATTTTCTATGTTATTGGCACAAAAATCGAGGCTGTGTTTAGCACATTTTTTGAGAAGAAATTTATGCACAGAAATCGAGGCAGCCTTGCACAGAAATTAAGGAAGTTGGCTGGGCGATTTGGTTGGTTGAGATAAGTACATTTTGACTGTAAAATTAATGTACTGAAATATTGCTGAAGAAATAATAACTCTCTCTCTCTGACTGGTTTTCCCCGTGGGGGTTTTTCTAGGGCTAATGGCCGAAAATTCTGAGTCTGATTTTTTAATGGTGTGCATGTCAAAATTATTTTTTTCCTGTTAAAGTGTATTTGCAGCGTTTTTATTGTTCTGTAAATTTCACAAGTAATTTCTAGCCAATGCAAAACTGATTGGGGATGAAAAACATTGAAAATTTGGCATAAACCAGCAAGCTGATTTACACAGAAAAATGTACATTTTTTATGGAAAATAGAGTGATCCTTAAGTAAGATCCTTTTCTATGGTATAGAATTAGAATTGAGATATTTTATCATTGTTTTTTATAATATTAATTAATAATTTTTTAATATATCTTTTGGGATCTTTTATCATAGTTTTTTATAATATTAATTAATCATTTTTTAATTACATCGTAGGCGTTCACCAACGAGAAGCGTGACCTTCCACCTTGGAAAGATTCCTCGTCTATATATCCAATGGAATCTTGCCGTGTATTTTTCCGCTTTAGCACACGCCGACCAGATCATGTTGATCTTATTTGCATTATTTGCATTACTTTTCCCCTTTCACACAAACCCCCGTCCGTGTTGCAGTGATTTGCAGACTTCACGCCGACTAAAATGAAATGGCCATGAATTCAACCATTTTGACTCTCGACCATATCTTACAAATATTATGGAAAACAAAATTACAAATTCATATCAACTGTACCAACTCGACTATCGACCATATTTTTTTTAACTAAAGTGACCCGACCATTTTGACTCCCGACCATATCTTACAAATATTATCGAAAACAAAATTACAAATTCATATCAACTGTTTCATATGTCGATCATGTTTACCCAGTGAGAACTTCACGACGACTAATTTTTAAAGGCTCGACCAACTCGACTATCGACCATATGTTTTTTTACTAAAGTGACCCGACAATTTTGACTCCCGACCAATCTTACAAATATTATCGAAAACAAAATTACACAGCTAACAGTCGACGCTTGTCCATCAATTGGACCACACAGTTAACAGTCGACCAATTTTTAAAGGCCCGACCAACTCGACTATCGACCATGTTTTTTTTAAAACTAAAGTTAGCCGACCATTTTGACTTCTGACCCGTTTCCATCAATTCCACCACATAGTTAAAAGTCGACCAATTTTTAAAGGCTCAACCAACTCGACTATCAACTATATTTTTTTGAAAACCAAAGTTACCCGAGACAGTTAAGAGTCGACCAATTTTTAAAGGCTCGACCAACTCGACTATCGACCATATTTTTTTATAACAAAAGTGACCCGACCATTTTGAATTCCGACCATATGTTACAGAGTGTCCATCATTTCGATGAAATAGTTAAGAAGCGACCAATATTTTAAGGCTCGACCAACTCGACTTTCAACCAAACTGGCCAGCATTTGGGTTGATACAGTCTAAACAGGAGGTGTAACTCTGCATGGAAAAAGCTTACGAGATCTATTCTTTTGATTAGAAACTTGAGCATTCAATGATGAATTGGACATTGAACAACCTTCTATAAGGTTACCCACGTGAACATTGATTTCTTTGCGTTTAATCCATCACAAAGTTATGAACTTTGCTTCAATAGTACCGATCTTTTCCTATGGACGTATATTTGGATTTGATGGATTGGACTTGTTGGATATTCAATGTTGTGGAGATACGAGAACAGATTTCAATGCAACAATGGTTAAATGTGCTCAGACACCAATGCCCCGCCTTTACTCTTGATCGTTTATAAAATTCGATGGGTAAAGCCTCTCTCATTCTTTTGGTCTTCGATACTGTTATTGTGACATAATCCCAGTTTTTTTCTCAGCATTTGAATCACCTTCAATTTGTTGCTCTTTTACAAACCAACAACCCTATTAAGGAGCCAAAGATTTTTGTTTTCTATTAAAAAATAAGGTTCTCCTCTCAAACCAAAACTCATTTCACTTGTTATAATTATGTTGTTCTAAATCCCGTTTGTGTTTAATATATTCAAACAAGGTTCTACTGTCTTTTTTGATGTTTTTTCTTGAAAACTAGAGTTTGTTTATGTCAATTATTTACTGGTTTCAGATGAAATGTTACTTGACTGGTATATATTCATTTTTTTGTCTACTAGAAAAGTTGCCCTTCCAGAAAAGTAATATTTAATTTAGTCATCTAGTATATGGAAAATCCTATCTTGTTCTCACTATTCCTGTTTAATATTTAAAAACAAGGTTCTCAGAGCAAATTTACCCAGAATTATGTTCCCTTTTTTGTTGGAAAGTAGCTTTTGTTTCTGCTGTATTTTTGGGTGTTTTTTGTTCAAAACTATAGTCTGTTTCTGTCAATGGACTGACATTTATTTAATCCTATTACTTGTATGTTCAATCTTGAGAGTAAGTATTTGACAATGTACCTGATTTATTTACTGGTTTCAGATGAAAGGTTACTTGACTGGTATATATTCATTTCGTTGTGATTACCAATATATCTTTCTTACTAACTTTGGTAGATAATTTTCACTTCAACAATGCTATCTTGTTGTCACTGTTTCTCTTTAATATTTAAAAACAAGGTCCTAACAGAAAATTAACTAAAATTATGCTGCCTTTTTTGCTTTTTATTTTTTCCTATTGAAAACTACACTATGTTTCTGCTGTCTTTTTTTGTGTTTTTGGCTGGAAACTAGAATCTGTTTCTGTGAATGGACTGTCATTTATTTACTCCTATTTACTACTAGCTTTGGTAGCTAATTTGCACTGCTACAGTCTTTGCATTTGGTATTTGCACAATGCTATCTTCACGCTATCTTGTTGTCACTGTTCCTATTCCATATTTAAAAACAAGGTTCTAAGAGCAAATTTACCTAAAATTATGCTGCCATTTTTGTTTTTTTTAGTTGAAAACCAGAGTCTGTTTCTGCTGTCTTTGTCTCCTAGAAAAGTTTCCCTTGCAGAAAAATAATCTTTATATTAGGCATCTGGTATATGCACAATGCTATCTTGTTTTCACTGTTTCTGTTTAATATTTAAAAACAAGGTTCCAAGAGCAAATTTATCTGAAAGTATGATGTTTTTTTTGTTTTTTGTTTAGTTGAAAACTACACTCTAATTCTGCTATCTTGTTTGGTTTTTTTGTTGGAAACTAGAGTCTGTTTCTATCAATGGACTGTCATTTATTTACTCCTATTACTTGTATGTTCAATCTCGAGAGTAAGTATTTGATCATGTACGTGATTTATTTACTGGTTTCAGACAAAGGGTTACTTCACTGGTATATATTCATTTCTTTCTGTTTACCAATATATGTTTCCTACTAACTTAGGCAGATAATTTGCACCGCAACAGTTTTTGTCTCCTATAAAAGTTGCCATTCTAGGAAAATAATCCCAAAATTGAAACCAATTTCAAGCCCTTCATTTCTGTATTCTTTCCACAAATATTGCTATGTATTGCATCAAATATCAAATGATCTTTTGTCATGTTCTCCTACATCTTCTATCTTTAGACTTAATATCAATATCACACCTTTTTCTCCAACTTACCTTTGTAGTCCAACTATTCGCAGTACCACGCTATGGACACTCTATTGACTGAAAACGTTGTTTCACTTATGATGAACGGTGTTGTTGCCCTATGTCCACTTGTACAAGTTGTTTCTCTTGATCGACTAAGCTCCCTTAACTCAGCAACTTCCCACTTTCGAATCTCTATCTCTGATGGAATTCATAAGCATGATACATTGCTTCCAACTAGCTACAATAGCACTGTGGAAAATCACCAACTCCAAAAAGGTTCAATCATCAAAGTCAACAAGTGTACATGCAGCACTATACATGATGCAACGTACGATTTGCTTTCTGCATCTTCCTTTTCACTTATTTTAGTTTTCACTCCTTATAATCGTAACATATTTTTTACTTATACTTACTTACGTTCATTCTTCTTGCCAGGACTATCGCATTGGGAACCTTCGAAATTGTCACCTTAGAAACAACAATTATTGGAGACCCATCCCCTTTCAACTTCACACCTAGCTTTACAACCCACAATAGTTCATCTATTTCAGAAAACAACGCCCTTGACTCCGAAAACCCTTCACTTGCAATACCTTCGACAACGCCAAACTTTGTTGCACCTACTCTTCAATTCACATTGCTAAACCCTTCCAACAAAACTTGGACCACTCAAGGATGAGTTACTGCAAAGAAAAGTATAAATACATACACCAACCAAAAAGGCCCTGGTCAACTCTTTGGGTTTGACCTTGTTAGTGCTACCAGAGATGAGATTCATATCTCTACTTTCAATGAACTAGCTACCTCATTATATGACCAAATACAAGTTGGCATAGTCTACATAGTTTGAAATGGCACAATCAAACCAGTTAATCCAACATACAACAATTTGAAAAGTGCTTTCGAGATTTTCCTTAACTCCTTCTCAACAATTCAACGATGCTTGGAAGATTTCCCACTTATTCCTTTTCATTGCTTCAACTTTAAATCTATCCATGACATCAAAACTACACCCCTCAATTCCATGGTTGACCTTCTCAGAATTGTCATTTCTGTTTCCCCTGCATCAACTATACACAAAAGGGATGGATCTGAAACCATTCGTCGAATAGTTGGGCTTAGGGACATGTCCGGGTATAGCATAGATATGACACTTTGGGTGGAGCATTGCACAATTGAGGGTGCCCAACTTGGAAACCTTCGAGGTATAGCTACTCCCTCTATCCTTGCAATAAAAGGTGGGCGTGTTACAGAATTCAATGGAAAAACCATTGGAACCATCTCAAACACCAACCTCATTATAAATCTAGATATCGAGGAAGCTCAAGTTCTCCAAGCATGGTTTGCTGACAATGGATTCCGTTCAGCCTCCCCATCTTTGAGCAAAAAATCCAACTCGTCTTCTTCTACCTCCTATAAACGCATTTCCATCTCTGTGCTACAATATCTCCAACCCTCTGAGAAGGCAACTTGGTATTCAATTATTGCTACAATCACCCATATTAACATCAATGACTTTAATTTCCTTGCATGCCCTCTATTTGTCGATGGAATACAATGCATGAAAAAAATTTCCCACAAAGTTGGAAATGTTTGGTATTGTGAAAAATGTGATGGGGAGTTTACAGAGTGTGCTTACCGATACATACTCAAACTTGACATCACGGATGCTATTGGACAACTATACGGTATCATAGCTTTTGATGATGTTGTGCAACAAATCATGGGGGTCTTTGCAAAATATTTTTGTCTTCTATCAAATGATCCAACGTCTCTCTTGGAAATTGTTCAACATGTTTGTGCTTGACAGTACCTTCTAACCTTATCAGTAAAGACAGAGACTTTTAATTCGAATGTTCGCTTAAAGGTGCTTTTTGTGATGTCAGAAGAGGTTTCTCCATCATCGATCCCTGTTGATACTCTTGATGAAAGTGAACGCATTGTGCTTGATAAATGTCCAATTTCTCCCAAGATTTGAACTCTACCTTTACAAACGCTTTCCCCAACATCATTCTACTCTTCAATTCTGACTTTTGTACTTTCTAGCTCATACTTAGCAACTACACATTTTTGTGTACACACTTATACATAGGTGGTACTTGAAACCAGCAATCAACAATCTTGAATATTATATTATTTAGTTTTGTTGTACCATTGTGTTAAATCACATCTTTTTTGCAGCCTATCTTGCAATTTTCAAATTTGTAGTTATAATTTAGATTGCTTTGTCAAGTCTGTACTTTTTTTCTTTATAAACACAGTTCAAGAGTGTCTTTATTTCTTTCTTGCAACAACTTCACATCAATTATGCATGTTCCATATATCTTTTACAATATACCTTTGTTTACTCTTTCAATTCTTACATATATATTATTTTTCTCTTCCACCAAAGGCACCATAAATGCAACATGGATAACCATTTATATTATATAATATAACTTTGTTTACTCCTGCAATTATTACATATATAGTATTTTTCTGTTCAACCAAATGCACCACAAAGTCCAGACCATCAACATAATGCATGCAGAAGACTTCTATATGCTCAAAAGAAAAATGAAAACAACAAGCGTCAACGCCTTCTATATAGAGTTACTTGTCAACTTGTTCATATCCCTTCTCTATTTCACGTTGGTCAACCTCCCCTTACACCCTCCACACCATCCGCATCCACAACAACGCATCCAACAAACATGGGCCTAGATGGTGCACATCAACGATTCCGTACAATATTGGACAAATGATCTCCCATGAAAATATGCTCTATATGCATGGAGTCATATCCTGGAATTAAAATAAAACACTCTTCTGGTGCATATGCATGTTCTCGGTGCAATGTAGAACAAAATGGCCACTGCTATTCCATTGCAAACAATATGGATCCTGGGATACAACCATTAGTGCTAGCAGCCCTTACTCAAGTTGAAGAAATGCTCATTTCTCGAGTTAACCCAATTTTACAAGTCACTCATGCTCGTGGGGGACAATATACATATTCTGGCCACACTATAAGCTTCCCACAAAACATTACTAGCATTGCCACTTTCCTCCCTCATTTAATCTTATACATTGACATCCGTATTGTTCGTAAATGCAATCCTACGAAAAACCCTTATGACTTCTTTGTTAGTCGAACACGTGTTCTTGCTAATCTTGAATACAAGCTTTCAAATGATCTATACTACAAAGATATCCAAGTTAAATCAACTTCATTATCTTCTTTGCCTCTTGAACCAACTGACATTTCGGCCCTCCTTCGTCATGTCACACCCGCTAAAACCCCATTTGTTGAACATACCTCAACTTCCACTATTCAATCATCAAGCTTCCTCGAACCCCATGAACAACAATCATCCTCCTTTATATCTACACAAATAAATTGTAGAACTAAGGTTGATGAAATCAAACGCTTCTTAGGAATAAGCCATGTAGGCACTCTACCTTGCATTGACTGGCCCCCAATAGACATTTTCCTTATCAATGAGTATAACATAATAGGCCTCCTCTCAATGGCCTTCCCAACCTTATTTCCCACAGGAGTCGTACTGCTTAAACAACCACACATTCAAGAGGTTGGTATGGACAATTATGCAGTGCACCTTCTTATATACCATGACAATAGATTTGGCCAACATCCTCGTTTTAGTTATTACATATATAACCTGATGATGTGGCATCATAGGAAATCTACTGCTTCCATATTTGTAAAACGTAACATTGAAGATACATTGCCTCCAACCATATCAAAACTTGTACAACAATTACAAACTTGCCTAATGCTAAAATTGCTGAGCAAGTCACGCGCTTCGGTTCCACGCTTCGTGGGATATGTTCCTATTGGAACAAAAGCAGGGGTGAGCTAACTGACACGATCACTCAACAAGGGACACCTACATTCTTCTTCACGCTCAACGCAGCTGACACAAAGTGGCCAGATTTGCATTTTTTGATGCCTAGACAAGCTCCATCCACTTCAAATCAACAACACCAATGGAGAATTCGCAACCTTATATCCAATCTACATGTTGCATCTCAATACATGGACAATAGATTCAAAATATTCCTAGAAGAGGTTCTTAAAAAAATCCTTTCTACAAAAGACTACTGGTGCAGGTTGGTAACAACTCATATTCCCATGAAAGTTCAATGTATTTAAAACCTAAAATATTTGTTCCTAATATTTATATTTTACATGTAGGTATGAATGGAAACACAGGGGATCTGCGCATATACATGGATTCTTATGGTTAGAAAATGCACCCAATATGGACACGTTAGACTGGGCAGATGCTACCAAGGTTGAAGATGCCAAATTATACTTTGACAAGTTTGTTACAGCATGGAATCCTCATGTCAACCATTTTCAAACTCCAACCTTACAAGACTCTACTATAAATCCATGCAGCATTGGATCACATTCCATACTTGCAACTAATCACTTGGATGACTATGAAGAACTTGTTAATTGTGTCCAAAGGCACACAAAATGTTAAGAATCTTCTTGCCTATGTACAAAAGGATCATCTCTTCAATGTCGTTATGGGTTCCCCTTTGATCTACAACCTACCTCTTCCTTATTCATTGATGCAAAAGGCTGAAAAACTTACAACCCTGCAAGGAATGATGCTCTTCTAAATATTCACAACCATATAATGCTCTCAATTTGGCGAGCTAATGTTGATTTCCAACCTATTCTCTCTAGACATGCTGTTACACCTAAAATATTACCATCATGAGATTCAATGTATACATCCCTAAAGTTTCCTTGGCTAAGTCATTGACCTGGAAGAGATATAAACCCATTAATACTAGGTTTTGAGAGTTCGTTGCAGGTTTCCCTCATGCAACCTGTGATGTCGCATATTGCTCTCTTCCAGGGTACGACGATGTTAGTTAATGGATAAAAATAGTTCCTTCGAGCCCATTCTCGAAGCTAGCTGACATGGATCCCTATCCCTGACCTTTTGGGAGAGCTGGCACTAGGTTCCTAACCTCTTGGAAGGATCCCCTATCTCTCTCCTACCATATCTCATCCTACCGTATCCATACCCTATCCACTTAGTCCTATATAAGTGAAGCTCACTCCCATTTCAAAGGGAGGAATTCTATAATGTCTACATGCTGGTGAAATCATCTTAGAGAGATCTCTACTCATCCATTGAGAGACTCACACTTCCTTGGGAGGATATGGCATTGGCTTGGATGGAGAAGGATTACTTCGTTAAGCTCTGGTTGTAGTTGTTCTCTTCAATGTACTTTCCCTATTTTTACAGTAATATAAATGCTTTCCACCAATATTGTTGTGTTGATGATATTGTGTAGTTTACCTGCTTAACTGTTTACTTAGATCTGTTATCATTTAGATGCTTTTACTTGTTTGTCTTGTTTTGTGTATCTTAGCAGGTCTTGCAGCTTAGATCTGACGACTGCGAGGCGTGGAACAACATCCAGGAGAAAGGACTACAAACTAAAGGTAAGACATCTAATAACTTGATCCTTAACTAGATATAGGAAAGTGGTTTAAACTCTGTTCTATTTGTTCTAGACTCACATTGAACTAGGGAGATCCGGTTCGCATCCGCTCAAGTGGATTGTCCGTCAAACAAATCTGGCGACCATACTGAGGAAGAACATTGTTTTGTAGTTGTCAATTTGAATGTCATTTTTGGTTGATTTCTTGTTACAAGCCATTTTATTTGTCATTTGCCTCTTAAACTGGTTTCACCATCAGATCTTCACTTTGAAGAGTTTGATTACCTTCCTTTGAGTTTGTAGTTCTCATTTTCAAACCATTTCATTGCTCATTGTTTGGAGAATTGGTTCATTTTTGAACTTAGATCTCTCCTGTCGCACCTAGTCAGTGGAATTAGAGCGACACTGTGTCATTTTTTATCTCTGTTCTTTGTTTGTGGGCCTATCATCGCAACCTTTTCATTAGTCTACTGCGACACCGTCGCACTTCCCACATTGGTAAAATGCGATGTCGCACTGTGTACAAACACAGACCGCGCCGATCTACCAAAATTTCCATACAGGCACCCCTTCTCCATTTCTAATTTGAGTTTTGGTTTGTGTGACAACTCCCTCTATACTGCAAGATCTAGTCAGAGACCCCATTTTGATTTGTGTGATTGAGTTGTTTGGTTTTGTTTGGATTTGTTTTGGGTTCCATCTTGGACAAGTCTGATATTTGGTAGTGGTGGACACTTTGGTTTCCCCCACATGCATCCACTCACCCTTGCATTCCCTCCTCTCCTTGCCGAATCTGGTTGTAGTATCGGATCGGTTTCCAGATCTCATTTGCATACATTTTTTGAGCTTTGATTGCTTTAGTGCTACATGTTACTAATTGAGTTTTGAGTGTTTGTGTGTACTTTCAGTCCATTGAATGCTCGTCATTTTCTTGAAATTTTATGAGTTATTGGAGTGATGCAAGTAATCTTTTCATTTCAGTATTTATGTTTAAAAACATCTCTATTATCAAATTGTTATTTTGATACATCCATTGAAAAATCAAAAGTACTTTATTTCCATAATTTTTTCAAGCTCATTTGGAGAATTGTACATGCATCGGAATGTCTCATTTGTAGATATTTTGGGAAAGTTGAAAGAGAATTGAATTATTTGGGTTTTTCACGAATTGTGAGTTGCTCATTTTCTTGAAAGATTCGAATAGATATCAAGTTTTGCAATAGTAGTTCCATGCTTGGAAAGTTAAATGCATCTTTTGTTTTTTATGCTTTTAGGCCATTGTAGTGAAAGTGAAAAGCTTGCATACTCTACTTAGAAACTCTCTCTTTTCATCCCTTAGCATCATTTTTGTTTTGAAAATATAAAAGAAAAAGAAAAACATGCTTTGATTTGGCTTAGTAGTGTTGTGTTACTTTTGTGTTTCGCTTGAAAAGGAAAAGAATACTTCATAGTCATTTTTTGGTAGATTTGAGATTGCATTGCATTGTGTTGCTTTGGTAAAAAATTGGAAAGAAGTTTCCCCCTCCCATACATAGAGTTCATCAAAAGAAAAGTGTATTTGTTGCATGTAGTTAGGGCTTGTATTATGTTTACGATTATGTACTCACCTCATGCATTCACCTAACCGTCTAGATAAAATTAACGGTAGAACTAGGGTAAATTTTTTAGCAACTTGTGTGTAAGTTAGAGATGTGTTCCGACATCGTTAAGTGTGGCAGCTATTGTTATTTTCCAACAGTGTATCCTGGGGGTATTGTAGTCTTCCACGTACTTATCGGTATATCAAGCTCTTTCACATACCCACCAAGTACCACACGTACTTGGCGTATATCGAAAGGTGTTTCACATATTCGGCAGTATATCAGAAGGTCTCGTGCCATACGGTTGTGCATTAGACAACACCACTACATATTTGAGCTCCCGCATACCTTGAGTGTATCGGGAGACACCATTAGGAATCTTGAAACCATCTGAGTTATCCTTTTGGCCGTCTTAACATTGCAATACACCGAGAATAGCACTCGGGGAGATTACTACGCACATACTATCCAGGTAGTCGGGTATTCAGGCAAGGGTACGGTCCCAATCCTCCTTGTCGCATTTTACTGTTGGAGCCTACAATATATAGCGATTTGTGATGTTTTGACAATCCTGTGAGGTTCCTAACTCTTGATCCGCTCCTTTCACATGTTTTCCTGTTGCTTTTAGTTTTGAGTAGCATTTCTTGTGCATGGTAATTAGAAGGACTTAGCGAGTTGATATATGGAAACCTCTTCTGGGACCACCAATCAAGAGGCCACTTTTCAAGGGGTACCTTTTTCCTTTCCTCCAGTTGGAGATATTGGTCCTCCCTTTATTGCCACTTTAAACTTTCCTGGCTTAACCATATGATTACCGGTACGGTAGGATTACCAGTTGGAGAGTGATCTCGGTCTTTCCCGTGTGTCAGAAGTGTGGTCTAAAAACCCCAAACCACTTGTATCGTCAACCTGTGACCATCATGTTGATGACACTCCCTCAACCAGTGACCCGTTGGTGAAGGGTCGGAAGGGTAAAGTTTTGTATCCCTGTTTGATATGCAAGGGTATGCACTGTACTTTCCTTTGTCCAAGCATGGATGAAGCTTCAAAGTGGTTGGAATATATTACTAGTCCTCGACAAGTGCTTCCAACAAGTGATAGTAAGTTGTCCCTCAACCCCCCGCTAGTTGACCAAGTGATCAATTCAGTTTCATCTGTAATTGATCCCACTCTTCCTTCCAAGAGTGAAGTGATCGAGTTGCTGTCATCTCCACTCGATCCTGCTCTTCTATCAAAGAGAGTTCAGACTGCAACTGTCACCTTGACACAGTATTCATCTCATCCTACTCTCCCTGATGAGAGTGGATTGATAACCACTGATGTTTTTCTAGTCAGTTCCGATCATGGGGGGCGAGAGTCCATTTCCACGGGACCCCCTCCAAGCACTGAGGTTATTTCATTTGATTGGAATAATCTAGTAGAATATCATCTCCCCTCAGATGTTCCTTTCCAAATATTTGTAAGTGTTTCCAATAAGTAAATCTTTCACACTATAGTTGACGAGGGAGCTTTTGTTAGTATTTTATCCTCAAGTGCTTGGCAAGCCATAGGTTCGCCTTGGCTTGTGCTAGTCACTGACCATATACTGGCTTTCAATAGAAGGCCTACTAGACCTTTAGGGATTCTCCCACAGTTACCTGTCACGTTGAGAGGTAAAACTGTTTATGTTGATGTCATGGTTTTCCAAGGTCCTTTAGATTTCAATCTACTCCTTGGACGTGATTATGTCTATGCTATGAAATCCGTCATGTCCACACTCTTTCGAGTGATGCATTTTCCCTATGATGGGAGGATTGTGACCATTGATCAACCTTTTTTTGTAACACCCAATCATCGCATGACTTCCAGTCATCAAACTTCCTTGAACGTTCCACATGTATTAGTGGTTTCTTCCCGTTAAACATGAGGGGCGTATCTCTAGCCTTTGGACATCATGCTAGGGGGCACACTATTGACCTTTGGATAGGTGCCAGTAGTTTGAACAGAGTTTACCTTTGGCTTCAAGCTCGTCAAAAAATGAAATAGGTTGCGAGAAGAGTTTACCTTTGGCTTCAAGCTTGCTAAAAAATGAAACCAGCAGTTTGAGCAGAGTTTACCTTTGGCTTCAAGCTCGTTAAAAAATGAAACTAGTAGTCCAAGCAAAGTTTACTTTTGGTTTTAAGCTTGCATAAAAATGAAACCAGTTTCCCAAGCATAGTTTACATTTGGTTTTAAGCTTGCCCAAAAAATAAAACCATTCCTTCAAGAAAATTTTCTCTTTGATTTCAAGCTCGTGTAAAAATAAAACCATTTCATGAGCATAGTTCCCTTTCTATGTCAAGCTTGTTAAAAAATGAAATAGGTTCCTACAAGCACGGTTCTTTTCCTGTGTCAAGCTCGTTAAAAAATGAAATAGGTTCCTACAAGCACGGTTCTTTTCCTGTGTCAAGCTCGTTAAAAAATGAAACAACTCCTTTCCCTTTGAGTCGAGTCTTCTCGTAGACTTAGTACCTGAACCTTCTTTCCATCCGCCTATGCCTTAAGCGAATGCAATGAAGCTTGGGGGGAATGTCTTCCACCTCTGGAAGTTACGTCGAAGTCAACTCGATCGCATTTCCACATCATGTTGTAGCTAATTCACTTACTTCTAGCAATCATGCTGGGGGCATGTACCAACCTTTGGATATCATGATGGGAAGAGTCCACCAATGGGAACATTTTTCGAGCATACTTTCTTTTTTGGTTTTCGAGCTCGCTGAAAAATGAAACAGTACCTCTAGAAATCATACTAGAAGTAAGCCGCCAGTTTCTAGTGCTGGGGGCAAACTTTCCAACCTCTAGCCATCATGTTGGGAAGAAACCTGCCAATGGGAATTATCCCGAGCATAGTTCATTTTCTGTTGCAAAACCTGCCAATGGGCATTATCCCAAGCATAGTTCATTTTCTATTACAATCTCGTTAAAAATGAAGCAGACACCATGATCATTCTTCCAACCTATCTTCGTGCTCGTTAAAACAGTAAGATGGTGTTGAGCTTACTTTTCACTTTTTTCGTGCTTTGGTTGAAACATGAAAAGTAGTTTGAGATTAGTTTTTACTTTTTCTTGCTCTGGTTCAAATATGAAAAAGATTCCGAGTGCTTTTGATACCATTATCGTGCTCATTAAAAAATTGAGTAAAAAGGTGTGTTTAACAAGTATAGGTTTATCATTTTTCCAGGCTTGTTAAACTCCTACGGAAAAGGAACCCCCCTAGAGTCTATCTTTAAGCTCTTTTCAGGCTCTTGAAATACAAAAATATTGCCAAGAAAACATGTTGCATTCACACTTGTTAAAGGATTTTAATGGTTGTCTTCCTGGTGATAGTTTACCCCTTTTTCAGACTAGGGGGCACTACTTACGTAAAAGGTATACTCCAACCAATCATGACTGGAAGAGTCCTCTCCCGTGTTGTTTTACCCTTTTTTCGGGCGTTGAGGCTAACTTTACGAAAAAGGACCGTTGGAGTCTTCTTTAGTTCTTTTCAGACTCTCTAAACATGAAATGAAAACCGAGTTTACCTTCTATGGACTCGTTAAATTTTCACATTGAAGGGCCCGTCATGGGACGAACCCCTCCTATCCCAGGTTCAAAAAATATTTGGGATTAGACTCATCTATGAGATGAGCTATACCGAGCATCTGGTTACCCTCATCGAGCTCGTAAAAAACACATGAGGCACTTATCGTTCATGATGGGGAAAAAGGAAAGCTTTTATGTTACACCCTTTATCTGTGGCAGTACCTAGTCATTTCTTGAACATGGCACTCATCTGCATTTTCATACTGCACTTGGATCATCCTTTTGTCCTCGAGTTTCACCTACTTCCTGAGTCTTATCACTCCTTTGAGTCATTCAAAGAATGCTTCCGTCATCAATTGCATTAGGAGTTGGTACCATAACTTGTCAAGTCAATACTGCCAAGGCATGCCATGCCCATGTTCAAGAATATTTTTACTACTCATTATCTGCAGTCAGTACACCTTCTATCATGTCGGTCTATTCTGAGTCAGTCTTGCATGTTACTGTACCATCCGATCTGCTCTACACATCGTTTGTCGTGTTTCGTGTCGATGATGGGGGATTCATCATGGCCCTCCTTTGACAGATTCATCCTTGTCGACTTCAAATCGTCATCCAAGGATTGAATCTAGAAACCAACCAAGTACCTTGGCCCTGCATGCCTCAATGGCAGGCTACCTCGCTTTCAACATGAGTTTACATCATTGATTCTTTATTGAAATATTTCAGCTCACGTTCGACTTCAACTCATTTATTCATGCTTGATGATATGTATTGTGATACCTTGGGAATCATTGAAATCAATGGTGATTTCCCTCGCGCTTGTTAATGGTATACATCAATGATCAGTAATCAAGTGGTTTCTACCATGTTCGAAATCAAGACATTTGTAATCACATGGATAGATTCGTATCATTGTGGGTTCAGCTTGAAGACCCTGGGGAGTCATATTTTACCCAGGTTGCGATGGAGTTTGTATTGAGTTGTATCACATGGATCCACATTTTTATTGGTTGTGGTTGTGTTATCATCTCATCATGGATCTACGCTTGTGTCTAGTAGCCATGACTGTGTTAAGTCGGTCATTACTACCATGATTCTGCATTGTATTGGTCGGAAACCATGTTGTACGTCATATGAGACTATGTACTCAGAATCAGTTGTACTACAACAGCATCCTTCATCTGACAAGCCATTGCCATTCCTTCTGTCAAAGCATTTCACCTGTCCAATTTTCAACAGCTTCATGCTTTGGGGAGCGTTCTGTTACACCTAAAATCTTACCATCATGAGATTCAATGTATACATCCCTAAAGTTTCCTTGGATAATTCATTGACCTAGAAGAGATATAAACCCATTAATACTAGGTTTTGAGACGTCGTTGCAGGCTGCCCTCATGCAACATGCAAAGTCACATCTTGCTCTCTTGCAGGGTGTGATGATGTCAATTAATGGATAAAAATAGTTCCTTCGAGCTCATTCTCGAAGCTAGCTGACATGGATCCCTATCCCTGACCTTTTGGGAGAGCTAGCACTCGGTTCCTAACCTCTTGGAAGGATCCCCTATCACTCTCCTACCATATCTCAACCTACCCTATCCATACCCTATCCACTTAGTCCTATATAAGTGAATCTCACTCCCATTCCAAAGGGAGGAAGTCTATAGTGTCTACATGTTGGCAAAATCATCTTAGAGAGATCTCTACTCATCCATTGAGAGACTCACACTTCCTTGGGAGGATATGGCATTGGCTTGGATGGAGAAGGATTACTTCGTTAAGCTCTGGTTGTAGTCATTCTCTTCTATGTACTTTCCTTATTTTTACAGTAATATAAATGCTTTCCACCAATATTGTTGTGTTGATGATATTGTGTAGTTTACCTGCTTAACTGTTTACTTAGATCTGTTATCGTTTAGATGCTTTTACTTGTTTGTCTTGTTTTCTGTATCTTGGCAGGTCTTGTAGCTTAGATCTGACGACCACGAAGCGTGGAACAAAATACAAGAGAAAGGACTACAAACTTAAGGTAAGACATCTAATAACTTGATCCTTACCTAGATCTACGAAAGTGGTTTATAGTCTATTCTATTTGTTCTAGACTCACATTGAGCTAGGGAGATCCAGCTCACGTTCGCTCGAGTGGATTGTCCGTCAAACACATGCTGTCCTCAAATATATTTCAAAATATGCAGCAAAGGCAGATCCTAAATCAGAAAGTTACCATGCACTTCTTTCTCGGTTTGCACATGCAACTCCACATGATGCTCCCATCCTTCTACCAATAAGTCTTTTTCTATCAGAAACTGTTGCAGAGTGAGACATTGGTGCACAAGAGACTTTCCACATGCTCCAAAAACTCCCTCTTTGTCTTTGCAATCATTCCTTTCTATCTTTAAATTTTAGCCAAAGTGTTTTTCGCTGTATTTCCAATGACTCTCCTGACATCCCAACAACACCCACCTTCATTTCTACATACATGCAATTCCCACCTGCACTCGAACAACTTACCCTTCTTGAAATTGCACGCTCTTGGTCATATTGACCTCGTAGAAAGAAATTGCAATGGAAACCAAACTACCCTCCCAAAATTGTTCATGTCTTTCCTTGCTTCACTACCATTCCACCCATTACTGCAGATTCCTTTGTTTCCTTTTACTGGAGTGAGCTCCTCCTATACAAACCTTTTCGCATCCTCCACAATGACATTGGATCCACAACATTGGCCATAAATTATAATTGGGTTTGCATTAAAGACACATATACTGCATGGCATGTTGATCGTTTTCTATAACCCCCCAGTACCCCTCCCTCTGATGACTCTACTTCTGCTTCAAACCACTTCCCCTTAGCCCCTTCCATGGATGAATGGGAACTCCTTTCTCAACTCTGCCCTAGAAACAACCTCTATGTTGATGACCTTGACATGCTTGGTCATCGTGACTTTGACAAAGAGCAGAATTGGACCGAAAACCATATTCCTTCACACATCCATGCAACAACTATATCATTCATTGACGTCATTCAAATGTCTACACATGTAGAGCCTAACACCTTCTCATCTTCATGTTCTCCTATCTCCTTGTCTCCCACACAACGCATGGCCTTTTCCCTTATCATCGCACACTCTACAAATTATACAACCCTTCCCCCACTCAAAATGGTCATTCAAGGCACTGCAGGAACAGGAAAATATTTCTTGATTTCTTGCCTTAGATCTACACTCCAACATGCATCTGCCGATAACCCTTCACCCTTGCTCCTCCTTGCTCCCACCGGTGTTGCTGCTTTTAACATACATGCGTTAACAATACATTCTTCCCTTCGCATACGCATTACAAAGATGCATCCTCTTGAATGACAATCCCTTTCAAGCTTCCAACAACAATTCTGCCATATCCGATACATAATCATTGACTAAATGAGTTTCGTTGGCCCAAAAATGTTAACCTGAATGGATGACCGCTTACGACAAGCATTCCCGTCCCAATGTACAATTCCGTTTGGTGGGTGCTCCATCATATTCCTTGGTGATTTTGGACAACTACCATCTGTAAAGGACATCCCCATGTATGTTGGTGCATCATGAGGGAATGCTCTCTGGCGTACTTTTGACACTTTTGTCACTCTTTCAACCATCTTTTGACAACAAGGAAGCAACCCTTCTCAAGTTTCCTTTCGGAAACTCCTGCTCAATCTTCGAAATGCAATACCAACTCTTGAATATTCGATGCTCCTCATGTCCAGAAAAACCTTGTCCCTTTCACATGAAGACAATCATACATTTGACCAATGCACTCACTTGTACGCAACTAATATCTCTGTTGCATTGCACAACAAACAAATGCTAAAAATCCTCAACATGCCAATTGCACATTGCTTTGCAGAGCAAAAGAAACAACATGTGCAAAGCTCAATAGATGAAGAACAACTTCCATTCAATGTTCTACAAGCAATTGGTCAACAAGTCATGTTGACAGCAAACTTGTATGTCTCAGCAGGACTTGTGAATGGCTCACTTGGGAAAGTTATTGCAATTGTCTACAATTCCAATTATCAACTACCTACATTGCCATCTTATGTTGTAATTGATTTTCTCCACTACAATGGCCCCCCATGGGATTCTTCCAATCCAAATTATGTCCCCATTCCTCCTATAACAAGGGGTTCACGAAGGCAAGTACCACTTCGCATGGCATGGGGTTTAACAATCCATAAAGCAAAAGGGATGACCTTGCAAAATGCAACAATAGATATTGGCAACACTGACCGACAAGGACTTACATTCACTGCAATATCAAGAGTAAAATCTCTATCAGGCCTTCATATATCTCCACCTTTTTCCATTTCTAGGTATTCTCGAATGAAAGATAGTCCCTATGTACAACACAAAATACAAGAAGAGAACTTACTTGCTTCAAAGTCTTTGCAGCCACATGCTCCATAAAGTTATATTCATGCTCCTTTTCAGCTCCATTTTTTTCAGATCTTGTATTCCTATTACTACCATCATTGAATATTTTCCTATGAAAGACAAGAAAATACTACTCTATAAAGAAGACAAAAAATTTAGTCTTCGTATCAACACTTTTCTTGTACTACTCTATCTTATTTACTTCAATGTGTTGTCATTACGTTTTTTGAAAGCAAGCACATCAACACATTTCATCCCATCTTAGTCTTTTTTCCACTAAATATAAAATGTCACTATGCTGTCAAGGGTCTACCCACAAAATGTGTGCATGGCCTGATGAAGTAATGTGATCGAAATGATAGTCAGTTCTCTGTTTGGCTAAGACTCTCGGTTGTTATTTTCTATCTTTAGAAAAATATTAAATACACATGGTTATTGTATCCAAGTCGAAAGCCGACTAATTATCTTCCTTGTCGACCGGAGATAGTTTCAATACAGTTCTATCGACTTAATCGTCGACTTATTTTCTTGGTCGTTCTTTTTATCTGAAATGAACCACTCTTAGTGGATTCTAATACTGGTCAAATTCCATAGTTGACATAAGCAAGAATATCATCCTGGTTGGCGGTCAATGATCCTGGTCGCTGCTCAAGCAACAATATGTTGATCATCTTTACACAGTGACATACTTAAGAGTTGACCAATATTAAAAGGCTCAACCAACTCCGACCATTTTCACTTCCGACCATATCTTAGAAACAATGTCGAAAAACAAATTAAATATTCATATCAACTATTCGATATGTTGTTAATGTTTACAGAGTAACAACTTTCGGCCGACCAAAACAAATTGTTCATCAATTGAACCACATACTTAAGAGCTGACCAATTTTTAAAGGCTCGACCAACTCGGCCAATGCTTAGCATTTACTGACCAAAAATAATGTCAATGCTTAGCATTTACATTGGCTGGGTAGAGTTTTTAAAGTGATCATTTTTTGTAAAAGAGTTGGATTTCTAACAACTAGTCGGACCTCGACTAAAGAAGAGCTCCATTGAAGTGATTGCTTTTTGTTGTATTCTTTCCATTTATAGTTGTACAACTTATATTGATTCAACATTTCATTACTATTGTTTATTAAAGCAAAAAATGTACTATATCTTGTGCTTACAACAACAACAGAAGTTTACAACTTATGTATGTTTAAGTTTACACATTTAAAGAAATAACACTGATTCCTCTATCTTCAATACTAGGTACCTTGTAAACATTTAAATCAAGATTCCTCGTTATTCACACTGTATGTTTTCAAATCAGGTCTATTGCAAAAAACCAACAAAAGAAAGGCTGAACAGATGGACCTTGAAAAGGAAACAACTCAACAAATACAAATGGAAACACTATTTAAAGACACTAAACCCATCATAGGCCGCACCGCTGAGTTCAAATGGGGCGAGTTGTACATAGTTATCAGAGACGAAAAAATACCTATTTCAACCTTGGAGGAAACCATAATTTATGAAAACATCAAGAGGTCCAACCTTCACAAGGAAACTACGTGGCTTGAATTGTTTCACTGCTTAGAGGTTACTGCATGGATATTACCCCATGTAGATACTACGACAAGGATAATTTCAAACGCCATTGGGGAATAGTTCGCATCCTTCCAACCAGCCCACCTTGCAGCCGCATACAAGCTACCTACCTCCAATGTATTTTTAACTGACGATTGGGTAATATGTGCCAATGTAGATAATGTTAAATGTGCAAGGGAAATGTTGCTACTAGACAAACAACTTAGATCCAAACATACCAAGAAATATGCCACCCAAAACTTAAGGACCCCTATAGAATCATAGTCCTATTGTTGAGCAGACTCTTCGTTCTACCAAATTCCAACAACTATAAACTCAGTTGGGTTCCATTGATATTCCATGTTTCCACACATGGTACAATATTCAATTGGGAAACTATTATTTCAGAAAGCATGGCGTCAACCATTTCTACAGCTCAAATCGGCCTTTCACAAGGGAAATCATAATTCTTCATGTCTAGCTACCTTATCGATTGCATATTAGTTAGCCACCCTTTCCCTATTTTGGGATGTACTTGGAATCAGAATGAAACTCCCATTCATGTAGCATATCAGCTAACTTGGTCTCACCGATATGCAGGGTACTACAAATTACTATGTGAAGAACTAATCATGCCCCTTTATTCACTTGTCTTAAATAAAGAAGCAAATTGTATGTCAGACAATGCCTTGGATGTAATAGGTGAATATGGAGACTATTACTTCTCATCAGAAGGCACATACATTAGAATGTATGGGGGAACAAAACCTCCTTCTTTATTGCCCAAATATGCTACAGATTACATTGTGCATATAGAAGCGATCGGACAAGTGTTCATCAATGGAATTTGTAACTATCTCCATCACAACAAAATAGCCTGTTACCCACCTGTACCATTCAACATTGGTGGATACAAATTTCTTAAGATTAAGTAAGTGGAAGCCTTTATTGTAGACTTGGAACCTTTTCACTTTGGAACAAAACTATTTGTAAGAAATGACAACAAAGGCAAGGTGGCTAAACATTGTGCTTCTTATAAAATCACTTTTGAGTACTCAAATCACTTTCTGAAAGAAGAACAAATATATAAAAGGGTACACAATATGACAAAGCTACACAACAAACTATAACCGAAGATTGCATCTACTTCTACCCAAAGTACAACCAAAGAAAAGAAACCAGAAATACATAGGCAAAGAGAAGAGCCAATAACAGTTGATCAAATTGCTCACCCGACTAGCCACAGTCGACAATTTCTACAAGCAACAAGCAGTCGAGATCGCCGACCAATAGATAGGAAAAACCCACATTCACGCGACAACGTGTAGATAGGTTGTCAGTCAGAATTAAATAGGTTGTCAAATCATTATTTAATGCAGTCATCTACTTTTAATTCACACGCACCAAATGCTTCCTCCATAAATGCCGACCTAGAAGATTGTTGGATACTCTTTTTCCAAGCACTGGAGAACCAAACTTCAAAGAAACTAGAAGCCTTTTGCGAACCTGAGAGTTCTATAGAAATGATGGCGCCCAAGAAAGTTTAGACTACAACCCGTTCAGCCACAACTAAAGTCCGTCAATTGGAGATGGACCAAACACCGCTAGAAACCCAGTTATAGCTGGTTTGAAACACTAAGGTACACGAGCCACACTGGCGAAAAACTTGGAAAGATATTCTTGCGTGGGGAAAGGAATCAAATAGAAATTGGAGGGAGCCATCCCAGAAACTGTGGACTGCTACCATTCTGCTATACATGAACGCACCTCTACCGGAACAGTTTGGTGGACTCAAAGACATTATTGCTCAATTCATAGTAAGTAGATATCATAATGGAAAATTCTATTTTGACATTCCAGTCGAAATAAATGGTGAGGTCATCTACAATATTACAGGGTTATCAAACAAAGGTGTAGATGTACCTAGTTGACAAAGACCAGAATTGATCAAGCAGTTTACAAACCACCCAACTAGAAAAAATTCTCGGGGGTTATTGGTGACCCAGATAAAATATGAAAATTATAAAATAGCTGTGTGAATCATGTCGACCGCTTTGTCAAGCTCTGGTCGAGGGTCCAACTTAAAAATTGAAATGCTAGAGCCTGTCCTTAGCATGGAAACATAAAAAAAAAATATACAACTGGGATAAGTACCTTGCCGAAATTATCAAGAACATATGTATGAAGTGCCAAGAGGATGGAGAGGCCATTTGCTACCCATCTCTAATCATCTGGATAGCAATGACACATATAAGACCAACAGGAAATAAAGACTTTACTAAAGAAGGACCTGTGTTAATTTAGAACTTTCGTTGCTTTACGAAAGGAGGCAGCAGACTTGGGCCGTCAATAGTAAAGATTTGTCTAGAAGCCTGGTTTGAAGACTTAAAAGTTCAGTCAACCAGATGGAGAGTATCTCAGAATGTTCGATGGAGTTTGCCTCCTGTCCGCTCACATTGAACTTCCACTAGACCATACATCAGTTTGGTACTCGGAAGGACCAACCAGACCTGCAAAAGATCTCGACTATTACCCTTCGGTCGAGGAAATCTTCAATGAGCTTAAAAGGAAATCCAACACAAAATTGATAATTCCTGCTATGGCACACCAAGTTGGCATTCCCATAGTCGAACCTTTAATGGATCCAGCGAAATAAGAAGCGTATGAAAGTCGCCTATATATGGACAATTTTACTTTTCAACCTCAACCCGCGGCCGGATCATAACCTTTAGCACTTATGCTCATCCCACACCAAGATTCACCGGATGGAGCTGAATAATCAGATGAAGAGACCCTGTCGGACAATCCTAAGTACTCATTGACAACCAACAACATCCAGTAGATGGCCGACCAATTATCCATAGCTCGACAAGCAAGAGATGTACAAATACAGGGCAAAGGCAAAAGAAAAATGACCATTGACGAGTCGACAATGGAAGATGAAACTGAATTATACGACAGTGCAACGCGAATATTGGAAGATGCAGCTAAGAACAAAATACCTATCGACGAGCAGTTCAAGAAATTTTTGGAAGATGAGCACCCTCAACCCAAAAAGAAAGTCAAGCTTATCATCAACGATGTTGTCGACCTGTTAGATAGCTCAACTCCACCATCGCCGACCATTGTCATGGAGGATACTATTTTTTCTACACCTGTGTTAAGTACCCCACTTGCACTTCAACCTCCATCTCAAGTTTCGAATATTGTACAAAATCTTCCTTCCCTCCTTCAAGAAACATTTCAAAATGATAGTGACATTACCCAATTCATGACTCAACTCCCGTCCATGTTCCTAGATTGGCGAAAAATCATAACCAAGAAACCTGTATTCGCAGATACTAGTTCACCAACAGATTCTGCCCCTCCTAGTGTCATCCCAACGAAACTTTTGAATCCATCAGATACCTTAGCACCGCAACCAATTGGCATGCACCATACCCATCTACAGTGCAATCCTGACACAAAAAATCCAATTTTTGCTCAACAAACTTCTTCGTTCATTCCTTTCCAGTCAATCTGTCGATGGAAACCCATTCACCTCCTCGACATGTCATGAACTCACCAAAAAATTTCCCTGACGTTCAAGTTTTAGATGTAGTCTTGTCCCCTGTAGTCAATCGGGAATCGTCTACCAGTTCAAATCCTAACCCTCCTCTTCCAGTCGACGAAACACGTGTGTCGTCGACAAGTGAAATCGATAGAAGTGTACCATTCCACAACTCTGCCAATGCGATGACCACAACATTAGAATAAATCCAACTTCAACAATAGGAAAAACCAATTCCAAAAGCCTTGAAAGCACCAGTCGAGTCAGCAGCAAAAACAACTGAACCAGTAATCGAGTCAGCAGAACAAACAACTTACACAATAGTCGAGACTGTAGAGAAAGAAAAACAAGTAACAACTGAAGAAGTACCTTTGACAAACAAAGTAGAAATATCAAGCAGCTCAATACAAGCAGAACAATCTACTGAAGAAGCACAAAAATATACAGGACCTGCATCAGCAGTAGTCGAGACTCAAAAAGAATCAAAACAGTAATTAGCGGTGCCAAAATCTAAAGGAAAATCCAAGAAAAAGGAACCAAACAAAAAACGACGCCAAGAGAAAGATCTTCAGCAACAACAACAACATCTGCACCACATATCTCAATTGAGTCGCTTATCTATACATCTCAACCAATTTGGGCCGATATCGACATACCATCCACAACAGGCACCACAAGAAGAGCTCGACTTACTAGCTGATGCAATCAACCGAGAACAACGAGATAGATGACTGGAAGCAAAATACTGGATTCACAAGGTGTAACAAGTCCAAAATCTATTTATGACAAAGTGTCAAGACTTAGCGCAACAGGTCATACCAATTCCAGTCACCTCTAACATGAAAAGCACACTTGATGAAGCATTTCCGTTGTTCGAATCTGTCATGTCGGTATTGTCAGAACAACTCACCAAGGACCGAGAAGAACAAGCCAAAGTAACAACGTCATTGATGTCGCAACAGTTTGAAGCATTCAACTCAGCACACGGTCATCTCATACAGTATAATGATGAAGCAGAGACATCAAACAACATTCTCTGCAGTTGGTACAAACATTATGGCAACGTGTTTAGAGAAATGCGGGAGACAAGCGAGACAATTGACACTCTTCATAAAGAACACCGAGTAGGTGATGAAACCATGGCCAGAAGTATTGAGGAACAACTGATAATGGAAAATAGGAAAATGGTGAAATTGGAAAAAAATGAAGCATAGTGGTTGAGCCAGGCTCGTCATAACCTTGACAAAGTAGAGAAACTCCGACCACGTCTTCAAACATTGCTTTCAACTGCATATGAGAAAATAGATCTCTTTGGTTCCGACCTAATTCATCTACAGGGAAAAACTACTCAAGAATAGATAGCCCACTTGTCGGCTCTTGCAACACTTACTATCGACATCCAGAACACACCGCGCCATTGGGAGAGCTTCCATCACCAAATCTCTATTTCAGCTAAAGAAATTGTCGAGGTCTATCTGCAACAACCAACAACACCCAGTTCCACTCCAGACAACTCATAACAACTGCATTTATCACTTAAAGCACAATGATACACAACTTTTGTTCAGTAATTTTGCACATGTTCCAAGACACTAGAACCTTCGGTGGACTATTTGCAATATAAGTGGAGAAGACCCGTCGACTGGTCCAAATATGTTAGTCAGTTGCACCAACAATACAGTTGTATAAATAAATGTAAACATCTATATATACGCTGTTGAGCCAATATAATGATTAACTAAGATTTGTCTATGTATAGTTTTTACTGTCTATGTCACTTTATTTTTAATAAGGTCAATAGTGTAAATGGTCAAATTTTTGCAGCATTGTTGGTTTTAGATTCTATTATGCTGCACATTTCCCAGTATAAATTTATTGTTTTTATTAGTTAAAAGATTTTTTATCTGGAATTTTTCGTCTCATTAAGGTTATAATGTATTGAAGAAAAAACTTTGAGTTATTCAATGCCTTTGATTATAAGAGTATTCTGCAATGTGAATAAAATACAGTATTGGAACAAGTTTGCTTATCTTTTTTATTGTAGGTGTTAAATATTGAGTGATAACATTTTATAAACATTAAGGCTTCATTCATCTTTATTCGTTTTCAAACTCACCACGTCAGAAATATTAAACACTGACACAATTGCAAAAGTTCATCAACTTTATAAGGTTTCTGGACATGTCAAAATGAATTTGTGTTTAATGAAAATTAGGTCAGAGGACGTCGGAGAGGTCGGACAAGGTCGAGGAGGTCGGAGGAAGACGGAGAGGTCAGAGTAGGTCGGAGGAGGTCAAGGAGGTCGCAGGAGGTTGCAGGAGGTATTTGTTTTGTAAAAAGTGGTTAAAACTTCAATATGGTCGGTCTCTTCGGTGGGTGGTAATATGGTCGATGACCAAATGTCATCAGTCACCTTTGTCAAATATGGTCTACAATTTTAATGAAGTCTAGAGTCAATTTTATATTTATACATTTTTTTTTAATTGAATATATAATTTCTAAAGGAAAAAACGTATGCTTTTAATAGTTACACCCACTTAAATTACAATTTCCTTATCATTAAATATATTACATCTTTGCGTTTATTGACTCATTGTATACTAAAGGGAAAGAAAAACACTCTCTAACATTGTTACAAAATTCACTCTTTTCCTAATGACGTTCACTTTTGCACCTCAAGGGGCAAATGCTAATATATCTTTTTTATAAAGAAGGTTTGTTTTATCCACTTTTTGCATATGATGGATGGGATGAGTTTGCATAAGATAGATTTATTATGTTATTTAGATTAACTCAATTATTAGGATGAGTGATAAATGTATATTATAGTTTATTTTGAGCTTTTAAAATATTAATTAATGGTTAATATTTGTTTTGTGTAATAAATTTTTATTAAATAACAATGATGGATGGGATGAGTTTGCATAAGATAGATTTATTATGTTATTTAGATTAACTAGATTATTAGATTATTAGGATGAGTGACAAATGTATATTATAGTTTATTTTGAGCTTTTAAAATATTAATTAAGGGTTAATATTTGTTATGTGTAATAATTATTTATTATATGTTATTTAGATAAGAAATAAAATGATTTTATTTTAATAATTATTTATTATATATTAGTTTGGATGACAAATAAAATGTTTTTATTTCAGTTTATTTGATGAATCTTAAAAACATTTCATTTTAGTTTATTTTACGTCTTTATAATTATTATAATTATTAATGAATAGTTATTACAATTTAAATATAATTTTTGGGGAAGGTATATAAAATTAATATGGATTTAATATGGAAAATGATTTTACTATGGAAGGTGAAATACATTTATTTTATTTATGTTTTTATGTTTATTAAGTATGTGAAGTAAGATAATTTTTTTGTTAATGTATTATATAGGTTTTGTAATTATTAATTAAATATAATAGTTAGATCTTAATTTATAAGATAAGATAGATTAAAATGAATTTATGCTAAATATATTATAGATTTTATAATTATTAATTAATAGATTTTATAATTATTAATTAATAGATTTTAAAATTATTAATCAATATAATAGTTAAATTGTATATATGTTTAGAGTGCAAAGCTCTTCTCTTTATATAGCTTTTTACAGTATTTATAGAATATATTTAGAGATTGGAATTATGAAATTTATTTTATTATTTTGTTAATTTGAGTTTATTATTTAGACATGTAAAGTTTATCTACTTTATCATTTTAGTACATTTATTATCATCTTTTCTTTTTACATGCTAAAATGAAAAAGAAGTATACATATTGATGGAATTCTATTAATCTCAACATAGTTTGATGTGAAGACGAATCTACCAAATTTTGTCACTTCACAACCAAATAAATTTTCTTGTCAAGTCACATGAAACTAGGAACCTACCAAATATTTTGACATGAGAAAATTTCTATAATAGTTATTTTCATAACCTCTAAAAGAATTAATCATGGAAACTACACATTTTCCCCCTTTTCCTTCTTTGCATGGTCATTAAAGGAAAATATCAAACATGTCTCAAGTGAGACCTATTTCCTTTGAAAGGTTGATAATGTCAATATATATAGACTACAATAGACTTTTGTTGGAGAACCTCTATGGATATATTCAGTCTTATAAGAGCAATAGCCCTTTTGAATTTTGATTTTTTTTATGGTGTTGATGCCTCAAAGATACTTGGGATTTGTAACAAAGTTTTTCATTTTCCAATGGTTGTTGGTGGGTGATTGGTAGCTTTGTCTTATTTGATGTGTGCAAACATTACAACCTAAGTGGTGGTGGTGGTGTTGGCGATGTTTCATAGGTTCATGTGATAGACATCAAAATTTGCCCCCCATTCGAAAGCCTTCCATTGATCTACTTTATCTCCAAATTAGCCATATCTATTATGACTGAAGTGCATTATCTTCTTTTACATTATGTTCTTAGTTGATCTAAACCATTTCTTCCTAATCACGAATGTTTATCCACCAAAATTCTAATCGTTTGAATTTGAATGTGAAATTCCATAGATGGTTTTCAACTTATTTTCCTCGTCAATAACTACAATGATGCATATTTTGATGCCATCACTTACAACCCAAAGAGCCATCACTTACAACCCAAATAGAAAACACTTGGAAATAAATGGAAATTTCATATGCGCACTCAACTTACAATATTCATAATAAAAGATTCCATACAAAATCCTAAATATGAATTTATGTTACTTCTAAATGCCATATTTTATTATAAATAAGCACTACAAAAATATGCACTCAGTATGGAATAGGTCACTACCAATGCATGGTTTCACATCAGTACCTAACCCACTACAACATAAATCATCATTCTGGCCATGAATATCCATGATTGACTAATGTAACTTTGTTATTTTAATTGATCTCAAAATTCACAAAAATATCATGATAAATACCACATCATTTCTAGGAGTGACATTTAGCCCTGGAATAACTTCAATCAGAACATGATGACCTCCACAGTGAAGCACCATTATGTGTGAAAGGCATTGATAATCAATCATAGTAAATAAACCACCTAAATAAACAATTAAACTTCATTGAAAACACATATAATTAACGTAGGGTTTATGATAAGTGAATAAAACCTAAAATTGCAACTACAAAAATTCCATTGTTTAGTGCTAGGAATCATGTGAGTTACACAACCATTTTATATGTATAACACATACATAGTAAATGCTTAAAAAAGACATATCATGGGCTAGGTTGCAGGAACAATTAACAAAATTATAAATAACCGTAATAGGATTAACCATGAGAAACCACGTTTGTAGACAAAGAGTCTTGACCATGTCTTGTACCCTGATGAATAATGTTAATATGACTTAATAAAATTTCCTTTGAATAACTACTTTCCCTACCCTTTGTTGCAAGGTTATCTTTAGCACCTCTAGTCAACTTATTCTCATAATTAAAGCCAAGAATTGACCCCAGCGAATTCGAGTTCTCCCCTAAGGTGAAGTTTGAATTCCATCTTCACAACCTCCATCAATAATGTAATTGACAGGATATGAAAAGGAGAGTTCTAGTTGGAAGAATATGATCCCAAAACATCAAATTAAACTTCTTCTCAAGATGCTAACTCTTTGAGATAAACATTGTGGTAAGCATGCATACGTAGAGGCAACATAAAAGATGTAATTCGATGACTCTACCACCCTTGGGGCTTGGGAAAGGAATTCCCTTCTATTCCCATGCACTCCTTACACTAGAGACATACTCGATTGGCCCAAACTACATTAGAGTTCAAGGGGTGATAAATTTTTAGTCTGCAAGTTCCAAGCACCCTCAATAGCCTAATTGTCCTAAAAGCAATTGAGAGGTTCTTGTTTAAGACATTGGATTGACCTAAAATAAAATGAGAGGTTCTTGTATAAGACATTGGATTGACCTAAAAGCCAAATGCGAGGTGATTGTATAAGACATTGGATTGTTATGGAGGATCATATCAACTCTTATCTCCCTTGACAAACATTTTCACAAACCAATAATTTATACATGCTAATTGAGCATCTGCATTTCCATTTCATTTTAACATGTACGACACGAATAGATACTAAAGAAGACAAGATGGAGTAGAATTTGAAAGCAAGTGACATCAATCTCAATTCGATTGTAACTTCAAACCAATAAACAAAGTGAGGAAAGAGGGAAAAACCAGTGGGAAGAAAGCCCCCCCTCAAGATAGACTGTGATAGGATGATCAATCATGTACATCACTCACCCCAAGAAGAGATCTAAGGTAAGTGTACTTCTTCACTGAGAATGTCTTAGTGAAGATGACTACAATATTCTCTTCCATCGGAAGGTAGAGCAATGAGATGGTCCTATCATGCACCAATCCTCTGATGCGATGCATGTGTATCTCAATGTGCTTGGTTCGTTGTATCAGAACCAGATCTGTGGAAATCCCGATATCACTCTCATTGTCACAATAGATGACTGGTGGAGTAATGAATTGAATCCCAAACTCTGACACAACCAGATGCACTATGTGGCTGCATTGACGGCACCTCTATACCCGGCCTCTGTTGAAGAAAGAGCGAAAGTAGTCTGCTTTTTTCTCGACCAACAGATAGGTCCAGATCCAATCATGAAAACAAAACCAGATGTTGACTTTCAATCTGAGCTATCTCCAACCCAATATGAGTCAGTGTAGCCAACAAGGTTCATGGGATACCCAACTGCATAGTGAAGACCATAAGTCTTTGTCCCTTTCAAGTAATGCAATATCCTCTTTGCTTCCTTCCAGTGAAGCTCATGAGGCTCCTGCATGTATCTAGAAACATCACTAACTACATAGGAAATATTAGGCCGTGTGTGTGTAAGAAACAATAGAATCCCAATCAACTACCGATACAGTGTACTATCCACTAGAGGTGTGGAATAACCATCCTCAAAGTTGATCCCTTAAAGAAAAGGAAATGTTGTTGGTTTGCATTCACTCATGTGGAACCTGTCAAGCATATATGAAACATACTTGGATTGTGCAACCTTGATTCCTGAATCACTCTAAGTGACTTCAAGACCAAGAAACTGTCTCAATAATCCAAAATATGACATGGAGAAGGAGTTATGCAAAGCTATTTTTATAGATCCGATGCATGAAGTGTTGCTCCCAGTAATCAATATATCATCAACATATAGAACAACAAAAAATAGAGAGTCACCTTCATGTCTCATGTAGACATTCGAATCATATTTGCATCTCAAGAAGTTTTGTGACAGAAGGAAGGAGTCCATCTTTGCATACCAAGCTTGACGAGCTTGTTTGAGTCCATACAGGGACTTCCTCAATCTACATACCAATGAAGAGTATTCAACATAGCCCTCAATTTGCTTCATGTAGATATCCTCCTCTATATCTCCATGAAGGAAAGCACTCTTGACATCCATGTGATGCACTTCCGAGTGCTTGGATGTAGCAAGAGAAATAACAACACGGATGGAATCCATCTTAGCAACAAGAGCGAATGTATATGAGTAGTCAATCCCACGGAATTGGGAGTAACCCTTTGCAACCAGTCAATCCTTGTATTTGCTAGTGACCCCATCAGAGTCCATCTTAGTTATGTAAACCCACTTGCATTAAACAAGATTGCTCCCAGTTGGGAGAGAAAGAAGATCCCAAGTTTCATTTCTTTGAAGAGACTCATATTCTTCATCCATAGCTGCTACCCATCGTGGATCTTGGTAGGCTTAAAAGAATGTATTTAGATCTGATCCAATCATAAGAAAGCATCTCTCAGCTAGAAATGGATATGTGTGAGAGAGTAGATCAGATCTGGCTGTTCTTGAAGATGACGGATCTCCAACAAGATCATTGGTGGATGTAGCAGTAGTGGTGGTCCATGATGCAATATGAGTTCGAACCTTAAGTGATAGATATTTAGGTTCTTGTGGATCTGGATCTAGCATTCTCTCTACCTTCTAAATCTAGTTTTTCTCAACTTTCTTTACTGGATCTTTGCCATTCAAGCAACCTTTGGAGGTGCTGTGGGAAAATTTGATCTTGGGAAGCCCTTCTACCATCTCTTTAGTATGCATGTCTTGCAAGTATTGATAGTTAAGATACCCAAATCTTTCATGCCACAATATACTCTCTTCATTGGCATGAATGTGAAGAGCAGATTGCTTTGAGAGAGGTAAGATGTGGGAGAACTCATACAGTTTTGACTTATGAGTTGCAACACCTTTTGCAATTGTAGAACCTGATACCATGTCCTGAATTTCGACCCCATTTGGAGAGAAGATCACCTTCTTGGGCTCTCCAGTATGGGTCATCTGATATACTGAAAGTAGATTAGTAGTGAGAGTGGGGACATAGAGTACATCCGAGAAGTATCCATGATCTAGTTTGATTCTTCCAATCCCCTTAGAGGAGACCTCAGAATCATTTCCCAACATAATGTATGGTCCAACAGTAGCTTCGAATCTAGTGAAGATATTCTTGGAGAAAGACATGTGTCTTGATGCTCCAGAATCTATGCTGAAGGAGGATTGAGTTGATGCACCTTCCATGAGGGCATGGCATCTCTCTTTGTTCTCAGATCTAGATGGTTCACTCTCTTTATTTCTATCACATGCAGGTACTGGAAGATTATTTTTTTCAAGAAGTGAAGCCATGAGATCTATGGTATTCTTCATACATGAGCTCTCAGCGTGATATCCTCGATTATAGTGTGTGCACTTGGATTTTCCCTTAAGAGTGTGATTGTCCTTCTTAGGTTTTGAGGTTCCATCTGACTGTATGGGAGACTCCTTATGCTTTGTATCATTCGACTTTCTATCAGAAATTTATTGTTTTCCTTTGCCATTCTCTCTCGGCCTTAACTCAATGGCTACAAAAGCTGAATCCAACTTGGCTTTTATCACTCCCAGGTGCACTAGCTTCTCCTCCTCAAGAGTTAGAGATTGGATGAAGTCTTCAAGCGAAGGGAATTTCTATTTTGGAATGGACAACTTTGCTGACTGGAAGGTCGAAACAAACACTGAATAATCAGGGCCTAGCTTTGATAGGATGGCAAGGATGAGTTGTTTTTATTCCTTCTCAATCCCATACCTCTTGAACTGTGAAATCAAGTTCTTGAATTTGTTGAGAAACTCTGTGATAGTTTCGAAACTACTTGGGTTCAAGGAGATAACCTCATTTTCTAGTTTATGCCCCTTCAAATCATTTTTCTGGCCAAGGAGGGATTCGAGCTTGTCCCAAACCTCCTTTGGAGTCTTCAAATCGATAACATGAAAGTGCAAATATTCAGAAATGCTAAGTAGTAGCAGCCCTACTGCTTCATCAAGCTTGTCTAAGTACTAGGATTTCTCTACTACACCAGTGGGCTCAACTGCAGAGCCATTCACTACTCTAGAAAGACTCTTCGACTTCAAGAAGATGTCCATTTTTTCCTTCCATTCAAAATAGTTGAATGAGTTCAACTTGAGATCCATGATACTGAAGAATTCAAAGCTGAGAGAGGGAGATTATTGCAAAACAAATGAGAATTATGAAAAGAAGATCTGTTGCAATTCGAATTGAACACTACCTTAGGACACTGAGCACATGTGACTAATTCCTTCACACCTGGCTAGACCTCACTGGATTTCTCCAGTGAATTCAAGGCAATAGCACCAGGATTTGCTATGGAAACGCAGAGGCTTCTGGTGCTCAATGAAAGACAATTGCTCAAGGAATTGCTGCAACTGCTGCTGTTGCTATCAGCTCTGATACCGTGTAATATTTTATAGCTAGGATCACTTAGCAGTAGAAGAAATCACTAGAATTTACTCATGTAGTCCAGAAAGAAGAAGAAGAAATGTTGAATCAATAATCACTCATTACACAGAAAATGGAGAAAAACTGTTGTATCATACATCAATTGTAAGATGGCACTCTAAATAATGAATAATAACTAAATACAATGAATGAGATTCGAATGCCTCTAAGTTAATTCGAATTATCCTCAGTGTGTAGCTTGGATAGCATTGGAGACATCATCCAAACCAATGGTAGTGGTCGCAAAAGTCAAATAGTCAGTCAAATGAGTCTAAATGAGTCTAAGTGAGTGCATGGGAAATGATGTAGGGAAGGAGAATCCAATGTGGGTGCATGAGGAACTTTTAGTAGTCAGTAGAGTTCAACTAACTCTCAGTAAGTGCCTATCTAAGTGATTCAGTCATTTAATTAATCAATCATCCCATGAATCAAGGAACTGAGCCATCAACCAAATAACTAATTGAAGTAACTCCTAAATAGGTAGAATAAGGTGCACTTGTGCTCCAGTGATGAAAACACGGGCGCATTAGTGGCTAGGAGGGATAAAAATAAGGAGAAACAGGCTCCTTGGGGTTGCAAAATAAGGACTAGGTGCTAGGAGACTGCCATACTGATGACTGGATGCATGCAAATGCATGCAAATGACTGGATGCATGCAGAATTGCATACAGGCATGCAAAATACAAAAATGATGGTGAGAATATTCCAACATTCAAGAGGATACGTTAGAAATCAATTTAGATAATATACTGCTAATAATACACCAAATCTTCCTCCTGATGTAGCGGTCAATGAGGAAATATTTAATATTATTCGTGCAATATTTTCCATGCCTGAATCCTCTTTGAATCAAGGAGTTGTTGATCAGGAAGAAGAAGAAAATTTTGAGAATGAAGATGAACCTCAAGAACCACAACAATTAATTGGACATTTTTGGGACAGTTTAGTTAAAAATGTTGAAAATAAATCTCCTCCTTAGGTCAACATGTTTATAACACTCACAACAAAGCATCAATAGGTACTCCTGGAGCCTCAAGTTCAAACCCAACCAAAGGAGGTAATACTCCTCATCCTATTAAACAATCTCATCCTATTAAAAAACTACCAAATTTAGATCTACAATATGATATAATTGAATATTTGAAGAAATTACGAGCAAATATCAGTATGTATGATCTACCTAGATTTATCCTATGCCCAATGGCCCTATTCTAACTCCTTCAATGAGTTTATTTACTCAAAGTAATACGACTGCTAATGTTGATTCTAAAAGTGATGCAATTTCCAATAATAAAGGAAAATCAACAGTTGATAAAACCTCATTGATAGGTAAAAATTCATAGTCCAAAACTTCTTTTCTTCTCACATTTGAAATTTGCAACAGAAATGTGCATAATTGCATGGTCGATTCCAGAGCATCGTCTAATGTAACTCCTTTGTCAGTTTGTCGAAGGTTGAACGCTAAATACACTCCATGTGAAACACAGATTACACAATTGGATCATTCAAATGTGAAAGTTTTAGGATAAATAAAAGATGTACTAATCAGGATTGCAAGTAACCCATCAATTTATCAAATTATAGACATTGTAGTTGCTGACATTCCTGATGCTTACAGGTTATTTTTAAGCAGAGATTGGTTACAAAATCTGAATGGTTTCTTTTCAACAGATTGGTCAACCTTATGGCTTCCCAAAAATGGTAAATCGAATCACATCAAAATAGGAAGAGAAAGGTGCTTAAAACATACCATGATAGAATTGCATGATCCCAATGAACCGGTTTTGTTTTCTGATTCAATCATGGGAAATTACACTTATGAACTTGATTTTGGTAATTTTAAGGCTGAAAATTCTCCATTCACAGGTATAGAACATCAATCTGAAATTTATAATGTTACTTCTATTCAGCCTGATTCTGCATTTCACAATTCTATAAATAATATGGAAAATCATAATTATGTATATATTAGTGACAGAAAGGTAGTTGTAAATAATTTACCTTGGACACTCTATTTGGATGGGTCAAAATATAACGAGGGAGTTGGAGTTGGCTGCCTTCTTATTGATCCAAAGGGAAACAAAATATGTATAGCATGTAGATTAGAGTTTGATAGTACTAACAACACAACGAAATATGAAGCTTTGATCCAAGGTTTGAAAAAGGCTCTAGATCTAGACATCAAGGTATTAGTGGTCTATGGTGATTCAGAGATTATTGTCAGACAGGTACGTAACTCCATACATTGTATTTAAGAACATCTTCAGAATTATCAAAAGGAGGTATGGAACCTTGTCTCAAAATTTGAAGCTTTCAATATTAATTCCATTCCTAGATCTCAAAATCAAGAAGTTGATTTGTTAGATAATGTAGCTTCTAAATTAGTTCCTCCTAAAGACTTTTCGCTTGACACTTTTTCGGTTGAAATTATTTTTAGACCATCTATCCTTGACAATATTACTAATTGGCATGTCTATGATGATGATGTGCAGATTCTAAACTTCTTGATGAATGAAGGTACCTTTAAGGATTCCACTATTGATGAAATTACACATGACGAGGATTTGCGTAACTTTTTTGGTAATACATCCTCACTCAATAGAGAAAGCACTGGAGAAGGTGAAATCTATCCCTAACTCTGTCTTAAGGTTGGAAAAAATTTATCATCTTCAAGAAGATCACTGGAGTGTCATCGGAGCACAACTAGTAGTCTATATCATCATCAATGGAGTCATCAATGCTTAAGTAACTGTCAACCATCAGTCAAACTGAGTCTAATTGAGTGCGGTAGGTGTAATTGAGTGTAACTGAATGAAGGAGGCTCAGTGGAGGGCGCATGAGGAGCTAACTGAAGTCAGAATGGGTAGTCTAGTCTCATTGGAGATCCATCGGAGTGATATAGTCAGTTGAGAGTTAGTCTAGCCTTAAATCAAGGAAAGAATTGATGATAACTCAATTAACAGAAGTGCAACTAAGTGGTAGGTGACAGAGGGCGCATGAGATGCATGTAATTGCATGAAAGGGCGCACTAAGAACTAGGAGGGATAAAAGTGATCTGAGAGAAGCTCCCGAGGGATGGCTAACTGAGGGCTAGGTGCTGGACTGATGACTGGGATGCATGCAAACCCTAAATAATGCATGCAAACCCTAAAAGTGCATGCATGACTGAAAATACAAATAATTAAAATACTACTAGGACTAGGATGGAGTATAGGAATATCCTAACACCCCCCTTTAATCCATCCTGGGCCCTGGTAACTAAGACTAAAGGTCACCCAATACAATGAATAATAACAGTCAATAAACCAAGGAAATTGGGAAAATTTCATGGGAAAAATACCCCCCCCCCCTCAAAATAGACTATAAGGTAAGGCACACACAAAAATAAATGCTCCAAACTCAAGCAGGTGTGATGCTTGGTCATATGTTTGGAGGTATCTTCTTCTTGGGAAGAAGTGGATCATGCTCAAAAGGCATGTGCTTGTACTTGCTCTTTAGATCGAATGTGATGAGAACAAATCCAAAAGTATGAGGATGATCCTTGAACTTGTGATTCGAATCAGCTGAGGTAGGATCAATTCTATGAATGTGCGGATAGTCTTTTGTCTTCTCCTTCGAACCATCATGGGTGAGATTATGCCAAAAAGAACCATCAAATAATAATGATTGCTTGGAATCCAAATCAGCTCTAAGACTTGATAAATGGTTTCCTGAGATCTCCTTTGAACCAGCAGGGGTGAGATCAAAACCATCATATGCATGAGAAATTATCCCAAGTAGTAATTGCTTAGAATCCAAATTAGATCCAAGACTTGAATCATGGTTTCTTGAGATCTCGTTTGAACCATAAGAGGTGAGATCAAAACTAGTAAATGCATGAGAAATTATCCCAAGCGAATGGCAATGGCCATATTCTTCAATAACCTTCTGAAAGCATGGAATTATGATCATATAATAGTAAATAAGAGGTGATTGCTTGAGGAGAGCGAATGCATTACCTCCAATAGCTGATTTTACCTCCGAAGTATTCATGTGATCATGATGCAAACCAACAAACTCTGGTGCAAGAGAGGATTTAGGATCTTCTGCAATATCTAGAGTGTGAGTTGGCACAGAAAGAGAAGAAATTTGGAGCATGAGTGTAGAATCTGCAAGTTCTTCTTCTTTGTGAACAACTTCAATATGAGATGTGTTTGATACTGGTTCATGATCAATGAGATCATCAAGGAGGGCGAATGCATCACTTTGCTTGTTCTTGAAAGGGTTTGGACCAAATCCTTCATTATGTTTGTCGAATCTTTCATCCAGGTGAGCCCATAGCTCTTTTGGAGTTTCAATATCAATAATGATTGGGTACAATATGTAATCAGGCATAGTAACCATCATTCTTCCAAGGGCCATGTCACCTTTATTCAACCAGCCAATATTCTCTTCAGAGGATTCGAACTCTCTTTCAAAATAAAAATCAAAGAGATCATGGCTCTTCAAATATGCTATCATTTTTGGTTTCCATTCATCATATTTGAATGAAGAAAGAGGAGGGATTTATTCTGAATTCATTGAAGCTGTAGAAGACCTGGAAACACAATAGAGAATGTCTGCAACTGCTACTGCTGCAAAAATGCAGAAACTGCTGCAACTGCTGCACTCGAAATCTTGATAATAACCTGCAAAAAACTCTTAGGAATGGAGATAAACAATACTTCCAACATGCTCTGCTACCATGTGAAAATCCTCACAGCAGATCTAAGAGATGATGTATACCTCACAAGAGAATAATTATGATTAAGCAGGAAAATAGAAGAAGAGTGGTCAATGCAGTATAATGAACAACAGAATAATAATACAGTAGAACTCGGATAGAAGCAAAAATACTTCACACACACTAATTAATTAATCACAATATGGAAAAATAAATAGTACAATGCATGAGGATTCGAATGCCTAAGGTGGCAATTTGAATTAGCCTTCATGGAGTGATCAAAAGATCACTGGAGTGTCATCGGAGCACAACTAGTAGTCTATCTCATCATCAGTGGAGTCATCAATGCTCAAGTAACTGTCAACCATCAGTCAAACTGAGTTTAACTGAGTGTGGTAGGTGTAACTGAATGAAGGAGGCTCAGTGGAAGGCGCATGAGGAGCTAACTGAAGTCAGAATGGGCAATCGAGTCTCACTGGAGATCCATCGGAGTGATACAGTCAGTTGAGAGTCAGTCTAGCCTTAAATCAAGGAAAGAATTGATGATAATTCAATTAACTGAAGTGCAACTGAGTGGTAGGTGAGAGAGGGCGCATGAGATGCATGTAATTGCATGAAGGGGCGCACTAAGCACTAGGAGGGCTAAAAGTGATCTAATAGAAGCTCCCGAGGGCTGGCTGACTGAGGGCTAGGTGCTGGACTAATGACTAGGATGAATGCAAACCCTAAATAATGCATGCAAACCCTAAAAGTGCATGCATGACTGAAAATGCAAATAATGAAAATGTTGCTAGGACTAGGATGGAGTATAGGAATATCCTAACAATTCATTAACCTATGCGTTGTAAGAATTAGGCAGTAAAACTCTATCTTATGGATTACACATTAAAATCCATAAAATTAGAGCAAAGACCTTTATAAATATTTATTTTAACATGCCTCAATTTATTTGATTGCCAATTAATTAAGACAAAGATAATGGTACTTCGACATACCCCTTTCTTTTAAATACTTACCACGCAGTAAGAATTTTTGTAGGAATTTGTGGAGTATACTTCACGTAAAATAAATAGATTAAGACATCTAATTATGCACCCATATCGATACCAATAATTATATATTAGTTTTACTAAATATGATTACTGGACCATAATAAGTTTTGTCTTAGAAAACAATATTTCCAAATCTTTCCTTATAAAAAATCATTCTTAGGAAATTCGACACTATGCCATGAGTTGCGACAACAGTGAAAAATTGAGTTTCAACGAGTGATCTATGACATAGTGAGCTTCGACGAGTGAGCTATGACAGACTGAGATTCGAGAGTGAGTTGTGACAGAGTGAGCTTCGACGAGTGAGTTGTGACAAAGTGAGCTTCGACAAGTGAGATGTGACAGAGTGAGCTTCAACACAAGCATATAAAATTATGCTAAATATTTCCTTAAGATAGAAAATCAATCTTTCCTCGAGATATTTAATTTCCTAATTATTAAAACAAGGAAAAGAACTATATTCTTTTGTATTTATTTGTATACTTGCTATGTAGTAAAAGCATCACAGTAAGTACTTCGCTTTGCCATAAGTACTTCGCAGTAAGTACTTTGTAGGAATTGTCCAATATGAATTTCATAGTCATAACTTAGGAAATATAGTTGTATACTTAAACATTTCTCAATATATTCATTTTTCCATTTTATTAAGTCAAAAGAGAATATTAATTCAACATATTCCTTTTTAAACTTACTTCGCCATATTTACCAAAAACTGCTAAGTGTGGTTTCCATTAAATAATTGGGAAGACATTTTTCATTCCATTCATATTCTACACATAATTTGCTAATTCAACCCATGGAATTTTACGTGCAAACCTACAATTCCAAAACTTGTAAATTAAAACCAAAAAACCACTCATTAATTGTCCCATGGTATTTGTGGGGATTACTCTGGTTTGCCTCTAAAAGAGGAATATTATGCATTAATGTTTTTGGTGACTCCAAATTCTTAATTGATTGGGTTGTAGGTAAACATGATATTCACACTTTGCATCATCTGCCTTGGTTAGATCAAACTTCACATCTCATCAAGTCCTTTGGGCAGATCTCTTTCTATCATATTTACCAGGAATTCAACGCTGAAGCCGATAGATTTTCAAAAGAATCCATTGGTCCATTAGATGGATCAATTATTTTTGAGGAATGGGTAGATGAAATCTTGGTGGATAATGGCAGGTATCCTACCATCTAAATTTGTGTGGACTATTGTTTTTGTGTTTTTGGATGATGAATCTTCGTGTTGGGGGATTAGATTTACTTGTTATTTTGTGGTCAAATTGATGGTTGGGATATGTATCCATGTATATGTTAAGGGATGGTTTACTTGGACTTGAGAACTTGTCTTGAAACTTATGATCATTTCTGATCTATTTTGAGAAATATTTTGTAACTTTGATTTTAAGATGAAAATAACAAGTTACGGATTTTTTTCTACTAAAAAAACAAAGTTGTACTTAGATTTCGACGGAAACATTCAAACTCTTTTAAATTAGCAATTTTTAGCCCATGGTTTTCAAACAACAATACCACTCAAGGCAAAGCGCCTAAAAACATGCCTTAACGCATGGTTTTGTTTACAAATTGATTAGTAAACAAAATTAGGACTTAAACATTTACTCTAATTTGGAGCTTCAACATAAACATTTAATCTTTTTCAAATAAACCAACCTGTGGTTTTAATAAACCAAATCATCCTGTGGTTTTAAGAAGCCAAATCAACCTCCTGTGGTATACAAATGCCTTTTCACATAGACTTTTACAACAATGAATATATATATTTACAATATGCTTTTAAGTTAATGAAAAATAATAGAAATGGATGAAATTCCAGTTTACTTATCCATTCTTCTAATTCTTCCAAGCCTTGTGCTCTTCGACATAGTTTAATTAAACATTACATTTTCAAACCCGGAAATTAACAATTTCTATAGGAAATTAATTTTGACTTCGACTTAAATAAAGAACTGGCTTGCATAAAATTTCCAAGCAATATTACATAATTAAACTTGCACTTATTTCATGCCCATGAATTAAACCAAGTAAAATATGAATTCCTACCTTGTATCCAAACTCAGGAAATTTAACAAGGAAATCATGCAAATCTTTAACCGGTAATTCATTAAATAACATATTAGAAATTAAGACAGAATTTCCAGGTATTAAACTTATCTGCAAAATACTTGAAATGGGAAATTGGCTTCGTTGTAGCCACGCTCCACCCAAGTGTAGGTAGTTCTACTTGTTATTCTATCAGAAGAACTCCACCCCCGAGCTAAGACTCATGCATTCACCATAGGTTCTCACCAGTAACAGGTTTCTCTCATGATTTTCTCACTTGGAAAACATGATTTACTAGTTTGTTACCAAATCCATGCCAACTTTGTAATTCCTTCCCTTAGCTTCATTCTAACTAGCACCACAGTGAAACCCATCACTGCAGTTGTGCTTAGAATTCAACTTAAAGAATTTCTTACATCATTGTTATTTCACAAGTGCAACCATAAGCAAAACAAGAGGAATTTATCAACCAAAAAGTTAACAAAACAGGCTTGGGATTACATGTACTCTCAACCAACTCAACTACCACAGACTATGGACAAAGTGGACACTTTGCTCTAGAATTGGACTTGTTTCTCTGTCCACCAACAATTCCAATTGTCCATGAATTCTATGCTCAACCACAATTCTATTCAACATTGCAACATTCTCATGTTTCCCACTGTGTTTTTCTTCTTTTCTTCTTAACAAATCCTTTTTTTCCTTCATGTTCTACTTGCTGCCATTTGTCCTCAGCTGCCTTCTCTCCTCTACCTCCCTACACTCTACGTTATATGTCCTCTTTTTCCCAAGGTTCCACCAACCTTGCATGTCCTTGTCACCTCTTTGCAACACTTGTCCAATTTTCCATTAACTTCTTGATCTCTCTCTTAATTCCCTTTTTAACTCTAAAAACAGGTTTAAGGAATTAATTAGGAAAAAGTATGGGTTTATCAAAATTATAAGGTAAGTAGGGTTAAATAGGGTCATAATTATCTTTTAGGTTATACACCAACCCCCCTTATTGACCTAGGTGAATACATGAGTCCCCGATCATTCAACGTGTTGGATCGCTACTGCAAGCTTAATTTTTAATATTAACAAAAATATACAACATGAGTTATGCCTTATAGGAACTCATTGTCTTTTAAAAAATTACATTTTAAACTGGGGTTAAATCCTAGGGATGTTACACAGATCACCAATTAGCTGTATCAAGGTGAAAGGTATGATTGCCGAGGAGCCTATTTCGATTTTAATTGATTAAGGAGCTAATCATAGTTACATAAACTCTATTATGATTGAAAAATGTCACTTATTAATAAGAAATATTCCCTGTTCCAGGATGGTACAGTTAGCTACAGGTACAAAAAGGAAGATCACCTCAATGATCAAGTATTGTTGTTTCAATATGAATGGACTTCAAACAAGAGAATATTTGGATGTCAATACCTCTTGGATCCTATGTTATTCTCATTGGGATGGATTGGCTAGACTCACATTATGATGTTCTAGACTGCCATAACAAGAGAATTACCTGTCTTGATAAGGATAATAAGAAGACTCTTGTAAAAGGAATTCCAAGACCTATAACCGTATGACATGTCTCTACCATGCAAATGAAAAAGCACATCTGAAAAGGTTTCCAACTATACACAGTTCATGCTAAAGAAATATCCATGAATGAAGGATTACAAATTGAATATTATCCGGTGCTACAGGAATTTTTCGATGTGTTCCAAGATATACTTAGATTACCCCCAAAATGAGACATTGCTTTTATTATTGAATTGGTACTTGGAATTACCTCGACATCCAAAGCACCATATAGGATGAGCTCACCCCACCTAAAGGAATTACAAATGCAGCTTGAGGAATTGCTGAAGAAGGGATGTATTTTCCCCTTGGGGGCACCTATCTTATTTGTAAAGAAGAAAGATGGGACCTTAATGTTGTGTATGGACTACATGAAGCTAACTAAGGACACAATAAAGAAAAAATATCCACTACCTAGTATTTATAACCTATTTGACCAGCTGAGAGGAGGTAAGGTTTTCTCCAAAATAGATATGAGGTCAGGTTATCACCGGGTGAGAATTAAAGAAGAAGAAATATGCAAAACTGCTTTCAGGACTAAGTATGGACACTATGAGTATACATTTTTCCCTTTTCGACTGACAAATGCACCAGCCACTTTTATGTGTTTAATGAATGGTGTTTTCCGAAACTATTTGGATAAGTTTATTATAGTATTCTTGGATGACATACTGATCTATTCCAAGACGATGGAAGAGCATGAAGAGCATCTGAGGATAACCGTGCACATATTAAGAGAGAATCAATTTTATGCTAAGATTATTAAATGTTCCTTTATCAAAAGAAACTCCTGTATTTGGGACATATCATCTCAGAGGAAGGAGTAATGGTGGATCCCATAAAGATAAAAGAAATATAGTATGGCCTGCTCCATGGAACGTAACAAAAGTACAATCCTTTATGGGTTTAGAAGGATACTACAGGAGGTTTATTGAGGCTTTCTCATGGATAGAAAACCACATAACATCCTTATAAAAGAAGGGAGTGAAATTCCTATGGACCATGTATATAATGTGCAGGCACCGAGGATGGTGTTAAACTAAGGGGGTGGGGATTGTAACACACCAACTGTTTTCCCTTTTAAATAGTTTGTATTGAAATGTGTAAAGAAGATGTGGGTCTTAGGGCTGAACTCATGTACTTATTTTTTAATTGTTAATTAAATATGTTGGTTGTGGGTGAGGATGTCACATACCCAAATTCTGAACATTTTATGTTAAGAGAAAAACATTATGTTTTATGTTATTGCAAATTTTTATGATTATTGACCAAGTGGGGTCAAGGATGACTGTAATTAATTACTCTAATATTTTATTATTAATAAATAAAAGAGAATACAAATATCCAAAGGAGGTTGTTGAATGAGTGTTCACTGACCCACTAGGAGGAATGGACTTGGGTGGAGAGAAAATTGACACTTGGCAGCATCCTCAATTCACTTCTAGCCATTGCAGGGGGAAACTTCCCTATTTTTATGGTCATGTTCCCCAAGAAACTGGAACTGAGCAGGTGGATCAATAACTAAGAAACTGACCAAAAGACTTAGGCATGCTATATCACCCATCGAATTCAGCAGGAGGCTGTTCAGTTTTTACCTTGTGATAATTTCTGAAAGAGGGAAAGCAAGAGATTCGATGAGGGGAAAGCTAGGAAGTGATTGAGTGAGATAAGTCTGCATTCTGAACTAGTACAACTTATTACTGTTAAGTACTACTGCTGAGTTGTAGAGTAATTTATTCCCTTCTCCTCACAACATCTTCGTCCTGGTGGTTCAATGAATAGGCTCCGGGGTCCTAAGGCAAGTGATTTGGCTGTATTCAGGAGCAGGTTGGGTGGAACGGGATCCTTTGGATGTTTGTCACCCTCTACAGTTAACAGGTTTCTTATTGTGTTATCTTATTTACATTCTGTCAAATTAGTTTTCCTAAATGATTAAATTCTAAACTGTTATCTATTTCTGAAAATGGTTTAACTATTAGTTTGATAGTTATTTTCTAGTTAAATGTTGCAAGAATGAATGAAATACTCCCTTGTATTTTTCCACACACTGTTAAGTGTCGTACTCTAGTACAAAGGAGTTAAATTATGAATAGATCAGCATGATTGGAAATAACTCAGATAGAAACTGTTTATAAAGGTTTGTATATATGAATTTATTTTAATTTCTAGAAAAATGCTACTTACTGTAGGACTATACAATCATTATAAATATCAAAGATATCTATATCACATTTACTTGGTCTTTTATGAACTGAAAACACAGAGTTTACTTGCAGCCAACATAATTTATTATTATACAGAATCATTATACAAAACCCTAGAGTTCATTGCAACATTCTAGTATAGGTTAAACATTTTATACTAACCAGTATTATTACAAGTGTCCTTACTATAATATCTTATAAGTATATAAATCTAAGCATCGGTTTCCTCCTAAAACAAAGAGTAAATATATATTTAAGCCAAATCGAATATTATATATGAAATACTATACCCAAACAAAATACAATGTATTCAGGGTTTCCTAAACTATATCATATACAATGGTAACATAGGTTATGATAGTAAGATAATTACATTATTAAATCTCAAAATAATATACAGAATCACTGTAGAAATCTAAGTTATTTATTAAATACAACATCACATTTAATTAATTGTTTTAACAACGCTGCCAGAATCATTAATTGTAGGGTGTAAACAACTTAATCGAAAATATTTTTAACACATTCTGGAAAACTAATTAAGATACTTAAATAAGCAAACTTAGTTGGAACATTGTAATCATGCATGTACAGTAATATTATTTCCTCTCAGAAGTAAACTTTTGGCTACTTTAGTCTCGTGATCGAGTTCCACTGAGAATCCAACCATTTCAAACAAAAACTTAAAGCCATTCTTTACATACAAAAATTCAACCCAGAGTTAAGTCAATACAGAATTTAACTCTGTAAATTCAAATTTACAAATATAATAATCTCTTTTAAAATCAAACTTAGGGCTAGTCGTTCGACAGAGCCACAATGGCTGAAACTAAAGCCATTTTGAAATATGAATTTGATAGAGAAACCTCTGTCACTCTCTATAATTCTAAAAACGCTGAGTTCACATTTAGGGTCATTTGTATGCCCAGATTTTAAAATTATAAATACACAGTGATAACCTTTTAATGCAGAGTTTATCAAATACAAACTTCTTATTATTAAGCTTACAGTTGAATTGGAAAGAGCTTCCAATCTTGGGCATAAAACCCTATTATCAAAACTGTATCCATATCAAATTAAAAATGAGAACTACACATTAAGTTGAGAGCACAAGTGTGAGAGAACCAGCATTGCGCCCAGGGAACCAAAACTACGCACATTTACAAAGCAGGATTTAATCCTTAGATACTTCTGAATTAACTATTATTATAAGTTTATAATAAAATATAAACTCGAACTCCATTTATCAAACAATAGCTACAAGAGCCGAAGCTCGGGGTATAATATCCCTCTAAGATGCCAAATGGCTAATTAAAAATAGTTAAAAACAAATACAAGTCAAATCGTCATCTTGGCGGAGCATTTTAGTTTGGCATCAATTCCCTAACATCATTGTTTATTTCAAGAGTCACGACTAATGTGTTCCAGGGAATCACTGAGGCTTACCAGGCCATTTAAAACCCTTAGAAGCAACACCTCATTCCTCACAACTCTAGCGATGGCGTGAGGAAAAACCTAACAGCATAAAATACAACAAATGGTTAAAAGAGTAAAAAGGAGAAATCGAAATGCAATTAAAAACGAAGTTATCAATTAAAAACCCAATCAAGACCTAGAAGGGCTAACATACCTTCAGCTTCAGGTATCACAAATAAAAGCATGGCCATGAACTTCTCTGTCAAAACTTGTGGACATGCTTACAGTCACCGAAAACCTGGTATGGAAGAGATTCACTATCGAACCCTGTAAGGGTTAAAAGAAATTTCAAAATACCGAGATTTCTGAGAGCCTGTCGGCCCATAGAGCAAACCCTGTAAATGAATGGAGGTAATACTAATTTAGTGGTTTTCAACGAGTATCTAGGGTTTAAACAAAAAACCAAGCCATCACGTGGTTCAACAACGCAGAGATTGCCATGATGCACATCACATTAAATAGCAATTAAGTAGACACCCTGTCGAGGTCCAGTCTCCTACCAACAGTACATTCCACCATGGTTACGTTGGTGCACTTTGCATACATTCAAATCCCATTTCTTTAATAAACATATTGCCATCGTTTAGATCTTCTACGTAACCGTGCCACAAGAGTGACACTAAGCAATCCACTAAGGGTGCATTAAAGAGCTGTAAATATCAACGTAGTCGAGTTGCATTACTCATGTCACCCTTGCATTCCACCACCATTGAAATCTTGGATCACGACTATAGTTTAAGGATCGGCCATTTGATAAGTTTCACCTATTTAGAATTTCATTCGTCCAATAATTAAAACCATAGATATGGCATAACCTTACCATGTATCTTTTAACAAATAACATATTAATGTATTGCATAGTTTATGGTATAGATAAATCGTATTACACCTAGAACTATCACTTGTTATGGTACAAGTCCATATTCGTGGTCATGGGTTTAAGGCCCTGCTACAATTAATATAAAAATATATATATGCATAAAAACTATAGTGATGGGACTTGGAAAGTTTATCCATTAAATCATGATCATATTATGACGTTAATAAAACAATAATATCCTCTAATCCTAAGTATTAATCATTAATTCGGCCATGGATTAATGTCGCATTTCCATGTTTAAAAGACATAGTTTTATTATCACATTATCATATTAATAGTGTAACGAGGGCATGTCTCTAAGCATTAATTCTTTAATTCACATGCAAGCCAAGAACGTTGTATCTAACATAATAATTCCAGGATGAAATGGTCATACACTTTGAATTCTCGACCTTTAAAATGTATAAACCTAGAAGTACCATTGCTCACCTGCAAAGTCTGTAAAGGAGTATTATGATAAGTTATCTAGCTAGTAGCTAAGTAAGCCACGGGTACCCTTAGGAACTCTTCATTCAAAAGAAGAAAAGTATTAAATTCACATTCAGGGTTTAGCTATAAATTCTGTTTACGACATTTTAAAAAGTAAATGTTTCGCTTAAACATACTTTCAAACAACAAAGACAATGCATGGAACTAAAAGTAGTTACTACATAACGAATATTTACAAGCAATAATACAGTTAGTACATGTATTCAATCTATTGCATGCATTAAAAGATGGTTACAATAAAGTATAGTATTCACTGCATGAAAAAGACGTAACGCATTTAAACACTGACGACCATTGAAGTAAGTGTCGTCATAGAACATAATCAATATGTTGTTAAATGAATTAAATTATCATTAATGATACTTTCCGCATAACAAATATAAGCACTTAATGCTACCTAGAAATTTTTAATTTTTTGCAAAATTTTGGGGATGCTACATATGGTATCAGAGCGCAAGTTCAAATACTAGGCATGAAGTGGCTCAACTCGCGCAGTTAAAAATTTAAAACAGAATTGCAATTACTGATTTTTATTTTATTTTGTTTTCTGTTCAGCACTTTATAAATTAGTTTGCAGATATGGAAGGATCAGAAGAGTTAGCTAAGGACAGGTCCGATAATAATGAATAGAATAATAATGAACAAGGACATATAAATGCAGAAAATTTATTTATCGAAGCAAACGATAATTCATCTGAATTGCTACGGACGGTTAAAGATTTAAAAATAGAGATAAAAATTGTTAAGGAGGAGAATGAATGAATCGTAAAAGCTCAAGAGGAGCTGAATCAAATCATGTTGGATAAATTCCATAATAACGATAAGGATAAAAGAACAGAAAATAATTCTGAATTTGGAACCATGTCCTACCAACGTAAGGATAAAAAGTTAAAACTTACTAATTATGACAGCAGCTCTTCTTTTGAATTTTATGAAAAAGCACGCAGGAAAAAACACAAGTATTCCAGTGATAGTAGTAAAAGTGATTGCTACACTAAAAAGAAGAAGTATAAGCCATACGAAGAAATTTCTGGAGAATTCAAGAAGATTAAACCACCAACTTTTAATGGTGAAACATAAAAGAGTGAGGAAGTCGAAGCATGGTTGTCCGGTGTGAATAAGTACTTTCAAATTTACAACTACTCAAGTCATTTAAAAACTAGAATGACAATTTATAATCTGGCTGGAAAAATAGACATCTGGTGGCAAGATTTGAAATGAGTAAAAGGCTTAAAAGATAAAAATGTAAACTGGAGTAATTTTAAGAAATATTTTAAAAGAAAGTTTATGTTGGAACGGTATTATGAGGAATGAGCTAAAGAGTTTTATGAATTAAAGTTAGGTTCCATGAATATGAAAGAATTAACCAGCAAGTTTTTAAATTTGTTAAGGTATGTTCCTTACATTATTGAAGAAAAACCTAAGGTACAGAGATTTGTAAGTTGTTTACCCTCTCATATAAAGGACAAATTTGAGTATGATGATCCTAGAACTCTTGAAAAGGCCATGAGAAAAGCAAATATTTGTTATGAATAGAACAAGAAAAGGGAAGATATACCAAGCTGGAAAGTAAAAAGGCCTAATAATTTTGAACAAAAGAAAAAGCATTTATCTTTTAATCACAACTTTGGAAATAGTAATTCACAGATTTTTTCTAACAGAAAATTTCAAGGGAATAATTCAATAGGTAATGTACAGTCAAATTTTACAGCTGCAAGAAACGGAGATCCACCTAAAAACTTTGTTAAAAACAATGAATAGAAAGAACTTATTAAATGTTGGGACTGTCAGGGACCTCACTATGCATCAAACTTCCCACTCAGAAAGAGGACCGTCAACAACATACACACAGTACAAGAGGAGGCTACTGTTGGTGATCTAGCAAGGGAAATGCCCAAGATCAATGCAGCTTTGGAAAACAGACAGGCTGATCATCAAACTTCAATGGTTGAAGTAGAAGGTATGTTGAAAGATAAACCCATTTCTATTTTAATTGATCCAGGAGCAAGTCTTAACTATGTGTCACCTGATTTAGTAAAATGTTGCAACCTGAAAATAGAAAAGATTGAAAATTCATTGTTGGTTCAATTAGCTACTGGAACTAAGAGAAAGGTAATTGATTATGTAAAATATTGTGAATTATTAATGAATCCGTTTAGTACTCATGTTAAGCTGAATGTATTACCATTAGTTTCTTACGATGTTCTGATTGGAATGGATTGGCTGGAAAAGCATAGGGTAGTGTTAAATTGTTTTGAAAATACCTTTACTTTTTTAAATGATAAATGTGAAACAATAAGAGTAAAAGGAATTCCTATAAAAACTTCAGTTAGACAACTTTTTGCTTTACAAGTTAAAAAGGTTCTTCGTAAAGGGTATAAGTTGTTTGTTGTAAATGTAATTAATGACGAACAATCAACTAAGGAAGATAAGTTAACATTGGAAGACATACCCATTCTAAAGGAATTTTCTGATGTATTCCCGGAAGAAATTCTAGGACTGCCTCTGAAAAGGGAATTAGATTTCACCATTGAGCTAGTACCGGGAGCGGTATCAAACTCAAAGGCTCCTTATAGAATGAACATTCTGGAACTTAATGAACTTAAATCACAACTAAAGGAACTAATTGATAAAAATTACATAAGGCCAAGTGTGTCTCCATGGGGAGCACCTGTCATTTTGTTAAAAAGAATGACGAAACTTTGCGTTTATGCATAGATTACTGCCAGTTAAATAAAATGACCATAAAGAACAGATATCATTTGCCCCACATTGATGATCTGTTTGATCAAATGCACGGTGCAATGATATTTTCTAAGATAGACTTGAGGTCAGGGTACCATCAAGTCAGGATTAAAGATGAGGACATCTTTAAGACTTCCTTCAGAACCCGCTACGGGCAGTACGAGTTTGTGGTTATGCCTTTTGGGCTAACCAATGCTCCAACAGTTTTTATGTGTATACTAAATAATGTTTTACATAATTACTTGGATAAATTTGTAGTGGTATTTATTGATGACATCTTAATATATTCTAAGACTAAAGAGGAACACGATGAACACTTAAAGATAATTTTACAAGTGTTAAGAGAAAACCAACTTTACGCTAAATTCAGCAAATGTGATTTCTTCAAAGATAAAATACAGTATCTAGGGCATGTGATATCCAATGATGGAATCGCAGTAGACCCGGACAAGATAAAAGCAATTAATGAATGGCCTACCCCTAAAGACGTAACTGGTGTACGATCTTTTATGGGAATTACAAGTTACTATCGTAAGTTTATAGAAGGATTCTCACGAATAGAAAATCCTATAACCTCCTTACAAAAGAAGGGTAAGAAATTTGTTTGGGATAAAAAATGTGAAGAAAGTTTTAAGAAATTAAAAGAACTGTTAACAACTGCACCTATTCTAAAAATTGCGGACCCGAACAAGGATTTCATTGTTTTCACTGACGCATGCAATGATGGACTTGGCGGAGTCTTAACACAAGAAGGTCATGTGATTTCCTATGAGTCCAGAAAGTTAAAGATTCATGAGAATAACTATGCAACTTACGACTTAGAGTTGGTTGTCGTGATACATGCGTTAAATATGTGGTATCATCACTTAATTGGAAGAAATTTTACACTAAAAACAAATAATAAAGGCTTAAAATATTTGTTGGATCAACTAAATCTTAACGCGAGGCAAGCTAGGTGGCTAGATTTCCTTAGCGAATATGATTTTGAGATTCAACACATTACAGGTAAAGAAAATAAAGTTGTTGATGCCTTAAGCAAAAATGCTAGACTAAATTTTGTAACAACAATCAACATTTATAAAGCAGATTTGGAAAATCAACTTGAAGAAGGAATAAAAATGGATGAAAATTACATTAAATTACTACAAAAGGTTGCTGAAAACATATCAGAAAATTTAATAACGAATTATAGTATGAATGAACAAGGTTTAATGATGTATAAAAATAGATTGTATGTACTAAATGTACCTAAAGTTAAGCTGTTGATTTTAAATGAAGTATATAAAATTCCTTATTCAGGACATCCTGGTTACCAAAAGATAATAACCATGCTGAGGAAGGATTACTTTTGGCCAAATATGAAAAATGAGGTAGCTGAATACATTGCTAGGTGTATGGAATGTCAGCAAATAAAGGTTGAGCATCAACACCCAGTTGGATTATTGCAGCCATTGCCAATTCTGGATTGGAAGTGGGAAATAATTAGTATTGATTTTATAACTGGTTTACCTAAAAATCAAAAACATAATTATTCCATAATGGTTGTTGTGGATAAGCTTAGCAAAGCAACCCATTTTATGCCTATTAAAAAAACTTACAAGGCTGCTAACATTGCTGAAATTTTTATGAAACAAAATTTTCATTTGTGTAGGATTCCAAAAGTTATAATTTCTGACAGAGACTCTAAGTTTACAAGAAATTTCTGGAAGTCTTTATTTACAGGTTTAGATACTACTTTAAATTTCAGTACATCATTTCATCCGCAAACAGATGGGCAGATAGAAAGAGTCAATTAGATTCTTGAAAATATGTTAAGAATGTATGTTAGAGATCAGCCACGTAAATGGGAAGAATATTTACATCTTGCTGAGTTTTCTTATAATAATCATTACCAAGCTTCAGCAAATGTAACGTCCCCCTCCTATCATACCAGTGTTATAGAGAGGATGTGACCCTAAATGCGGACATCTAGTCCCATACTTAGTAAACAAACATTCAATTTGAAATGGAGCTTTTAACTAAGCATTCAAGTAATTAAAAGAACATATGGAAATGCATAAACATTTGAAAACACATGGGAAGTAAATTCAATAACACATCCATCATATATTCAAATTATTCATCAAATAAATAATTACAAGTTAACACAAGAGAATACTTATCTTATAACCAAGTAGTCCCAAGCAACTCGCTATGCAACTGCAACATTCCACCCAAGCATAGGCCAGTTGTGCTTATCAACCTCTTGATAAAACTACCACCCTCGAGCTGGGCATGATTACTACAAGGAACCAGGGAATAGCAGATTCACACATAGCCAAGCATACACCAAAATGAGCCAAGCCAATCTACAATTGGGTTTATCAGGCTGCTAGGAAATGGCAAGGAAGAATTGCTAAGCTAGTGAGCTCAACCACAGAGCTATGGATACCCCTCCCAGATCTATTCAGCTTGGCACCCACAATGCCTACACACCAAACACAAGGAAGTATTCTCTTCACTGCCACACAGTCCCTCAAGCCATACCTTCCTTTCTAGTGCTCTCAGGGTGTGCATAGAAAAGTATCCAAAGCCCTCTTGATCTTCTTGAGAGGTTACTCCCTTCACTAGGTTTATCAAGCCAATTCTGTCCACTACCACTCCAAGTTTCTTGCTCATAGGTTCAAAACAAAACTGGGATGCACATAACAGCAGAACTACACTTATTGGTCATGATAAAACGTTTTTACAGTGAGATGCCCAAAGATGGGGTTTTCATTAGCTTTAGAAAAACGTGGGCAACCCAAAACGAAACTGGAAGATGGGGAACAACCCTGGGAAGCCAAATCCGTTTTTAGAAAAACGTTCATGGACATTCTGGGGCAAAAACGGCCTCCATAACAGTCCCAAATCGTAGCCCTTCTCTCCCAGTTGTTGTATAATGAAAAAACGAGCTCCCAGGCATGGAAATTGCAGGAAAAATGGATGAAAACGTGTAAGGAAAGACCCAGCTAGCAAAAACTGCATGAGAGAGGAAAGACTGTGGGTTCATAATGGATTTGGGCACCATTTCGTGGGTGTTTTCTTGCTCAAGGAGACAAAACACGATTTTCCAGGTTGATGGCTTTCCCATGCACGAAATTGGCTGCCATACCTCTTCATTCCCAAGGCATTAACTGCCTCAACCAACTCTTGGAAGAATTAAATGATTGGGTCCATAACCCAAAATGGGTAGTTGGTGGTTTATGGGTTTTCTCATTGACACATGGATTACACCATTGGCTCAAGGGTTTGAATAATTTTCCTCCCTATTCCTTGTAGAATCATGCCCCATCTCTTTGTTGCATTGCATAGCTAGTTGTGGGTATTTTCATTAAAATTCGTATTTACATGATGTCTCATTTACATTGTGCCCATCTAGCACAAGAACCATAGGCATCTATTCATTTAATTGCCGATACATCAACGCTAAATCAATGGTGGGGCCTTGGCCTTGAGTTCCTCACCATGATTAAATTACAATATTTACATCATTTACAATTTACTACAAAGGGGGTCAAAATGGGGACATTACATTAAAAGTCATTCCATTTGAAATTTGTATGGTAGAAAATGTAACACACCTATTTCATGGAGTAATCTAGTTGACAGGTTGATGTTAGGACCTGAGTTATTAAAATAAATGGAACTAACAGTGAAACAGGTTCAAGGCAATTTGAAAATTGCACAAGATAGACAAAAAAGTCATGCAGATCTCAAAAGAACTCAGAAAGAGTTTCAGGTTGGTGAACTTGTCTTCATCAAGGTAAAATCTAAAAAGAGCTCCTTAAAGTTAGGACGTTGTGCTAAACTAGCACCAAGGTATTGTGGGCCTTTTGAAATACTGTCCAGGGTAGAACCAGTGGCATATCAGTTGGCCTTGCCACCAAATCTTAAAGTACATCATGTATTTCACATCTCTCTTTTGAAAAAGTATGTGCATGATGCTATTCATGTGATTAATTAGAATGATGTACAGGTGGAACCAAAAGGAGAATTTCTAGGGGAACCGGATTGTATCCTCGACAATAGGGATATTTTTCTTCGTAATCGCACCATTGGACAGGTAAAGGTGCAATGGAATCACTATAGTCCAAATTAAACAACCTGAGAGTTGGAAAGTAATATGCAGGTGCCATATCCAATTCTATTCCGGGAAGAATTAGAGGATGATGAATAAAGAAACATTGAGGACGATGTTGAACTTAAAAGGGGGTGTTTGTCACATACCCAAAATTCTGAACATTTTATGTTAAGAGAAAAACATTATGTTTTATGTTATTGTAAAATTTTATGATTATTGACCAAGTGGGGTCAAGGATGACTGTAATTAATTACTCTAATATTTTATTATTAATAAATAAAAGAGGAGACAAATATCGAAAGGAGGCTGTTGAATGAGTGTTCACTGACCCACTAGGAGGAATGGACTCGGGTGGAGAGCAAATTGACACTTGGAAGCATCCTCAATTCACTTCTAGCTGTTGTAGGGGGAAACTTCCCTATTTTTATGGTCATGTTTCCCAAGAAAGTGGAACTGAGCAGGTGGCTCAATAACTAAGAAACTGACCAAAAGACCTAAGCATGCTATATCACCCATCGAATTCAGCAGGAGGTTGTTCATTTTTTACCTTGTGATCATTTCTGAAAGAGGGAAAGCAAGAGATTCGATGAGGGGAAAGCTAGGAAGTGATTAAGTGAGATAAGTCTGCATTCTGAACTAGTACAGATTTATGCTAAGTTCAATATTGCTAAAGGCATAAGTATTACTGTTACGTACTACTGATGAGTTGCAGAGGAATTTATTCCCTTCTCCATGCAGCATCTTCATCATGGTGGTTCAGTGAACAGGCTCGGGGGTCCTAAGGAAAATGATTTGGCTCTCTTCAGAAGCATGTTGGGTGGAACAGGCTCCTTTGGATGTTTGTCACCCTCTACAGTTAACAGGTTTATTATTGTGTTATCTTATTTACTTTCTGTCGAATTAGTTTTCCTAAATGATTAAATTCTAAACTGTTATCTATTTCTGAAAATTGTTTAACTATTAGTTTGATAGTTATTTTCTAGTTGAATATTGCAAGAATGAATGAAATACTCCACTGTATTTTTTCGCACATTGTTAAGTGTCGTACTCTAGTACAGAGGAGTTAAATTATTAATAGATCAACATGACTGGAAATAACTCAGATAGAAACTGTTTATAAAGGTCTGTATAAATGAATTTATTTTAATTTCTAGAAAAATACTACTTATTGTAGGATTGTACAATCATTATAAATATCGAAGATATATGTATCACATTTACTTGGTCTTTTATGAACTAAAAACACAGGATTTACTTGCAGTCAACTGAATTTATTATTATACAAAACCCTAGAGTTCATTGCAATATTCTAGTCTAGGTTAAACATTTTATACTAACCAATATTATTACAAGTATCCTTTCTATAATATCTTATAAGTATATAAATTTAAGCATCGGTTTCCTCCTAAAACAAAGAGTAAATATATATTTAAGCCAAATAAAATATTATATATGAAATACTATACCCAAACAAAATACAATGTATTAAGGGTTTCAAAACCCTAAAATATATCATATACAGTGGTAACATAGGTTATGATAGTAAGATAATTACATTATTAAATCTCAAAATAATATACAGAATCATTGTAGAAATCTAAGCTATTTATTAAGCTATTCATATTTCTTATAATATATTATATTATATTTGATATAATATAATAAATATTATAAGAAATATTATATTATATTATAATATTAATGATGTTTTATTAATATCTTATATATTATATTATATTATATCTTATATAACATTATATTTAATTAATAAATATAGATTATAATTTTATATTAAATTTTTCAAAAGATATTTTAAAATAAATAATTATTAATGTAAATTATTTTTATAACTTAAAATTTATTTACAAAACTTTAATTTATGTTTATCATTCAAAACTAAAATATTTTACTTTATTTTATTTTAGAAGTACTTAAATTATGTAATGGATACTTTATTTTAGTACATTTATGTATTCAAAAGTACTCATGTTTCTAGTCATTATATTATGAAATATTATAATGACGATATATTATAATATATCGTCATTATGTCACATCCTTCTCTTAATCATTCGGGCTGTGACCTTGATGCCGCCAGGGGGGTTTTAGGGTTAGATGATACCTCTGGTAAGTCTTTGAACACTTGCCTGTCGGAGAAGCCGTCTTGGGGAAAGGGTTCTGCATGGTGCTAGGGCTAGGCACAGAAGAAAGCTGAAAACTATCAAGGCGCGGGATGGTCTATTGCAGTTTCATATTGAGGAAGCTACCAATCTTGGTAGAGTTGAAATGTTGGCCACCAGGGGTCTTGTGGGTAGACTTGAGTTTTCGTTAGGGTCTCGTGGTGAAATTTTAGACCGGGTTAACTAATTCTGGACCCCTTTGCTCAGTCTGGCTCCGAGGGTAAATTTGCTGATGAATAACTGTATTTTATTCACCTTGATGGATGCTAGTCATGTGGAGATGATATTGGATAAGAAATGGTGCTTTAAGGAAGGATCTATCATTCTCAAGTGGTGGCATATTGGTTTTGACCCTCTAAGGGAGAAACAATCCATTTGTCATCTTTGGTTGCTTTTGCTGGGGTTTCCTATCGCCCTTTGGAATGAAAATATCCTCATTGGTTTGGAAAACAGGGTCGGTACCTTTGTTAAAGTGGATAAAAGGTCTTTATTTGGTATTGACAAGAAGGTTGCCAGGGTCATGGTTGAAATTGATCTTGCATTGGGTTTGCCAGCTGAAATTGAGATTTTATGGGGTTCTTTTTCTTTCAATCAGAGATTGGATTACTTCAGGGTTCCTTTTCGGTGTTTCAATTGTCGAGAAATAGGTCACGTCTCTACCCGTTGCCCTTTACTTCAAAAGACTGGTACAATCCCTGTTGCGACCGAAGTTCCTAGCCCTACTATGCCGGTGGAGACGAATTCGGGTAATCTTTCTTCTAATTCTATTACTCCCTACCCTGGTATTCTGAAAGCTGAACTTGACTTTTATCTGGATATGGAAGAGTCATTGAATAAGCGTATTATAGAGGGTAAGGTCAAGTTTAATCTTGGGAGGAAATTTGATGACACTGTCGTAGATTGTAGCACTGAATTGGTGGGGAGAGTGTGTTCAATTTGTAACTCTGTTTCAACCTATATGTGTGCTTCAAAACCCTTGGCCTCCCCTAGGGTTTCTACACCTTTGGAGCCCTGCTCTATCTGCAATTTGCTTTCTCCATGTGAGTGTGGGTCTTTCCCTTTTGTTTCGACTAATTTTCTCCCATCTGATAACCCTTGTTCTGACCATTGTGGGGATTTTTCTGAAGCTGGGAAACAGATTAGTGAGTCTCCTATACCTGGTATCCCTTGCTCTAATCCTTGTGGCTATTTTATTGATCGAAGCCGGATTAGTGATGTTGGGGCTAATATGTCTGGTGATATCTCTTGTTCTGAGCCAAATCTCCTAACACCCTTGACTGTTTACTCTAAAAATCCTTCTTCCAATCGGACCTGCTATCAAGCCCCTAATTGCGGATAAATTTATTAATGTAACTATTAGAAAGTCACGACGGAATCCTAGGGATGGTGATTTGGATAAGGATGCTTCGTCTTTACCTGTTTCTTCGCGCCTACAACACTCTAATGTATTAGTGGATAAAGATCCTTCCTTATCCTCTATTGAGGTCCTTAGAGCACAGACGCCTCTGGATAGTGGGGATCAATGAACATATTATCCCTAAATGTACATGGGGTGGGGAAGGCTTCTAGGGATAGGGCCTTATTTCATCTTTTTAATGCTTCTAGCCTAGGGATTATTTTATTTCAGGAGACTATGTGTGAGTCGGTCTGTGCTATTAAAAAGATTGTTTCCATTCTTCCCAGATGGGAATTTGTGGCTACTAGTTCTGTGGGATTGTCTGGTGGACTTTTAGCTACATGGAACCCAAAATTTTACAGCTTCCAAGCTTTCAAGATTGTGTGGGGTATTTTTCTTGATGGGGTTTGCTTATGTTCCAACATGCCTCTTTCGATGTTTAATATTTATGGCCCCTACAAGGACCGTGAACCATTCTGGAATGCTCTTGGTGCGTTGGTGTTATTAAACAACAAAAACCTTCTTATTGCTGGTGATTTAAATTTTACCTTGAATGTTGGTGAAATTTGGGGTGCATCAGCTAGAGTGGATCGCTTAGTAGGTTTTTTTTCTCAGTTTTTAATCTCTCATGATTTAGTTGATGTTATTCCAGGTTCACTCTCTCCAACTTGGACTAATGGGAGAGCTGGACATGAGGGTATTCACAAGCGCCTGGATAAATTCCTTGTGAATATCGGTTTAGTGAATTATTGGCAGAGGCACAAAACGTGGATTGGGAAACATAAGATTTATGATAATTGGCCTATCTTTTTCCAGTTTGATGATGTAGTGTGCAATCTCAATTACCCATTCAAGTTTAACAGTTCTTGGCTATGCAACGTTGATTTCTTGCCTAATGATTAAAACTTTCTGGACTGAGTTTGATAATGATTGTGGGATGAATCCCGTTGAATCCTTTGTTCTGAAGATCAGAAAACTTAAGGAGGTTGTAACTGGGTGGATAAATAACAAGAAGATTGTTGACCGTCTTCTTCTACAGGATCTTGAGGATAATTTAAGGCAGTTGTATATTTCAAATTTCAATGGGGTTTTGGATAAGGAGGTGTCTAGTTGTATCAAGGCTTTAGAACAAAAAAAAGAGGACCTCTTAGTCCAAGAGGAGATGGAGTGGAGGTTGAAAAGCTGGGCCACTTGGATCGAGTTGGGGGATAGAAATACAAAAAAATTTCATGCTTATGCTTCACAGAGAAAAATATGAATTCTATATGGGAGATTTCGGATGATGATAGTAATAATGCCACATGTATGGGTGATATGCATAAGGTTTCTATGGACCATTTTTGTCAGCTTTATACTAATTTAGGGGACAGGGATCTTATTACTTAGATCACTGTGGCCAGACAATATCCTGTTTTTATTGATGAACTAATGGCAGAGGAGTTAGGGAAGGAAGTTACGTTGGAGGAAATTGAAGTTACCTTAAAAGGCTTCGCCAAGGACAAAAGCCCTGGTCTTGATGGGTGGACAGTGGAATTGTTTATTCAGTTCTTTGATGTCATGGGTGAGGATCTATTAAAAATGGTTGAATTTTCTAGAATTGAGGGCTACATCCCTGGTGGTCTAAATGCTACTTTTCTTACTTTGATTCCCCAAAAAAGTAAGCCTACAAACTTTGGGGAATTTAGGCCTATTTCTCTATGCAATTTGGCTTACAAATTGATTTCCAAGATCATTTCAGTTAGATTGAAGCCCATTTTATCCAGATGTATCTCTGTTGAACAGTTTGGTTTCTTGAAGGACCGCCAGATTTTGGATGCAATTGGCATCACTCAAGAGATTATTCACTCTGTGAAGAAGGGGAAAATGCAAGCTATGTTATTAAAAATGGACCTTGAAAAGGCATCTGATAAGGTTGATTGGGATTTCCTAAGATTAGTCCTTATTCAAATTGGCATTCCTCCTCTGGTTCTGTGGTGGATTATGGCTTGTTTGTCCACTGCCAATATTGTTGTTCTTGTAAATGGGGCTCTCTCTGATTTTTTAAAAATCACTAGAGGAATTCGACAAGGATCTCCACTGTCCCCCTTACTCTTCTTTTGGTTATAGAAGGATTGAGCACATTAATTGGGGCTGGAAAAGAGAATGGTCAGATCCAAGGTATCATGTCTGTTTATTCCGACACCATGGCTTCTTCGGGCCTCGACATCACCTTCATCCAGCTGCCGGAGGTGGAGATAGAAGGCGCACAACATATGAAACCCGAAACTCTCATATCTAAGCTTCTCGAGAAATCGAAAGGATCAGTAGAAAATGCTCTCAGATCCCTCGTCCACTCTGCCTGTCCCATCTCTTCTTTCATCACTGATTTTTTCTGCTCCACTATGCTCGATGTGGCCACCGAGCTCGGCATACCCACATATGTATTCTTCACTTCCACCGCTTCTGCTCTTTCATTCATGTTATCCCTACCGAAGCTCGTCTCCGAGATTCCAATTTCATTCAAGGATGCGGATTTTCCAATAGAGGTACCAGGTGTTCCGCCGATCTCTGGCAGGGATCTGCCGTCTCCCCTTCAGGACAGGTCCGATGAAGCCTTTTACTGGTTCATGCACCATTCCTCGCGCCTGTGGGAAGTGACGGGGATTTTGCTAAACACATTCGACGAGCTGGAGCCTGAAGCGGTCAAATCTCTCGTGGAAGGAAATATATCTAATCCGACTGATATTGATTGAATGCCCCGCTTTTATTCAGTTGGGCCGCTCATATCATCCTCGCCGATTGCATACAATGACAAGCTCGTTGAACACGGACAGGCGGATTGCCTCAAGTGGTTAGACAACCAACCGCCTTTGTCGGTTCTGTTCGTTTCCTTCGGAAGCGGAACCGCCCTTCCGAAGGCGCAGGTGATCGAACTCGCGGCGGGACTAGAAGCAAGCGGGCATCGCTTCCTGTGGGTGCTGCGCAGTCCATCAAGCAGTTTTCTGTCCATCGAGGAAACAGATCTTTCCCAACTGTTACCCAAGGGATTTGAGAGTCGAATCAGGGACCGAGGACTTGTTGTTACTTCATGGGCGCCTCAGATTCCTGTTCTCTCTCATCCATTCACCGGGGGTTTCCTTTCTCACTGCGGCTGGAACTCTACGCTGGAGAGCCTCTTACATGGTGTGCCGATGATCTGTTGGCCTCTTTTTGCAGAACAAAGGATGAACAAGATTCTCCTGGTTAATGAATTTAAAATGGTGATCGCAACGAAGATGGAAAGCGATGAGTTCGTAAGAAGTGGAGAAGTGGAGAGAGCTGTTAGGGAATTGATGGAAGGAGAAGGTGGTACGAGGGTAAGGGCGAGATCCAGAGAATTGAAGGAGATGGCTATCTCTGCGTTGAAAGAAGGGGGCAGTTCATACAAAGCCATGGCCACTGCAGTCTCTGAGTGGACAACAAACGCACAAAACTCGGCAGCCAACACATAGATTTCCAACAGGGAAGAACAAATTCGAATTGGGGAATCTGGTCGATCTTGAAATTTTTATTTTGTAAAGCAAAGGATTAATGTTCTCGCATAAAAAGATGGGATGGGATTGTGGGTTGCTTCATGACTGTATGTGCAACTTGTGATGGGCGTGGGATGGGACGCCGCCAAACGGACCCACCCCTGTTCTGCTTCAACCTCGTCCACCGTCCGCCAGATACGCCGACCCCACCTCCGTAACCGGGCATGTCGGGCCGGGAGTTGTCTAATAGTTCCGGCAGCGGTCAGCATTAATGGCAAACTCATTCGAAACTTGAAATTGTAAGCCCGCTCGATTTTGAAATGGAAAACCCGCCCAACTCGGATTTTTGAAATGGTAAACCCGCCCAACTCGGATTAGGCAGCATTGTTCAGGTCTGCAACCCTCTCCTCCATGGACTTCTCAATCACTCTTATCTCCATGAGAAGATGAGGCAAACTGTTTAATGGCGTTTGGCTAAGCATCTCATTCTTCTCCGTTATTTAATGCGCGTATCGCCATGAAATTCTTACACGTTCCATACTAAATCTGACTGTGCAATGAGAATTCAACGAACTAACAGAGTTGATCGGGGGTTGATTCGGATGCAAACGCACAATGATCCACATGTGCAGATGATCCGCAAGGTTCAGCATTTGATCGAGAGATGTCTTCTCATAATTCTCTCTAATTTCTTTGCATTATCATGCTAGTTTACAGCCGCAGGTTTCACTTCTCTACGTTTCCGCATAATTCTCTCTAATTTCTTTGCATTATCATGCTAGTTTACAGAGCAGGCAGGTAATGTTGTTATACTGTATTCATGGTTTAATTTGAGGTTATTAATTAATTTAATGATTGCAGTTTGGAAGGGCTTGTTAAGAGAAAACGGAGATTTCTTCCGGACCTATTTTATAGGCAGCACGAGATCATATAATCCTCCTCCTGCACAAACGTTGCCAAATATTTCACTACCCATATCACAGGCAAGAGTACCAGCCATGTTTTGTGTAAGTATTTATCACTTAATACTGCTTTCCTTTCCTCCTGTACTGCTGCTGATAACTCTGTAGTTGTCTTAATAATTATTGCATGCAAGGTCATTGATTATAGAAATCTTATAATTGTTGGTCTCTCATCTGAATTATTTAGGTTCGGGATCAGACTCTGGAAAACCTACAGCAAGAACAATATGCCAGCATTCATGCACATAATTAATCACTGAAAGATTTGTTCTATTCAATAATCGAATGAGTATGGTACTGTAGATCTTGGTAGCGAAACTGTGTAGAATGCATGCTCGGTGACTCCTTCGTACATCCGAGCCACATGGACGTGGAATGTGCTATTAGGTTAAAGTTATGGCTATAGGATTTATACATAAGAATACAACTGCGTGCTTTTGGCTTTAATGGAAGTTTTCTGTGGACACCCTAAATAGATAGCTATATTAGTTTTATGGAAACAAAAGCTTGTAATATTTGTGCCAAATGGAAGACGCATGAAGCATGGTTCTATATGACTTTATTTGAATTTAAATTTGTTCTATATGAAACATGATTTTTATGATAGTTGGCTTTGTTCTATATGAATTGTGATTTATATCATAATTTTCTGCTTGGTTCTCTTTTATCTATGGATGTATTTGGCTATCTACGAATCATAGTAAATCGGCCAAAATAATTCGGAAATTCATTAGATTTGTCGAATCATGGCTTGAAACTCGATTCACCCAGCTGAATTATTATTTTTATTTGTAGCCGTCTAGACCTGGGCGTGAAGAGATCGCAGCAGTTTGTCTCCTTTGTTAAGGATTATAGAGCTCACACCTACTGTGTGGAGAATCTATGCGTTTCTGCCAATGGAGGACATTTGTTCTTCTCATTCCGTCTCTGCCGTACACGCAAATTCCAATGAGATGCTTGTCAAAACAAGCCTTGGTTTTGCAGTTCATGGTGTTTTCGGAAAAATTATGAGAAGGGGGTAAAAGCTTATGGATTCTTTAAAAAAAATTTAAACTTGAGGAGAAAATTTGAAGTTTAAGGCGGTTACATAGTTAAAGTCAACAAATATTAGGCTACATATTGTAAATGTTATTTCAAATTTGTGTATGCAAAGATTTATTTAATATTGATAGCTTTAGCGTTTCTAAAAATTTATAAATGATCATATTTATCTAATATTAATAGATGTAGAATGTCTATATTGAATGTGTGGGGACTCAATGATCACAGCTTTTCATGGATTACATTTGCAGTTTAGGAAGCTACTTATAAAATAAGTTTTCAATTTAAGAAAAACATGACATAATAGGTAAAGTAGGTGAAGCAATTTTAAGAGACGTCAATTTGTCACAATGATTTTTCAAAATCACCATAACACAATGTATGGTTATTTATCAATTTTTTATTAAATTGATGTAGAATTTATTATATATATATATATATTAAGGACGAATCTTGTGTATAATATTTTTAATTAATTTTATATATTATTTTTAATTATTTATATTTAGTTTTTAATTAATTAATTATTTTTAAATATTTATTTATAAATTATAAAAATTATTTATGAAAATTAATATTATTAGTGGTAATTTAATGTATAAATGTTAAAAGTTTTATATATAATTTATGAGTTAATATTAAATATTTATATTTCAAAAAGAATTTATGTGTTAATTATAATTTAATATAATTTATTTTTCATAAAAAATTATATAAGAAAATAGATAAAATATAAAAATATACACGGGTCCAATCTCGCTACCACTATACTCCTACGTGCAACCACAATGCAAGTTGGGGGAATCGAACACATGACCTGCCATTTATAACCAATTTCAACTTAACCACTTGAGATAACCCCCCACGGGCCATAGTTTCTTTAAACTATAATCAACTTTAAGAAATGATATTTGAATGAATGAACTTTGACTTAGTCAAAGTTCTTGTTAGTAATTAGAGTTTTTATGATTGATAGGAACTATGATGAATGGACTTTCATTGATAATCACTATAGGAACTTTTATGAAGGAACACAAGGAACTTTCACATAAATAGAACATAAAGAAACTTTGAAACATGAACTCATTCAAAAAAAAATTAATACAATTTCTTAATGGCTTTGTTGATCCCAAAATGTTGATATTGTTCCTTCATGGCTTTGGTTTGATCCCTCTAAGGGATTTGTTTTGACCATGTTATATGTCATACATGATTGGCTTACACCAGTCTATATACACCAGTGCATATACCGGAATATACACCAGTGTATATACCGGTATATACTAGAATATACACTGATGTATATACCCTGTACATCATCATCAACATCTTCGTCCTGATCCTCGTCATCTACGCCATGCCATCAATGCCTTCGTCCTAATCCTGGTAATCATCACAAACACGATTTCTCCCACAGGTTATGAGCATTTCAAAAGGCCAAAAGACTTCTGTTATGTCCAACTTGAGTGGCAACCAGATTCATGTATTTAGTTTAGATGAAGAATTTTGAAGGCACACTTCCAAGTTGAAGAGATGGGATATCCATATAATCCCATTTAAGTACTTGGAATTTTTTTTAAAGTAGTACATGGGTTCTTTGTCTCTTAATGCTTTCATGTTTTTTAAAGTAGTACATGGGTTCTTTGTCTGACCCCACGATAAGCTAAAAAAACACGGGATTCCAAAATGCACTAATTGGGAAGTAGCAGTAGACCAATTGAATTAGTAATGTGTTTTTCCATGGGGGATTTGTTGTAGATCACCACAAATAAAACAATGCACCAAATGCCAAACACACTAGTGATGGTGCCCGCGACATCAGAACAAGTGAGTGATACATTTTGGCTTGGGAAGTCTTGTCAAGCCCTAGATAAGCTAAAAAATGCATGAGGTGAAAACACATGAATGGAGAAGTCCTAAAATTAAATAAAAAAAGGGAATGACTGTGTTATGTGGTGGGATGTTTTCTAACTTACAAGTTAAGGGCTTACCTCCCTAAATGAGCTTGGGTGGTGTTACCAGGCTCCATGTACCTATCCATAGATCACTCAGAGATGGGAATTCTTTTCTTTCTCAGGCTAGAGAAGGGTGTTTGATGCATCATTTGACGATGGGGTCATGCCAAATCATATTTGTTAAAATTGTGAATTTATAATTACCAAAATTACAATTTTTTCTTAATCAATTTATTGTAATATTTATTTTTACAAATTTCCACTATATTTGTATACCGCCACTATTTCCTTTCACTCGTCCATTGTAAATCACTTCAATAGATGTTAGGCATACATTGATTGACAAATAAGGATACCATCAAGTCATAGATATACCTCAACACCATCGAAGCAATGCATTAATTTAAAATTAGTCATTTCAAACATGACCATCATTGAGTGATCGAATTCATGCTTCACGTTAGTTCACTATTAGTATACCTATAAAAGTAAATTCATTCACATTAAAAAAAATAAAAAGGTTTAGTTATAATTATTTTTGCACACACGGTGTTGATTCATTTTAATACTAAGAAGTCCATCTTGTTAGACATAATGATTAATTTTTGAATACTTAGAAGATTGTTTAAAGAAATATTATAGCTTATTTAATTTATAGATAAAATTGATTTTTCCTCTACCTTAAACACAATTAGTTGCGAAACATAAACTTCTTCCTCAATGTGTTCATTAAAAAATGTTGATTTTACATTTATTTGGTGAAATACCTACTTATGATGGGCTATTAAAGCTAACACTTATATTATTGTATCCCATCAAGCAACTAGCAAAGAAATTTATGCATAATCTATTCCATAATTTTATCCATGTATTCTAAGGACTAGCCTCACATTGTACTTTTTGACCGTGCTCTCACTCTTATGCTTGTTTTTATCTATCCTTTACCCTCACCACTTATTATCCTTAGAATGTTCAACCAAGTTTCAATTTTCATTCATCTTAACTTCCTTCATTTCCTTCTCCAATGCTTCATACCAAAAAGTATGGTGTCTTACATTTTTATAAAAATATTCATTCAATTTGAATTTTAGAAAATTATACAAAATTAACAATTCAATTTTGTATCTACTTGATTAATAGTACTATGATCATTTCTATAAAGTGTTTTTACCATTCTTTGGTGGGTCTTGGAGTTGATGCCAAACATGCACTTACACTTGGGCATGAACAATGTATTGCACTTACATTTGGGGGTGGACAATGTATGTATTTATTGGAGACTTAATAGGAATACTAATCAAACTTGAGAATTCTAGTGTTTTCGGGGATATAGTGATGTCATCTTGTGATGACTTACTTCGACACTTATAGAGCATCGATTTGTTTAAAAAACTAATTTAATTGGTTTCAATGGCAATGTATTTCATTTCCTCTAACGCACCATGTCCCTAAATTTTTTTGTTGACTAAACAAGGTTCTTTAAATGTTGATGCACCATTGACGATGCATCATTATATTTACAAAGCACCACACGTTTTAAAAAAAAAATTATTATGGTTTCAATTTTGGTGCATTATGTTTTCTACAATGCACCAATGATGGTCATGAATGTTGAAATTCAACCCCTATTACAAGTGCGCTTTGTGTTTACATATAGTACATCAATAATATGGTGCGAGCCAAGCTTACAACATGCACCACATATTTTTTTTTAATGACAAATTTAGTATGCAATCTGAATGAGAGCTTGATCTTTCACAAATGGTTGAATTTTGTTAAGAGCATAGGATCTAAAAAATAGATTATGTTCTCTAATCTTTGGTACCTATGTGATATCACAACCATAATCATAACACACATGAATTGAGCATAAATATGCTTTTCTACAATGAGCTACAATCCCTTCCCCAAAATTTTTATTTGTATCAACAAGCAATGATCCACGAGAAGATTAAAATCAACTAGGAAAGCAAAGGGAATTACATTAATTTAACAATGTGTATCTTGGAATGTGGCTTTAACAATCCCTTGGGTACTTCTCATTAAATATATCCGAGTGAATCTTAACAAATATTAATCAACTTTAGTTAAGATAAAGATAAATGGGAAAACTCATTACAACTAGGAAATTAAAACCTTGAATATTGTGATTATCCTACACTAGCATGTAAGCCAATCATGTATGACATATAACATGGTCAAAACAAATCCCTTAGAGGGATCAAACCAAATCCATGAAGGAACAATATCAACATTTTGGGATCAACAAAGCCATTCAGAAATTGTATTAATTTTTTTTTGAATGAGTTCAAGTTTCAAAGTTTTCTTTATGTTCTATTTATGTGAAAGTTCCTCGTGTTCTTTCATCAAAGTTCCTATAGTGATTATCAATGAAAGTCCATTCATCATAGTTCCTATCAATCATAAAAACTCTAATTACTAACAAGAACTTTGACTAAGTCAAAGTTCATTCATTCAAATATCATTTCTTAAAGTTGATTATAGTTTAAAGAAACTATGGCCCGTGGGGGGTAGCTAAAGTGGTTAAGTTGAAATTGGTTATAAATGGCAAGTCATGTGTTCGATTCCCCCAACTTGCATTGTGCGCCATGACTCGGGCCTTGTGGTTGCACCTAGGGGTATAGTGGTAGTGAGATTGGATCCGTGGACCCCGTGTCACTAGCGAGTACCAACCCAATGGACTCGGGCCTTGTGGTTGCACGTAGGAGTATAGTGGTAGCGAGATTGGACCCGTGGACCCCCGTGTCACTAGCGAGTACCAACCCAATGACTCGGGCCTTGTGGTTGCACGTAGGAGTATAGTGGTAGCGAGATTGGACCCGTGGACCCCGTGTCACTAGCGAGTACCAACCCAATCTCCATTGTCGATTCCCCTAGAGATTAGAAAAAAATAATTTAAAGATTCCCCTAGATTTAGAAAAAAATAATTTAAAGAAACTGTGACCAAAAAACATAATATCATTTTATATTATGTTAGTATATTTTTATATTTTATCTATTTTCTTATATAATTTTTTTATAAAAAATAAATTATATTAAATTATAATTAACACAAATTATTTTTGAAATATTAAATATTTAATATTAACTCATAAATTATATATAACACTTTTAACATTTATACATTAAATTACAACTAATAATATTAATTTTCATAAATAATTTTTATAATTTATAAATAAATATTTAAAAATAATTAATTAGTTAAAAAACTAAATATAAATAATTAAAAATAATATATAAAAATTAATTAAAAATATTATACACAAGATTCGTCCTTAATATATATATAATATAATAAATTCTACATCAATTTAATAAAAAATTGATAATAAATTCTACATCAATTTAATAAAAAATTGATAAAATAACCATACATTGTGTTATGGGGATTTTGAAAAATCATTGTGATAAATTGACCTCTCTTAAAATTGCTTCACCTACTTTACCTATTATGTCATGTTTTTCTTAAATTGAAATGTCATGTTTTTCTTAAATTGAAAACTTATTTTACAAGTAACTTCCTAAACTGCAAATGTAATCCATGAAAAGTTGTGATTATTACATATTCTGCGGATCTTAATCAACCTTCACCATTGAGTCCCCACACATCTACAACTTCACCAATTGAGTCCCCACAACATTCTAATATAGACATTCTACATCTATTAATATTAGATAAATACGATCATTTATAAATTTTTAGAAACGCTAAAGGTATCAATATTAAAGAAATCTTGCATACACAAATTTGAAATAACATTTACAATATGTAGCCTAATATTTGTTGACTTTAACTATGTAACCGCCTTAAACTTCAAATTTTCTCCTCAAGTTTAAAATTTTTTAAAGAATCCATAAGCTTTTACCCCCTTCTCATAATTTTTCCGAAAACACCATGAACTGCAAAACCAAGGCTTGTTTTGACAAGCATCTCATTGGAATTTGCGTGTACGGCAGAGACGGAATGAGAAGAACAAATGTCCTCCATTGGCAGAAACGCATAGATTTTCGACACAGTGGGTGTGAGCTATATAATCCTTAACAAAGGAGACAAACTGCTGCGATCTCTTCACGCCCAGGTCTAGACGGCTACAAATAAAAATAATAATTCAGCTGGGTGAATCGAGTTTCAAGCCATGATTTGACAAATCTAATGAATTTCCGAATTATTTTGGCTGATCTACTATGATTCGTAGATAGTCAAATACATCCATAGATGAAAGAGAACCAAGTAGAGAATTATGATATAAATCACAATTCATATAGAACAAAGCCAACTATCATAAAAATCATGTTTCATATAGAACAAATTTAAATTCAAATAAAGTCATATAGAACCATGCTTAAGTCATATAGAACCATGTTTCATGCATCTTCCATTTGGCACAAATATTATAAGCTTTTGTTTCCATAAAACTAATATAGCTATCTATTTAGGGTGTCCACATAAAACTTCCATTAAAGCCAAAAGCACGCAGTTGTATTCTTATGTATAAATCCTATAGCCATAACTTTAACCTAATAGCACATTCCACGTCCATGTGGCTCGGATGTACGAAGGAGTCACCGAGCATGCATTCTACACAGTTTCGCTACCAAGATCTACAGTACCATACTCATTCGATTGTTGAATAGAACAAATCTTTCAGTGATTAATTATGTGCATGAATGCTGGCATATTGTTCTTGCTGTAGGTTTTCCAGAGTCTGATCCCGAACCTAAATAATTCAGATGAGAGACCAACAATTATAAGATTTATGTAATCAATGACCTTGCATGCAATAATTATTAAGACAACTACAGAGTTATCAGCAGTAGTACAGGAGGAAAGGAAAGCAGTATTAAGTGATAAATACTTACACAAAACATGGCTGGTACTCTTGCCCGAGATATGGGTAGTGAAATATTTGGCAACGTTTGTGCAGGAGGAGGATTATATGATCTCGTGTTGCCTATAAAATAGGTCCGGAAGAAATCTTCGTTTTCTCTTAACAAGCCCTTCCAAACTGCAATCATTAAATTAATTAATAACCTCAATTAAACCATGAATACAGTATAACAACATTACCTGCGTGCTCTGTAAACTAGTATGATAATGCAAAGAATTTAGAGAGAATTATGAGAAGACATCTCTCGATCAAATGCTGAACCTTGCGGATCATCTGCACATGTGGATCATTGTGCGTTTGCATCCGAATCAACCCCCGATCAACTCTGTTAGTTCGTTGAATTCTCATTGCACAGTCAGATTTAGTATGGAACGTGTAAGAATTTCATGGTGATACGCGCATTAAATAACGGAGAAGAATGAGATGCTTAGCCAGACGCCATTAAACAGTTTGCCTCATCTTCTCATGGAGATAAGAGTGATTGAGAAGTCCATGGAGGAGAGGGTTGCAGACCTGAACAATGCTGCCTAATCTGAGTTGGGCGGGTTTACCATTTCAAAAATCCGAGTTGGGCGGGTTTACCATTTCAAAATCGAGCGGGCTTACAATTTCAAATTTCGAATGAGTTTGCCATTAATGCTGACCGCTGCCAGAACTATTAGACAACTCCCGGCCCGACATGCCCGGTTACGGAGGTGGGGTCGGCGTATCTGGCGGACGGTGGACGGGGTTGAAGCAGAACGGGGTGGGTCCGTTTGGCGGCGGGACGGGGCGATTTGAGTGCCCCATATCCCACGCCCTTGTGATGTGTGTATTTCTGGAGATGATTACATGACTGTTTATATTATTAGATGTACGACTGTGGCAAAAGCTAAACCTATCGTACTGTATGGTAAATTGTGAATAATTGTGTGCCATTGTAACTTTCTCACGTGTAGTTGTAAAAGCTACTTTAACCTTTCTGCCAACGAGAGACCTGGATTCTATCTCTAAGTGTCTGTTTTAAAAGTAAATTTAGTATTATATTGTGATTTAAGGCTGGATACAACATCTAAAAAGTAAATTTAGTATATTGTGATTTAATGATTAATGCAAAGTGTGGCCAGCTAAAAATCCAAATTTTAATAGACATAGAATCGTCAAAATATTAAGAAATTGGATATATAGTTTTTTCTACTCTATATTATTTATAGATTAATTCGTTACTTTTTTGGTTGAAATATAAAAAACATATGATAAGTATCCAACAACGCTATTCTTTGCACATACAATTCCTATTAGATGCGAATCATTTTCTTTTCTGTACATATATTTTTTAATATCAACTTATTTTCCTATACCCTTACAGCAGATTAAGGTGGGGAAGGGATGGATATGGTATAAGAAAAAGTTGGTTTAGGTTGTATTTATAACGAGAAGAGTATTTTATTTGGAATTTTGTTTTACTTACCGCAGCATATGAAAGAAGATACGTGAGTATAGATTACGTAGAGAAGTATATCACCCCTTACTGATCTCGGTAGTATATTCTTATCATCTTTCCCTTTGAAGTGCCATGAACAACATTAAACCCATCCTCATTTGCTGGGACATCAACCGACTTGATATTCGGTCAAGAACCGAGAGGAGGGAGTGGTGAAACAATATATTGGGATTATGTTTGCTGATTTCAAGGACGGATCTCACATTTGAAAAAAAGCTCTTATGCAAAGGGTTGATTGTCATTGGAATCTGTATTCATCTTCTTTGTTGCTCGTCGTACAATTTTTTTGATATTTTTTATTCTTATACTTCCCATTAAACAAAGTTTTGTCCAAAATTTTGGTCTTCAACAATGAGAGAAATTAATCTTTCAATAATTTAAGTTATACTTAAAAAATTACCTTTCCATAATGAAGTTTTAAGTTAAAAACTACTCATTAACAATTCTTGCATGTTTGCAAAAAAATACCAAAAAACTCAATTTGTTACATAGTTTTATAGCAACTAAGACACCCTCCTCACATCAATAACTTGATTTCTTCCACTTATAGATGTTCTTTCTTCCACTTATAAGGGAGCATAAATGAATTAGGAGAAGAATATCCTCACGTCAATAACTTGATTTCTTCCACCTATAGGTGTTCTTTCTTCCACCAATAGGAGAGCAAAAACGAATTAGGAGAAAAATTCAAATACATCCTTCGTGGTCCCATGAAATAAGGGCCATTTATAAAGATAAGGTCTTTATGTTCATTTTTTTCCCAAAAAAAAAATTGATGGACATTATTTAAAATTAACAACCTCCAATTTTTATTGAGCCAAATTTCCATAACCTTGGGAGAGGGAGAAAGTATAGTAAACTTCCCTACTAATAATCTCTTAGTTAGGCCACGACCTTTAGTTTAGAGGCCATCAACAAGATATTGACATCTAGTTAGGGCCATGACCTTTAGTTTAGGGGCCATCGATGAGATATTGACATCTAGAACAACATATAGTTTGAGAAAAAATCATCTCTTAGTTAGTGCCACGACCTTTAGTTTAGAGGCCATCGACGAGATATTGACATCTAGTTAGGGCCACGACCTTTAGTTTAGGGGCCATCGATGAGATATTGACATATAGAACAACATATAGTTTGAGAAAACGAGAGGAGGGGTTTTGAAGGAGGAGCGTTGCTTGCCACCACTACGTAAAAGAATTCATCCAGGAGCCATTTTGTCCCCCCTAGATCTAGATCAGGAGGAGGATCCATGCGATTGATCGAATTCCTATCTAAGGTGGTCACAGACAAAACTTTGGTTAACAATATGTGTTAGATTTGAAAATTTGGATTTTTTTATTTTTTGTTTCTTAGGTTTGCGCTTTAAGTGTATATGTCTTTATTTTATTTTTTATGAGTCTAAAAATTTGCTAATTTTTCTCGTCGAACTAATTTTTTCACAGTAAGTAGACATTTTTTTAATAAATTTGAATTTTGTGTTGTTAGAATCTTGTTTCCGAATGCATTAATAGATTCAATGGTATTTGATATTTTAGGAATTTCTTCAAAAACTTTAAGGTTTTTATAAAAATCATGCGAAAATACTCTTGAGAAAGGGAAAAATTGTCAAATGTTTAGGCTATGCAATTTTTTACTCTATTAATAACTTTGATCTTTCTAATCTTAACCTTTTGTGATTTAGAAATGCTTCTCTTAAAAAAAATACAATTTTAAAAAAAATAAAACAATTCTTTACCACACCATCATCATGAATATATACTTTAATTATTATAATAATACATACTATATAAATAATTATTGTTTAATTCAATAATTTATTATTTTTTAGGGCATCATTACATATGGTCTATACCTAAACCAAAAATTTCATTTACTAGTATTATCACTAATTAATTGATCATAAGAAAGAAGTTAAATTACTCTATTTTTCTAATTGGTGCTTTTGAAAATGACATACCTAAACCAAAAATTTCAATTACTACCTATTATCACTAACTAATCAACACAAATTACTTGAGCAAAGTCAAATGAAGTTTCAAACAACCATACATAATCACATTTCATTCTAAAATCACCGTAGTAAAACAATGTCCAGTATAATGATAAAATGTGAGAAAAATGCACACAAATATATGTTAGCTTCATGACAACAAATTCAAGCTCTTGTACACCTAAAATACCTATATGAAAAATAAAATTCATATGAGCTCGGCCATGAGTAATTCAAGAAATGGGACAAATTCAATCATGCAAACCCTGGTCTGTGTTCTAGGTTTGTGTTATAGCTTCATAATAACAAAGTTAAGCTTTGGTACTCCTAGAACGACCATATAGAAAATGAACTTCAAATGAGTTTGTTTTATAGGCCTTGACTCATTCAATAAATAAGAGATATTCCTTGAAGAATGAGCACATTGGAAAGAAACTTGTTGGCATCCTCCGTAGGATGGAAACTGTCCAAGAACATCTATTGAGAAGCATTGGCACACATCCCTACTAACCTACGGTTGCACAATACGGTTGTCTCAATGATTCCTATCAAATAATACGCTTTTCTTTCCTCTGCAAACCCTGTATTTATTCATTTACATTCCCAATGAACCCTCTTGGAATATATTAAGAACTAACTAATGGAAATAATAAATACAATATTAGAACTACATAAGTGCCATTACCATTTTCTAAAGGATGTTGATCACAATTATATAATGTTGTATAAATTTCAAATACTATGATTTTCAACCCTAGGAGCCTTTTCCCTAAGTCATTTACTATAGCTTTTAGTTGATTGTTATATTGTTGAGAATCGTTGTTTAAGTTAATAACGCATAAATTTTCATTGTTGCCCAATATAATTGCTTTCAATTGATTGTTATATTGTTGAGATTGGTTGTTTAAGTGAATAACACATGAATTTTCATCATTGCCAAGTAGAGGGATTGATGTTTACATGCACCCGAATGGAGGAAGCGAAGTCACAACAAATACGCGAGCCCCTAATTGATACAAACTCTGAAAATATTAATCCACAACTCTAACCTTGAAAATCAACAATTGTGGTGACAAAAAGCAAAGATAAGAAATATTCAAATCTATAAATCATAGTTAAAGGGGTGATCTAGTTTAGTGGTTAAAGCGGGGATATGTTATATTTCCCATCTAGATTAAATACTTACTGAGGACCTATTTGTGAATCATACTTGTCCTTTTACTAAACTAATGAATGCTTCTTAGTCAAGGATTGATTAAGAAAATATTAGTAAAAACATTCAACACACAATGGAAAAAAATTTAAATAAATCACAAATATTCTAGTACTGAATGGAAAGTTCATTTTCCCGCCTAAGTAATCAGTGAAATTTTTTGCATAAGATGGAATAATGTATTACTTCAGAAGCTTAGGGCTATGTAATAACTCTGTATGACACCACTCACACCAGCGCTAATGACATACAATGCTTGGAACATAATAGAAGAAACATTGGCTCTAGCCACAAATATCGATTAGTACTCTCGAAAATACTGTAGTTGTTGCATCAACAATATTGCACCCTACAAACAAAAATATGTAATAGGTATTATACTTATGAAAAGAAGAAACAAATTCAAAACACTTGTGAAGAGGATCTAGTTTGGATTCTAATTTGGATGCTTTAAGTGAAGCCATTAATTGATTTTACAAATCGTGGCAATTTAGTCTTCGGGTCACAATACCTGTATGAAACAAACATGAAAAAATATCATTAGCAGAAAATAATAATAAAGAGAGCAATTTTCAGATGATTAACTAAATTTCACTCTGGTTATCCAGGAAAAGAATTGAAACTTCCCAAGACATAATGACTTCCAGAATGAGTGTCTAACTCACAAGAAAAAATTCCAAATTCAAGATGGGTTTTCACCTATTTACTTGAATTCAACCAAGTCCTTAGTCATAGAGCCTTAAATACAGTGTGAATTGAGCTATGACAGTTATACATAAAAGCTACACAATTGCATGAGGGGACATGTCATCATCTAGGATAGTGCTACTATCCTTCCTAATCAAATAAAGAGGGCTTAGGAATTTCCTTCACCATTTAGGAACAGACTAGCCTAAGGAATTTAGTATCTTGCATGGTGCTACAATGAACCATTTGGGAACAGGAGTAGAATAAGGAATTCAGTATCTTGCATGGTGCTACAATTAACCATTTGGTAAGAAGAGTAGAATGAAATTTATCAATGGAAATATCCGCTAGAAACTACATCCACTCAAAACTTGGCAAGCTAAACTATAAAAAAAAATTTCTTGTTGGGAACCACCTTGACACTTGCCATCATAAGGGACCAGCTACTATCCTTCCTAATCAAATAAAGAGGGCTTAGGAATTTCCTTCACCATTTAGGAACAGAATAGCCTAAGGAATTCAGTATCTTGCATGGTGCTACAATTAACCATTTGGGAACAAGAGTAGAATGAAATTAATCAATGGAAATATACGCTAGAAACTACATCCACTCAAAACTTGGCAAGCTAAACTATAAAAAAATATTTCTTGAACACAATCTTCAGTTTCAAGAATTATAGTGTCAACCTCAAACTTCAACCATTATGAAAGAAAAAATAACTACATTCAGATTAAACCGTGAACAACCTGTAGATTTTAATGTAAATTTATACACAAATGGAAAGAACCAAGTACAGATCATGGGTAAATGTGCATAGGCTATAACGCATAAACTTTAAGGAAGTATGAAAACAACAAGCAGCATATCCCTATACTCAAACGCAAATACACAACTCTAACTGCAGGACAAAAACAAGAAGGGTAATGTCAATAAATTTTTGTACATTTCCAATGCTGTTGATTTTACACCTCTCCTCATTTCGATGGCTCCAATTGTCTATTTTTGACAACTTATTGTGATTTTATCTCGATGTATTCCTTCATACAGTTCAGCTCTTCAATCTGGGATATATATGCTTTGAAATATTTTTGTTGCTCTATGTGTTGGAAAAGAGTTTTGTTGTTGGATACCATATCACTTTATCCATTTTGGAGGGATAAGTATGTATCGGTATACTTCTTCTTAAATTGTTAAATTGTTGGATAACGGTTTTCCCTTAACATTGAATGATGAAAATATGATACATGTTGTATATTTCATGTCTAAATTAATGGCTTTAATATAATTTAGTGATTGCAGTAATATTTGTATGCATATGTGCAATGTTGTGCATTTTCTTATATTATGCATGCATTCATATCATAATTGATAATGATACAATACCCTAGGCCATAGGTTGGTAATGAAATAAAAATAATATTGTGGAAATGGATAGTCATAGTGGGGGCCATGCTAGTCACATGGACCACCGAACTACCATTTGGTTCTCTTGTTTTATTGTGACAAGGGATAAATCCTTACATGAGGCTTAACACGTAAGTTACTTTACTTGGCCACACTAAGAGTAACCATTCTAGCTAGGCATGTTAAAAGGGAAACCAACCTTGATTTTTCTCGAATTACACTTTGCTTGTGTAGAGATGAAGTTCCCTAACACTAAAGGGATTATCTTGTGCTACGAGTCACATGGATGAGGTATGGAGTTGTACTTGGCCAACCCATGTGTTGGGAAAGTCATAAGTAAGATCCATTTCCAATTTGACAGACAAGTTATGACAGAACCTTACTGCTAGAGTGGTTGTGTGGTTTAGCACTTAAATCAAATAGTTGTAATGCAAGCACGTTCTTCCTCTTTCTTTTCTGCTAATGTGGGACTGATTTGGTTGTTTAAAGGTCACACCACTTTGTTTCATGGAATATATATTAACTGTTTCACATAATGTATATTAACAATGCTTAAAATGGAAAGTAACTCTCATAACATATCTGAAGCTAATATACTCATAAACAATCAACCAAAAGGTCTGATATAATTAATGAATACCGATTTTTACATGCCTGGGTTTACTGTAGCATAGTTATGGAAATGGAAGCCCTTTATTATGGTGAATAAGACCTCCTTCAAGCTGTAGCAGACTTCAAATGATTTTGGGACAGATATATTTAATATATGATGAGGATGGAATTGAAAAGTGCGTGATTCTTCCTGTAGCAGAAGACTTACTCTTCTAAGCAGTATTCGGATGAAAATGGTGATTCTCAGTCGAAATGACAATGAGTGACCAAGAAAATACAATTGTCCCCTTATAAAATACCCATTCCAACCATTTGAACAGAGATAGCATAAATCAATAAATCAATAAAATAGTTATTCCAACAAAGATAGCACAAATCAATACTTATGCTATTCCAATAGTTATTTTGAATAAAACTTGAAGAACAAAACTAGTGCTATTGTTACTAGAACAAATCCTACAACAGAGCAACCAGTCATGGAATCAACAGATTGATGTCAGGGTGAGGGCAATTTTGATGATGATTACAGTTAACTTCGCTGAGACTAATTTGGGTTTATTAGAGTTGAAGAAATAAAAAATAAAAAACTACTTAAAAAGATATTGAATTTAATATTCACGTGTTATAATCGCTGACATATTTTGACTTCATGTATCATGAGTAAATCCTGCAAGAATCCGCAGTTTTTTTATAAGAGATGCATACTTTGATAGATCCAAAACACATATACATAACATGATTCAAGAGCAATTAATGTATCTGAGAGAATTCAAGTACTGAGATTTTCAATCAAATTTGTATAAGGTTGTTCAAAACCTACCATTTGCAGGGCATTTATCTGGATGTGTGCTACCATCGGGACAATAACAAATAAATGTCGTTGTTTTAAAAGTGTCATAATCACAACTCTCATCACCCTCCAAACAATTTGCACAACTTTGATCTCTGTTGGGTTCAAAATTCCATGTAACCTAAAAACCTTGCCCTAGTATTTTTTTATTAATCATGGACTGCGTAGAGAGGTTCCTTTTAATTGGTACTTGAAACATTTTGTTACACAATGGTGTTAAATGTGTACTCAAACTGTAGTGCCAATCATCACCACATAAACTCAAATTTCCAGATATCAGGAATTTGATCATCACAGTGCTTCCAAAGCGTGAGATTAGTGTATGTATCGAGGATCTGAAAATGAGAGTCATGCCACCAGAATTGAGAGTAATTACCTGAAACATTGCATTTGCCTCCTTCCCACAGATTGTTGTTAACAATTGTCAATATTTTAAAGACATTGTTATTTGCCAAGAAAGAGGACTGAAGTATATGCTAATCGCACAACCTTAATGCTGATTGCGGCTAAATCAAGGATCGGAGCGTAGGTTCACAATCGTAGCTACATCAATGGAGTTTTGATACTATTTTTCATTGATTAAACTACATTATAATAACAACCATTACACTGATTGTGACTACTTAGAACTCGGAGTCTAGGATTCCAATCAACTGACAAGTGTGATTGTTTGAGCGGATATTCGACTGGAGAGTGGCCTCATGAATCATTAATTCAGGTAACTCAAATCTACAAAGAAGTTGGTAAAGTAGAATATTTGCAAGATAACGATGAGATTAGCAATGAAATTGAGTCAGGCTTCTTAGCATTTCAGGATTCAAGGGAGTACCTCGATTGGTTTTCTACCCCACTGATCGCTCTAAGAGTTGCCTCATACCTTTTCCCTCTAATGGCACTCCTACCACACCAAGTGTAAGAAAAGATTTCTCTAATCCAAGTGGCATTTGTTAGGGAGATTGAAAGGATACAAGCCTATAGGGGAAAGGAAGAGGCTCCATTTGGATGGTAATATTATTCCAATATGGTAGAGTTCAAATTTCATAGAACATCATTGATGCTCAAGTTAGCTAGGGTTTATCACAAGTTGCAATAGATATAGCCTATAAGTGTTGGGCGGTGCTTGCTTTAGACAGTGGTGATTCTAAAACCCAAGATCTGGGAGACTTACTCATCGACTGAACCCTCATAAGAAATGGATCAATAATTAAGCAGCGATAAATTCATTATTGGAGAGAGGCATTGAATTGGGAAGAAGAAGAATATTATGTATTGTCATTCTCTGCTCTTTTATGAGAGACAAACCATCAACACTAGTATACAGTAGTATGGTTCTGATTGACAGAAAATGTTTCAGAGGCTGAAGGTCATGACTATGATCAAAGGCAAACCCCACCGCCCACCATAAAAAATTACAAACCAAACAATAGAACTCCAAAGAATATAACACAATTTGAAATGCATTTGAATTCGAATTCACATACCTATGTTGATAGAATCCTGGCGAAGAACCCTCTTCCTCTGACCCAATTTTAAAAACACTAAGAGAAGGCCACCTGCTGAGAAAAATGGGTATTTCTCCTTTATTCCCATTGATAGACAACCAGAGCAGAGGTTCCAAACCCTTGAAAAACACATTGGACAACAACTCTTCATAAAAAAATCATTGATGGGATTCAAACTCGAGAGATACTTCACTCTTGAGGTTGAATATATGTTTTAAATCTATCTCCTATGTTGATAACGTCTATGTTGATAAGGTAGGATCTTGAGAATCTGCGGCGGGATCCGAAGAACTGAGAGCGGAGAGAATTTATAATTTGTCTTACCTCCCAGGTTGTTGAACGAATGTTGCATGAGTGAGAGTCGAACCTGTGAGTCACAAGATTTCGTGGCATTCTTGGGATTTTATAGGGGCATGGGGAGGGTGAAATAGTTGTCTAAAGCCACCCCAACTGAATATCGGGGGACGAAAGAGTTGTTTCAAGCCGCCATGACTGGTTATCGGGGAGCGAAATAACCATATGAATCCAGCAATGAGTGTATATCGGGGGCGAATGCACTTAAAAGATAAAAAATTCGGAATATATGTGAACTCCAAAATCAGATCTCATGCTCATAAAACCATTCATTTGTTACAAAATGACCATATGCCTAACACCAGTCATGTGTGTTGACTATATAATTTTGATCAATATGTTCAAGTGAAAGGACTCTTTGTACAGACATGACAGGCATAAACTACAGTAATGGATGAATCTATGAATCATTTATAAAACTAAGAAACAACATTACAACATGAAAAAGGAGAGGAAATGCACTCAAAAGGTAACAAACAATTCAGAAAATATATGAATTCCAGAATCAGATCTCATGCTCATAAAACCATTCCTTTGTTATAAAATGACCATATGCCTAACATCAGTTATTGGAGGATATAATGGCTATGATTAGAGACTGAAGGAATAACTCATTTTTTTACATAACAGCTCCCCTTGACCATTAATAAAACGATCTCTAATACAATAAAATTACAAGAAAAACTTCAGAAGCAGGCTCTAAAATTGCCCATCTACAGTCATAAACTAGATATTTTAAATAACCATAAACCACAATTACCAAACGAGACCAAGCCAACCATTGAAGACAACTTTTACAAAACATAAGCTTTTTTTGCAGCTGTCAATTTAACACTAAAGGCAACCTATATCCAATCAGATAGTTCATAGGTTACAGAAAACAACACTTCGCTATCCAGCCAAAAATTATTGAAAGAGCGAAAACAAATTAGTTCATCGTCGTCCTGAAACTCAATCATATGATACTTTAACATGCTATTCTTTATTAACACTAAAGGCAACCTATATCTGATCAGATAGTTCATAGGTTACGGAAAACAACACTCTACTTTGCTATCCAGCCAAAAATTATTGAAAGAGCTTAAAATTTAAAGGTCATCGTCATCTTGAAACTCAATCATATGATAATTTAGCATGCCATTCTTTATTAGCTCATGCAATTGACAAATAACCACATCCTGACTAATTTGTTAAATTTCAAAATGATAAGGTCCAACATGCAACATATAACCATGACTGTCATAAGTTAGTCACAGTGACAATTAAAATTTAAATATTTTATGGTTGTAATTCTAACCACCATGTGGAAAAGAGATGTCATGCTTTCAATGGCATATTAAGCACTATAAATAACCTTTGCTAGTATTTTGTTGTCTGGATCAGGTTGCCCGCCATGAAGGCTTGGAGGACCTCTGCTGGTTGTTGGTGCAAGGTCTGGAGCAGCCACATCGTAGGATTGTTGAGAGGTGGTGATAGTCCCCCGAGCTCACACTAATCTCAAGCCTGAGCCATACTACTAATGATTTGTCTCTTGGTACCCCTAGTAGATGGGAGCACTAAGAAGGAGGAGGTAATCCTCTAGTAAGACACTGGTCTAAAGGGTGGCCAGAGACTATGGGATCAAATCCTCAGGTCCTCTTGCATGTAAAAAACCATGCAACATTGGTTGGGGTACCTAAACAACTAGAAAGTGCCCATGACTCTCCCAAAAGGCACATCTAACAAATCCTGTCTAACTAATCAGTCCAGTAATCTGCCTCCAGCTGAAGCATATGAGAACTTACTTTAAATTGGCCGAAGGGGATGCAAAGAGCGTGCATCCAATGATGGCAGGTGCACAAAGGTCGAATTATAAATCCACCCCTCAACTCCATGAAATGCTCTACATAAAGGCCCATCTTTGGGCATAACATGCCTGATGGATCTATCCAAGTGATATGTGTGTACTGCTTGTAAATGTCATCATGTGTGATACTATTCAACTCCTGCCTAGTAGGTAGGAGGTAGCCAGGTGCATCAAGTGAATAATTGAACGAGGGGGAAGCAATCCATCAAGATACCCATAGATGCCAAGAGGTTCAAAACATCAACAAACCAGCCACAAGTCCACCCAAGGGGACTATCCAAAGCAATGGATTTTGATTAACAATAGGCAATGTACCAGTACCAGTCCTCACCCACCACTATGTCCACATAGCCTTGAACCCGATGGAGGAGAGAAACCATGATGAATATGATCTCAAGGCAAAGGAAGCAAACACTGAACTCAGCAAGGATGATTGGTCTCGGGGAAGTCCATTTGCATCTGATGAAACACCATATAAGAAGGGTCTACACCCACTTGACATACGCAAGGAAAATACACAAACGCAAGTGGATAAAGGTAATAAGCAAAGAAAACAATCATACCCACACAAACACAAGTGCAGGAAGAGATTATGCAAAGCAAACAACCATAACCACACAAACACACGAAAATACACATACGAAGTGCCATACACCCACACAAAGGAAGACACTAGTCACTGACATAGAAGAAAATTTCACGCAGAGAAGACACGGCATTTTAGACATACTATAACTATGGCATGAAGTAGACTTATGTGCTCCTTTTTAGGAGGGAAGAAATAGTAGTTAGTATGGAAAATTACAGCATCAAATATAGAGATTATTGATTAATGCAAGCATACACCCCATTTAGGTCATGAATAACAGACTCTTTTGTGCTTGTTAGGGCACAAGTCCATTAGAAATTTGAGACTATTTCCCATGCTAGAAGAAGGTGTGCAGACCAGAAAATGCCCAAAGATATGGTGACATAAAAAGCCAGCAAACAGGTCAGATTTTTAACATTATTTTTGAGCAAATGAAAGTAAGAGTTTTAAATAAAATGTTTGTTTGATCACAACTTTTAGATGACAAGCTCATTTTGACACTAGCACAGAATTATATAATCTTTGCCACTTGCCCATAATTTATCCAAAATTTTGGTAACATCAGAGAACTTAGATGTATTTTTAAAATCTAGGTATCTGTGGGGATAATTTGATTAGTTTATCTGAGACCACATAGAGAGTTTATGCAGCAGAACAAATGTTTACCCCAACAAAGGAAGATGGGGATGACACTCATCAGAACCAAACTTGATGATGGTTTCTTATTTTGAACGACTGTCCAAGACAGAGGGCATTAAGAAAAGCTTGCTCGATAGGGACAGTTGTCTAGGGGTATTCAAGAATTCAAAAATTCTACCTTTACAGGTAATGATGACAACCTAATGGGGTACCTATAAGAGATCAAGATCTGTTGGAGGAGAGGAGCAACTAGCAATTAGAATTTTGAAATTCATGATCATGTTTTTGTAGACATCTTTTTGAATGACAATGTCAATGAAATTTTGACTTTTGTATGCAAGGGGGTGTTAAAAAGAAATGGCATTTTGTGGTTTCACAAGAACACTTTTTACTAAGCCAAAGAAATGTTACATATACTTCTGCCCAGTTTCACAAACTGGCAATTTATATTCTGATAAAAATCTGCTCTGTTATTTAGTGAAGCTTTCCGTCTTCCGATTCCATGTTTTCAATCAGAGTTACAAAGAGAGTTCATTCCAAAAAGAGATGATAGTAGAGACCCAATATGCTTGCAGTTCAAATAAAGGCTATCTTCTCCGAAACTTCACAAATGGCGATGCCAGTACTGGAATCCACATCTCTGACTTCTTGCTTTATTCCTTGAGCCATAGGTTCCCACTGCACTCAATGGCAGATCTGTTGCTTTTTTGCTTCATTTCCAGCAAGAGATACAAGTCTTCGTTCAGGCCCCAAAGGAGAAAAACTGAGAGAATCTCAGGACAAACTGAGAAACAAGTGACCAAGGAATCATGAGACTGTGAAGCATGAGCTAAATTACAACTGGCCTTTGCAATCGCCATATGAATCTTGACGTTTTTAAGGGATTCGACATCATTTTATAAACTCAAGATCGTTTCCTTTTTGGAATTTAATGTGCGTATGGATGACTTGAATTGCCTGATTGGCCATGTTTTCTGCCTATGAATTGTAACCTTCCAAGGATATGATTGGCCTCCGAACCATCAAATGACTCAGGTATAGCTTTCACTCTGCTCTTATTTCTTTCAATTTGGATATTGGAAGCTTGAGAGAGGTCAGTAAGATGGGACATTATAAAATGAGAAACCCCTATTACTACAATGTTGTCCAATATCCAAACAATTATTATGCTTTCACCATTTCCCACTGCAATCCTTTCGATCTTGGCTCCTTCGACACTTGAACATTCTTTAGCATTCACAAAGATGACTATACAAATTTTCTACATATGTTTCAACAAATATTAATACACAAATAATTCATGACAAACATGATGGTCATGCTCCAACAAATGACGACCCTTCAATGTGGAACACCTAAAACTGACTATTCAATCAAACCTTCAACAAAAATCCAAGCATTCCACATTCTACTACCTACTACAAACATCATAGGATCCATTGCTCCTTTATCATTCATATAACGCCCCATATTTTGATAGTCTTTAATTAAAAACTCTAATGTAAATTAGCTTAGCAATGCATTTGCTCATTATTTGTTTTACTAAGATAGATTGATCAAGATGATTGTTATATGGACATGTGGACTCCTCTGAGGCATGTATGGTAATTTGAAATATTGTTTTAATTTATTAATGACAATAAATATGTTATTTCATTTGAACATGCAAAATTGAATGTAGAATATCCATATGTAGAATGCTAATTTAGTTGTTTGCAAAAATAACTTACATGAGTATTTGTAAATGTCGTATTAGTGATATGGATTAGCACTTGAAAGAGTTAATTATGGCTATATATATGTTTCATGTTAATGATGAACTATTCCACATGTTAATTGGCTATGAGATAGGCGGATTCCTATATTACCAAGGCCCATGAGATGTATTGAACATCATGAGTATAATGACGTTATATCAAATTTCGTGCTATTTAATTGTGAATTCCAATATTTCTATGACTTGTGGGTAAGTATGAGTTTTGACAGGAATTGTGACTTGCCCAAAGTGGTTTTTCAATGACGGGACCCCTTAGAACAGTGATGGCACAATATGGTTGATGTAAGGTGTTGACCCTAGTACTATTAGGGGGGGTGGAGGAAATTCCCACCGTTTATCCCCCGAAACCTGGAGTCGTGGGAGGTTTGTGTAGCGCACTCCCCTAGATGTGTGATGACGACTCGCGGATGCCTGCTGGGGAAGCTTGGTCGATGTGGTCGATCGACACTTCCGCTTACGGGTTCTATATGTGGTTAGGTCGTGTAGTCGACGCCACAGTATATTGCAGCAGAGGACGGGATGGTGAGGTCAAGAGATGGAAGTAGTGGTGATTTAGGGGCTGGATTACTGATGAGGTGGATGGTACCAATGATGGATTGGATGGTGTTCTTGATTGTTATTAACCATCATGAGTATATGTTTGATTTCACCATTATGTTTATCTAATTTTGTCTTATTGTTTATGTATGAATGATTATGAATGATGAATGATGCAGTGTTTAATTGTTCTTCTATATGTTGTTTGAGAGGATGTAATAATGATTTATTAGGAGCATTAAATGTGATTATTAGTATGCACGCTTAAGACGTGTACACTGGCCACGCATACGTCAATTCGTGATTACATTACTATGATTGGTCGATCGATGAATAAGTTAATATGGTTATATTATCTATTAGTAACTTGGTTGACAAATTGATGAAAGCATTACTTGTGTGTTGAAAGTATGAGTTTGTTGACTTGTTTAAAATGATTTAGATTTATATAAATTGATTGGATTATTAAATAACATATATAATTATATACATATAATATAAAATATGTCATAATATAATATAGTATATGAAAATATCTTATTTGACTTATGAATGAAAGGATAATATAAATAAATGGATAGGTAGGATTTGCACAAATTTTTAGAAATTGGTTGTCATAGTTGCATTAATATAGAAGCATGACAAGTGAGACTTTGCAACCATGTTTATTAATATTTTAATTATTTAAATCAAATTTCTATTTATATGGAGAAAATGAATTTATTGATGGATGACTATTATTTATGGGAACTTATTGATGGATGAGGATTTTTGGATATAAATATGAGACCTGAGAGTGGAAGGAGGGAGGTTCTTTTTCTCTTGAAGATTATTTTGGTGAGAGTATTATAGGATGGAGAATTTTGGGTATTTTGGGGTATGAGAAGTTTTGAAGAGTTGGAAGAGTTTGAGAACTCTTGGAAGATTTGATACATAGCCTACTGGTGCATCACTGTTTTGTTCTCTGGGGTCCTCGAGCACGGAGGGCCAGAAGGCCATTTGGATGGGACCGTTCAATGGTTTTCCTGGGGCTAGGGAGCCGGCTAGGCCCCTAGTTGGCTGGGAGGTAAAACCGTGGTCCTGCTTTTGGGCAATGAAGATGGAAGCAACTCAAATGGAAGAGGGAAGCTTGCTCAGTTTGGACTCTGTCACCATTCTTATAACGAGGTATTTTTCTTGTGGTTTCAAATTGTTTATATAATGTTGTAAATTTTGTTAGATGCTATTGTAAAATGCTTATGTGTTGTTTACATGCTACTATGGTTTCATGATGTATATTGAGCTTGTATTGACACTCTTATATATCTCAAAAATAAATAAAAATAGATACTTAATTAGTTTAAAATTCTTAATGCCCTTGAGAGGCATTACACATGGTATCAGAGCGAAGTTCGAATACTAGAGCCTTATGGGTCTACTGGAAATTAGTGAAGAAAAATGTAGAAGATATAAAACATAGGTTAGTTTGAACAAAATTGAGCAGAAAACAGAACTGAAATTTATTTGAATTTAGCAGAAAACAAAACTGGAATTTATTTGAACAGAAAAAAAAATATAATAATATACATTCATAGCTAGGGCTGCGCCCTTTTGGCCTGTCAAATTTTATAGTCAATAAAGTTCAATATAAAAGAACAAACAAAAATCATGACTATACTGGGAAAAGAAAGTAAACACTAGAGCTGTCTCTCAAGAGGACGCAGAGCAAAAGCATAACGACATTGTAAAACCAAATGACGGTAAGAGGCATCTAATAAGAAAAAGTTAGACTCCCATATATGAAAATTAAAATTTACACCCCAAAGTTTTGTGGCATATAGTAAACTTGATAAACCTTCAAAAATGATATGAAATGAGATCTATCAAATCATATTTACAACACGAAACACCTAATTGAAATAGAAAAAATGAAATCTTTTAACAAAATGTTCTTAGTATGCAGCAGATGTATCTGGTATACTACCACCAAAAGACATACTCACGGAGTAGAATGAAGATGAGTTCTTGGGATGCATTATTTTAGAGTTTCGCTTCCCCTGATGGGACTCAAAAATGAGACTCGTGGAGTTTTGCAAAAAAAAAAAATAGGGCTTGTGCAAATTAATTTGACAAGAAGAAAATTTTGTGCAATTGTTGTGGCTCCCTTGTTGAAAATCTGAAGCCATAATTTGGTTCCATAGATATAAATAATTGCCATGGTTCCTAACTCATCTACGGATAATATTGAAACTCGATTATAGATGAAGCAAAATACACATTACACATTCGAAATACCTACATGGAGTCGAACTTGTAGTTGTTTGTAGAACCAGAACTTGTAGTTGTTTGTAGAACCAGAGTTAACCCGCCGAAAGTTTCGAACGTGGAATGAAGTGAACTCTAGAAGGTAACAGGATCCCCGAATGGGAATCCTAGAATGCTTAAATAGAATATGAAGCCGCTTGAATGGAATCTGGTTCTAAAAAAAAGCAAATTATAAATAAGCCATGAGTTGTATCATAAATAAGACATAGTCATTTTTTTTATCTTACCTGTGATTTTGTATGCGGATAACTTTCCCCCTATGGTGACCTTAACCAACTTGGAGGCATAGTAGCAGTGTTATCATTATCACAATGGCATATCATTATCACCTCCTAGGAGATTGAGGAAGTTGTAGAGCAAATTATCCTCAGGAAATATGCTTAGACGCCATTCCTTCCTGGCATAAATATTACATTTTGGACACTTAAAATCCTTCAATTCACTATCTCATTGAGTCTCTCTCTTTACGGTTGTTGTTAGAAGAAGCTGAAAATATATGTCCCTTCAACTCCCCACAAACAAGAGAGAACTCCATGGTATTCTCATTGGAGGCATACAGTAAGCCTAGATTCTCTAGTTTTAAACCAATAGAAGATCCAGCAATACTAGAAAACGACACACCCTCAATTTGTCATGGCACAGTCATCTTGTTAATGTCATTGCACGTAACAGTGATAAAGACTTCGCACAAATTTACCCGGTAACATAATCCTGTGAAATTGCATGGTTTCTTATTGTGCTTTGTACTACAAAATTGAGAGATTGGGTCACTGTTGCACTCCTCTCACCAGCAGATTTACAATGGTATCTCTTGTTAAGAAAGGAACAGACAGAATAAACTAAGTTATGCAAAGTATTATAAAAATACAAAGTAAATGCATAAATGCATAAATGCCTCCTACGATTTTCCTTAGGCATCCCACCAGTCGAGAAAAGAAAGGTTGCATTAATTGCAAATGCCAATGAATTTTTCTTTTTCTCCTAAAATCGGTACTCTCTACCTCTAAATTGTCCATTTGCAATTGTGCCAAAACCCTCTGTCGAGCCACTCGTCTCACTAGTGCAACTGCTGCCACGGGCAAGTCATTTTCCATTTTGCAGATTTCTTTCCAAAGCCCTTCAATATGAATAGATATTCTTGTATTTTTCACTTGATTGGACCTAAAACCTGTTGGGAATTCTTTAAGAACCCATCCAACTTCCCGAAGACAGGATTCATAAGCTTGGAAATAGTGCCATTGCAGTATAATAGTTTTCACAAGCTTTTGCATTCATCTCCTCGGAGTAGGCCTTCTAACATGTTCTAATGCCCTTCGCCATAGATCTTTACCACTGATGTCATGTTTACTTTCTGCTATATGCTGTGTATCTTTTACCAAAGCCATAGTTTTTATAGCAATTGAATTTAGGTGCTTTATTATTATCATGAGCTTATTCAAGTCTCTTGGCCCGGGCTCCGAGTGAAGTGCTTATTCTTTTCCACAAATAGAAAGCTATACTTGATATTCCTGTCAAAACTGGAAACTCAAAAGCTATGGATTGTTTACACCTACAAAATATATGGATTGTCTATACCTAGAAAAGAGAGCAAGTGCCCTACGTATTCTCCATCTGTTTTGCACACGAGAAAGATTCCACCTGTATCATGATCCTGCATGTCTCCCATTCCAAGCGAAAAATATTTGTCGGTAATCTCAATTTGCTTTCAATATTATCACCGTCAAATTTCTATATTTTTTTTAAATCTCCAGAAGCCGGTGTCAATTACCTCTCAGCTAGCAATTTGTCGGTACTGCTGGGTTAAATACAAAACATGATTTCGTATCTGTGGATAGCAAAAGAGTAGTGGAATCGATTCAATAAACAGTGTACGTGGCTTAACTATTTCTGGACATGTTTGACTAACTCTAGAGCATATTAATATCTTTGGCATTTCCATGAGCCTATAATCAGCTATATTTACTTGGAGGAAATGGCGCCCTGCCCTTTCCCTTGCCGTGTGGGCACAAGCCAAGCCTTGCTTCAGGAATACCAAACTCCTAATCAGTACGCTGAAGATGTGATAGCTTAACAGAAACCATAAACTTTGTCAGAAAAAAAAATATATTATCATGACCTTTAATAGAATGCAACTGGTTGGCCTCTGGCTTCTTCAATTCAAGACCTAAATTATCGATGTGGCACATCTTGGAACCTTCAGCACCTCTGTATAGCTGCACTTAGAAAACCTTAACGATTTGGGATATGTGGACAACTGAATTGGTGAGTTCTGAGATTGCCACATCAAATGGAACGAGTCCAATTGACCGCAGGTGGAGTAAGAGGGAATTCACGAGCTTGAATGGTCATTAACGATTTGATATATGTGCACAAATGGATTATGCACAAATAATGATTATCCAGAATGAAACCGACTATCCAGAATGAAACCGACTGTAGAGTGAATATAAGCATTAACCCGAACTGCGGCAGCTGCAGTGTAATGATTAATGTTTCCATCAAATCTTATAAATGTTGGGCTGAACCCATTTGACTGGATGGATGGGTATTGGGTAATGCCTTTAAATTGCATTCACCAAGTCCAATAACTCAATGAAATGAAGTCAAATATTTATGGGCCGCTGTTATTAAATAGTATCTATTGGATTGATGAATTGATGCATGTATTGATGGGATATTTTGGAGTGTATCCCACTCATGCTGCTATTAAATCCTTGGGATTCTTTCTTTTCATCCCGTCAACATCAACATAGATACCACCGTCATTTCCAGCCAACAATAAAATATTTTTCCATAAGTCGTAAAGCCTTGGGCAATCAGCGCCATGGTAAGCCATTTAATATGCCGGGGAGAAAATAATTCTAGGTTTTATGAAGAAATAAATTATATGGCCATTTTCGCGTGCTGTAGCCCCTACCTTCACCCTAGCGAAAGTTTCTATCATCGGGCATGTCCTTTCCCAAATATCGACGAAACAATGACTTTTAGGCATGGATAGGCATATTAAAGGATTCACTGGTTAGGACGTTGGTGTAGTTATCTCATCTGCGGACAAATAAAATATCCCAAGCCATCAAATAGTACCGCACCCGCCGTTGAATTGTATTGTACTGCACCTTCCCTGACAAATAAAGAAATCCATCCAGTCACTCTCGCTGCTGCCCTTACAGGAAGAATTCATAGCACGAGTTCCAGCATCATAAATGAAAACCACGGGGCATGTGATTTTTCCAAGGTTCGGCAATAGAGGTTTGAGAGAACTTGGCCAGCACGCCACCGGAGGAATGCGAATGTGAAATGACTGCCAAAAACGTAGCAGCCGCCTCCTGGGATAGCGTGTGCTACACTGTGCTTAGTTCTACTCGCATTATTGCGGATAAAATAAATAAATAAATAAAACTTTCTTGATAAGTAAATCAATCTTCGGAAACTGTCTTTAAATCTCTATTAACTGAGCAAAATAAATTCTAAATGAGAGACTTCAAATTCAATCATACAGTCTTTTATTTCTAACATCCCAATAACCTTACCATGCAATTAAATTTAACTGGTGCTATCTTTGACACTCCTGCTAGGGTTTCCATCATTTCCATATATATCTTTTCGTTTGATGATTATTCCCATGCCATCTAAGATTCTGATATAACTACAGAAATTTATGAGGAACAAGGCGATTAGGTATCACTACAAACAATTCTGCTTCAATTTTATATATACAAATAAAAAAAAACAGTGCATAAACAGATTTGGATGGTGGGACATGAAATTGTGAACGCAGATTCCTTTATTTCCTTTTATGTTTCGTGATACATGAGAGGGACAACAAGATACTAGGCGGTGGTGCGGATCGAATTAGCAATATCATTTCTGTCACGCAGTCAACAAATCAACAAACACCATCTAATACCAAGCGCCAAGCTTATGCAATACCACAATTCCTTTGTTGCTTAAGCTTATGTAGTATCGTTCACTCAGTCGATCACTAGGTGAACACAAACCAAGTCCAATCCTACCATCTTCGCATTTTGGATTAGGTGAGGGTTTTGTGAGTATTTCAACCACATAATCATAAGTAGAATGATACTGCATATAAATCTCTATCGTGTTGATCATGTCTATAATGAATTGGTACCTAGTCTTAATGTGCTTTGGCCTATCATGAAACACAAAATTGTTTGCTAGCTTCATAAGTGAGCTAATTCGATTTAAGTGAGTTTGAATGGAAATATACACTTGATAGAATTGAATGATTGGCCGCTGAGATATAATTCTTGGTGGGAGTTACCAAGAATCCATTTATTTAATGTGATAGGGGAATTCCAGGTTTGTCAAGGTACAAATTACTAAGAATATAAAAAAAAGAAAAAGAAAAGGCGCCTGTGCTCACTGTGAAAAGTTGTCTTTTGGTGCACATAATATATGTATATGTATAAATTAGACCATGAACTATGAGTACAAAAGTTATATCATCAACCAGTCAATTAAACAATGAACTCTTTCACACATTTAATGCCCTAGATATTCAAACATATAAACTTGATTGATAAATCTGGACGAGAAATCTCCCATTTAATGCTACCTCCCGGTACAGAGATTAAAGTAGTACATCCATAGATCTTGACTCCTTTTAGCCTACAATATTTAATCAAGAGTGGGCCATGGTGGTAATGGTACCCACATCTTAACTCCTTGGTCTGGTAATCCATAAATGACAAACCTGAGGGATTGGACAAGTTATCCTTATGCCACACGGGGGAAAACTTCCTAATGTTTGTATGGAGTAACTTTATGGAGACATTCCTTGGGTTGTGACATATTTTCTCACTTGATGATAGGATCTTCACGAATAATTAATTATTCTAATAAAATTCTAATAATTAATAAGAATACTTGGTTATCATATCAATGGAAGCGTTAGTGATTAAAATTATAAAGGATGGGCTTTAATTTCAATATTAAGGATATATATTATTCCAAATCTACAAGAATGAAAGGAAATATGAGTAATTATATTTTAATTAAAAATTAATTTAAATGTTACATATCATTATACTAATAGATATCAATTTAAAATAAAATAAAAATGATGTAGTAATAATCATTAAGGTAAGTGGAGAAGTTTTAGTAACATCACAAAATAATGATGTTGTTATGTATTGATATTGTCTAAATGTTATGTATAAATAGATGGATATATTGAAATTATATTTATAATCTTTTATTATTAGAAATTTTCTTTCCAATTCATACCCAAATTATATATATGTACTTGTTAATAAAATAAAATAAAGAAAACAAAATATTATATTAAATATTAGAAAACAAACTCTCACAATATATATATATATATATTCAGTTGGAACATTAAAGAACAAAGGCATACTCCTATATGAAATATCCCCTCACCCTTGTGAAAGAAGGGTGATGGACTATGGGTTTAAGAACTACCCTGATTAAATAGTCCATGTTGCAAAATAATCAGATAACAAAGATAACATAGATGAGGAATATGTGTTAAAAGAAAAAAAGGGTAATTAAATTTTATGTGAGTTTATAAAATAAATAATGTAAAATAAATAAATTATGCACCACAAGGAATATAAAGGTTAGATGTATATTCTTAAATAATTAATAACATGCAAATGTCATTTTGAAGCATGTGAGATTTGAATGCCATAAACATAAGATTATTGTAGAACATAATTCACACAAATTTTAGTCAAACAAGAAAAAGGAATGCGACAAGTAGGCATGGATAATCATGGTCAATTTAAGTGTAATTATAGTGAGAACAATATATCAATATGAGTATAAGTAACAAATGTCATGATGATATTTTGGAATAATAAGCAATGAGAAATAGTAAAGAGAGTTAGTAGGCACTATTGGAAAATTTTGTCATTACCTTAGGGATAGAAGTGATCTATGTATTAAAATTAAAACCGTAAGTACTTTGCGTGCGACATGAGACTCCCCAGTAAAAGTTCTCATTTGTCAAGTGTTGACTAATAATGTATGCTATGTGGGTAAACATGATGCTATTGAAATTGTTATATAGTACATCATTCAAGATACTAGTGAGGTTTAGATCTAATTAAATTTACTAATGAAAAAGTAATTGGTGTTATTTAGAAAGAAGATAAGTAAAACTAAGAATTGATAAATAATCATAACAATACACCTTGAACCTAAGGAAATGCTATATGGGAGACAAGGTCTTCTTATGAACTATGGTATTGAAACAACAACAGATTATGATTATATGTTAACTAATGAGGACTAAATGAATTGATAAACATGATAAAGTTAGCCCAATTGTGTCTGCAACATGTAATATGTAATATGATAACACATCCAATGTGATAAAAGAAGTTAAATTAGATAGTATCTACATGTGTATCATTTGATGGTCAAGTGGGACCAGAGTGGTTAAAATCTTCTATGATGAAGGAATAGGGGTATCACATCAAAACAAAATTCCCTTAAGATTGAAAATGACCATAACTTCGGGACGAAGTTTCTTGAAGGGTGGGTCTATGTAACGCCCCATATTTTGATAGTCTTTAATTAAAAACTCTAATGTAAATTAGCTTAGCAATGCATTTGCTTATTATATGTTTTACTAAGATATATTGATCAAGATGATTGTTATATGGACATGTGGACTCCTCTGAGGCATGTATGGTAATTTGAAATATTGTTTTAATTTATTAATGACAATAAATATGTTATTTCATTTGAACATGCAAAATTGAATGTAGAATATCCATATGTAGAATGCTAATTTAGTTGTTTGCAAAAATAACTTACATGAGTATTTGTAAATGTCGTATTAGTGATATGGATTGGCACTTGAAAGAGTTGGTTATGGATATATATATGTTTCATGTTAATGATGAACTATTCCACATGTTAATTGGCTATGAGATAGGCGGATTCCTATATTACCAAGGCCCGTGAGATGTATTGAACATCATGAGTATAATGACGTTATATCAAATTTCGTGCTATTTAATTGTGAATTCCAATATTTCTATGACTTGTGGGTAAGTGTGAGTTTCGACACGAATTGTGACTTGCCCAAAGTGGTTTTTCAATGACAGGACCCCTTAGAACAGTGATGGCACACTATGGTTGATGTAGGGTGTTGACCCTAGTACTATTAGGGGGGGTGGAGGAAATTCCCACCGTTTATCCCCTGAAACCTGGAGTCGTGGGAGGTTTGTGTAGCGCACTCCCCTAGACGTGTGATGACGACTCGCGGATGCTTGCTGGGGAAGCTTGGTCGATGTGGTCGATCGACACTTCCGCTTACGGGTTCTATATGTGGTTAGGTCGTGTAGTCGACGCGACAGTATATTGCAGCAGAGGACGGGATGGTGAGGTCAGGAGATGGAAGTAGTGGTGATTTAGGGGCTGGATTACTGATGAGGTGGATGGTACCAATGATGGATTGGATGTTGTTCTTGATTGTTATTAACCATCATGATTATATGTTTGATTTCACCATTATGTTTATCTAATTTTGTCTTATTGTTTCTGTATGAATGATTATGAATGATGAATGATGCAGTGTTTAATTGTTCTTCTATATGTTGTTTGAGAGGATGTAATAATGATTTATTAGGAGCATTAAATGTGATTATTAGTATGCACGCTTAAGACGTGTGCACTGGCCACGCATACGTCAATTCGTGATTACATTACTATGATTGGTCGATCGATGAATAAGTTCATATGGTTAGATTATCTATTAGTAACTTGGTTGACGAATTGATGAAAGCATTACTTGTGTGTTGAAGGTATGAGTTTGTTGACTTGTTTAAAATGATTTAGATTTATATAAATTGATTGGATTATTAAATAACATATATAAATATATACGTATAATATAAAATATGTCATAATATAATATAGTATATGAAAATATCTTATTTGACTTATGAATGAAAGGATAATATAAATAAATGGATAGATAGGATTTGCACAAATTTTTAGAAATTGGTTGTCATAGTTGCATTAATATAGAAGCATGACAAGTGAGACTTTGCAACCATGTTTATTAATATTTTAATTATTTAAATCAAATTTCTATTTATATGGAGAAAATGAATTTATTGATGGATGACTATTATTTATGGGAACTTATTGATGGATGAGGATTTTTGGATATAAATATGAGACTTGAGAGTGGAAGGAGGGAGGTTCTTTTTCTCTTGAAGATTATTTTGGTGAGAGTATTCTAGGATGGAGAATTTTGGGTATTTTGGGGTATGAGAAGTTTTGAAGAGTTGGAAGAGTTTGAGAACTCTTGGAAGATTTAATACATAGCCTACTGGTGCATCACTGTTCTGTTCTCTGGGGGTCTCGGGCACGGAGGGCCAGGAGGCCATTTGGATGGGACCGTTCAATGGTTTTCCTGGGGCTAGGGATCCAGCTAGGCCCCTAGTTGGCTGGGAGGTAAAACCATGGTCCCGCTTTTGGGCAATGAAGATGGAAGCAACTCGAATGGAAGAGGGAAGCTTGCTCAGTTTGGACTCCGTCACCATTCTTATAACGAGGTATTTTTCTTGTGGTTTCAAATTGTTTATATAATGTTGTAAATTTTGTTAGATGCTATTGTAAAATGCTTATGTGTTGTTTACATGCTGCTATGGTTTCATGATGTATATTGAGCTTGTATTGACACTCTTATACATCTCAAAAATAAAAATAAAAATAGATACTTAATTAGTTTAAAATTCTTAATGCCCTTGAGAGGCATTACAATTCATTAGGGAACAATGGTAGGCACGAGCCTTTTCTTCAGTGCGCTCAAGGCAGGGGAATGATCAGGCATAGAAATAAAAATTGAACGAAGGCATCACACTCTTGAGACTACCCTCCATACAATAGAAACATTCTCCGCCAATACCGAAGAAAGCATTCATCAGCAGAATAATCACTCACCTAAAGCCATTGATATAAGAATAACAAAAGTCATAAACAGGCATTTCAGTCATTATCCAGGGAATAAAATAAATGACCAAGGGGATGGTATTGATAGTATATTATCGAAGGTAGAAGATAGATATATTAGATAGTAAGACTAATTACTCACTGAAGGGTGGAACTCAGATGCTGCTCCCTAGATGGCACCCAGTGGACCAACTCAGACCACCCACGAATAGTTAGGGTCTGAAGCTTTGTACACTATGCCAACCCCTGTAAGCTCTTCATCTTCACACAATTGTTTGTGTCCATCTTCTGCAAATATACCAATGTTTCCATGCTTGGTATCTTTTCTAGCTTAGAGCACCCCCCAACATTTAGCATCCAAAGCTTTGTACACTGCGCCAACCTCGGTATTCTCTTTATCTCGATACATCGATTTTCCCACAACTCCTCTAAAGATACCAACGTTTCCATGCTTGGAAGCTCTTCTAACTTGGACCACCGAACAACACCTGGCATCCAAAGCTTTAAACATTGTGCCAACCCCAGTATTCTCTTCAGCTTAGTACAGTCGTTTTCCCACAAACCCTCCAGAGATACCAATGTTTCCATGCTTGGAAGCTCTTATAACTCATAGCACCATTAACATATAGCTTCCGAAGATCTTTACACTGCCAATCCCCATATGTTCTTTAGCTTCACACATCTGTCTGCCTACAACTCCTCCAAATATACCAAATTTTCCATGCTTGGTAGCTCTTCGAACTCACAACACCCATTAAAACTTAGCTTCCAAATATTTGTACATTGGGCCAAACCTTGGATGCTCTTCAGCTTCACACAGTTATCTGCACACAAACAACAGAAAACCCTGGGTTTGGCTTTTAAGCCCTAATATGAATTGGGTTTATTTCCATCTACAATTTGTTTATTGCGTCCTTAATGTGAGCATGCCAATGATCCATAGCTGATGACGATGACTCAGAGAGTCCTCCTGGAGCATAAATTGCAGGGAAACAACAAAAACCAACGGACATTGCATAACGCATAAGGAGGACATAGGGCATTTTATAGGCATTCCTAGGATTTTATAGGCACATGGGGGGCGAAATAGTTGTTTGAAGCCACCCAACTGAATATCAGGGGACGAAAGAGTTGTTTCAAGCCACCATGACTGGTTATCGGGGGGAAAAATAGCCATATGAACCCAATCTAACCCGAAATGGAGGGTGAAATAGCCATATGAATCCAATCTAACCCGAAATGGAGGGCGAATGCCAGATTTTTAGCAAATTTCAGGGACGATTTGCAGATTCTGTGAGATTTTTTAGCAAATTTCGGGGGCGATTTCCAAGTTTTGGGAGAGAGGGTTGTTAGACGGGAAGGCTATTTTCTTTGAAAATATGATTTTGTTAATAAATAGTGGACGAATTTTTTTTTTCCAATTTTTTTTTAATATATAAAATTCGCCCATCAAATTTTTGAAACCCCTCTAATTTCCCATGAGCTATAATTCACCCCTAAAATTATCCCTGGGTCACTCCAATGAGTTGATTCAGGATTGGCCTAACTCTGTTACAAGGCCGAGGAAGGGAGGCTTACCCCTCATAGATTCCTCATAGATTCCTTGCAAACCCTCGACTCTGCTAAACACATGCCTTGAGAAGCCATACCTGAAACAGTTTTATAACAGCATATTAGCGAATTGTCGGAGGGACAAAACTAATTAAGAATTAAAATTACAGTGGAAAAAGAATTACTTCGTAACGCCATACCTTATGCCGTAACGACCGAAAGTCCCTTGAGCGTTGTGTGGCACAAAGACAGGTCAGGAACACCTTCTTCCTAGGACCTGGATACACGTTGGGTGTTGAGCAGTTGACTCGTCGCAAGGGTTAGCCTGGAGGAGACTTGAACCCTGCAGGACCATGCCCGGACAATGCAGGAAGAAACCTTACAATTTTTACTTTACATACATCGGGTTCGAAAGGATAAAAACCCTCCATGGTTTCCCTAGAGAAGAAGTACGACCCTTTTAATGCAGACCCTGACACACAACCACCACACTTCATCTCTGGCTTGTTTGATTGACCACATAGCTGGCCCAGTTTAATTGTAGTCGTGATTATAAACTACATTGGTTATACCAACTATGTATTGATGTATTTAGTGATTGGGCAGCTTGGCATTTCGTAGTTTTCCTACTATCGCTGGGTGTACTTAGGAGCACTTGCATTCAAATACATTGCATTAGCACTAGGCTAAGCAAGCTCCATCGCGGTGCCCTAACATCGGTGACCATCGTGTAAATACAAAAAAAAAAACCCAAGGTTAACAAATAACACATTTATTTATATATTACAAGGTTAGTGGGTCAAGATTGCTCCCCATATGGCTCATGTTAACATAGCGACCAAACCTTAAAGGTGGAAAATATAATACTAAGCCATGATCATACCATGAGCTATCCTCACCATTTTTCCTAAACCTCTATTAGTGAGCAAATTTGAAGCATGAGTGTTGAGTGTTAAATGTAAATTCACTTAGTAAAGATGGAGTTCGCATACCAAATTTTATACACAGTGATACATTGTTAAATAAGACCGGTTCTTGTGCAAGTCATGAAAATAGGCACTGAAGCTAGTTATAATACTTGTGTAAACGAATACAAAAAGTTGTGTAACCTTACCTTAGGCAGATAAGGATTAGACGAATTCCTAGGAAAACAAATCGTAATTATCATCAGTTGACCTAAATTACTAGTGAGTAGGCTATTCAATTACTGCTTTTAATATGGTTGTTCATGGAGAGTTATATTTTAATATACCACGCAATGTTGTTTATCTATATTATCCTTATTAAGTTTACTTTGTAATTTTTTATAGAATATAATTGTGATAATATTAAATAATAGTCGCCCATACTTTTAATTATAAAATTGCAATCTCTAGAAATATTTTTTTGTTTGTTTGTTCGATTTCCCGTCACTTAGAGCCGGTAGCAATGAACCATTGGTTAAGAACTGCAACCTAGGGGCATCTAAGCCATCAAATTCACCTAGGCATCGCACCCGGCCTGGGCCACACCAACACCAACCCTTATGATGATTGGATTTTCGGGTGTCTCCTCCCAACTAGCTCACCCCTAAGGGGAATTGAACTCGGGTCACCCTGCTGCTGTCGAGACCCACACCTTAATCGAATGAGCTAGCGAGAATTGACATAAATGTTAGGAGGACATGGGGGTGGGCTTTGATCCACTTATGTGTCCACGAGTCACGAGATCTTTTAATACAATCTCTCTGGGTGGAACCACACGTTCGACCACTACCTCAAGGTGCCCTCATGGATCCAAGTTTGATCCTCATTGGAATTGAACCTTGCCCACTCGTGAAAAACTTCTTGCTCTTCACCAATGGATAGAACCCCTTTGGGCCTCTATTAAAAATTTAATAGAAAAGGAATATTCTTAATCATGTATATTAAATTAAAAAAACATATTAAATTTGATAAGTAGCTTACATTTATATTGAAAATTATTCATAAACCATATATATTTGATTTAAATGTTATATCAATAAATAATACTATAACTTACATCAATAAATATAATATAGTTTTATAATTATTATTTTACAATTACATCAATAAATATAATGAATTTTTTAAATTTTATAATTATTATTTTACAATTAGAAGTTTTTAAATTTTTAAATTATTAATTTACAAAATTTTAAATTTTATAATTATTAATTTACAATTTATATATTATTTCAAAGCATAAAATATATTAGCAAATGAGGTTTTTGGATGAATAATTTCTCCAAACATAAATTAAGGTTACATCATTTTATTAAATTTAGATATAGAATAGATTTTTTATTTAATATAATTACACAATATTATATAAGATAAAATATTAAAATTACATTATTTTATTAAATTTAGATATAGAATGGATTTTTTATTTAATATAATTACATGGTATTATATAAGATGAAATATTAAATTTACATGTATAATAATTATTTTTAATAGAATTTTTTTTAATATATTTGCACCAGAAGGTAAAAAAAAAATTGACATATAGATGCATAGAATAAATGAAAAATTTACATAGATAATTTTGGGATTAAATCTTTGAATGGGCAATCTTTTGTCTCATAGGGAATAAAAAGTACTTTAGATTAATTTTGATATTTAGTTGGACTTCTCACATGCAATGATCCCATCAATTGTGTTTTATTTCGAGAAGATGAGCTCACAGAAATCCACAAAATTTCCTTCCAGCATTTTCAATTTCAAGTATTCTCAAAATTGTTGGTTTGTTCACCACCTACAAGTACTTTGCCTACTTTGCCTACTTTGCCTATAAGCTGATAGCTCACCACCTACAAAGCAATCGACTTGAATGGAGGATTCCATATTTGTCTTTATAAGCAATCTATGATTCCACGCTTCGTTTTTATATGATCCTTTCTAGAAAGGACAAAAAAACATTTTTTTATGAGATACCTCTCGGAGGCAGTTCAACGAAAAACTAAATTTATGAGATACCTCTCTGAGGGCAGTTCAACTAAAAACTAAAATTTTGTATTTTATTATGCCGAAAAATAATTCCTAGCACTGTTTTCTAAAAGGACAAAAAAGTTCGACACTATCAATGATTCCACTATTTATTTTTTATGAGATCCCTTGCCTCTATATCTATTGCCGTTGCCGTGTGGAGGCAGTGGTCTGAGCCGGAATAGCTCGAATTGCCTCTAATCTTGATTCAGAAGCCATGGAAGCCCAAAGCCTCATGTGGTCACCTTTCCCAGCGTGGGAATAGGCCTTCTCCACTTATCGAGCTCGCGAAGTGCCTTTCAACGAAACGCAAGGACTGTCCATTAGCTTCATCACATGCCAATGGATATTGTTCCGTTGAAAGGAACTTCGCGAGCTCGGTCAAGGGTAGATGGCCTATTCCCGCGCTGGGAAAGATGACCACACCAGGCTCTGGGCTTTCCATGGCAGCTCAATCCAGATTACATGCAATTCCGAGCAATATGGTAAGAAACATGCAGGTTCAAACTACCGCCCCCACGTGAAGCCTTGTGGACCCTTTTCTTGTTCGTGATCATCGGCCTTCTTTCTTAAGCGGGGACGCCCTGCCCAAGGCTCATGTTACCAAACTCGCCCTGGGGCTTGAAGCGAATCGACATCGCTCGTGTGGTTGCTGCACAGTCGAGTGTCGAACCCAAGACCGAGGACTTGTTGTTACTTCATTGGCGCCTTAGATTCTTGCTCTCCATCTCACATCAACCGTCGATTTTCTCTCACTGCAGTTGGAATTCTACTCTAAAAATAATCTCAAATGGATTGCCGCCGATCAGTTGGCCTCTTTTCGCCGAGCAGAGGATTACTCGGTTTCTAGCGATTGAAGCAAAGAAGGAAAGCGTTACACCCAACCAACCACTTAATATTGTGGAGATGGCTTGCTGTTAAACAAAGACTAAACATTAAACTATCCCTATACCTTTTGATCTTTACTTTTTTTAATATACCATTAAAAACTTGCATTCAAACTCCTTATTAGAGTGATTAACAAGTCATGAATAAGTTTTTTTTATCTTATTAGGAAAGAAGCCCCCTGATTAGAGTGATAGATGGCACCGTGTATAAAATCTTGTGTACACAAATTTTATAAGCATTATAATTAAATCATATTATTATATCAAACTGTTCCTAAAACCTTGCGAGTTTCCTTTACATGACATAATCAGAGTGAAATCCAGGGAAGGAAAAATACCAGAATGAATAATCGACATAGAAAGAAAACTATGGAAAGATCAAAATCCTTCTCGCGACCTGGGCGAGGGGGCTAGGTTAACACACTTTGAATCGTTTTGGTCACATTATTACGCAAGATCCAGTTACCATCATTTCGTTATTTACTGATACAATATTAAAAATTATTGAAACTCCGTTTAGAAAATATTTATTTTCATGGTCGATTCCATAAAAAAGCATGACCTGTGTCTTTAACAAAATAATATTGGCCACAACATTTACACCAAAACATTACCAAAGCCTTCGCAGAGCCAAAACCTGAGTTTGCCTATCTTATTCGCAGACCCAAAACCTGAAATCGAATGCAAGAAACAACGTAGTTACCATATAATGCAAGAAATTGAAGGGCAAACTGGATTTAAAACAAAACAGTAATAGTGGGTAACAAAAACAGAAATTCTAGTCACCTGAGAATCTTCACCTGTGACTATCAATCACTGTTTAGTTGGCCTTGCCTGGGGTTCTGTATGCCCAGATTTTGCCATAGCTGTTACCCGCCCGTCCGAGAAGTAGTCCAAAAAATCGACGGCCGTCTCTCCGCTGTAACCGGCAGGGAGCATAACCATCCAAAGTTCGTTGCTACGAGCTCCTTCCTGTCCACCACATGGCTACCAACTCACCCACGCGTCGCCTCAAGCAAATGAAGCAATCCCGCTTGAAGCTGTAGTATTAAACCATTGATTAAACAATTCAGTAGTACTGTTAACTAAAGCATAAAACAATAAGACTACCATCTAATAAATAAATAACTGCTGTACATTTGTTTAACTTTCGTTAATCTTATTTATCCATTTTTAATTGAAATGGCTGAGAATCAGCAGTGAGAATTATAGCTGGCATTTTGTGGTATTTTGTGGAGAGTTTGCCGTAGGTGAATTTATGTTGTCTACGTTTCGAGCCATCCTTGGCTCATCATCAAGACATTATCCATTTTTAACTAAGTTCAAAATCTCAAATAATATCTATCACATCTATCCATGTAACATAGAGTAAGATAGAGTAGAGTTATTCAACATAGAGTAAGATAGAGTAGAGTTTTAAATATTAAATAAATTGGATATATGTATCTTTAAATCTAAGAGTGCCAAAATCAATCAACAATCATCCCAAGGCTGTCTAATTGCCTCTTTTAATCCAATGCACTTCATTATTTTTAATCCAATCCATGGTTTGTAATCCACGGCAAAATACAGATAATCTCCCCTAAAGTTGCAGATATAAACGGTTTCAATGGACAACCTCCAGCAGCTGTTTAAATGCCTCTTTTAATTCAATCCAGTGCATTATTTTTAATCCAATCCATGGTTATGTAACCCAATGCAAAATACAGATAATATCCCCAAAGTTGCAGATGTAAGTGCCTAGCTCTCTTCTACAGGCTATTCCAAACATTTTTTTTATCAGAACGCGGTTATTCCAATCATTTTAGTGTTTTTCTTTTTTATTATCTCTGTGAAGAAGGCAGAATGCAGAAAGATTTGTGGGCTCTCTCATTTCGAGAGAAGAAAGCCTTCAATTTCCTGCACAGCCTTAAAATTTGTTGCCCATAATTTCTTGTAGTTATCAAAGATTGAGCGGTTGCAGAATGCATGAGCCAGGGATATCAAACTCTTCAGTGGCCACAACACCAGAGATCCTCCCATCGTCGACATGAATAGAAAATTCGATAATGGATTACAGGTTTTTCAACATTAAATAGAACATCCATATGTAGTTTTCAAATAATAAAGTCTAATTTGTTGTGTTGATTGGTAGGATCTTTTGGCCGAACATAGAGGTGATGTAGCAAGCAATATGTTGTAGAAGATATTGTGCATGACACTGTAAGAGTAATCAATGAGTTCCAGAATACAGTAGCAAAGCTCCCCGGCTTCCTCACAAGCACGACTGTTTAAAGTTCGTCTGCAACATATAAGGAAGGTCCGAGCATTCACATCATTTCAAGAGAGTGACAACGGATCTGTTTTAGATGATGCATATCCTCTGCAGTTATGGGAGCCCGTCTAGAGATAAACAAGATCGACTAGCTATCGATTAATATGAGAAGTGTATTTAAATGTATGAAAATTGACAATGCTTCTGTCCTACTACCTTATTTTCTACTAAACTTCAATAATATAGTAATCTTTTCATTCTTAATTTCACATTTACTACAGTTTTAAATTAAATTGTTATAATGACCATGATGGTCTTTAATATCCACTAATACTAAATTTAGTTAAATATTATCTGATTTGTCTTCCTACTTGGCTATAGTTTTGAGGAGTTGGAAAGTTAGTGTTGGAGCAAAGATTTTGGAACTAATATCTAATGTGGATGTATAAAGAACATTCTAAAAAAAATGATTTTCATCTTTAACTCGAGTTCCACTATAAAACTCAAAAAAATTACTTTTAATCTAGGCAATATTTGTTTTCTTTGAATTGGATAGGATAGCTATGCTATCACTTTTTATCTAGGGGAAATCTTAAAATAAATTAAGGAAATATTAAAATAAATTAACAGCTAATCACGTTTAGTCACGTTTATGTTCTAATGGACTATTCGGTCACATCCAATGATAAATATCCCTGCATCATAATATTTATTACTTGTCTTTATGTATCTATATCTTTTATCAAGATAATAATATCGTCATATTTTCATTGTAAATGGTTGTATAATAAACAAGAGAAACAGCTGCAATGCAGCAAGTCCCTCTCCTCATTTTGTTTATTTGAATATAACAAAGTAGTTTAAAATAACTTCATTGTTTGGAGGTTAGTTGTATAGGTTTCATTTTTGTATTTTGGAGAGCGGATTTACCCTATTCCATTGACATACTAAATTGGAGTACTCCTCCTTACACAAAAATAACAATTAAAAATGAGCAAATAGAGTTCCAAAATCAGATTTTATAGTGATTCATGCATCTCTAATGATGATTTTTTTTGGAAAATGGGAAAAGATTAAAAAAACATTTTTTTTCATAAAGTCTTAATAGGGTGTCATCATTGCATGTCTATTGTTTCCATTGCCAACTAATGAGCAAATAGAGTTCCAAAATCAGATTTTATAGTGATTCATGCATCTCTAATGATGATTTTTTTTGGAAAATAGGAAAAGATTAAAAAAACATTTTTTTTCATAAAGTCTTAATAGGGTGTCATCATTGCATGTCTATTGTTTCCATTGCCAACGAATGAGCAAATAGAGTTCCAAAATCAAATTTTATAGTGATTCATGCATCTCTAATGATGATTTTTTTTGGAAAATGGGAAAAGATTAAAAAAACATTTTTTTTCATAAAGTCTTAATAGGGTGTCATCATTGCATGTCTATTGTTTCCATTGCCAACTATGAATTGTAGCCAAATTTTGGATAATTGTCTGCAACCTAATTCCTTTACTTGTAAATATGCTGAAAAGAATTATACAAAACTATTATATAAAATGTGTGAATAAATTTTCTTATTTATTTATTTTAAATCATTTGATTAAAATTTTGATGATTTGATTTTATTATTATTATCAATAATTTTGTTTGAAATTTGATTAAAATTATAAAAAAAACTATATAAAAATTTGGTTAAATTGCATAATAATATATAAAGTTTAGATGATCTTGCATATCAAAATATAAAGTTTAGATTAATTTTAATAAAGTAGAAGTTTTTAGTTCAATTAGATTGATTTTTTAACCTTAATTTTAATTTAATACATTTTTAATTTTTTTTAATTATTTTTTCATTAAAATGATTTTTTTAACATTTAAAACATATAGTATTCTAGTATTTTTTTACTTTTAACAAAATTAACATTGGAGAATTGAACATTTGAGATTACTATGGGCAAAATGCATCATAATTATTATTTATGGTATGCTTATCGATACAAGTGGCAGCTTCATTTAAAGAAATGCATGAATTACTATTTTCTTGCCATGCTTATCATGCAAGTAAAAGTTTCATTTAAAGTTATTAATTTATTGGTGAATTTTTTAAAATAAAATAATAAGAATAAGAATTTAAGATCATTTTCATAAAAATTAAATTGGTGTATAAAACCTTACTATGTGAGATAAAATATTTGTTTTTTGGAAACATATATCTTCTCACGTTATATATAATTTTGTATTTTATAATTTTATATTTTTTTAGATAAATTCAACATATATTAAATAAATAAATTTAACATATATTAAATAACTAAATTTAACATAATAATTTCTTAAATTTCATAATAATAATGCTAAACACTTTTAAAATAAGAATTCGAAAAGGAAATGTATAGTTAATGGAAACTTTCAAAATAAAATTTTGATATAAAGAAAGTAAAAAAAAATAATATAAAAAAGTTTAAATAATGAAAATAATGAAACTTAAATCATGTAAATTTTATTTAAATATGTAAATGCTTAACCAACCTTCCATATAAGGAAAGCTATTCTACATTGTTAATTTCCACAAGTCCAATTTCTCCGCATCCAAACTAAAATGCATGTTTCTCCACTTTCAACCGACTTTGATAATCACTATACTTTTAAAAATATAAAACGACAACTACAAATTAAGATTCTAAAACAAGTCCAACCAACCTAGGAACCTCTGAGAATGCCAATCTTCAATAATAATGGAAGTTTGGTGAGTTCGTTGAGATTGAGATCTTTTTATATCATCATTTATACGAGTCTTCGGACCAACAGAATTGATCTTACACGATACACATTATATTAAAAAAAGGTTTTTATATCATCATTTATACGAGTTTTCGGACCAACAGAATTGATCTTACACAATACACATTATATTAAAAAAAAGATAAATATAAGGACAAAACTATGGCAGCATCTACAGGTTGATTATCATGGGTGGTGGCTGCCCCTATGGGTCACAGAAACCACTTAGCATCTCCCTCACGGATATATTACTTTTTATATCATCTTTTAAATGTTTTACCACAAAGTATAAAACTAAGTTTTAGATTTGCTTCCAATTTGATCTTCATCCCAACCCAAACTATACTTGGAAAAATATAATGCATAGCTTCATAGTTCATGCAAAAATGAATTTAAAATATAACAATAAAAACAAACAACAAAATAATGGATACCACGTGTGAGAATGCTGAGGAACAATTGTTTGTGAAGACTAAGACAATCGTGGAGTTACCCTGTTGTTTTCACAACACTATTACACCTTCCAAGCATTCACTGACTGTTGCTTCAAAGTTGCACCTCACATCTTATTGGTCATTATACAAACTAATACTAATCTAATCAGACTTAGAATTAATGGACATCCACTTTATTAAATTAATGGTCATCCACAGCTTATTGGTCATTATACAAACTAATACTAATTTAATCAGACTTGGAATTAATGGACATCCACTTTATTAAATTAATGGTCATCCACGCGTCGAGTTTTATGTTCGATGTTTTCATAGGAGGATCCAAATATTAGGCCACTTGCATACCTTCCTGTACCTCCTCACAAGCCATATATGAACCTGCATGCTGCACAGATGGCATGACTAAACCTTACCCACGACTTCTAGAAAACTCTACCAATTTTCCTTTATTTTTTAAAATTCTGCTTCTAGGCATGGATGTGGTCTTTTCTCCTTTTTTTTGCACAGAGGATTAGGCTCTCCTTGCAGACTCACAAGACCCACTCTCCCCTTCTCGGCTCCGCACACTCTCTCTTGTGGTTGAGCTGGGAGGAATGGAAACATCCGGTATCTCTGGAGTTATGCATTCAATTCCCTTTTGCTCTTTGCACATCTTTACTTCTATGGATTTTTCATAATAAAAAAATTCACTTTTATGTCTTGGAAATGGTTTGTAATGTCTTTGTCAGCTTTAAACTGTGGCATATGTCACCAAATTACAAGAGATTCCCCTTGGATGTAAAAATATTTCAAAGCCCTTTGTCTGTAAAAACTGCTTTTGAAGAATTAATCTGGTAAGCAAGATTTCAATATTTTTTGTAAATGCTCGGGAAGGCCACAGAATCCCACAACCCATCTATGAAAAATATTCTTAGCAGTTGCTCGATCTTATAGTTTTTATTCCTGGATCAACTACAAGAGCAACTGAGTTAGTCCTCTGATTATCGGAGGTAACTTCATTCCCTTACCCAATTTTTGTTGTGTTCAATTTGGCGTTCATTGAAATGTTATCGACACAGTGTAGGGCATTCAATCAATTAAATTCTTTTTCGCTCTTTCATTTGCTTTTTAGGGATAAATATGAATTGTGGTGTTCAATCGAGTCTAAATTATGAAGAACGGAGCTTGAAAGTCTTTCCTTCAAACGAGATACATTTACGGTTTTACTAGGATAATTATCAGACTATAAAACCCCCCCAAAAGCCATTCAGGCTGAGGCATTCCTTGGGCATTTGGTTCTAACCAAGTCAGTGCTCTCAGCAAGTCCTACACAGTATGTATCGATGCTCCATTCTAGAAACCCTAGAACAAACCCCAGAAACTGTAAAATATTGTTTAACTCTTTATGAGAAGAAAGTTAAGAAGGAAAATGGTTGCGAGTTAAGTGTTTGTTGTGACTTGTCGAACATAGATAGTTTACAAACCATCACCCTAAATTTTTTCCAATCTGTAAGCTAGACTTAACTGGCGGTTTTGGGCTCCACATTCATAACAATGGTGAGGCACAGATAGTTTACAAGGAATTAGCCTCTCTAAAAGCTTTTCCCCGATCCGGAAGCTAGACATAACTGGCAGTTTCGGATACAATTGTCATGTCTTGTGGACCATCTTTAACATGCAGTGCTGGAAGCTATTTTGCTACATTTGTATATCCCTATGTTGGGTTTTACTGTTTTTGTTCCACATTAACATTCCTATTTATCTCTCAAATTAGGTGCCTTGTGAGTGTAGAAATTTCGTGAACAAGGCAATATTCACCAAGAAATCTGCACTTTACCCAATTCAGAATTTTCACGTCACTTCTATTATGGATTTATCACATAGAACTTTCATCCTTAAGGTTGAAATATTCAGAAATTCACCTGCAAACATCTCAAATCTACCCACCAATAGTCTAGGCAAGTTCAAACAGATAAATACTGTAAAATAATTTTACAGTAGATCAGTGCAACATCCCTCAGGGCATGATCTAATCAAGTATGTAGATCTAAAAATTGTACTAATTAACAGTGGAAATATAATGACACATTTTAGATATGACATTGACACCATAGAATGGATTTGTCTTTATCACCTACACTGCCCTATATGCCAAAATTTGTTATTCCCTTTTGAGAATCAACATTGTATGTCTATATAACTAATCCAAAATTTTGCTCAAACAACCCCCACAAATCCACAAGTAATGTACTTCTCAACACCAGATGAAACAACACAAGTTGCAATTTGTCAATAAAATTTTCAAGAACTGTCACACACACACCGAAAATCAAAATCAATTATAACTGAAATCTAAAACGACAGAGATTGTGGGATTGTTCATGCCAGGATACAAGATTAGTGAGAAAGAGATTATTATTGTTGAATTTACTCAGATGAAGAAGGGTACATGTGAGGCTGAAGCTGGAGCTGTCTCTCGCATATCATAAGCTTCCGTTTAACCAAGTACCAAGATTGCTTGATGCTGGGATTACCACAGCTAGACACAAAGCAGTTGCAATTGTAGAATCCACTGTATGGAAACCTTCTCTGATAGCATCACTTCCAATTTTAGAGTTTTTGCCAATGCTTTATTATTTTCCTAAATTTTATATAGGCATTTGACCTAAGTCAACCTTCCGTGTTTATTTGGCGAGCAACAAAAACCTGGAAAATCAGCATTACTTATTTTTCATTTTGGGCTCTTAAAAAACTTATTTCATTTGAATCTGCAAGTACTACATAAAGATAATCCTCGATCGACTCACTGTCAGTTTGCACAGTCGACACTTAAATTTTTTTCCTTTTGTTTTCTTCTCACTCGATTTCGGCGTAGCTTCCCTATAAAATTGTAATGAGTCTCCTAAAGAAGCCAATCATGATTAGGGATTACCAATTTAATTTCAAAATTTTCTTTAAAAATTGCTTCTAAGATTCGAAGATTCTGGTACTGTGAGAGGTCGACCGCCAGGTTCAAATCTTCACTATTGGTATGCCTTATGATCATCACCTGTCTTTCAATTTTTTTTTAAAGAAAAAGAAAAGGAAAAGAGAAACTTCAAACTGGATACTGTTTACCTTCGAGATCGATTGTAACAATCATATCTCTGTCCTACTAACTGCTTAATTGATTAACTGAGGGATCACAACTCAGAATCCGATACACAATAGTTAGGTAGTGCATGACTTGTGATAACTCTAAGAACCTTTACATAATAGCGGCCGAGATACCACCTGTTGATGAGATTTTAGGAATAGATATCTGATTCAGAAAAAACCTTTCTTTAATTTACATGTTGATTTCCTTGAGGAATTATATATACTTTTGGGCCATACTTTATAAAATACAAAAGTTAGATGTTTATCTTGACAAACCCTGCCAATATTGTGATGTTCATAACTTATGAAACGAGGTTTTGTGATCATAATCCAAAAAATGTCTTTTAGTGAACCAGATAAAACAGGCATTATGATTTTGATTATATTTGATATCTAGATCATTATCTAGATGTCATAGTCTTTTAATGCAAATAGCAAGAAATTGAGGAAATCGAGATCATGATCTATGCCTCAGAGCTTTTTTTAATGCAAACAACAGGAAATGGAGAGCGTGATCAAGTACAAGGTCAATCAACCAATGAACATGTAACACTTAAACCATTTCATTAATGAATGATGGTTTACGTGGCATGATTTTGTTTTTTCCTTATTTTTTAATTTTTATTATATTTAAGATTCAATAATTATTTTTCACACCAGGGAAAATTAGTCAAGTCCATATACTTCACCAATCAGAAATTAGATATTCTAATTTACAAAAATGTTAAAAATATTTTTAATTTAAGAAAAAAACATTTTAATACCCATTTTTTTGAAAACTTTAGTAAAATGAGTGTAAAGATTTAAAACAAAAAACAGTCAAAGAGAAATGGCAACCAATCGATCGCTATAATCCCTGCGGAGCAGGGACTAACAAGGAAAAAATAAGCTTTTCCCCAGAATGAAGAGGGTTTGGTTCAGGTTAGGGTTTGAATTTTTTTTATTGAAAACCTTAGTTGATGGTCAATGAACAGGAGTTGCAGATTTGGAGTCCAGTCAATCGGGTACAATTGGCCTAGTACCAACCAAGAGAAAAAAGTGAGAAGTTTTTTTTTTGTGGTTTCCTTTTTCATTAGGTCGGTAACGAGGGGTTTTTAGTTTATTTTCAGCCCTATTTTTGGTAAAAGTTTCTTTCCTCCGGTTTTGGTGTTTTGTTGAGGTTTATGGTTTGTGGACTATGTAAGTTACCCCTTTGTTGTTTCTTTTTTCCTCGTTGGATGAGGTGGGGCAATCGGGGGTTACTCCTTTGTTGCTGCGTTTCTCCTCGTTGGATGAGGTGGGGCTATCGGTGGAACTTGACTTTAATTTAACTTTCAGTTTCCTTTTCACGCTGTGAAGAGCCGTTTGGGGATTTACGACACCTGTCCTTGTGCTTGTATGTCCACGTTTGAGTGTCTTTTTGGTCCCGTTACCACTGCTGGAGCCGGTAACTAATGATGAGTTTGTGCTTTCGAAAAACTCTATTGAACATTGCATGAGCAAGAATGAGTTATGGTTTTTCTCTGGGAAATCCTCTAGTTTGAAGGATGGTTTTTTTCGATCTACATTTGTTTTGGACACTCAATGTTACCCTCTCGTACATGATAAAAAACTATGTGGTGAGTGGGATAAACTAAGATGAAATCTGAATACCATTAAGGAATGAGAAGGATTAGAGTGGTATGTTTTGGGTGCAGATGTGAATATTGATCGGGTGGAAATGTTGTCGAAGTGGGAATTGGTGGGAAGATTGGAATTCACCAAGGGGAATAAGGAGAATTTAAATGAGTACGTTCAAAAAATTTGGGTCCCAATTTATGGTTATGCCATGAGAATCAACTTGTTGCTCAAAGGGTGGATTATTTTCACATTTCCGGATGAGGAGCATATTGAGACTATTTTGCAGGGGGTTTGGTTATTCAAGGAAGGATCCCTTATTTTGAAGCATTGGTATACAAGTTTTAATCCAGAAAAAAAATGACAAATAATTAGACATTTGTGGATGTTATTGCCTGGTTTCTTTCTGGAATTAAGGTCTCAAAATGTTTTAGAGGGTTTGGCTAACACAGTGGGTAAGTTCATAAGATTTGATAAGAGTTATTTGCTTGGCATGGATAAAAAAGTGGCGAAAGTGATGGTTGAGTTTGATTTGGCATGAGGGATTCTTGCAGAAGTGGAAATTCTCTAGGGAGAAAGGATTTTGAGACATCAGTTGGATTATTACAAAATCCCCTTTAGATGTTACTTATGTTGTCATATTGGGAATACTAAAGCTCAATGCCCATCTTTGCTCGCCTGTTCACCCTACAATTCTGAAGGTTTTGATATCGAACCTGTTTCAACTCCGAGAATGGTCTCTTCCTTGGGAAGGATCTCTTCTCCAACTCTGTATGCTTATCCATCCCTGGGTAAGAATGATACAACCCTTAATTATTCTCCTCCTTATATTGAAGTAAGCAAAAAAGAACAGGATTTCTATCTATCTGCAAAAAAATATTTAGACCATAGGATTTCATTGGGGGAAGCGAAATTTTTTTTCTATTGAAAAATCTAAATTTGAGTCTAATAATTTTATTTGTGAGGTGGATCTAAAGAACATACTCCATTTAGACCAGTTAGGGGAAGGTTTTATTGTTCAAAATTATTTAGTTAGAAACCCTGTGGTTGAGAAGTTGAATGATGTGTGTGGTGACAAGGAGGAGGTGGATGTGGTAGATAGAAACCCTAGGTTTACTAGTCATCCCCTGGGTAAGATTGAGATTTTTTCCATTCCAAAACATCCTCAGAATTCCTCTCTTGAGCTAAATATACTAAAAGGAAGTGGCTACAAGAACTCTGAGATCCAAAATTTTGCTTCTCTCTTACAAATTTTCTCAAAAAATCCATCATCCAATCCACTAGTTAATTCTATTAGATTTCAAAATGTTACTATTAGCACAGTATTTTTCCAATGTGAATGAAAGATTGCCAATCCAAAGAATTGGTTGTGATATCTCCTAAGTTCGGTGAGGAAGACACCAAGTCCCCCCCCAAAAAAATGATCCATATGACCATTGGCCACGCCAAAGAAGAGCTAAAGAATTAAATAAAGTACCTTGTAATAGCATATAAAGTAATCAATGGTCACGATCAAGGCAGAAAAAAGATCAAAGGCTGTGACCAGGAGCTAGTGGAAAAAATCTATATTTAGCAGAGCATATAAATGAATTGACAAGGCTTCTAAATTTAGTCAATATGGTAAATTAGGCAGATAAAGCACTGGTGAATCTCTAAAATAGTTAGTGAAGCTCTAAAATGGTGGAATGGCTAAAAGATGGCGGGTCTCCAAAATGCCCAAGTCTTTGTTTAAAAATTTAAAAGTTCATAGTTATTAATATAAATATTTTATATTAATATTCAAACCCAATCACCAAAGTTTTGGCACGAATCTCAAAAAATGTCAAATTAAAACTTTGAAAAAGACAAAGTTAGGATAAGCGGCTACCATTCATTCCGCTCACTCAACTAGCTCGGGGGTTAAAATGATGAGCGTGGTGCGGAATATTTACCGTGGTTTTTACTTTTACTACAGGTCACTAGCATATTATTCCACTAGTCAGAGAAGTGGTAAGGTTAACCACTACCTAATGGTTGCGGAGAGAAAATAATACATTGCCCAAAAGTTTAAAACATATGTTATAACATTGGATTTTTGGGTAATTTATTTGGAAAGAAATCACATAAAAATAGGAATGGAAATATTTAAGATGAAAATATTTTCCAAGATTTGAAAATCCAAAGCCACGGGGAGCAATCAAAACCATGGGGAAAAAACCAGTGGATTGACGAAAATTGTTTATGAAATTTCATTTATTTCAGGAAATGATTGTTTTAGTCACCATTTTCTAGCATCTATTTCTGCCAAACCTGGAGGCATTTGAGGAAACCGAGAGAGGTTTTTATTCAGCACAATACATTCTCTAATAACCTCTCTTAGAATTTTCACAGTTGTTATGGGTTAAGAGAATCGAAGTCATCTTTCGGGGGCAATTTTCCATAATTTCAGTTTACTGTTTTAGTCATTAACTTCAAAGAGTTGTTTCTTCCAAATGAAGAAGATTTTCAAAACTGAAAGAGGCTTTTCTTCCACACATGCCCAATTACAAAAACCTCTCTCAAAATGTACACAGCTATCTCCATCTGAGATATACAGCTAGGGATTTGAAGCCTAGTTTTCAGCAAATTTACTTCCTGAAATAAAAAACATTAAGTTGTAACTGTTTCTATTTTTAGAGTTTTAGTTAGGTTTTGAATTCAAGATTAGGTATAGGCCGTCTTTCTATATATTGATATGTAAAAAATATGTAAAGGGGGGATTCTCAGGAACGAAAGTATATGTTCTAGGTTTTTGAAGTGTTTTCCAGAAATTAATAAAGATTTCAGAGTTGAGCATATTTTTTATCAAAGATTCATGTGTTGTTTCAAAATTACAGTCCGTACTTTCCCTTTCTTTACACGTGCATGTCAAATTTTTTTGTCATTCTTGCCATCATGTCTTTTCTTCTATGCTTAAATGAACGTCTAAAATAAATTGGGATTCATACTTGTTATGCCTCAGTTTATCGCATTTGAGTATCCACTTGCTTCTCCAAAGTTAACAAAGGATTCATCCTAGTTTGATGCCCGTTGTTAATGGACTGTCTTTATTTCTTTCCTTGTCACCTGCAAAATCTTATTGACTGTAATAAAATGACTATCTTGCCTTTGTACAAAAGTTTGTTTGGCTGTTGATCGATATTTTTCTGTTTCTCAACTCCATTGCCCAATGGTATCCTATTCCTGTTTATCTAACCACATCATTAAAAATCCATAAGTTTTTATTGTTATTTTACAATTTGGCCATTGAATTTATTGTCAAACTGCTGTTGTGGTGACATTGGATAGCAGATTTGCTGAGAGAGCCCTCTCTGGCTGAAGGAGGCCAACTTTCAGTCTAAATAATGGTTTGAGGTTACCTTGGGGTTTCCTTAATACAACCCAAGGAAAATTTGAGTGCTAACAGTTACTATTAGGAAAAAAAGAAAATCCAAAAAGGCTTGGGACCTGATTCTTTATCTAAAGAATATTTACCTGTGTATGCTAGGTTGGAGGCAGCTGCTGCAAGTAACAATGGTTTTGAGGAGTTACTTTATTTTGGGGCTCTTAGAGCACATAACCCCATTGATCATGTGCATTAATGTCTACCATGTCCTGAAATGTCCACGGGTTGGGTAAAGATGTGAGGGTTAGTGATTTATCTAAACTCATAAGGGATACTAACCCAGACATTATATTGCTTCAGGAAACCATGTGTGTTGATTATGTTGCTATAGAAGCAATGGCTAAGATTCTTCCTAACTGGGAATCTATGCAATTAGTGCTTTGGGTTTATTTGGTGGACTGATATCCTGTTGGAACCCTAGAGCCTTAAACTTTAGGACCTTTAAGACTCCTTGGGGTTTATTAATGGAAGGTAGATTCTGGAATTTTGATTTTTATGTTTCCATCTTAAATATTTACAGGCCTTACAAACATAGAGAAACCTTTTGGGACTCTCTGGATCAGTAAGGTTTGTTTAATTTGGGGAATCTTATACTTGCGAGTGATTTAAATTTTACTACTTATCATGCAGAATTTTGGGGTCCCTCGGCTAGAATGGATGGTTTGAAGAGGTTTTTCAGCAATTTATTTGAAAGGTTTGATTTGATCGACATTGTTCCCAATGTTCTAGAGCCTACTTGGACAAATGACCGTGGTGGAAATGAGGGGATACATAAGAGGCTTGACAGGTTCATTATTAAATCAGGTTTTATACAGACCTTTCATAGGTACAGAACCTGGGTTGATAAAACCAAATTATCTTATGACTGGCCAATCTTTTTTCAATTTGATGGGGATACCCCAAATTTATATTATCCCTGCAAATTTAATTGCTCATGGATGTCAAATCAGGATTTTTGCGACATTGTTAGAAGTTCTCGCTTAAGATGGGATTCTGATGAAGGTTTAAATTCTATGGAGCTCCTGATTATAAAATTAAAAAAGCTTAAAGGCGTGGTAAATCAGTGGGTGAAGGGAAAAAAAGAAAAGAATTGGGCAGATTTTAAGAATTTGGAGGATCAAATACGAAGGATCAGAACAAAAAATGATGATATCTCCATTTTTGAGGAGGATATCAAGGTGATTAAGGATCTTGAGTTGAAAAAGGATCAAATTAATAGGAATATATGGATTGGCACCTAAAACGTAGGGAATTATGGATTGGTTTAGGTGATAATAATACAAGTTTTTTCCATTCCTATGCCACTCATATAAGAAATATAAACTCAATCTAGGAGCTTTCTGATGAAGATGGGGCTCTTGTTAAAGGTCAAGGTGATCTACAGAGGATGCAAAAAAAGTATTGTATTGATGTCTATAAGGATTCAGGATTGTGTTCTCTAGAGGCACAATTAAACACTATAAAACACTTTCCTAAATTATTTGATGAGATGGAAGGTTTTTCCATGGGTAATTAGGTCACTTTGGAGGAGATTGAGAAAACTATGAAACTTTTTGCTAAAGAGAAAAGTCCTAGCCCCAATGGCTGGACCGTGGAACTATTCATTCCTTTTTTTATATTATGGGTGAAAACCTGCTGAACATGGTGGAGTTTTCTAAAATAGAAGGTTATGTTTTTGGTGAAATTAACTCAATTTCCTAACTTTGATTCCTAAATCTAACAATCCAACTAATTTCTCGCAGTTTAAGCCAATTTCTCTATGCAATCTAGTGTACAAACTTATCTAGTAAGATTATTGCAAATCAAATCAAGCCATATTTTCCCAAACATATGTCTTCAATGTAGTTTGGATTTCTTCATGATAGACAAATTATGGATGCTATAGATATTACTCAAGAAGCTATACACTACATAAAACATAAGAATTTAAAAGCTTTGCTGCTAAATATGGATCTGGAAAAGGCTTATGATAGAGTGGATTGGGTCTATTTAAGACTAATCCTTATTCATATTGGTCTACCACTTTTGGTAACCAATTGGATTTAGCTTGTGTCACCTTGGCACAATTTGTTGTTCATGTGAATGGCCCCCCCGCTGTTTTTTTTAAAATCTCCAGGGGTATCAGACATGGCTTCCCATTATCACCCCTACTATTTCTGTTAATTATTGAAGGTTTAAGCAGACTTATCATGCATGCAAAAAATGAAGGTAAAATTAAAGGGGTTAAAATTTATTCTGCCAAACATATCACAATTTATTTTTTGTTGATGATGTATTAATTTTTGGGATTAATTCTATCGAGGAATGGAAGTATTATCTGGAAATTATCAATATTTTTTGCACTGCCTTAGGTATGAAAGTAAGCATAAGAAAGTCATGTTTTTATCATCATAAAGTTGAGGATAGCATACTTTCAATCTTCCCTTACAAAGTATGCATGATGGTGAATGGTTTTAGATATTTAGGCTATTTTCTAAAGCCTAACAACTATAGAACTCGGGATTGTTCTTGGATGGTTGAAATGTTAGAAAGGAAAATTAAGCATTGGACTTATCGAATGCTCTCAATTGGTGGAAGACTACTTTGGTTCAAGCAATTCTTGTTGGCATACCTGTTTACTGGTTTTCTCTGTCACAAGTTCCCATCTCTGTTATAAATTCTATGAGGAAGATTATTTTTAATTTTTCGTGGACTGGGGGTAATGATAAAAAAAAAATCATTATGGATGGATGGGAGAAGTTATCCTTACCCAAGTTGTGAGGGGGATGGGGGATAAAGAATCTATTTTGGTTCAGAATTGCATTAAGACTTAAAAGTTTTTGTCGGGGTATATTTAGCAAACAATTGTGGACTTATGTTCTAAGAAGCAAGTATATCGAACATAACATCATTTCTTGGATTAGAATCCCAAAGAAACTTTATGAGAATGCCTCCCCTTTTTGGAAAGGGTTCCTTAAAACTTATCAGTGGTTTGGGAAAGACCTTTCTTGGAAAGTTGGTAATGGAAAGGATGTTATGGTGGGTATTGATCCTATCCTTGGTATGGATGGGAATTTTCAGCTGTCCTCAAATCTCTTGGAATATCTTGTTAATATTGAATATAATACACTCAACATGATTAGAAATATTTCGGGTATCAATCAAGAAACTTATTATTGTTACAATGAAAAAGACTTGGGTATCAATGGTGTTTTGGCTTTAGATTGGGAGGATTATATTTCTAGACTTAAAACTCTTCTGGATGCAGATTGAATGAGGAAGAGGACACTTTAATCTGTCTTTCAAATCCCGTCTCGGGAAAAATTACTGCTAAGTCTTCTTATGATGCATTAGTTCGGGATAATAATATAGATGTGGAAAGGTGGTGGTTCAAGGTATTATGGAAATGGAACATTACATTAAAAATGAAATTCTTTATGTGGTTTTCATTTAAGAATTGTTTGAAAACATGAGACAATCTTGTTAGAAGGGATTAGTACAGGCCCAACATTTGTTATCTTTGCAAATCATATTTGGAGACTATCGATCAGATCCTGGTTAGCTGCAAATATACTTTTGGTATTTGGAACAATGTTCATATTTCTCGGGATTGGGAATCTACAACATTTGAATAGAATTGCTATCAGTGGCATAGAAAGTGTAAAAATTATAAAATTGTTCCAGTTGTCATTTCTTGGAAAATATGACATGTCCGGAATTGTTGTATGTTTGAAGATTGCCTTTAGGATTTTGATTCAGTATGCTTTCAGATATTAAAACTGATCAGAGAGTTCAACACAAGTGAGAAAAAAGAAAATAAACATAGGATTCCTAAAATCATGCGACATTTCATTGGTGCAATAGAATGTTTTGATGGTGTAGCTAAAGATGGTATGTGTGCAGTTGGAGTAGTCGAACATTTCAATATTTCTCACATGTTTAATTTTAAATTAAAATGTGGTGCTGGCACAAATATGAAGGCTGAGTTATTAGCTCTCTGGGTTCTCTACAAAATGGCATCATGGTTTGGTATTGTCAACTTCCTTGTTTATGGTGATTCCGGAGTGACAATAAAATGGGTACAAGGAAAGTTCAATCTTAATGTGTTGACATTAAGTCCATGGTGTTACAGGATACAAGATCTTTTAAAATATCAGGTTCAAACATCTTTTCAGAGAACAAAATACAGAGGCAGATAGTCTATCAAAACTGGCTCTAAATGGGATGGAAGGAATCCTCCTATGGGGGGGGATTTCAGGAAAACACTTTGTTGGATGAAGGATCTCTTTACATTTTTGCATGTTAGTCTTATTTTGTGCTCTACTCGGAATAGTTATGGAATATCTTTATTTTTTTTTTGAATTTGGTGAGTATTTTTGTAAGGATGACTCGCAAGTTATGCACCTGGAAACGAAGTTATGAACATATATATTATAATTTTTTATTTGTATATTCATAATACTATCACTAGAACTAATATGAACTTTTTGATTCATGATTGAATAGAAAAAGTGCAATTTTTTTTGCTAAAAAAAATAAACAAGGAAAATAGCTACAAAACAGCTAGTCATTTCCTTAGGAATATATTTATGTTTTGTTAACAATTTTTTTTCAAAAAATTGTTTATGAGATATATTATCATTTTTATTTATGTAGTGCTCGTAACAACATAAAACGATATTGAAAAGATTTTAATGATTTATAGAATAAAATAATTTTATAATTTTAGAAAATTTCATTTTTTTTTGTAAGTTAGACGATCCTTCTATGGCCACAAAAGAAAATTATAGAAAAAAAACAAGCCCTCCCAATAGAGGGAAAACATGCTTGAAAGTTAGAGAAGCAGTGTCCCTCGAAAGGAAACGAGACTAAACCATAGAGTTTGATAATTCTCCAGAAGTCTTAAAATAGAATTTTCCATACTAACAGAGTTTTTAAAGTAGTCTTAAATAGAAGTAAACTAGGAACATAACAGCAAAAAACCTGGTGCAAAGACCAAAAGCTTATTACTTATGAGTCCCGTTGGTTGAGCCTGTCTTGAGGATCATTCCCAAATGCTTGGCGATTTCGATCTCGTTGCTCAGGATGCACTGCAAGAGCAGCAACATCTCGTCCTGCTTGAGCAAAATTTTCCCATGCTGCTCATCTTTCTCCACTAAGGTTCGTCTCACAATCATCTTCTGGGACCAGTGTAAGTCCATGGATTTCTGATAGAGGGTGAGGCGGCCACGAGAATATCTAGGGTCAGGGACGAGGTCCTTAAATTCATTTTTAATCTCCTCCTCCTCAGTGCAGATTCTATCAACATCTATTTCAGCCCCAGCTTGCTGAATTTTCTCTTGCGTAGAAATAGGAATTTCCTTCTTACATCTCTTGCATTTTTCCACTAACTATTGCTGAAACTGAATGGGAGGATTCATAGGTTCCGTCAGACAGAACTCGGGCAAGGTCGAGGCACGACGGGGGTTCTTCCAGGGAGGCATTATGACATAGGGAAGGGTGAATGCAACCACTGCAGCTGATAGGAGGGAGGGGAAAAGACCAACACCGTAGGCCACCACCATAATCAACAGGAGGAAAACGGAGAAATGTAGAGGTTCACGGGCGCAGACGCACAGGAAGGCATCTCCTAGTGTCGAGGTAAACTTGTCAGTATGAAATCCCCAACAACCGAGGGGAGGGAGCGGAGAGGCAAAGCACCCAAGAGGCAAAACTACAGTTAACACAGAGCAATTCAAAGGGCAGGGAACCTAGTGAGCCGATGACTTACTAGGGAGGGCCAAAGCTAGGGTGAAGTAACTGTGCAAGAACTCAGGCTCTCGTAGATTAGCCCAAGTACCTACCACGATCTTCAAAGTTGCAGGCGTGAGCAGAAATGTGAAGGAATTCAAACTTATGCCTTGATCCCTTTTGTAATGCTTCATAAAACTAGCAAAAATTCAATTATGATTGTGCATGTTGGAGATTTGGTGGCTTCTCCGCCAATCTTCCTCTGTCCTAAGAGTAATTGTCCCACACTTGGTCATAATGCACCATTTACCTCGTCTCAAATGAGTTGGCCTTCTTTTGCAGGAGTAGAACTGCACTCGCAGGTTGGAGAAAAGACTGCCTGCCATGGGCATGATTAACCTCGAGAATAAGGTGATGAGGTGCTGGGCTACCAGCCGCGTGCCCTTCATCATCCCTTCCGTCAATATAGCTATCCAACCGCTGTGGGGAATTTTAGAAAATTTCATTAATCCAAATACTTTTAGATATTATAAATGAAACTTTATATACATATTACAAATAAAAATACACAAACCAATGCTTTAAAAAATAACAATATGTCATAATTATATATAAAACATAAATTCATCTATTTTAAATCAATCAACTATGGAACAAAATCTTTTGTATTATAATAAATGTAAAGCATCGTAAAATTCTAACCCATTGGATAGTATTAAGAAATGAAAAATTATACTTTTATATCTTTGAAGTTATTAACATAAGCAATATTCATAAAAATTAATACATTTTTTAATTAATATTGATAAACATCAATTTTTTTATCAAACTTGCAAAACTAATAATATTTTTAAGTAATATTAGTAAATTAAAATATAAAAACTCTATATTTATGATTGATCATTTTGTAGTTAAAAATCTTAAAATATTAAAAAAAATCAAAATAATATCATTTCTTTTTTCAAAATAAAACTCAAATCAATTAAACCATATATATTTCAACAAACATACTTATAAAATAATAAACATATATATTTTGAAATTTTAGTATTAATTTTAATAAAATAATATTCAACAAAAACATATCAAACATTTATAAGATTTAAAAATATAAAATAACTATGAAAATATTAAAAAAAAATGAAAACCTAGTTAGACACATATGAGTATAACCTTAAGTTTCTTAGAATCCTCTAGTTCAACCTAATATTTCCTCAATTATGTTGTAACAATTTACTTTTCCATTTATTTTTAATCAATAAATACATTTTAATCTAAAATCAGATTTATAATAATAAAATTGTAAATTAAAATTTGAATTTGAATTTTAAAATTTAATAAATCAATCAATAAATAATACAAATCTATGCATTTTAATCTAAAATAAGATTTATAATAATAAAATTGTTAAATAAAATTTTTATTTTTATTTTAGATTTTATTAAAATCAATAATTAAATAGTACAAATCTATTTTTAAAAAGTCAAAGCAAAACAAATTTTACTTTCTTTTAATTATTTTTTGAACAGTTAATAAATTTATAATGTTTACACCTAAGTTTATCCTAGTTTATCCAACTAGGATAGGGAAGTTTATCCAACTAGGAAAGGCAGGTGGATTCCCACTTTCACGTTGAAGAATGGGAATAGAGGTCGGATCCAAGAGAAAAGGTAATTGCAAGTAGACATCATTGGTAACTGCAGAAGAGAGCACCTCAGCGCTCAATCACCAATTCTATGGGATCGATTTGTCTACATGCAGATGAAATTATAATGCCTATATATGTAATCTCGTAGGCTTATTTCGTGGCCAATTTTGTCCTAGAATACCTAGAGTAGAAAGGTAATGCATTGCTATGATTACAACATACATTAGAAAGGTTATACTCTTAGCTTAAACTGTTATTTTAAGCTTAGACTAGTAGAAAGGTAATGCATTGCTATGATTACAACATACATTAATAATCAGAGCTCAGATTATTAAACACTTAGAAGAGTCATTGAGACAAAAACATATGTCAATGGCAACTGGTATATAAGAAAGCAGTAATAATATTTGAATTGATTCACTGATGATGAATAGAGTGAATGGAAATTTCGAACCACTCAAAATTTATTATTATGATATGAAGTATTTCATTGATGGGTTGATAGTTTTTATAAATATTAAACGAAGTCCATCAAATAACAGTGTATAGACAAGTACATTGATACATCAAAGGTAGCATCAACTTTGCTCCATCCGATGGTCTGCAACCCGGAGGAAATTATCATTGCCACGATTAAGCCATGCAATGTACGGAATTCCCGAAGGAACCACACCCTCCACGTTTAAGCCATGCAGGCTGTTCGGAAAAGGCAGTCTTAGAATCGCCAAAATGGTTGCAGCCATGCAGTTCGAGAGAATCATACCTATACGCTTTTCTTATCCCAACAATCAGATTATTTGCAAATAATCTGATTTAGTGACTGTAAATTAAACCTATGACTGATATATATTTAATCTCTTGGTTGATTAGTAAGCTTTTTATCTGCGTCCATCATCCTCTTTCAGATGCAAATCCATAGGGGTATTGCAAGAAAAGTAGGGGTTGTTTTCCAGTCAGAGAATGGAGGCAGGAGCATATCTATATGCATAATTCATAGAGGTGGAAGCACCAAAAGCGTATGGGCCAGCTCCAACATATCCCTCTATGGATCCAGTCCAATAATATGTTTGAAGGTTAGTGCTAGTTCTAGTAATATAAGTGCCCAACTTGTTGCGAGATAGGTTGAGTCAAGATCAACAAGGCTCAGTTGGTTGCATGGAACATAGTACGTGTGGTTGTGATAGTCGGGTTTGTATTGAGATCATGCCTGGTACCTGGGAATAAAGCAAGCCTTCCAGAGAGCACATAGCCTAAAGCTAGTGGTGGGAAAAGAGAAAGGTGAGAGACTGATAACCTTTCGAGAGTGGGAGACCCGTCGCTTAATTATATGGCCAAGTATATGCTTAGATTTTCCTAGAAAGATAGCACCTGGTCGTCTAGATTTTTATGATGCAGTCGTTGATACATTGTTACAAAACAGGCCCAAGATTTGTGTGAAGACAAGAATGGATATTTGTCTCAAATGCGAGGATATGCATCCTTATTTTTCATTTAAGTTGCGTGCAGCATAAAATATGATGGCCAAGCTAAAAAAGGAGCAGCTATATGGGATTTATTTGCTCATTTGCTGGTAATCATGATCAAGGCGTTTTCCCCAGATACGTACCCAAGGGCCTACGTTATCCCTTTCTATAAAGGGGCATCCTACAATGGGAATGGAACATTTGAATGCGAGTGTTATGTTAAAAGTTAAGCCAGAGCCATAACATGTCAACGCTGAAGAATTGGACAGGATGCCTACCAGCCTACAACATTAACCAGCCTACCATATAATAGAAGATAAACAGACTACTACCCTACATCTAAAGGTATGGATTATATTAGAATCCTTGTAAAATTAGATTACATATAGCTTTCTCTCTATTAGAATACAAAATCAAAAGGAGTACCGGGAAGACCGAATGTTTCTCTCCATGTTGCATAATTGTGTCTCCATATGCACATAATGCATAATGGCCTTGCTCTTAGGTTGGCAATTTATAGTCAATGACTTTTGATATCTGCTTGGTAATGGTAAGAAGTTGCATTGTAAATTGCTAGCCTGAGAGCAAGACCATTACTGCTTGAAGTTATGAATTTTATCCCAAACGCATCGGTCCTTGGTGCTTAAGAATCTACTTTTGTGCTTTGCATCACAGAGAATAAATCGCAAAAGAGGGTAAATCGCAAAGCTCCCACAGGTCCACTTGAAACTATAGAAACTGTAACAAGAATTTGGTCCACATGTATTTTGGTCGACAGATTTGTTATAGTTGAACTTGTAGAGTTGTGCTAGTTCCAATGACAAGATGCCGAGCAATAAATAATGTTCCTCAGGCTTCCCATGTTCACTTTTATTCACAGAGAACCACTCCCGGACAACAATTTGACCATATTTTTATGCGCAGACTGTTGATATGGAAGCTATAGAATTTGACGAAGATGGTCATGAATGGACAACAGGCCGTATCTTTTATTCTCAAAGTATGCAGTCATGTAAACATGTAAGTTACTTTTTGTTAAAGTATGCAGCCATCGAACAAGTTTGTCGTTGATCAAATCTATCGTCGACCAATGCAGTCGACCTTGAGTCGAATTAGAATTTGATGGAGATGGTCATGAATGGACAACAGGCCGTATCTTTTATTCTCAAAGTATGTAGTCATGTAAACATGTAAGTTACTTTTTGTTAAAGTATGTAGCCGTCGAACAAATTTGTCGTTGATCAAATCTGTCGTCGACTAATGCAGCCGACCTTGAGTCAAATTATTGCTTCACCTTGAGTCGAATTATTGCTTCAGGCTCTTCTCCCCTACAAGAACTGAATTCTTCTTCTTAAATTTTTAGAAGGATTTCTATGAGTCTTCTAATCTTATCATTCTATTACCGGTGGCTTCAACACCAACCCTAAACTTTGAGGTAGCAGCCAAGCAAGCCTGGCACAGATTGCTAGCACAGGCTGCCAAAAAATTCGCAGGTTTTGTTAGTTATGTATTAGTGCGTCTATTGACTGCCCGACTAATGGAAACTGTCTATGAGCACACCTCGTCGACCAAGATGTGGAGAACTCGACTTGGGTTGATTCACTTAAGAATAATGTTGAGAGTATTTGTATGGTCGTCATTTTAAATGGCCCACTGACCAGTCTACGTGGAACCTGGAGCCTCGACCATTTCGTCCATTTCTTCCAGGAGTTTTCGAGTAATATTTTTTTTTATTTTTTTTAAGAAAATGGTAATGTTTTCGAGTAATATTATATAATTAAATATTAACGGAAGCTCCGACAGGCCATTGGAACCATTGACAGAAGCATAATCACTCGACTGCCCGACTAATGGAAACTGTCGACCAACACACCTAGTCAACCAAGATGTAGAGAACTCGACTTGGGTTAATTCAATTAAGAATAATGTTGAGAGTATTTGTATGGTCGTCGTTTTAAATGGGTCGCCAACCAGTCTACCTAGAACCTGGAGCCTCGACCATTTCGTCTAGGAGTTTTTGAGTAATATTTTTTTTTATTATAAAACGGTAATGTTTTTGAGTAATATTATATAATTAAATATTAACAGAAGCTCCAACAGGCCATTGGAACCATTGACATAAGCATAAGCACTAGACTGCCCGACTAATGGAAACTGTCGACCAACACACCTCGTCGACCAAGATGCAAAGAACTCAACTTGGTCTAATTCAATTCTTAATGTTGAGAGTATTTGTATGGTCGTCGTTTTAAATGGGTCGCCGACCAGTCTACCTGGAACCTGGAGCCTCAACCATTTTGTTCAAGAGTTTTCGAGTAATATTATTTTTTATTTTTTTATAAAACGGTAATGTTTTTGAGTAATATTATATAATTAAATATTTACGGAAGCTCCGAGAGGCCATTGGAACCATTTACATAAGCATAATCACTCGACTGCTTGACTAATGGAAACTGTCGACCAGCACACCTTGTCGACCAGGATGCGGAGAACTCGACTTACCTTTTCTACTTCCTCCAACCTCTCCGACCTCCTTTGACCTCAACCTCCTCTAACCTCCTCCGACCTCCTTGACCATGATCTCCTCCGACCTCGGACCTCCTCAAACTCTTCCCACCTCCTCCGATCTGTTATTAATATATTGCCAAGAATGGTCTAACGTTACCATACATTATTTTAGCTGAATTTCCTGAGTCCATAAATTTCCTGAACTAATAGTTTAGAAATGAAAGCACCTTCAACGTCGCCATAAATGAAATTTAACGAACTATCTTCATGGTTGTTTTATAAATTTGAATTCTCAATTTTAGAGTTGTCCTCTACACTGCACATCCTGGGATCCTAGTTTGATCATTGTACTTTCACAGTCGAATTACCCATTGACCTATTTTGGTCTTTTTTAGACATTAATATAATTTTCTTCTTTCCTTCTTTCTTTCTTCTTAGTCTTAGAGTCAGCTGCCATCAATCCTTGATCAGTGTACTTCCAGTAGAAGGCAAAGTGGAATATTCAAAGCATAGATCTTATCTCGATTTATGGGCAATGGAAGTGTAGGAAAAAAATTTAAAACAAGACCAAGTAGACTCAAACTATAGAAAATGTTTTGGTTGTGAATTTTAAAATGGCCATTTTTCAAGAGAAGTTATATATGCCTTCTTAGGAGACAACAGAAGTCTATAGCTGTCATGTCATTTAATTGAAGACACTAAAGTTCATACTCTTTTGACCCTTATGGTTGGATTCCATGTATGCATCTAGCTTTATCGAAAGTTAGATTTTCTGTCTCTTGATTTTATTTAATTTCTGGGAGCGATTGAATCATTGCAACAAAAGTCATCGTCAGGAAGGGTTCTTAACAATCTTGTTTCTCACATGGATTGGAGTTACAGAAATTCTTCTGATTGCTACAAAGGTTACATATAGGCTATTTTCATTGTTGTTGATGTATCATTTCTATGAATTCACATTCATTTTTGGAAATGTGTTCTCCACAAAATTCCAGATCCCTAGTAGTCATGATAACTTTTGAATTGTAAATGAAGTTAGTTTTTACAAGATAAATGCTATTAATCCAAAAATGTCAAATGCTTATTGATGTGCAATTTCTTGTTGCACAACCTTTTGCTTTAGTGATTAAAATATATTGAGATAGAGACATCCGAGCCTATTACTAGCTTTTTAACGAAACATCAATTTCTGTCCATCCAGAGATATGGGAGTGAAAGTTGTACGAAAAGGATACAATGTTGGATATATTACTCGTAAGTGTGGCTACAAATGAAAATCATGATGTGTTTTTGTGGCTACTATAATGAGAAAGATAAAAGTTAAAACAGAATTGGACTAATAGACGGGGCTTCTGCCTGTATTCGTGTTACATATTGATTCAAATATCGGCTGCATTATTTTATACAAGGTATAATGGAAAGAGCAAACACAGAGTAGGAACTTTAAATGGAATCAATGATTACGATCTATGCGGATGTAGAGGAAAGTGTTATCCAATACTAAGTTTAAAACTAGCCTATGGTCTTCTTTACTTACCTGTCGAACTTAGTAGAACTAGAGTAATGAAGGGAAAACTATATGTTTACCTTGGAATCCTAGGCATGTACTCCCCAGTCAGCCTAACTAATCGATAAATTAATTAATTAGAAATGTGGACATAATAGTGGAACACTATTTATTAGGAATATTGTTGTTACATAATAGACATACGCCCTCCTGTCGATCATTACAATTACACAGTATTATATAATAAGTATGAAAAATGAGACTTTAAATTACTACAACAAAATATATACATGCATTGGACTATGCTGTAGGTGTGATGAGAGTATATTAAGCAACACTCGACTTTACTGGGCTCCATCTTATTGATGGAAGATCATTTAATATAGACAGAGATGGTTGGCCACTTCAGATCTGTAAAAATATGCTACAAAAGGAGCGCACAATAGCCAACTATGAAACGATGTCAGCATAAAATACAGTGAGCCGATCAACACGCAAAACAAAATGATCTTGTCGATTAAGTGCATAGACAAATAGTCGGCTGAATCTCAAAATGGTAAACAAAGAGCGAGGAATTTTCAAAGTATGAATTATGTTTTAATGCTCGATGGTTTGGGGGACTTTACTGGTCGATGAGGAATTATGTTCTAATGATCGATGGTCGAGGGGACTTGTCTGGTTGACGAGAAATTATTCTAGGAATTTGGTAGCAACTCCCAGCTGGAATGAACTTTAGCTAAAAATCCCATGTAGTTCTAAATTTATTGTATGCAGGGACAGAAGCGAGAAAGGTTGTACAGTATATTGAGAACACCGAATATCTTGAGACATTATCTTCATCACCTCACGACACATTTCCCGAAAATGCTTCATTACCACGATGTGATTCTGTAAATTCTTGGCATATGGACAACGTGAAGCAGATCGACTGACTTCTCAGCTTCTACGAGATGATCGACTCCTTAGAGCTTTGATTACAAAATGATACAAGGTCATAGAAGGTCCGAGGTCGGAGGAGGTCAAGGAGGTAGAGGAGGTCGGGGAGGTCGGAGGAGATCAGTAAATTCTCAGCATATGTAAATTCTTTCCTTCCTACGATGCCAACATACCTGAGCTTGAAGCCTGCTCCACCCGCAACAAGCTTAGAGATTTCAAATTTTCAGCAGTCTTCTGTATTGAATGTGCATGCATTACGAATTTTTATAAAATTTACAAAACCTTGGACGCGAGGAAACAAATTCCATTTTTTATTAACGTCCGTAAGGAAGTCAAACCTGTCGAGTTCAGAAAGTGAAAAAGGAATGTCGACATAAAGGAACATGAAAATTATAACAAGAAATACTTTGCAATAACACTGAAAATCCTTGGAAGAATAAGCTATTGATCTGGCAGATTGTCGTGGAATGAAAGAGCTTTACAATTTCCCACATTGGGAGACAATTTTTGGATTTGTGTCAGACTCTAGATGGCATGGGAATCATCATAAAAACCAAAAGATGTCGATCAAAACTACCATGAACTATTCAGTCGGAGTCCTGAGTACTAAGGATTGGTCGTTGACTACCATGGCATGAGTATTGCCTTCGATTAGCCATCCTGTCGACCATCGGCCAGTGAAGTCCCGTCGACCATCGGCCAGTGAAGTCCATTGGAAAATGATGTAAGCACCATTGGTGCAGTTTTTTATTTGAACAAATAAGATCAAAAATTATTTTTCTCCATGGAAAACTATTAATCAAACAATGGTAGTTAATCAAGCTATCATATTTTATATCAATATATCATCATATAAATAAAAAAAAATTGAGTACATTAATCAAACATTGGTAGTTAGTCAAGATATCACATTTTGTATGTATATATCATCATACAACTCTATATATGGGATGAAAATATATTTTCATTCATGCAACTACAACAAGTCTAAGCACATCTCTACAGTGCCAAATGATGTTTTGTATCCAATGTCAATCATTATATGCAATTTTTCTTCTATTTAACATGGTTTCCACAAGAAATTATGCCCAATTATATATGGAACATATACAATCACAAAGTGCAGGGGTCATTGTTGGCTCATCCCATCCCATTGTAAATTTTCCATTCATGAGGTAATCCCAAAGTAATTGGGTGCTACATTTGTGTAATACTTGCAAAAACTTCGGGTTTTCTTGAATGGAGATTGAATTTGTCTCATAGGAATAGGATCATCTAAGGTAGGTTGTTTTATGAGACAATTTTGGTGGAGAAATTATTATAAAATGGCACCGGTAGATATGAATATATAAACACTTGTCAGTTACAGCAACCATAAACATGTGGGCATGGTTGTGACAACAAAAATTATAGAATTTGGGATGAAGTTTGAGTTGGTGATCTACTGAAGTTGAGTAATTAAGTAAATTGAATATGTATGCATGGTGACTAAGGTGAGGCCATTTAAAGGATGGAGGCTTAGGAACAATCATTTGAGTTAGATGAGCCAAAGGGTGATACATGAATTCGACAAAAACATTCAAGGGAGCGATCTTGGATGGATTTCTACATCAAATTTAGTGGTGTAGTGTGGACACATTATCATCAATGGTGGTCCCATATGAATGAGTTGGTGCAAAATAAGGTTCCATGTGTGGGAGGAATTTGTTAATTGATTCACCTTGCGTCATTTAATGAAGTTGGTCATATTGGCTTGGTGGAAGATGGTTACATTGATGAGTCATGCAAAAACTTGGGTTGACCTTATGAGCCACATGAGATACGTATGGTCATCTCGTTCGATCAATCTATGTGATACCAACTGTTGATTGAGTATTCATCAATCCTTTATAATTTTGAGATCAGGGAATGAAGTTTGGATAACCAATTTTGAATCTAAGACAAAGTTAAGGTGCCATTTGTCATTTGGAAAGAGGCCAAGGGTGCTGATGCTTCAAGACTTAGTAGTGTAGAAGTTAGGTGTAGTTGAAAAATCCAATAGAGCATAATTGTGTGGATGGTTAGAACACAACAATACTAGGCATTTTTTAGGTTTATTCAATTACTTGTTTATGTTTGAGTCATGGGAATTTTCAGAGGTGTTTTGACTCAATGATTGTACTATAACTCATGAAACTTAAATTAATATTATTGGATTTGGTTTTCTCCATCTTACAAGTAATCTTCTTATAAAACATTGTCTAATTTAAGTAAACAATGAAATAGCTAACATCATTAAGTGTTGAAGTTTTTTGGAATGACCGGTAGAAACTTCCATAAGAGGCTTGACTAGATTAGGTTGACACTAACCGACCAACCACCCACAACCCAATATTGTCGATAGTAACTCCGACCAGCCGGTCATTGATTGGCCATTCTGCAGCTGTCAGACCATCAACCATGTGCATACAAATGATGGTGGAGACTCAGAGAGTCAATCATCCATGTTCATCATCCAAGTATGGAGCCATTGTCATCTTTGGAGGAGATGTAGGCAGACGGGTGTGTGAAGCTGAAGAGCATACGTGGCTTGAAGAACACGACAAATGTTGTTGGGAGAAGCATACCATCTTTTTGCATATCGACCAAAATACAACAACTTTAATAAGATGTCTACCTCAACCAAAAGGGAAATTCCAACCATATTTTAACATCGACCATTTAGTGGCTAGCATTCAATGTCCATGGGAGCAATCAAGAAAATCAAGGGAAACACCCAAATTAATTGTTAGCATTAATCGATTAATCGATAAATTTACGTGAAATAAAGTTAGCATTTGCCAATAATGATTAATCGACACAAGGGAAACACCCAAATTGATGAACGAACAGTATCTATCTATGCGATGTAAATAAACCATTACAGACATGCAAATCTAGGTTTTGACCTTTAATATTTTTACAGTAGTCCATCGACTGCTTTATGAGAAGAAGAAAGGCACAGGTTTTTCTCCAATTTAGTTCAAGTATTTATGAAATTTTTAGATTTCAACGTTTGCAATTTTTAAAGTAGGCCATCAACTACTCTATGAGAGAAAGAAAGCACAGGTTTTTGTCAAATTCAATTGAAATTTGATCAAATTTCTCTTCATTTAGTTAGCGGATTCATCTATGCTCAAGGTCTATGTTTCGTCCATGCTAAAGATTGCCACCAGATATCAAATTGAATCTACCACTTTGACTAAACTACTAATGCTCACTCAGATACTGCTCTATAAGCTACTGGTGATGGGTTAAAAATTGCGAGCTGACTTTATACCCGCAACTAATAGAAGTTATAATAGAAGTTCCTCCTTCCTAAATAGATTCATGGTATAGGGCTACAGATCTATTTATTAAGATGGGTTTTTAAATGAATGAATTGATATCTATCCATCCTTGGAAATAAATGAATTGATATAGTAACAACAGGTCGTCATGTGTTTATCTAATAGGGATAAGAATTCATCTAACTTTACAGTTAGAGTTTTTAATAAGTTTTTGAGTTTCTGTGTTGTGAATTGTAAATACAAAATATGAAGTTAAATCTTTGTATCATCTTTAAAATAAAAGAAGTGTTCTAAGAAATTCCAATGATATAAATTTGATGGTAAAAAGATAAAATGAAATAAATGTTCCAATAAATTCTAATGATAATATACAATTAACAAACTCATCAAACAAAATTTACTTTAATGGCTTATCATAATAAACAAATTTATGAAATTAAAATTTCATCTTAATGCCTTGTCATTTTTCATTTTCATGTCAAATTGGGAAAATTTGAATTTAAAATTATAAATTGCAAAATTTAACTTTCATGTCAAATTGGGAAAGTTTTAATTTTGAATTACAAATGCAAAAATAAAATTAATTGCTTTGTTTTTATTTTTTCCTTAATAATTATGGTTAGATTTTGTATTAAAGAGAGCTAAATAATAATATAATATTAAAATTGTAAATATTAGTTATACTATATTTGAGAAAAATAAATATAATTAAATCCAAAAAATTATTATTCTACTCCATACCAAATAGTTTTTTTGCAATGTTTGTATGTTCTTTCCAAGATTTTCCATGCAACCAAAGTGGTATTGTCCATTATGGCCAATATCCAAGCATAAATTTCCTGAACTAACGTTACCTGCAAATAGTCTGAAAATGCTTCATTACCACGATGTGATTCTATAAATTCTTAGCATGCCATGTTAGTTATACGAAACAGAAGCCCCGATAGGCCATTGGAAACACCAGTCTTCCCATCAGCGACCACGATATGGATTTGCCACTATCGATCTTTGACAAGATCTATCTCCATTACCGATAGTAAGGACAGTCTTCACGATCGTTTCTGGGTCCGACAACTTGCAACCTCGACAGGTTCACCTTCGACATGTCTCGATTCAACTTCGGCTATCCAAAAAACTCGACAGGTCCCTCTTCGACCAGTCGCGGCTCGACTTCGACAACTCAACCCCGATAGGTTCTGGGTTCGACATGACCTCGACAGCTTCTCTGCACTTCGACAAGTGACAACAAGATCTGTGAGTCGACCGTCTACAGCTTCGATATTAATACTCATTGGTCAAGCTTCCAGTACTGCTTCCTTGGTCAACACAGCTATAGGTTTCATTCCCTTATTCTCATCATGTCATTGTTCGGTGAAGTAGTTGGTCGAGTAGACATATCTACAAAAAGTTTGATCGAAGGATAAGGTCGAGAATCATCTGGAAGCGAGCAACCGACAAGATTTCATATTATTTTCAACAAATGCATCTTCTCAATGTAGTCTTCATAGATTTATTCATTCGTCCAATAGTTGATTGATGACAGTAGCTTTAAAAAAATACCAGTCGAGATCAACAAAATGATATCTTTCATCCATGGTTGCAATTATTGAACGACACACGTTCATAGTCATATGGAAACTTGAATGACATTTGTCGGCTGATCGCTCCCGTCGGTAGAAATAAATATTGGCATCATCCATGATACAATGCTGACAACTTTTAATAATAATGACCATAAGGTCGACCATTTCATATCGACGAGACAACTTTTATCAACCAACTTAGAGTTCTGTTGACTTCTTGTCACCATCTATGATATTCAACTCCATCCAAAAATGTGATGGTTGATGAGTCGACTAACTGTTCCAGTCGGGAACGTGTGTTCTGAAATTGTTACAAACTTTGCTCTTTCCCTAACGACGTTCACTTTTGCCCCTCAATTGGCAAATGCTAGTTAATATTAAATTTTTCTATATAGAGAAGGTTAAATATGGTTGGTGGCAATGCATTGTATTGCACTCACACATATTGAAACATGGATACGAGATCACAATTATCACAATTCCATATCCTCGTAGCTTTATGAGGTCATAATTATCACAATTCCATATCCTCATAGCTTTAAAAAAATTTAAAGAATGAGTTTATGCCTCGAGAATCTTAAACCTCTTGTTATCAACCACCTATGTTCAATAATGTTTGGATTGTTATCAACCACATGTGGTTGTGTAGAAATAAGAATGGATATGTTCATTGCATGGAAGGCCGTGGACTTGAAATCAATTAATGTTGACTTAATTTTCCAATGATTACATACAGAGACATTTAAAATCAAATTTATGATAATTAAGATAATTTTATGGATTAATATTTTTTTATTACAATTTATGTTGTTTTCTTTATTAATAAAAATAAATATTGTTATTAACAAAATTAATAATATTATTAATAATTATGATTATTTTATTAATAAAATTTATAATATCATTATTAACAATTTTAATAGTATTATTTTCAAATAATAATATTATAGTTGTGAACACCAATAATAATAATAATAATAATAATGTTAGTATTAATATTATGAAACATTAATATCAACTTCCACATTTTAACATTATATTGAAACATGATTTTTGCATTATTAGTAGTTAAATGTAGGTATATAACATAATATGGCATTATCAATAATGATTTTAATATTAACATTAACATTACTAAATATTACCTCAGATGTGGGTGACGACAATGGACACGCCACCAGGACCTCGCAAGACACGACACCTGGACACGAGATTTAGCCAAGTGACAGCACTGAGATAAGGCAGGAGGAATGACAGGATATAGAAGCGACATCAAGTCGCTGGGTGCATTAATCTTCCGACCTTCGACGTCGCCTCAACCAGCCTGGCCTGGTTTGTCGTGCACCATCCCCATGGCTCTCAGGCATGTGAGGTTCTGTCCGCCAGCTAATTGGCATTTCCATCCGTCTTACAACGTTCTGTCTCGGCCCCTAGCCATGCTCATTTGCATTCTCGTCATTTTTCTCCAGGATCCTCCTGCTCCAGCACTCCTCAAGGTCCTATTTGCTAGCATCTGCGATACCCTCACGATGGGTCATCTGAAAGGAACCAGGGGTAGAAAGAAGATGGATTTTTAGGAAACAAGGAAAACCAGGAAAGGTTACGATCCTAAGGTTTCAATTCAAGTCCATCTACTCATACACAATTGGGAGGCTCAGATTATTGTTGACAATCTCTCCAACAGGAATCAAGAACAACCATGGGATCCCTACCGGCTGGTAAAAAACATGTTGGGTGAGCTCATGGACGACATGTTATCCAATTGTGCCACTGCTCAACACGCCACTCAGACCCTGAGATTTACCCTGCCAAACATGGCATCCATCCTCAACATCCTAGAGAATACCCTCAGCTGGGACTCCTACGCCCCCACTCGTCACCTCCGTCATGACCTTCGTCTTGGAAGCAGTGCTCATGGTGCCACTCCCTCAGTGGTCAAAACCAAGGCCAGACTTGGCAATTTGTCTACACCTCCTGGAAAGGATTGGAGCAACCTAGCAGGAAAAGGTTTAGTTCCACCACGCGGCAGTATGTTGGACTCTTAGAAAGATAAGGATCCAACTCGTTCGTCCTTTCCCATCCCCTCCACCCTGGGCCCGATTCTTGCTAAGCGTACTTGCAATGAACCTATTGGCAGTGTTCTCACAACCAGGAAGACTTCGCCCCTGCCCGTCAAGCTCCCAACAAGCAACATTCATCCTCTAGTGAAGGATATTTTTCCACCTATGAAAGATACTCTTCCACCTGCAAGGGATGGGGAGGACACCGAATACTACAGCTGCCCCATCCTCGAGAAAAATCCTTTAGATGCAAAGGTGTTAGTGTCCATTTTTTCCACCATTCTAATCAGTAAACATGCTCTGATTGACGTTATTTCACTATTTTGATATAATAAGTCATTCTCTTTTCCAAACAAACCATCAGACCCAGGTATGAACGTATTTGCATATCACGTAAATCTTGATTGAATATCATCGCTTTTATGGTTTATTGACAATCATCTCACATTTCTAGACGTGCTTGGCATTTAGTTTTTGTTCAACAGGTTGTGGTCGTCATTCGTACCTTCATTTAGCCACACGTTCACACCGAAGACGTCCAGTCGCATTCGAACCGCTGTTCAACCCTCCATTCATACCCACGGAATCGTTGGTTGAGATATTGCGGGGCATTAAAGACAAAAACGGTGATGTGGGTTCTGTTAAGGATGTGGCTTTCATGGTTCGTGAGTCTCCATTCTAGAAGATTCACTCTCATGTCTACTTGGATCAACACTGCATCACCTTCCCACATCAAGGACAACTAACGCACAACTGCTCGCGTCAAGGAATATCAATGCCCATGGACTTAGGAAGACGACCTGTGCGCTGTCATAAACCACCCTGCAACTGTTCTACATCCATTAAGACCTCTATTTTTAGAGAGGTCAACTACCTCGACCTTCTCTCTTATTGTAAAACTTATATAAAGACGTTTCTTGTGAAGAAATGTAGCAAATTGTAACACATTGACGATAGTAGTAATTTTTATATAGACGCTGTGTAATTTTGATCAGTCAATGGAAGTTCCATATTCTAGCTGTTGATGTTTTGTTGGTGGTGAATAATTTGAGTTAAGCTTCAACCCCTAATTGCTGAGAAGGGCCCCTCAACAACCAGAGGTTTTACTGTATATATTTTGCATTTCTTTTATGCAAGTAAATAGTTTTCATTTTCAGTATTTAATTTGGTTTCCTATAGACATTGTTTTATTTTCTTGTAATTTATATCTTGCTGTTAGTTTAATTTACAAGTTAAAATGACCGGTCATGCCTAAGCCTTGTTAGTTTGCTTTCAGTTTTGTCATCTACAATTAGATAGAGTTAATTAGTTACTATTTCATAGTTTAATTCATAGTTAGAATTATTTCTACTAGTTTTTCCTGTAGTTGTAGATTAGTTTTATTTACATCTCAGCCTTGTTTATAATGCCATAGAAATAGTTTGTTTCCTTAGATAATGATTAGTATAGCTTGCTTCTTTCCATTCCAACTTTAGACAGTATTTACTGCTTTCTTTGCACTGTAGGTTCATATGCATCAACCAGCTGGCGTTAAGATCATTTAATTTGATTCTTTCCTTAGTTTAAATCGTTTTCTTCCATCGGGACTGTCATTCGGACCGTCTTTCAGACTGCTATCCGGATCGTCATACAGAATTTAATATTTTCTGCATTGTTTTTATGCTTATTTAGAATCCAGTTTCTTAGGTTTTTGAACTGTAATATTTCTTGCATATAACTATCATTCTTAGATGTAATTAGGACCTTGTTTTGCACTACATAGAATTTTAATTAAGTTTCACATCCATCCTTAATTTTCATTTTACTTTCTTAACCTTCCTTTAAATTGCTTTTCAAATTATGTCTTTCATGTCCGATTTATTGATATTTTATTGTTCTAGGACTTATCAGTTCCATTCTTAGTTTGGTTATTTCATGTTTCTTAAGATTGATTTCAGATTCAACTTAGTAATTTCATTTTCCCAAGCACATTAGTTTTGATAGTTTCTTAGTTCAAGCATAGGATTAGTTTTCCCATTTACATAGTTAATGAAGATGTTCATAGAATAGGATTTGGTTCAAAAATAAAATATCTTTATCAAGTTTTCTACTTGCTTCTCAATTAAATTCAATTTCAAATAATTATCTTTATTAAGTTTTCTACTTACTTCGAGATTTCATTTGTTCCAAGTTATTTTCTTATGGATAAAAGATAGATTACAATGTTAAAAGTTAGTTGTAATTGGACACTCTTTAGTTTGCATTATTTGTAGAAGTTAAACTAGATTTGCTTCGATTTTGTTTCCTTGTTACATTTGAAAGTCACTTTGACACCTCCTCTCCTGTTCCTATTACATTTGATACATTTCCTTAGAATCCTCAGGGAGAATGGAATTAGGTAGTTTAGTTTGATCTTGAGTTGAATGTATGAATAGTCTTTGAATTCATTAAGTAGTTTGTAGTTTTGCTTTAAGATCATATAGTTTCTTGTTTCTATAGTTAATTGTTAATTGAAGCATTTCATACATAGGTTCCTGAACTCATTTACAGTTGTTTCTAATTCCTAGATTAGAGTTTGAATTGTTAATCTGTAGCTTTTAATTTCATCAAAGTAGTTCTGTTTTTTATTAAGTCTTGCTTCTTAGAATAATATCTGTTGTTTTTATCTTTTCAGTTATTTTCCATAGAGTAGAGTAGTATAGATGGATACTATTCTAATCTATTGGTTGAGTTAGGGTTAATCAGTTCAGTAGTTGTATTCTATAAGTTTGACTCGGTTTTTCATTTTGAAAGATCTTTCGATCTTTCTTTTATTAAACATTTCTAAGGTCTGCCAAGCCAAAACCTTAGGTCCCATTCTACCTCAACATATACTGTGCCACAACTCTAAGATTACCAACCCTGGTCGATAATTAAATATTTGGTGATTCCTTAAGACAGTAAATACACCCAAACAAGAGGCTCCTTCTGCAATCGGTTAAGGAGGTTTTTCTGCATTTATTTTTCTGTCCTTTTATATGTTTTGTTATGCACTAGACTGTTAGTTTCTCTCAAGCCTTCATGGCTATGACTACTCTACCTGTTTACCCCAGTCTCCCTATATTGGGCAGGGTCTTTTTGTATATTTTTTATCTGAACCTACATGACTCTGTTGATAATCAAGGTTGGCATCTTTTGATAAGACCACCTAAGACTGTAACTACTATTGTATCTTTATCTCTCTTAATTTAATAGAATTTGCAGCAATTACAAAAAAACCATTACTAAATATTAATGATATTAATAATAACATTAATCATATTAAAATTAATGTTAAAATTAATAATATTAATAACAATATTGATATTAACCATAATACTAACATTAACGGTAAATTTCCCGCACGAGTGTGGCTCATTGGCGGTTCACTCGATATGAAGTCACATGTTGTAAATTGGAGGTCACGAGTTGAAATCACACCTGGATTTACCCATGTCCAATGCTTGCGGGGTGTGTGGGGCACCTAGGGGTATAGTGGTAGCGGGATTGGATCCTTGGACCCCGTGTCACGCGAGTACCAGCCCAGTCTCCAGTTTTCGATTCCCCTAGCACAAAAAAAAACATTAATAGTAAATTTAAGAAATATTAACATTTAAATTAATATAATGTCAATGATAATTAATGTTAATAAGTAATGCATTCATTGCATTAATTAATTAATATGGTTGTATTAATTATTAATGTCAAGTGAATTTAACCAAAGTCACCCATAATTAAACATCACAGATAATTGCAAACTTAAGTCTAGTATCTTCAACCATGATAAAACAAAGTTAATCAAAGAGAACCATACAAAAAAAAGACAACCATGTTGCGCCTTAACCAAACATGGTTGACCATGATAATAATATTAAAATTAACATTAATATTAACAATAATACTAAAATCGCCCGCACGGGTTTGGCTCATTGGCGGTTCACTTGATATGAAGTCACATGTTGTAAACTGGAGGTCACGAGTTCAAATCACACCCGGATTTACCCATGTCACATGATTGTGGGGTGTGTGGGGAACCTAGGGGTATAGTGGTAGCGGGATTGGATCCCTGGACCCCGTGTCACGCGAGTACCATCCCAGTCTCCAGTTGCCAATTCCCCTAGCACCCAAAAAAAGAAAAAGAAAACAATAATACTAACATCAACCATAGTATTATTAATGAAACTAACACAATCCAACTATAAGAACTATAGTTAACCATAGTTTAATATACTCAAATCATAGTTTAGTATAGTCAAAATTTGTTTAAAGTCAACAACGCCTAAACAATAGTCAAGCAATTCAAAGTCAACATTTGTAAGTCAACTATGGATTAAAGTAAACTATGGTTGGACAATGAGATGTCATCAACCATGGCTAGACATAGTCAATTATATAGTTGTGATGCAACCATGCACTAAATAATGTTATGACAATCATGATACTCTAAAGTAAACCATGCTTAAACAATGCTCAACCATGGTTCATAGTCAACCTTGTTTTAAAGTCAACCGTGGATTGAAGTCAACTATGCCCAAACAATGGTCTACCATATTTTAACCAAGATTAACCAAATTCAACCATGGCAAGCCAAAGTCAAGCATATTTAACATTAATCAACCATATTCAACCACAAGATATAGTCAACCAAGGTTAAACATAGTCAGCCATAGTTAACTAAATTCAACCATGATGCAGCCATAGTTAACCAAAGTCAATCATGAGGCAACCATAGTCCACCATGGTTAATTGAAGTCATTCATAGTTAATAATAGTCAAGCATGATGAACTAAAGTCAACCATTCCCATGATCGAGCATGATGCATTAAAGTCAAACATTCCCATAATCAATCATATGTGATAAATTCAACCCTACCTAAATAATGTCAACCATGGTTTAATATAGTCAAACATAGTTTAAAGTCAAGCATGCATAAACAAAGGTCAAGCATGGTTGAAACTCAACCATAGTTTACCATGATGCAACCAAAGTAAACCATAGTTAACCAAGCTACCCTAATGTCAACCATGGTTTAATATGGTCAAACTTAGTCAATCATAATATGACCCCCTTCATCGACCATGGTTAGCGATGATCTAACCATAAACAAACACTATAAACCATTGTTTGACAATGGTTGGCCATAGTTTTCCTAGTTACCATGGTTAAACATAGTTAACATTTGTTAACTAAAGTCAACCATAGCCAACCTTGATGCACTAAAGTCAATCGTATTCAACCATGGTGCACTAAAGTCAACCATTCCTTAAAAATGGTAAACTATCATTTAATATAGTTAAACTTAGTTTAAAGTCAATCATGCATAAACAAGGGTTAACCATGGTTTAAGTTCAACCTTGGTTTAATGTCAACCATGTAATAAAGTCAACAATTGTTTAAAAGTCAACCCTGGTTAAACAACCATAATGAACTAAAGTAAACCATACCTAAACAAAGGTCAACCAAAGTTTAGTATAGTCAAACTTTGTTTAAATTCAGCAATGCCTAAACAATAGTCAACCATAGTTCAAATCCAACCTTGGTTTAAAAGTAAACTTTGGATTAAAGTCAACCATGGTTAGACAATGAGATTTCATCAACCATGGTTAACCAAATCCAACCTAGTACCTATAATGCAATCATAGCCAACCATGATGCACTAAATAATGTTATGACAACCACAATGCTCTAAATTCAACCATGCTTAAATAATGGCCAACCATGGTTTAATATAGTCAAACTTACCTTAATGTCAACAATACCTAAAAAATTGTCAACCATAGTTCAAATTTAACCTTCGTTTAAAGTCAATTATGAATTGAGGTCAACCATGACTAAGCAATGGTCAACCATATTTTAACCAAGGTTAACCAAATTCAACCATGGCAAGCTAAAGTCAATCATAGTCAATGATAGTCAACCATGAGATGTGGTCAACTAGGGTTAAACATAGTGAGGCACATTTAACTAAAATCAACTATGATGAAACCATAGTCAACCAAATTCAACCATGAAGAAACCATAGTCCACCATGGCTAACTAAAGTCAATCCTAGTTAATCATAGTCAAGCATGATGTACTAAAGTTAACCATTTCCATGATCAAGCATGATGCACTAAAGTCAACCATTCCCATTATCAAGCATATGCACTAAAGTCAACTCTTCCTAAATAATGGCCAGCCATGGTTTAATATAGTCAAACATATTTTAAATTCAAGCATGCATAAACAATGGTTAACCATGGTTTAATACAGTCAAACATATTTTAAATTCAAGCATGCATACACAATGGTCAACCATGGTTGAAAGTCAACCTTATTCTTCCATGATGCAACCATAATTCACTGTGGTTAAGTGAAGCCAATCATAGTTAATCATAGTCAATCATGATGCACTAAATTCAACCATTCCCATGATTAAGCATGGTTCCCTAAAGTGAACCATTCCCATAATCAAGCATATGCATTGAAGTCGACCCTTACTCAACAATGGTCACCATGGTTTATTATAGTCAAACATAGTTTAAAGACAAGCATGCATAAACAATGGTTTACCATGGTTGAAAGTCAACCATAATATGCCATGATGCAACCATAGTTAACCATGCTTCCCTAAATTCAACCATCTAAAAACATTGGCTTACCATGGTTTAATATGGTCAAACTTAGTAATCATAATTTTACCTCCTTCATCGATCATGGTTAATGATGGTCTAACCATGGTCAAACACTATAAACCATGGTTTAACAATGTTTGGCCAAGGTTCTACTGGTTATTTCAATCATGTTCAATGATGGTCTAACATCGTATTCCATAACTAACCAAAGTCAACCATGATTTACTAAATTTAACCATGGTTAACCAACATAAGCCATAATCAACCATGGTTAACCAAAGTTAACCATGGTCAACGACGAGATGCCATTAACCATGGATAAATATAGTTAACCTTGGTTAACTAAAGTCAACCATGATGCAACCATAAGCAACCATGATGCACTAAAGTCCACCATATTCAACCATGGTGCACTAAAGTCAACCATGCCTTAAAAATGGCAAATTGTGGTTTAATATAGTTAAACTTAGTTTAAATTCAATCATGTGTAAACAATGGTTAACCATGGTTTAAGGTCAACCTTGGTTTAATGTCAACCATGTAATAAATTCAACAGTTGTTTAAAAGTCAACCATGACTAGTCGATGGTCAACCATAATTTAGCCATGGTTAACCAACATTAACATAGTCAAGCATTGATAACCAAAGTCAAACATGGTCAATGATGAGTTGTGTTGAAATGTGGTTAATTATAATCAACTATGGTTAATTGAAGTCAAGCATAGTCAATCATTATGCAACTATAGTCAACCATAGTAAACCATGGTTAATCAAAGTTTAACATAGCTAATCGTGATGTTATAAACTAAAATATTCCTAAACAATGGTCAACCATGGTTTATTATGGTCAAACTTAGTTAATAATCATTTGACACCCTTCATCAACCATGGTATATAATGGTCTAACCATGGTTAAACACTATATACCATGGTCTAACAATGGTTGTCCATGGCTCTCATGGTTATGTCAACTAAATCTACAAAACAAAGTCTAGATGATTTTAAACTCATTATTCATTTTTTACTGGTTTTTATTTGTTGAAAGGTAGGAGTGAAATAGTTGTGATGTTTTGACTCAAAATTTGCTAGAAAAGAAAGATCAAAGAATGTAATTTTTCCATTCAATGAACAATTTTTTCCTTCTAACACTCAAATGCAAAACATGAAATTTACCATTCAATCAAGAAAAATCTATTCGGTTGTAAAGAAATGGAAAAATATTGAATGCAATTTCATTTTTTCTTTTGATGAAAACAACAAGGATTATGAGAATTAAAAAAATATTACTTGTTGTACACCCAAAGGAAATGGAAAATGCTAGGAAATAAATAAACTATCTGAAATAAAAAATGCAATTCAATATTTTATTCCTATGAAACAAAGAAAAAATTGATTCAGTTTTGTGTTTTTAGACACAAATAACTACATGAAATATTTTTCTTGATTGTAAATTGGAAAAAAAAAGAAAAACATGTACCCTACTATTAGGTGCCTCACAAAGGCACACAGGAAAAATGACTAAAAACAAATCCAATAGACACCAAATTAGAATAAGCATGAATGCATTTCATTAAGATGATGTGCATATAAATACAACATATTCTGACCCTTGTTTTCATATTCCAAGGGGACTCTTGGAAATATGAAGGTGACTATTCACCTTCACCTCCACTAAAGGATTAGTTTCCAACAAAACCCCCCTTAATCCAAATGGTTGTATGTGAGTCCAAGAAAAGAGAGATGAAATATGGACAAATCCAGCTACACAATCCGACTATGCCATGCAATTTAGCAGAAGATGATAGTGAGGACTAAACAACTCCAACTTGACAATATGACTATGCCATGCAATTTAGCAGAAGATGACTTCTCCTTCTAAGTACAAGTTCTCCCTGAAGTGGTGGTTTTGGATAACCACCAACCTAAAGGGGATAACATAAGTTGAAATATTTCACTATGTGGGTGGTTTGAAGCTTATAACAAACTCTTGATCTCAGCAGCTTGAAAATCATGAACCATGAAGGTGGTTTAAGGCTGACCACAAACTTCGGAACTTGGCTTAAAAGATTAGATGTTCCTGGAACATTCTGAAAGGCTAGCATAAGCTATTTTTCTTCTAATAAATATGTCGATTGAAGCTAAACACAAAATCTCTAACTTGGATCGAAGGCTCATAGGTTCTTGGAACATTCCGAAAGGTTAGTAGAATCTGGTGGAATATTTACTAAATGGATAGTCCTGGCTTTGGCTCTAGTTCTGGATACAACTCTGAGTTTGGAGGGATCAAGGATTTGGATATGATGCAGGCTCTCTTTTGTTCGGGTACACAGGGTACTACCAAAGGACCGAACACCAAGAGCAACCACTTCACACAAACAGATCACAGATCAACACACCGATGTTTTGATGTGGTTTAAACCCTCTCGAGGGAAACACTCCACGACCCCGGCCAAATAGCTTCTACGGGACAATTTATTATGCAAAGAAAGAAAGTTACAAATGAGCTTCTCATAATCGATCAACTAAACAATGACCCTCCATGCTATTTAAATAGAGATCATGGACCAATCGGGTGTTAAGCCACGGATCAAGGTTAGGTTTGATCTAAGAGAAGTTGAGCTGTCGGATCACTCTATGTCGGAAACATATCGTGACCGTCGGATTAAGTATTTACAAATGCATACTAATGCATACTAAAGAAACACACTATCCCTAACGGATATATTACACAAGTTGATCTTAACTAACTCCTAAGTGTCTAAATATCCTAACATCCCCCCTTAAGAACAACTTGGGATAGGATTGAAGGATTTACAAAAGTGACACTATTAGGAGAAGGAAGGAGGCATTAGAGCCTATCCCCCCTTACTGACAAGTTCCTGAACTCCTAACATAGATCGAAGTTTAGAAAACTTCGCTTCTGTAAGAGACTTGGTGAAGATGTCTGCAACTTGATCATCTGTAGGGCAAAAGAGCACTTCAAGAACCCGATCATGAACGAGATTTTTGATGAAGTGCATATGTAGCTCAATGTGTTTGCTGCGTTGATGTAGAACTGGATCTTTGGCAAGCTTGATGGCACTTTGATTGTCGCACCAAAGTGGAGTAGGCTGCTGCTGCTCGAATCCAAACTCTGAAAGGATCTGTCGAAGCCATAAAGCTTCATGACTGGCATTAACTGCTGCTCGATATTCTGCCTCTGCTGAAGAAAGAGCAAGAGCTTGTTGTTTCTTACAAGCCCAAGTAATAGGTCCAGATCCCAGACTGAAAACATAACCTGCAGTAGACTTTCGATCATCAGGATCGCCGGCCCAATCTGAATCAGTGAAACCAACCAACAAAGGTTTCCCCCCTGTACTATAATGAATCCCAAACTGAACTGTACCTCGAATATATCGAAGTATTCTTTTAGTTGCTTTCCAGTGACTTTCATGAGGGGTCTGCATATAACGGGAAACTCGACCAACGGCAAAGGAAAGGTCAGGACGGGAATGAGTCAAGTATAAGAGACTACCAACAAGCTGACGATACAAGGTGGCATCGACTTCAGGTGAAGTACAAGTGGCAGAAAGTTTGACTCCAGACTGGAAGGGAGAAGGGGCTAGTATACAATCTTCCATGTGAAAGCGACGAAGAAGGTCACAAGCATACTTAGACTGAGAAAGAAAGATTCCTTCTTTGGTTTGCAGGACTTGGAGACCAAGAAAATAATGCAAATGTCCTAAGTCTGACATTTCAAAATTTTGTTTAAGACTGGATTTCACATGGGTTATAAGCTTAGGGTCACTACCAATAAGAATAAGGTCTCAGATGAGTTCATATGGATAGCCTGTGTGGGGTTTTTGTACTCTACGTACGTTTCGGACTGCTCAGTTGAGTCCATCATCAGGAGAATGTGTGGCTCATTATTAAATGTGTGCTTAATGTCCTTTATTAATATTAGTTTTTAATTCTTGCTATTAATTTTTTAAATTTATTATTGAGACTAATGTCGGCTGTTTATTATTGTTTGTTGTTGTTTTTAATTTTTTAATTTTTTGATAAAACGTTTTTTAAAATATTTATTGAGGCTTAATGTTGGTCGCCTTCTTGTTGTTGTTTTTTAGACGGTTTAGTATTGGTTTCCAAGATTCGCTGAGAATTAGTCCATCATCCCTGTTAAATTTTTTTGGTTGTTTTTCAATTTCCACAGCTTCACGGATTCGTCTTTTATTGTAATGTTCCTCCACAGCTATGACTTTAGCCTTCTCTATGCAAATGTGGTGATTAGTTTTTTTGGAGTGTTCATCTACTGCTGAATTTTTTGTTCTCTCATGTTTTATGTCTGCGCAATTTTCTTTTAACCTTGTTTTTATTGATCTTCCTGTCTCTCCGATGTATTCATCCTCACACGAGCAAGGAAATGAATAAACTCCTTTTTTGAGCATGGGATCAACTGGATCTTTTGCTTTGTCCAACATGTTTCTTAAACAGTTGGGAGGGGAGAAAGTAGTTTCGATGTGTTTCTTTCTTAATAGTCTGGCTATTTTGTCTGTGGTACCTTGGATGTATGGGAGGACCACCTTTTTTATGTTCTCGGGTTCTTTCTTTTTGTTGTTACCGTCTCTTATTAAGAGGTTTTTTGCCTTTTTGAATGCTTTGTTGATATCTTGTGTTTTGTAAGAAACATGTTGGACAAAGAAAAAGATCCAGTTGATCCCATGCTCAAAAAAGGAGTTTATTCATTTCCTTGCTCGTGTGAGGATGAATACATCGGAGAGACAGGAAGATCAATAAAAACAAGGTTAAAAGAACATTGCGCAGACATAAAACATGAGAGAACAAAAAATTCAGCAGTATCTGAACACTCCAAAAAAACTAATCACCACATTTGCATAAAGAAGGCTAAAGTCATAGCTGTGGAGGAACATTACAATAAAAGACGAATCCGTGAAGCTGTGGAAATTGAAAAACAACCAAAAAATTTTAACAGGGATGATGGACTAATTCTCAGCGAATCTTGGAAACCAATACTAAACCGTCTAAAAAACAACAACAAGAAGGTGACCAACATTAAGCCTCAATAAATATTTTAAAAAACATTTTATCAAAAAATTAAAAAATTAAAAACAACAGCAAACAATAATAAACAGCCGACATTAGTCTCAATAATAAATTTAAAAAATTAATAGAAAGAATTAAAAACTAATATTAATAAAGGACATTAAGCACACATTTAATAATGAGCCACACATTCTCCTGATGATGGACTCAACTGAGCAGTCCGAAACGTACGTAGAGTACAAAAACCCCACACGGGCTATCCATATGAACTCATCTGAAACATCTTCCTATGAAAACCTGAACAAAAGAATAAGGTCATCAACATATAGAACAAGTATGATGAGATGGTTTCCTACTTTCTTGGTATAGACATTGGGGTCAGAATGGCATCTAGAAAAACCAGTGTCAAGGAGAAAGTTATCCATTTTGGCATACCAAGCTCTAGGAGCTTGCTTAAGGCCATATAAGGATTTCTTAAGGCGGAAGACAAGGCTAGAGTTATTCTGAACATAGCCAGGAGGTTGTTCCATGTAAATTTCCTCCTGTAAATCACCATGTAAGAAGGCAGACTTGACATCCATTTGATGGACTTCCCAGTTGTGTAAGGCTGCAAGGGAAAGAACAAGGCGGATGGAGTTCATTTTTGCGATGGGAGCAAAGGTTTCATTGTAGTCAATCCCTTCAACTTGGGAAAAACCTTTGGCAACTAACCTTTCCTTAAGTCTTTCAACACTTCCATCTGATGCATACTTAGTTCTGTAGACCCATTTACATCTGACAAGTTTTCTTCCTTTTGGAAGAGGTACAAGATCCCAAGTATCGTTCGCCATTAAGGAACGATATTCTTCATCCATGGCTGCATCCCAATCTGGATTCCCTGAAGCTTCTGCAAAAGTTTCTGGATCATGATTCTCGAAAACTTGAGCCAAAAGAGAAGAGGCTCGCTGAAACTGAGAATGTGTTCGACGTTGATCTCTAGGATCACCGGCAAGATCACTAGCTGCTTCACATGTTGAACGGACCCATCGAGGAAGCACTTGTGCTGGTGCAACTGGAGGAACATGAGCAGGCGGAGGTGGATTTTCATCCTCACTATCATCATCAGAAACTGGAGTTGGAAACCTGTCAAGTAAGTTGGAAGAAGAAGAAGAAGGCACAAACGCCGAATCAAGCTCGCAGGCCAAAGATGGCACACTCACCGAGTTAGGCTCGCAGGCCAAGATATTTTCATCAAATTTAACATCTCTTCTAATGCTTATAGCATGAGAATGTGGTTGAAGAAGTCTATAACCTTTTACATCTTCAGAATATCCAACAAATATGCACTTTTCACTTTTAGGTTGCAATGCTTTCCGTTTTTCATCTAGAATGTGAGCCCATGCTTCACTACCAAACACACGAAAGTGACTTACATCAGGTTTAATTTTACTCCATGCTTCTTCCGGTGTTATACCTTGTAATGCTTTTGTGGGGGTGCGATTAACTATGTAATTTGCACAATTTATGGCTTCAGCCCAAAATTGAAGACTTAGTCCCTTAGATTGGATCATACAATTAGCCATTTCTTTTAACGTGCGGTTCTTCCGCTCAGCTACACCATTTTGTTGTGGTGTATATGGAACAGTGTGCTGTTGTTGGATGCCTTGTTCAGTGAATAAAGTAGTGAACTGTTTGTTAACATATTCTCCTCCATTGTCAGATCTTAACTTAATAATTTGATGACCAGATTGTTTTTCAACAAGGGCCTTGTAGGCCAAGAACATGTTAAATACTTCGCTCTTAAGTTTTAGGAAATAAACCCAAGTGCGTCTGGTGTAATCATCAATGAAAGTTAAGAAACACTTGAAACCAGAAAAGGAAGCAGATGGAAGAGGACCACACAAGTCACTATGCACAAGCTCCAAGTGAACCGAGGCGTGCCAAGAGGCACGTTTGTCAAAACTGTCCCGATGATGTTTTCCGAGTACACAACCGGAGCAAACACCATCCCTACAAGATACCATCGGAAGACCTGTCACCATATTTTCTTTACATAGTTGTTGCAATGAGCGATAATTTAAGTGACCAAATCGCTCATGCCAAAGTTTGCTCAAGTTATCACTATGAGCAACAAAAACTGAAGGGAAAGGTGATGACCCAAAGTTGTTAAAATTGTACAACCTGGTAATATCATCAACAATTTCGGTAGCTAGAACCTGTTGAGGATCTTTAAAATTCTTGATTACAACTTGGTGAGGTGTAAAGGTCACAGTTTTACCTTCACCAGAATGAGTGATCTGATAGACTGATAACAAATTGCAGGAAATTCTTGGAACACATAGTACATCACTAAAATGACCATTATCTACTGGAACTGTTCCAGCTCCTACAACACTTAGAGATCTATCATCACCAACAAATATTTGTTTGGTGTTACATTCATGCATAGTAGAAAAGATGGCTTGATCCTTAGCCATATGATAAGATGCTCCAGAATCAATGAGCCATTCATTTGAAGTAGAAGAAGAAGATGCATTATAAGAATAAGCAGAAGCACAAAGTGCATGTCCATGAGAGGTAGATTCTGAAGATGAATCTAGGCTGATGTGGTGCTTCTTCATTGCTGCTTCCAAGGCTGCCATCTTCTTGAAACACTTAGATTCATCATGATTATCTTTCCTGCAATAGTTGCAATGACGCTCAGTCTTCTTGCCTTTTGGCTTGGATCCTTTGTCATTTTTTAAAGAAGGAGTTGACTGAGAGGGTTTTGGACCCTTGTTTGACTTATTATTGCGAAAATTTTGTTTCTTGGGAGGCTTGGACTTTTCTTTCTGTTGGGACAATAAGGCTTTCCCAGATGTATCTGCATTGTTGATTATTCCAAGATGAATGAGTTTATCTTGTTCCCTAATCAAGGAATCACAAAAGGATTCAAGACTAGGCTCTTGATAGCTAGCTGCATTCAATGATGCTTTCATGGAGTAAAATGTAGATACAAAAATAGAATATGCAGGTCCAAGTTTGGAAAGAATATGATAAATGCACTGTTTGTCTTCCCTCTCGATCTTACATTCTGCACATAAGAGTTTAAGAGTTTTGTACTTAGATAAATAATCTTGAATGCATGAAAAGTCACTTGGATTTAAAGAAATCAACTCATTTTCGAGTTGGTGACCTCGAATTTCATTGTGTTTACCAAACACAGCTTCCAACTTGTCCCAAGCAGTATTAGGTTCATCAATTCCAGATATGTGGAATCGCAAATCAGTAGAGATTGACATCCCAATCAATCCACGAGCTTCATCACATCTATTTGCCCATTTTATTTTCTTATCATCATCAGTGAGTTCTTTTTATTTCCCTGTGGTAATTCTTAAAATTCCCCTACTTCGTAGAACATCCTCCATACGAGATTTCCATGAGAAATAGTTGGAACTGTTAAGTAGAATATCACAATGGGCGGCCATATTTGTAAATTAATGGCTGTAAAAGCAGAAACCAATAGTCTGGATATGAAGAGCTCGAAAAAATAGGCGGTTTCAAAAAAAACGGCACTGAAAACTGACTCTGTATGATGAAGTTATGCTTGAACAAAGAAACTATTGAAGATGTCCCCAATAGTGACGTGGCAGCTAGAGAATGTCCAGCAAAAAAAGAACCCCCCTCTTCCCAAGATGAACCTTTTGAAAATCACTTTACAAGAAAGTTGCTTTAAGTGAACCACTTTTGTAAAATAAGTGATTTCACTTTTACAATGATATTACTTTTAAATAGTGCAACAATAATAAAAAAAACTTAAGTGACTCACTTGTATTTTTATTTTTTATTATTTAAGTGAGATGCACTTTTACAATAAAGTAACTTGAAAATAGAAATTGCATGCACTTTTCCTTTTAAAAGTAACTTCCTAAGACTTGAACTCAAGACCTATTAAGGAATAAAGCAACTTTGAACCAAGTGAGCTAGATTAAAAGGTATGTAAAATATGGGAATGAGGAAGGGGACTTTTTTTTTTTTTTTACTCTTCTTGCTCGGTTTGCGTGCTTGCCCTTTTTCCTACAAAACAGACCACAAAACGAAACAAAAAAAACTTTTCCACACTTGTGGAGTTAGATCTTGTTAGCTTGCCTGGAAAGTCTACGTTTTCTCTCTGTTTCTGATTTGCCGAGATCGCACAAGGTGCACGGTAAAGAGCATACGCAGCCGAGAAAAACCCTTTCCCTTTCTGTTTCTGATTTGCCGAGATCGCTCAAGGTGCACGGAAAAGAGCATATGTAGATGGGAAAGCAACAATCCGAACCCAAAAAAAATTTAACAGTAAAAAAAAAATGAAATATGAGATTTTTTTCTTATTAAAAAACGAAATAAAAAAAATGCGTCACTGTAACATTATACCTTCAGATCTGATGAAATACGCGTTTCTGGAGCAACCGGGAACCGTTTTCGATCAAACGAAAACTATTTCCCAATGGAAATGACGCTCCAGACGCAATGGAACACCTCCCACAGCCCATAAATGCACAGAAATACCAGAACTAGAAACCCTTTCGAGTTTCGGCAACAACAGTTCAAGATCTAGATCATAACCGGAAGCGACACTTCATAAAAGCTCTGATACCATGTTCGGGTACACAAGGTACTACCAAAGGATCGAGCACCAAGAGAAACCACTTCACACAAACAGATCACAGATCAACACACCGATGTTTTGACATGGTTTAAACCCACTCGAGGGAAACACTCCACGACCCCGGCCAAATAGCTTCTACGAGACAATTTATTATGCAAAGAAAGAAAGTTACAAATGAGCTTCTCATAATCGATCAACTAAACAATGACCCTCCATGCTCTTTAAATAGAGATCATGGACCAATCGGGAGTTAAGCCACAGATCAAGGTTAGGTTTGATCTAAGAGAAGTTGAGCCGTCGGATCACTCTATGTCGGAAACATATCGTGACCGTCGGATTAAGTATTTACAAATGCATACTAATGCATACTAAAGAAACACACTATCCCTAATGGATATATTACACAAGTTGATCTTAACTAACTCCTAAGTGTCTAAATATCCTAACATCTTTTCCTCACCTTCTTATTCTCACTCGCTTGTTTATGACTATTCATCATTCCCTCATATTAGGAACAATGTGAGGAGCATAACCTGTCTCAAATGCAATATGTGTCAATACTTGTGAATGAACTCTCTTGTATGAATTATAAATATTATTGGTTGTTGAGGACCATTCCCAAGAAGCGATCCACCCATAGTGAATCTTCTCTCTTGCATGTTTCTTCATAATGAAGCATCTATTTAAAGAATGGGTGTGCTAAAAATTCTTACAAGGGTGAAGATAAAAACAATGATTTTTCACGTGGCCAAATCGATCATAGTGTTGGAACATCAAACTATGAAATTATGTGGATGAAGTTGAACTTTCATTGAGGAATCCAATGCTCTGAATTTGGATGGACTTGGAGAAATAAGGAATGTGAACTATTACTTCCTTGTCATATCCAAGACTGGTTATGTTCTTTTTGTTGATGATCTCTTCCCATGGTCTGATGATGGGATTGGAAAGAAAAAGAAGAACCTCTATATGCATATATTCATCTTCATTTTCTTTCACTTCTTATGGGGTGCCACCAATTTTCTTATGTGCTTCTAAAGTGATATCATTCAGTGTAGGCTGCTAAACATAATCACGAAGAGGATTGTTCTGAACAAGAACAAGTTCATAATTTTTTTCTTCTTATAGAATCTAGAATGCAAGCTCTAAAAACTCAACAGTTTCTCGTGAATCTTGTACATAGTGCCAAATGTGAGTGAGTGTATCCATGTCGATCATGACAATGTTTTCGATAGAGGAAAACAATAGAGTGTTTAGTAACTCTACCAAACCATTTAATCTCTCCATTTGATTAAGGACTAGCTCAAATGGATAAGGGCTTCATACAAAACATCTTGTGGGGGAGTTGAGCACATTGAAAGCATTAAAGGAAAGAAGTGATATCCAACAGCATATGTAATGGCTTGGAATCACAATTCATCGCTCATGTTTGAGGGAATGAGATCAATTTAAATTTGTATAGGAGGAATAGTTGGTCAGAGAGGACAAGAATTATGGATAATCTAGATTTTGATTGAGTGGATTGGAATGCAGTGAAGAATATTTAAATTGTACATGCAAGACAATATGAATATTCCATCAATATGAACAAGTCGTTGAATTGTGTGCAATCTTTCACCAAAAATTTAACTGTTTACTATTTGTCGTCTTTAAGAAATTGTTGACTCCAACCAGCATTATACATCTTGACTGTAATGCATTAATGGAAATCTATGCATATATGTTGTTAGATGTGTGAACATAGTCAACTATGTACCATAACTTTCATATACATTTCATATTATATCTTGAGATTGTGCATGCAAGACAAGATGAATATTCAGTCAATGTGAGAGACTTCAATGGTAGAAAGCAATAAGCTTATAATAAGTCGTTGAATTGTGCAATCATTCATTGAAAACTCAATCGTTTACCATTTTTCATATTTAAGAGGCCCTTTGACTCCAATAATCATTATACATCTTGAATGTAATGCATTAATGGAAATCTATGCATATATCTTGTTAAATGTGTGAGCATAAACATTCAACTATGTATATATCCATGCATATAGAACTATTCATATGAGACATCTTGGTTCTTATTGGCTACTATTAATAAGATCTAGGTATAGTTAAGATACATTACAGTTTTTTGATACATATAAAGTTGGAATAAGTTATACAACTTGACGAGAACTCAACATTGTTCTCATTTTTTGGGGGGTCAATTTAGTAGTTGTTTTTACCTTTGTTTCAGACAGTGTGTATATTGGTAGCACCATTTCTCATTTTGAAACTTCCTCGTCATAATCTATATATATATATATATATATATATATATATATATATATATATATATATATATATATATACAACTGCATTTTTTCAATTTTACAGAAAATTACATTTAGTAGCTACTTATCATGCATATATATATATATATATATTTTTTATTTTTTATTTTATTTTTAAAAGCGAGTTAAAATTATATATATATATATTTGGATATTTTTTCTTTAAAATTTTATTTTCATTAAGTTATTTTTATGATTAAATTTGTAAAATAAAATTGAAAAAATGAAATAAAACAAAATTTTTAAATTTTTAAAAAAAGAAAACAAAAAAAAACAACCCTCACCCCTCCCCCACCCTCTCCCCTCCCCCACCCTCTCCCCTCCCCTTACCTCCCCCTCCCGCTCCTCCTTTTCTCCCCCTTCCCCGCCTATCACCCTCCACCTCCCTCCACCCACCACCCTTCCCCTCCCTCTCCCCAACCCTATACCCCCTTCTCTCCCCCACCAACTTCCCATCCCACTCCCCCTCCCATCCCACTCCCCCTCCTCCCTCCCCCTCCTCTCCCCCTCTCCTCTCCTCTCCTCTCCTCTCCCCTTGAGCCCCGGCCACTTGACCCCCCTACCGACAGGCGCAATTCTCATAATCGTGTTGCTGGAAAGGGGCAGCGGAAGGAGTGGATCTGTCGTGGAGAGGAGAAGGGAGTAGAGGGGGGGGTAAGGGGGTAGGAAGGAGGGGGAGTGCAGTGGTAGGGGGAGGGAAGGTGGGAAGGAAGGAGGGAGTGCTTTTTTATGTAAAAATTGTAAAAATGAAACAATTTTTGTTTTGTAATATTGAGTCATATCAATGTTACTAACAATATATATGGCAACATTCAATCATACCAGTGAATCAATATTATTCATATGGGAATGATACAGTACTAAATGCTTAGCTAGAAACTTTAGATAAAAGTGGTGTCATTTGGAAGACTTGCCACTCTAATCCAAATCCCTTGTACATATAGCAATCCCACCAAACTAGTGAATGGGAGAAATCTACTCCACTTGCTTACTAGCCTGATTGTAGTGTTTGACACATGTGTGAGATGGGATTTCTAGGAATGTGATCCTTTCTACAAATGGATTTATCACCCATTATTCAATTCCTAGTTTCATTTTGGTGGCCTTGTATTTTCTACAAAACAAAGTCTAGATGATTTTAAATTCATTATTCATTTTTTACTGTTTTTATTTGTTGAAAGGTAGGAGTGAAATAGTTGTGATGTTTTGACTCAAAATTTGCTAGAAAAGAAAGATCAAAGAATGTAATTTTTCCATTCAATGAACAATTTTTTCCTTCTAACAATCAAATGCAAAACATGAAATTTACCATTCAATCAAGAAAAATCTATTCGGTTGTAAACAAATGGAAAAATATTGAATGCAATTTCATTTTTTCTTTTGATGAAAACAACAAGGATTCTGAGAATAAAAAAAAGATTACTTTGTGTACACCAAAAGGAAATGAACAATGCTAGGAAATAAATAAACTATCTGAAATAAAAAAATGAAATTCAATATTTTATTCCTATAAAACAAAGCAAAATCTGATTCAGTTTTATGTTTTTAGACACAAATAACTACATGAAATATTTTTCTTGATTGCAAATTGGAAAAAAAAGGAAAAACATGTACCCTACTATTAGGTGTCTCACAAAGGCACACACGAAAAATGACTAAAAACAAATCCAATAGACACCATATTAGAATAAGCGTGAATGCATTTCATTAAGATGATGTGCATATAAATACAACAAATTCTGACCCTTGGTTTCATATTCCAAGGAGATTCTTGGACTTCTGAAGGTGACTATTCGCCTTCACCTCCACTAAAGGATTAGTTTCCAACAAACCCCCCCTTAATCCAAAGCAAGGATAATTTTAAGGGCGAAATTTAGCCCATGGGCTATTTTTCCTTGTTTTTTTCAAAAAAAAGGTTCGCCAATTTGCATTTTTTGAAGCCCCATTTCGCCCAATTTTGATGGGGTGAACTTTTTTCACTCTAAAAATCACCAAATTATTATATAAACTATATAAAATCCTTAGAAATTGAAATAATTTTAGAAAAATATCGCCAAATATTTTATAGTTGACATTTTAAGAATTTCTAAGATTCGCCAAGGTTTATACACTTTTAAATAAGTATGGGTCCTTAAAATTATCCCTAATCCAAAGGGTTGTATGTGATTCCAAGAAAAGAGAGTTGAAATATGGACAAATCTGGCTACACAAGACTAAACAACTCCAACTTGACAATTTGACTATGCCATGCAATTTAGCAGAATATGACTTCTCCTGCTAAGTACAAGTGCTCCTTGAAGTGGTTGTTTTGGATAACCACCAACCAAAGGGGGATAGTAGAAGTTGAAATATTTCCCTATGTGGGTGGTTTGAATCTTATTACAAAATCTTGATCTCAGCAGCTAGAAAATCATGAACCATGAAGGTGGTTTAAGGCTGACCACAAACTTGGGAAGTTGGCTTAAAAGATTAGAGGTTCCTAGAACATTCTAAAAGGATAGCATAAGCTATTTTGCTTCTACTAAATAAGTGGATTGAAGCTGACCACAAAATCTTGAACTTGGATAGAAGGCTTAGAGGTTCTTTGAACATTCCGAAAGGTTAGTAGAATCTGGTGCAATATTCTACTAAATGGATAGTCATGGCTTTGGCTCTATTTCTGGATATAACTCTGAGTTTGGCGGGATCAAGGATTTGGATATGATGCAGGTTCACTTTTCCTCACTCGCTTGTTCTCGCTCGCTTGTTTATGACTATTCATAATTCCCCCATATTGGGAATAGTGTGAGGAGAATAACATGTCTCAACTGCAATATGTGTCAATACTCGTGAATGAACTCTCCTGTATGACTTATAAATATTATTGGTTGTTGAGGACCATTGCCAAGAAGCGATCCAACCATAGTGAATCTTCTCTCTTGCATGTTTCTTCATAATGAAGCATCTTTTTAAAGAATGGATGTGCTTTCAAAAATTCTTACAAGGGTGAAGATCAAAACAATGATTTTTCACGTGGCCAAATCGATCACAATGTTGGCACATCAAACTCTGAACTTATGTGGATGAAGATGAACATTCATTGAGGAATCCAACGCTCTGAATATGGATAGACTTGGAGAAATAAGGAATGTGAACTATTACTTCCTTGTCATATCCAAGACTGGTTATGTACTTTTTGTTGATGATATCTCCCCATGGTCTAATGATGGGCTTGGAAAGAACAAGAAGAACCTCTATATGCATATATTCATCTTCATTTTATTTCACTGCTTATGTGCTTCTAAAGTGATATCATTCAGTGTATGCTGCTAAACATAATCATGAAGATGATTGTTCTGAACAAGAACAAGTTCATAATTTTTTTCTTCTTATAGAATCTAGAATGCAAGCTCTAATAAATCAAGAGTTTCTCGTGAATTTTGTACATAGTTCCAAATGTGAGTGAGTGTATCCTTGTCGATCATGATAGTGTTGTCGATAGAGGAAAACAACAGAGTGTTTAGTAACTCTACCAAACTAGTTAATCTCCACATTTGATTAAGAACTCGCTCAAATGGATAAGGGCTTCGTACAACCCTGCCCTTTTACAGACAAGATTCAACAAAATCAAACTCATAGAATGAAGGGTATCGATCTCAAACGAAAATGCCCCCTTTTATAGATATCTTGACTCAAAATTTGCAAGTGAACTTATAATAAAATTCAATGTTTTCTAGTGATGATCCTCAAGTTAAAAAATCAGAAATTAAATTCCTTACCTCTTTGTAATCACAAACATGCAATTACAAACATACTGAAATCATGCCTGTTCAAATGTTATCTAGAATTGAATACCCTGTTGTGATGTCAAGGCCACCTACTTCTCAACAATTAGAAGTGTAATAAAATGCAATTCGATGTCCTCAAGGTAGTAAATAAACAAATAATAACAATGTCCAATCTCACCGCACATAGAAATAGTTAGAATCACATGCACCATCTCAAGAAGGAAATAGTATGCAGTAGTAGTTCCATGTCCAATGCTCTAATAGGAAGCTTAGTCCAAAAAAATGATAGGTAGCTCACTCTCCAGTACGTAGTGTTTTAGAAGGTGAGAAAGAAGAGATGATACCAACGCGTAACCAACTGTGGATGTCTAGAAATGTGTTTGGATTTGTTGTGAGATAAACTCTTTAAACAAGTACTGTACTACACCAATATCCGTCAAAATAACATTTAGAATACTTTGCCTACGCAGGTCCATAAGAGGTATGAGGTGGAAATTTAGCACACAGGTACCACGCGATCTCCAACAATACCACATGATCTAGAAATGTCATCCTTGCACTCAAGGTTTCATGCCACCATTTGCATGTAGCTTTTAAACCTCCATGGTTCAAATCAATCCCACAAGGAGATGTTTCAAGACCTTGAAAAAATTACATTAAGCAACAAATCGAGCATAAACGTATCTTCTTCAGCCAATTGACAGTGTGTATAGATTAAAATCGTGTGGATCAGATTGCACCAATAGATTACAATTTCATAGGACATCTGTTCACTAGATGCACTTGCAGTTGCTTGTATAATCCTCGGAGTGGACGCACAAATCGCTTGGAATGCCCACTTCACGAGGCTTGGGGTTTGTTTTCTTCACTAGTATGCATATCAATGCGGAGGGTTACACTTTGCCAAGAACAACATTGCATCATTCAAAATGAATCTAGATCGTGGGTTTCTCATAGAGAGGACTAGAAGAAACACATTTGTAACAACTCTTGGGAAGCATTAGGTATCTGCACAAACTGAAGGAGGTGGCCAGATTGACATCCCTTCATGTATCATTCATGTATCCGCAAACATTCGGATGATATGGAAACAAAGAGCCATACCTTCCATAGGCCGGAGAACAACAGGCACTCTGATACCACTGTTAGGTGTCTCAAAAAGGCATACACGAAAATGACTAAAAACAAAGCCAATAGACACCGGATTATACGAAAATTACTAAAAATAAATCCAATAGACTTAGAACAAGTTTGAATGCATTTAATTAAGATGATGTGCATATAAATACCACAAAATATGACCCTTGGTTTCATATTCCAAGGGGTCTCTTGGATTTTTGAAGGTGATTGTTCACCTTCACCTTCCTTTAAGGATTAGTTTCCAACACCTACAAAACTCTTCCAGCATGCAAAAACAAAGAATTGAAAACTAATCATGCAACTGCATGAATAATTTTTATTTTTATTTTAAGGTGAATGCACACATGCAAGTGATTAAGTGGATCCAACCAAAAGCCATGGATTTTATAAATCTTACAAAGTCAACAAAAACAAAGGTATGAAACTTGAAAGTTGCGTACTTAATTTTGGACCTACATGATGTAATCACCCCTGTTGGGATTCAAACAATGACCAAATAGACTTGGTATCAACCATTTCCCTTGGTAATGCGACCGGATGCATCTATCTAGATAGAAAGTGCAACCAAGAGAAAAATTTGGTAAAATAAAGTAAACCAACAACAAGAAAACAATCCAAATTTGGCCTGAAATAGCACAAACTAATCGCAATACACTAACAGAAGGGTGTGTGAAAGAAGATGAGGGTCACTTTAGATGCAATCCTAGTTTTTGAAAACTCTTTCACGTTACATAAAAATATAACGTGTTTCTGATACTTAGCACTTGGTATGGTAAAACCCAAGCCTGACATGTCATTAGACATGTAGGTTAGGTAAACACAACGCGTACGCGTTCTAGAACTACAAAACGCATATGCGTTATGTAGTTACATAACGCGTACGCATTTTGTAAATCTAAAATCAATTTAAATACACAGTCCCGACCACCCTCGATTACCCGTGGCGCATTTCACGCATCAGAAACGCGAATTCGAGCTTAGACGAGGACGGTTTGTGTGCCCTCGAGTATGTAAGGAGTCCGATTTCATTGGAGGGGAGGCAAATTCACTGGTGGATTTTCATCTAATCAGGTAATTCATTCACCCATACCATTTTTTTGTCAGTTCTAAACCTAAATTACCATTTTTCTATAGTTTAAAACAACCTAATTTTGTAATATTTATAAAATTGGAAATAACCCAATCTCTAATTAAACTCACATCTCCCTCAAACAAGATGAGTGAATAATTACAATGAATCCCTTTTGAAGAACTCAAAAATTCTTAATGCAACCAAAAATCGAAAAAAATAAAACTCCTCCCTTTCTACAATGTATCCATCCACATGAAACCCAAATTTCCAACCCTCAAAGGCCATTTCCCCATGATACTAATTGAATAAGTTTCCTCGGAAATGGCCATAACAAGATGAAATGCATGCACAAGCGTGAATAGAAAAAATGCATAAAAAATTGGTAACTTGGTTTCTCAAAATTTCATCACAATCATTTGTCCACGAACATAATCAAAATTTCATCACAAGTGTATGTAGCTATACATTGCCTCTTAGTTAAGCACCCTTAACTAAATGCCAAAACACATTAACAAAGTACCTCTTGGCCCTGCCCTATCCACACCCTCAATCAATCTACTCAACGCTCAGGGACTGTTGATTCAACTCAAAGACTTCATATAGAAAATCACTATGTTTTCTGTTTAATTTTCTAAACTTGCCATACAATGTAGAGATCGATTTTGCAGAGAGAAATTGTCTCTGTTTTGCTCCAAGGAATTGTCACTTTTGGTTGGTTTCCATTTTTTATAGAACAATGGGAATGGTGAACACCCATGAACTACCTAGAGTGTGTCATGAGAGTGTTTCCAACCATGATCGAGTCAATGAGATTTAGAGGATTGGTGGCAGCCCTGTATCACCCCTTTTCTTGCCTCACATATCCTAGAAAGAAGTTGAACGAAACTTACTTTTTATTTGTTAAATGTTTAATTTTAAGTTTTAAATGTATGTAAGTGAATGCCATTAAATTGCTTACTTGAGTTTGATTTAATACATTTTAAATTTTGAAGAGACATCATTATATACCATGTATATGTTTCTAATGATTTTCGTGTTGATGTTTTTATTGCAGTTGCGGCTATGGAAACAAATTCCTAGATATTGATTGAGCTTTCCCACTTGAGGGGCATTAGTGCAGCTTTTAGTGGTGGTGACAGGATTCGTCGCTCGCTTGCATCAACTCTTGATGCAATTGTTGACACCATTTCACAATCTAGCAATGTACTATATGATATTACATCATATAGAGAAAGAAAAAGACAACAATGTGTTGATGGGATAGACTACACTGTAATAAAAAAGTTGAAAATATCCAAAGAGCTCATATTTGCATTGTTTAGGGACCCTCGGTCAAGGGAAATCCCAAATGAAAACAAGCCTCACATCTCTATTGAGTGGTGCACGTTTCAACCATTTTTTGATTACTGGATGGACAAATGGTACATGGTTTTTGATATGCCACCACATAACAACAGGGAAATTCCCTTGTATTTCCTTCGAAAGATGTATGCAGAGTTCGTGTTACATAAACACGTAAACTATTTTGATATCTTGCAGTTTCATGGGATCAATGGGGGAATTCCCCAAAACCGACCCAATGCGAGGCTTCGATACCCTGATCGCCCTATCCCTGCACCTCGCAGGCAGTTTCCTGGGCTACATGTCCCACCTGCACATTGTGTTATTCCATAGACAAGTGATGCATTTTTTAGTTTGGCACGGGTGTTTGTTTACCATGGCACTATGGTTCAACATATGGGTGAGGAAGGGACATCTGTCCCTGGTGTGGTACATAAACCAGGTCATCACCATGCAGAACCATCATCTAGTGCAGGACCATCCACTAGTGCAGGACCATCGACACATCCCTAGCCTAGTATTGATGCTCATGAGTGCACATCGTGTGGTCATCCCTGCTATGGTCTTGCCTCAGATGTTTACTTCAGTGGGTTTTTGAGTCAAGTATGTATATGGTTAATTGTAATAAATTCTTCATTTATTTTCCTCTTTGTAGACATATATATAGTTTGAGCTAATATATTAATTTTGTGAACTTGCAGTTGATGCTTTATTCTGGCAGTGACGCCCCAGAGTCAAATGTTCCAGAATCTACAAGGGGGCATGACATTCCATCCACTGATCCCGTCATTGGTGGAGGGATTCATGACGCGACCCAGTTGGCAGGCCCATCTTATATAGCACCCATTGCTGTATCTGACACAAGGTAAACATTTTAAAATTTCAGTTTTTTAATACTTGTTAATTTGTAAATTTCTACATACTTTACATTTTAACTCACTAATGCTATCTACGGTCTAATATTTACAATTATTAAACTTGCAGATGGCAGATCCTTCAATGGGGCAAGCTAATGTGGAGGTAGCATCCATGGTCGTATCGTCTGAGGAAACATCTGGGCTCCAGGTAAACAATTAAAAATGTCATTTTTTAAATACATGTCTGTTCGTTGAATCATGCATGTCTAACTACATGAACACTTGCTGACTGTAGGCACCAACCGAGACATCTGGACCATTGCCTAGATTTGTATCTCCTATTAGGCCATTCGTGAACAAGGGTCGTGTGTATGTCAGACAACCTACTCCTAGAAAGACTCTAGCTACCCACGACCATGGGATTACTCATACCATGGTAATGTATATCCTACGATGATATTTGTTGGTTAACTTGAAATCTAGTGCATAAATTGTTTTTGTTAATGTTTGAATTGCATGTTTAGTGCATCAGGTACCCAAGTTGTCTATTGAAAACCTTGCATCAATGGTTAATGCAGCAGTCAGTGTTGCATCTGCAATGGCAACTGATCACACAGAGGTATGTAACTATTTCAACATGATCTTTACATAGTTTATTATTGTTGTCTATTGTTTATTCATGCATGTCTAACTATTTCAACATTTTGTGATTGTAGCCACCACCACCAGGAGCAGTTCCTGGCCCCCCTGGTTCGACCATGGTTGCGACCATCCTAGTTTTCAACCAACATCTCCATCTGCTACACAAGGAACGCAATCCCCTTTGTCAGTTGAGGTGAGATGTCCTTTAGTGACCAAGTGTTTCATGCAATTTCCATGCACAAGTTGATAATTGTTGAGTTAATTATTGAGATAATGTATTAGTACATAGTTAGTTGAATTTAACAATTGATATTTAATTTGCAGGATCCAGAGATGCACACTGATCCTAGATATGTTCCTATAGGATCAACGTCAGGAAAGAACAAGAGGAAGCTTGAGTTTTGATGTGTCTTATGGGATATATGTACATTTGGATATATGTACATGTGGCTTGGATAGTTTTGGATAGTTTTGGACACATGTGCTTTTGGATACTTTTCGATACATTCACTTTTGGAGACATGTACATTGACGTCATTGTGCATGTACTTTTGGAGACATGTACATTGACTTCATTGGATACATGTACTTTTGGATACTTTTGGATATATATGTACTTTTGGAGACATGTACATTGACATTTCACTTATAAATGAATGATACATTTCAATTTGTATTTGTTCTTGTGTCAATCTATTGTGTTGATTTGTGTGGATTATCTATTACTCATGAACGCACTATGTCAAAAGAACAAACTATTATATTTAAAGGTTTCAACGAACTCACTACATGCATGCACTAATTGGATATCTAATTAAACATTGTGATTTTGGATGATCATTACAAGTTAAGTCAAAGTTCTTGCTCGTGTAATTTAATCAAGCAATAGAATGTTTTTCAAGGTTTCAACGAACTCACTCATGCACACTAATTGGATAGGTCTAATTAAAATTTGTGAGTTTGGATGATTAAATTACAAGTTAAGTCAATGTTCAAGTGTAATTTAATAAACTCAGTGCAATACATGCTACACATTTCATCAATGCCCAATATTTGATTGTACAATTAGATTCAACACTACATATGAGTAACTACATACAAGTGCTCAAAGAAACATTGGTGAAAGGAACAAACGTTACCTTAGGATTCGAGAAATAAAGTGCCTTCTTTTATTGGTTGGGAAGGATATGCTTGGATATCCTTATGGCCTGGAGGCCATCTTCATGTAGATAAGTACTCTTGTTGTCATGTGTCATTAAGGTTTTTTTATGTGGTAAAACCCTTCAGGGTTAGGGTTTGTTCATGGTTTCATTGTACTTGTTTTCTAAACATATAATTATTCTAATAAAGGTTGCTAAGTTTTTTTCCCAATGAGGGTTTCCTGGGATAAAATGTTGAGTCTCTTGTGCATTGTTATTCTTAACTAGATCCTACATGTTAAATTCTTTATGTAAATGTTTTATGGTTAAATTTATGCATTGAACTAATGGTTATAATTGGTATAAAGCATTTATCTAGATCAAGTATCAAAAATTTAACATGGTATAAGAGGTGAGTTGTAAAGAAGGAAATTATACAAGCCTTAAAAAAGATAAACCCTAAGAGGACTGAAAGTCACCAAGTGTCCCGGACGAAAAGTCACCAAGTGTCACTGAACGACATTTTAATGCGACTTGTAGCTCGACATAACTCGGAAACCGGAGGTCAGATCGACGAACCGTTGACTCCATTGGTCTCCTGGCATGCGATTACCTCTAGGGGGCCCTATCCCTCGTGTTTTTATGGCCCAGTGACTTCATTGTGCATTCATTTCGTAATCTAGGGTTTTGCTCAGTTTCCTTCAATGCAATCTCACATCGGTTGGTCAAATCTGCATGACCCTCCACCGAGCTAGTGTTGGCAGTGTTCCCACGTCATCATTTCCCATACACACTTGCAGGAGCCAACGGCACGCAATCTTGTTGCTCTGTATGCTTTTTTTCTCCTGGAGGGAAAGTCACCAAGTGTCCCTGAACAACATTTTCATGCGACTTGCAGCTCAACATAACTCGAAAACCGGAGGTCAGATCGACAAAACGTCGACTCCGTTGGTCTCCTAGAATGCAATTACCTCTAGGGGGCCCTCTCCCTTGTGTTCTCATGGCCCAATGACTTCATTGTGCATTCATTTCGTAAACTAGGTTTTTGCTCATTTTCCTTCAACGCAATCTCGCATTGCTAGGTCAACTCTACAAAACCCTCCACCGAGCCAGTGTTGGCAGTGTTCCCACATCAACATTTCCCATACACATTTGCAGGATCCAACGGCATGCAATCTTGTTGCTCTGTTTGCTTTTTTGCTCCCGGACAGAATTTCACCAAGTGTCCCTGAACGACATTTTCATGCAACTTGCAGCTCGACATAACTTGGAAACCAGAGGTCAGATCGACGAACCGTCGACTCCATTGGTCTCCTAGCATGCGATTACCTCTAGGGAGCCCTCTCCCTTGTGTTCTCATGGTCCAGTGACTTCATTGTGCATTCATTTCGTAAACTAGGTTTTTGCTCAGTTTCCTTCAATGCAATCTCGCATTGGTGGGTCAAATCTGCATGAACCTCCACCGAGCCAATGTTGGCAGTGTTCCCATGTCGGCATTTCCCATACACACTTGCAGGAGCCAACATCACGCAATCTTGTTGCTTCGTTTTCATTTTTTCTCCCGTATGGAAAGTCACCAAGTGTCCCTAAATGACATTTTCATGTGACTTGCAGCTCGACATAACTCAGAAACCGGAGGTCGGATAGACGAACCATCGACTTTGTTGGTCTCCTGGAGTGCAATTACCTCTAGGGGTCCCTCTCCCTCATGTTTTCATGGCCCAGTGACTTCATTGTGCATTCATTTCGTAATCTAGGGCTTTGCTCAGTTTCCTTCAATGCAATCTCGCATTGGTGGGTCAACTCTGCAAAACCCTCCACCGAGCTAGTGTTGGTAGTGTTCCCACGTCGGCATTTACCATACACACTTGCAAGAGCCAACAACACACAATCTTGCTACTCCGTTTTCTTTTTTTCTCCTGGACGGAAAGTCACCAACTATCCCTAAATGGCATTTTCATGCAACTTGCAGCTCGACATAACTCGAAAACTGGAGGTCAAATCGATGAACCGTCAACTCCATTGGTCTCCTAGCATGCGATTACCTCTAGGGGGCCCTCTTCCTCATGTTCTCATGGCCCAGTGACTTCATTGTGCATTCATTTCATAAACTAGGGTTTTGCTCAGTTTCCTTCAATGCAATCTCGCATTGGTGGGTCAACTCTGCAAAACCCTCCATTGAGCCAGTGTTGGTAGTGTTCCCACGTCGGCATTGCCCATACACACTTGCAGGAGCCAACAGCACACAATCTTGCTGCTCTGTTTGCTTTTTTGCTCCCGAACGAAAAGTCACCAAGTGTCCCTAAACGACATTTTCATGCGACTTGCAGCTCGACATAACTCAAAAACCGGAGGTCGTATCGATGAACCATCAACTCCCTTGGTCTCCTGGTGTGCGATTTACTCTAGGGGGTCCTCTCCCTTGTGTTCTCATGGCCCAGTGACTTCATTGTGCATTCATTTCGTAAACTAGGGTTTTGCTCAGTTTCCTTCAATGCAAACTCGCATTGGTGGGTCAACTCTACAAAACCCTCCACCGAGCCAGTGTTGGCACTGTTCCCATGTCGGCATTGCCCATACACACTTGCAGGAGCCAACAACACACAATATTGATGCTTTGTTTGCTTTTTTTCTCCCAGATGGAAAGTGACCAAGTGTCCCTGAACGACATTTTCATGCGAATTGCAGCTCGACATAACTCGGAAACCGGAGGTCGGATCGACGAACCGTCGACTCCGTTGGTCTCCTGGCATGCGATTACCTATAGGGAAATCAAACAGTAAAGTTCTATTTGGATATTCAAATCCTCTGGATGTTTTCAGCCATTTGCCTTCCGATATTCTATGTATAAAAGCATCCATCATCTTCCGCTTTTTTTTCAAATATTGGATCCACTTCAGCAGAAGAAATGCATTCTCCTTTGTCAAAGCATGGGAAACAACAGAAAGATTGGAATTCGGAGGAAATAGCTCTGGAATATCTACTACATCAAGGTGTCTTCGAAAGAATGAAACTAAATCATTAACTGAATACATCAAAGCTCCTGCACAAGATGGTAGTGTAAGGTAACCTTCAGAAAGGGTTGAAAACCCCATGGTAGTCAAGGGATTCCTTCCCATTAACTTGGCCCAATTACTCGTCGATGTAGGCTAGAGAAACTTCAGAGAGCCTCGTACCCTAATGATTTTCCCACCTTCATCTACTAGGGGAATATTCTTGCAAAGACTGGTAAGCTCTTCAAACCAGACGTAGTTATTTGCAGATGAATAGTGCAAAACATGTGCAGCGGTGATAACAATTTTACTGTCTGTTGAGTCTGATACTACATCCAGGAGACGCTCAACAAACTTTGAGACATAAAGCTCTGTAATTTTAGGATACTGATTCAACCACTCACAATTTCTCACCATTTGGTCAGCCACAATATGTGTGACTCCTTTGATGAAAGATAAAATCTGGTGTGGATGGAAGCATTTGATACACTATCCAAATCTATGTTGTTGGAAGAACTTACATATTTCAGCAAAGAAGCATTTTGCAGGTGACTTGAAAATCCCTTCCAATTTTCAGTAATAAAACAAAGAAGTTCAATGTACAGATTTCTAGGCAAGCTTGTCAACTAATCAGACAACCGAATACAGGGAGATAACCACGCCCAAAAAATTCAAGCTATCATAAAAATCTTGTTTATCAAGATAAGGATGGACTATGTGTACATTACGAGAATATAGATGAATGAAATCACTTTGATGAACTTGTCCTCTTTCTTTCTCTAGAATGTGTTTAAAAGCAGGGAGTATTGTCGAAGCTTTTGTTGGTTTACATAAACGTTTATTCCCAAAGCCGACGTCACATAAAACCACTTCCTCAGCTTTCAATCAGGTCTGAATGGCATCTCTAACTTGTGTTAGATGTGGATAAAGAGGAATATGAAAGGGAAGGTACCTATAGACCCAATTTTTCGATGATAGAGGTGAATTACCACTTATCAAAGCACGAAATGCTGAACAAAAGGCTAATAGAACACAACGAAGGATTCCCTGGTTCCACTTGTTATTGAAAATGATACTTTCTCTTAATGAAACCAGTAGAAAATCTACTTGTATTATAAATGGAAATCCTGTTACAATTTTTGTCAGAAGAAAAGTATAGATACCTACAGCCGCCATATTTTCTTCTCTAAGTTGCTCGCCCATCGGAAAAGCTAATGTAATAGCCCATTTCCCAACATCTTTTCTCTACTCAACCCTACAGTCGTTTTCCATGGGAAACCGTTGCCTCTACATGTAATAACTACATTGTTTTGTCGAAAATTGATCTTCTTCTGCTAACAAATGCAAAATGAAAGATTCATTGTCATTGCTACAAGAAGTTATAAGGTCAGTTTCTTGTAAAACAGAGATTGCATAAATCCTATTAAGATCGATATGTTCCAGCTCACGAACTAAGAGCTTCTTTATCTTAGACATAAACAAAAGAGCTTCAGGATGAATACTAGAGAGCTGTTGCATTACAGCTTCAACCTTCTCAGGACGCAGGGGTATAAAACGAGCCATAGAATGACGAACGTGGCCCGAATCGACGAACCTTCAACTCCGTTGGATTCAGGACATCCGGATAGTGCTAGGGGAGTCCCTCTCCTCCGGTCCAATGGCCCAGGTGTCACCTTGCAGGTCCATTTTGGAAACTAGGGTTTTGCTCAGTGAGGGAGTGTGCAATCTTTGCACACAGGGGTCAACTTTGCAAAATACTCCATCGGGAACTTATGGCTAGCATTCCCATCCGGAACCTACCTAGACACACTTGCAGGACTCACTGGAACCCGGTTTTGTTGCACGGTTGGAGTTCTATGCCCCCGGCATGTATCCATCAGGGTTCCCTGAAGGCCTTTTGTATGCGAGACAGAACGATCCATAGAATGACGACCGTGGCTCGGATCGATGAACCTTCGACTCCGTTAGATTTAGGACGTCGGGATAGAGCTAGGACTGCTCCTCTCCTCCGGTCCAATGGACCTGGTGTCACCTTGTAGGTCCATCTTGGAAACTAGGGTTTTGCTCAGTGAGGTAGTGTGCAATTTTTGCACACAGGGGTCAACTTTGCAAAATCCTCTGCTAGGCACTTATGGCTAGCGTTCCTGGCAGGAACCTCCCTAGACACACTTGCAGGACTCACTGGAACTCGGTTTTGTTGCACGCTTGGAGTTCAATGCCCTCGGCAGGTATCCAGTAGGTGTCCCTGAGGGCATTTTGGATGCAAGACAAAACGAGCCATAGAATGATGACCATGGCTCGGATCGACGAACCGTCGACTCCGTTGGATTCTGGACATCGGGATAGTGCTAGGGGTGCTCCTCTCCTCTGGTCCTATGGCCCGGGTGTCACCTTGTAGGTTCATATTGGAAACTAAAGTTTTGCTCAGTGACGTAGTGTGCATTTTTTGCACACGGGGGTCAACTTTGCAAAATCCTCCGTCGGGCACTTACGGCTAGCGTTCCCAGCCGGAACCTCCCTAGACACACTTGCATGACTCACTGGAACCCAGTTTTGTTGAACGGTTGGAGTTCTATGCCCCCGTTAGGTATCCAGCAGGTGTCCCTGAAGGCTTTTTGGATGTAAGACGAAACAAGCCATAGAATGACGACCGTGGATCGGATCGACGAACCGTCGACTCTGTTGGATTCAGGAAGTCAGGATAGTGCTAAGGGTGCCCCTCTCCTCCGGTCCCATGGCCCGGGTGTCACCTTGTAGGCCCATCTTGGAAACTAGGGTTTTTCTCAGTGAGGTAGTGTGCAATTTTTACACACGGGGGTCAACTTTTCAATGATTGAGTTGTTGATGAGGAACCTAGAGATGACAATGATGATGAAGATGGTGATGATGATGAAGACGTTGATGAAGACATTGATGATGATGGTGATGGTGATGGTGATGAAGATGATGATGATGATGATGATGATGATGAAGATGATGATGATGATGGAGATGTTGATGAGGAACCTAGAGATGACAATGATGATGAAGATGGTGATGATGATGAAGACGTTGATGATGATGGTGATGGTGATGAAGATGATGACGATGATGATGATGAAGATGATGATGATGGATATGTTGATGAAGAAGGGGGAGATTGAAATGATGATGGTGATGATGATGAAGATGATGATGATGGAGATGTTGATGAGGCAGGGGGAGATGACAATGATGATGAAGATGTTGTTGATGATGATGATGGTGATGATGATGATGATGATGATGAATATGTTGATGATGATGGAGATGGTGATGAAGATGATAATGATGATGATGATGAATAAAAAGATGATGATGATGGAGATGACCATGGTGATGATGATGATGGTGATGGTGATGGTGATGGTCATGAAGAGGATGATGATGGATATGAAGAAGATGATGTTGATGTTGATGAAGAAGATTATGATGATGAAGATGTTGATGATGATGGTGATGGTGATGGTGTTGTTGATGTGTATTCAATCAAACAAATTAGCGTTAGAGCACCCAAGGAAAGTTTCATCTAACTCTACGCAATCCCATAATCTCAGGGTTTATTGATCATATGTAAAAAATGGCATATTCATAAACTTGACACACAAGAGAACTTTTGGCATATTTATAAACAACATAAACGTAAATTTGGCATATCAAGAACACAAAATTGACATATTCATAAACAACATACATGAGGAAAATTGAGCATATATCAATATCCAATTACAAATAGTATAAATAGTATAGTATTAAAAGTATGTAACATACCTCATCATGCTAGATCCCACCTATTATCATACAACCAAGCACTCCGGATCATATCTTATACTGATGGTCTCCATTAGTCTCTCGTGCTCTGTATCCGGTAAGAAGTAGCGTACCTTTGATGAATTTTGGCTAGGTATTGTTCGTACCTGGAGGTTTGTACCAATGATTAAGTTGGTAAAGTGATACACACTTGCACCTGGTTTGTAATCCCTGTAAACATATCCACCCTTCTTTCTTGCATTGTTGTCCTGTGTCAAGTATTCACCTTTAACAACCATAGACCCAATTGGGAAGTGGTTGCTTTCATCGTCAGTCATGGACACAATGAGGGTTTGCTTTCCATCTATACAGCGTGCCAACCAGTAATCACCACCCCATTCACTATCTTTTGAGGCAACCACTACGTATATGTGCCCTGCATAATAAGATTATAGGTATATGATCAAAATAATTTTCGTGCGATACAAGGCCATTAATGTGCATTTGAAGACTACATAAATAAACAAAAAAATGTTAAGGAACTGCATCATACTAGGTTGTACAAGGTCCGAGACATGATCAAAATCTATAAAAATAGATGATTGGTCTTCTTCCAACGGAGTTAACTCAACAATTGCACATTGATCAAGTGGAAATGATATGCAATCCCATCCATAAACCCAATCCAATGATTCACACCCACCCCAGTCACCATCACAACAAGGCGAGAAAAAACAAGCGAGTTTTCTGGTCGAAATTTCAAATACTGGGTTATCAAAGCTTCAAACTAAATGAAAGCCACGATTCCCAGGCACAGTATTGCATTCCCATGCATGTGAACGATCTATGTATACCACCTCCCAAAAAAATATCTCCACATGTCTCTTTCTTGTGGATTCTACTCGCATAGATGATTCCTCTCCCATTACTGACGTGCACCACCTGACTATAGATTGACCATTTCAAATAGTAGATTCTGTAGATACTTTCAATTCCTCTCTTCGTAGGGTTATTTTGACACATGCTCCGGCTCCATCATGCTCTCCTTTACCATGCCCAGTCTCAAAATAGTTCCACATATGTGGCACTTTGTAGTTTTTATGCAATGAACACAACCATTGAAATATGCATGTATTTTTTAACTGACCAGCACATCCATCAAACCAAATCCAGTGTCGATCCATGTGTATGTTCCTTCCCTTCAAGTGATCATAGAACATGATGAAGCAATGGCGTACATAGTGGAAGTCGTGGCACCTATCATCACTTATGTAGAAGTGATATTCCTTCATAATTTCTCTTTTCTCTTCAGTTCTATTTGGGCCATGCCTATATGTGTTATGGACCATCAAGGAAACCTGCTCAGAGTTATAATACTGACTTTGGATCTCATTTTGAGGTTGTAGAGTGTAGTTCTCGACAAAATCAACAACTGAAAGTATAGTACCACGGGGAAATGTATCTCTGCATATTCTAAACTTTTCATCCTGCCATCATGCCAAGTGGACATGCTGAACATAATCATGTGTCTTTTCAATAAATTCCTTAACGAAGTCACTAACTTGTACCTAGTGACACAAAATGATCTCAATGTTAGTTTTTTTTGTAAGCAAGGATTGAAATGTAACTGTTCAAACATAATTTTATAGATATAGATGCATACCTGAGATGTCACCAATTGTATTTTTTTGCTTTCCTTCCATGGGACTATTTCATAGCTGTGATATTTGAAACTTTTCATGTCTACAACTATTTTCCCAAATTCACTATCTCCACTCTCATGCATACATTGTCTTAATAATGCCATTCCAGCACAGTTGGGGCATGTTCCATCCAAACAAGATTTTGCATAGTATGTTTTCCCCTCAGGCCTATTTCACATGATGCTATGAATGAATTCTCTTGATGAAGTCGATGGTATTGTTAGGGATCAATCCTGCACATGGTTAGTATGCAACACACGACGAATCTACAAAAATGTTTCATAGTAATATTCATATTCTACATGGTATCTACAACAACAAGTGTTACGAAGAGTATTTATTCTAACATACCATGGCTTACATTTCTCAAAAGATCTTTTCCCCAAGTTCAATTGTCTATGTTCATTCCTAAATTTCTCATATAGTTCTGTTTGTGTTATATCAAGAAGATGCTTAGTATGTGGTTCACGATCCTTTGAACCCCTTCTCAATTTTAGTGCATCCTTTCGGTTTGAAGAAGGCCTTATGTGATCATCCCAAAAACTCTGCACTAGTCCCTTTACTGCATCAGCTAGCTTCATGTCACGATGTGGCAAACGACCAATAAAGGCCCAAAAATCTATCTGGTCGGTTGTGTCAAGATGTTCTCTTCTAATAGAATACCTACAGAGTGTTTTTACATTCAAATTAATTAGTTTGGATGTAGGCCTAAGAATACGAAGGACCCTGGTATTCTTATTTACAATTGCTTGTGACAACACACAACAAACCGCATTGCGGTCCTTTGAATGTGTGTTCTTATCAATTTTACCGATGCATCTACTAAGCTTTTAACTATATGAGAACTTGGTTCAGAATTCTTTATCGTCTTTATCCCTAACTTTTTCCTAACAACATTCATGCTCCTAGATTTTAACAATGATAAAAATAATCTACATTTATCTCCATCACATTTAGAAACAAAATATTTATAAAGTATCTGTTGAGTTTGATAAGCAATACTACGTTTAGATAGCGTACCTTCAATGGAATTGAGGAGACTTTCATCAACTTGTATACGCTTCGGAGTTCTTTGATGTGTGCTTGCTAATGGAGGTAAGGGGGTTGGAATTCTACCATGTAGTGCATCACCGAGATGCTCTAGCGTTTCAGTAGTAGCTTGGTGTCCTTCATTCTCTTCCTAGTAGTTGGATGGTGGAATTCCAACATCCTCATCGATGGTCTGTGGACGTCCAACATCCTCTTGTGGAAGTCCAACATCCTCATCGATGGTCCGGATAATATTTTCTTCTTCAACAGTAGGCTCCATGTCCAATGCCTCTCTGACTTCATCACTTGTATAACCACAATAGGTGAACAAATTATGTGTTTCTTCACGAGCTTCATCTTGAGATGGTAACTTATCACTTTGACTTGAAGTGGGAATTGAAACATCCCCTAATGAGCACCTACGTTTTGCTTCTTGATTACTTCCATGGGGTGCTTGTTCAACAACTATTGTGGAAATTGAAGGTCCCTCTAGTGAATGCTTTCTTTTTTCTTGTTGTGGATTAATAGGATGAACCATGGTACCCTCTATAATTGGATTTGGATTAGTTTGCAAAGAAAGCCTCCGATTCATCATGTCTATTCTTTTCTTTTCTTCCTCTTCTTCAATGACTTCTTTAGGTCTCTTCTTCCTTGCTGATTTTCTTCCTCGATTACGTGCATTCCCCATCACCACAATGATCAATTCAATACAGTTTGTTATGTTGCTACTCAATTACAAGCTTTCAAACCTTTAGTGCTTTCTAGAACTATAGATTCTTCAAGGTGCTTCAATCTTCCTTCTCAAATGTTCATCTTTCCCATTGTTGCTCTTCAATAATAAGCAAATGAAAGTTAAATCATAAATTGTTTGGGCTCTTTGATTCTCTTGTACAATTGTGTATATCCACCATCACCATGAAATGGTCTTGAAGCTTGATATATTATCTTGTGTGCTCCTCAAATATAGGCAAAATGAATCTTTCAAAGACCTTATCTTTGATGTTATTCACTTGGATATTCTTCAAGCTTGCTGATTATCTTCTTCAAATATGGCCATATAACCCAACACCACACTGAGCAACCATGAAAGATGTCCTCAATGTTGCACCTACATAATAAAAATAATGATGGAGTTGGTGTAAATTGTGAGTATTTCCAATGGCGGGCTTGTGCTGTTCGAAAAAATCGTAGGATTTGTTGTTTTTGCTTGGACAGAGTAAAGTTGCTCTCGGACAGGGACAGTCCATTGTTTATAGAGTTACAAAACGCGCATGCATTATATAAAGCTAAAATGCGCATGCGATATGAAGAATAAAAATGCGTACGCGATATGGTTAAGCACAATAAATAGGTTAGGTGCATGGCTAGGGCAACGAATAAAATCAAAAGAAAACAAATGTTTTGTATGGTTACATACAAAACAAATGTTTTTAGTGTGGGACAAATGTTTTGTATGGTTTAATACCCCCGTAACTCTCTCCCAATAATCCCTAGATACCCCCTATCTCTTTCTAAATATCTGTCCCTCATTCTCTCTACATCCCTCTCTACATGTTTCTTTCATGTGTGTTTCTCTCCCTTACTCCAGCCATGTCCCTACCACCCCACTCTCCATCTCTCCACCTTCTCTTTATCTTCGTCATTATCCCTCCTTATAGCACTCTCTCCCTTCTTCTCCCTTAATCACTAACCCTATATGCCTTTATCCCTCCCCCTTTCCCTCTCTCTCTTACCTTGTTCCTAGAGCCCCTCCCCCATAAAGGCCTTTAGACCCTCTTCTAAACATTAATCCCTAAGTGCATAAGTGCACAAGATGATGATGAGGAGGAGGGTGATGACAATGAAGATGATCATGATGCAGATGAAGATGAAAAAGATGATGACGTTGATGAAGATGAAGATGATGGTGATGACGATGGAGATGTTGAATATGATGATGAGGGTGATGAGGATGATGATGATGGTGATGAAGAAGATGACGATGATGGAGATGCTGATGGGGAAGGGGGAGATGTCAATGATGATGAAGAGGAGGATATAAGATGATGATGATGATGATGATGATGATGATGGTGGAGATGTTGATGATGATGATGGTGATGATGATGGTGATGATGAAGATGTTGATGATGATGGTGATGGTGATGGTGATGAAGATGATGATGATGAAGAAGATGATGATGATGTAGATGTTGATGAGGAACCTAGAGATGACAATGATGATGAAGACGTTGAGGATGATGATGGTGATGATGATGACGATGTTGATGATGATGGTGATGGTGATGAAGATGATGATGATGATGATGATGAAGATGATGATGATGGAGATGTTGATGAAGAAGGGGGAGATGACAATGATGATGATGATGTTGATGAATATGATGATGATGGAGATGTTGATGAGGAAGTGGGAGATGACAATGATGATGAAGATGTTGTTGATGATGATGATGGTGATGATGATGATGATGAATATGTTGATGATGATGGTGATGTAGATGGTGATGAAGATGATAATGATGATGATGATGGAGATGACCATGGTGATGATGATGATGATGGAGATGTTGCTGATGATGGTGATGGTGATGGTGATGGTGATGATGATGATGATGGTGATAGTGATGTTCAGATGATGATGATGATGATGATGGAGATGTTGATATGATGAGGAATATGATGATGATGATGGTGATGATGATGAAGATGTTGACGATGATGATGATGGTGATGAAGATGATGATGATGAAGAAGATGATGATGATGATGGAGATGTTGATGAGGAACCTAGAGATGACAATGCTGATGAAGATGTTGATGCTGATGATGATGGTGATGATGGTGATGAAGATGATGATGATGATGATGATGAAGATGATGATGATGATGGAGATGGAGATGTTGATCTGATGATGATGAAGGTGATGATGATGGTGATGATGTGTGATGCACCTGCAACAATTAATTAACAAGAATACGCGAAATAGCAGAAATGACAGAACTCAAAATCACTTTTATATTGATCACAGGCCACTTCGAGGGGGAAACCTCCTTTGAGAAAGCTCAATACAAATAACTTCATGGTGCCTTCATAGGTCTCAACACACACTTATATACTAATTCTAGGTGCCAATACTATGGGTCGAAACCATGGGCCATTACAAACTATGGATCAACAATACTACGGGCGACTTACAAAGCATATGCGCCAACAACAATAACACAAACTATTGATCAACAAATACTACAGGACGACTTACAAAGCATAAGCGTCCAATAACAACATACTAACAAAGTAAAGACATGGGTTCCTAACATGATGATGAAGATGTTGATGATGGAGATGACAATGATGATGGAGATGTTGATGATGATGGTGATGGTGATGATGATGAAGATGTTGAAGATGATGGTGATGGTGATGAAGATGATGATGATGATGAAGAAGAAGATGATGATGATGGAGATGTTGATCTGATGACGATGAAGATGATGATGATGGTCATGATGATGAAGATGTTAACGATGACGATGATGGTGATGATGAAGAAGAAGATGATGATGGAGATGTTGATGAGGAACCTAGAGATGCCGATGATGATGAAGATGTTGATGATGATGATGATGGTGATGGTGATGGCGATGAAGATGATGATGATGATGATGATGGAGATGGAGATGTTGATTTGGTGATGATGAAGATGATGATGATGGTGATGATGATGAAGATGTTGATGATGGAGATGATAATGATGATGGAGATGGTGATGGTGATGATGATGAAGATGTTGAAGATGATGGTGATGGTGATGGCGATGAAGATGACGATGTTGATGATGATGATGAAGAAGAAGATGATGATGGATATGTTGATTTGATGACGATGAAGATGATGATGATGGCAATGATGATGAAGATGATGATGATGATGATGGTGGTGATGAAGATGGTGATGATAAAGAAGAAGATGATGATGGAGATGTTGATGAGGAACCTAGAGATGCCAATGATGATGAATATGTTGATGATGATGATGGTGGTGATGACGATGAAGATGGTGATGATGATGATGGTGATGGTAATGATGATGAAGATGTTGATGATGATGGTGATGGTGATGTTCATATGATGATGATGATGATGATGAAGATGATGGTGACATGATGGAGATGTTGATCTGATGAGGAAGATGATGATGATGATGGTGATGAAGATAATGATGATGAAGAAGATGATGATGATGGAGATGTTGATGCTGATGGGGAACCTAGAGATGAAAATGATGATGGTGATGGTGATGGTGATGATGATGAAGATTTTGATGATGATGGTGATGGTGATGATGATGAATATGTTGATGATGATGGTGATGGTGATGTTCAGATGATGATGATGATGATGTTCAGAAGATGATGATGATGTTCAGAAGATGATGATGATGATGATGATGATGGAGATGGTTATTTGATGATGATGATGATGATGGTGGTGGTGGTGGTGGTGTTGATGATGATGATGATGGTAGTGGTGTTGATGATGATGATGATGGTGATGAAGAAGATGATGATGATGGAGATGTTGATGAGGAACCTAGAGATGACAATGATGATGAATATGTTGATGATGATGATGGTGGTGATGATGATGAAGATGGTGATGATGATGGTGATGGTGATGAAGATGATGATGAGGGGGGTATCCACCTTCTCTTTATATTCTCAATTATCCAGGTCCCTATAGAAATATCTCCCTTCGTTCTTCCTTAATCACTAACCCTATGTTCCTATATACCTCCTCCCTACCATCTCTATATCACCTTGTATCCCTCCCTCTCTATCTCTTTCTCTAGATATGTACTTGGATATGTCCCTCACTCCCTTTACCTCCCTCCCTCTATGTTGCTTTCTATCCCTTACACCATCTTCGTCCCTGCCACACCACTGATTCCTCCTTCCTTATCACACACACACACACAACCTCCCACTTTCTTTGTCGCTCACACCTCCCTCTAGTCTCTCTCTCCCCAACCATCACTCTCTCTCTCTCTCTCTCTCTCAAACACACACACACACACACATTATGTCCCTTTCCATTCTCAAACCCATTCCCCCTCCATCCCTTTCCCTACCTTCTCTCCCTCCCTCTCTCATCGCCTCTCTCTATCTCACCTTCTATCCCTCCCTCATGTTATCTTTCCCTCAACCTATATCAATCTATCCATCACTCCCTCTCTCTCACACTTTATGTCCCTTCCCCATCCTCTAATATTATCTCTCTCTCTCTCTCTCGCCACCACTCCCTGCATGTCTCCCACCAACACTTTATGTTCCCCCCTTCCTATCTCTTTATTTCGTTCTATCCCCATCTATATATCACTCCCTCTAAATCCATTCCTCCCCATTGTCCCTCTCCCTCCCTCGCTCTATGTCTCTCCCCCCTTGTATTCTTTATTTCTATCTTACATCCCCATTTCCTCCATTCATCCCCCCTTGTCACTCAAGTCTCACTTTCAAATTCTAACCCTATACCTATTCATAACCTATTCTACTCCTAATAGTGCTCTCAAGATCCACTTCCCTTCACCCCCTATAGCCCATTATGTTCTCATTCCCTTCATCTCTCCCCACTCAAGCTTCCAACATCCTTCTAATCCCTTGAATCTTTCCCACCCCTATTAAATATTAACCATAGATTCCCTTGACCCTTCCCCAGCCCTTCTCAAATATTAACCAAAAATGCCCTTGAGTCTTCCCCACCCCCTCTCTCTCAAGTATTAAACATATATTTTATTATTTACATAACGCGTACGCGTTATGTAGTTATATAACGCGTGCGCGTTATGAAATTCTAAAAATGCGGCAATATTTTTGAATTTAAACAGAACTTGCTCGTGTTTTGTAGAGCCTAAACCAAGTAGACTCACTTTCTCGCATGTCAACAATAATCCTATGTGTATGCTTTGGAGTTTGCTGTGGTAATTCCAAACCTGTGCTATGGTAATGATAAACCAAAGCTAATTGGGTATTTCTTCCAGTTTCTGGAGAAGCATGTGCTTAGCCACTCGTTACAGTATGCTACACATAGTCATTTTTTACGAAATCTTAAACACAAATAGAATTTTTTTCTGCAGATTCCAAATATGTAACTTTTATGTAAAAATATTAATTTTTTCTATTTTCTTTCAATTTCTTTTCTGTCCCACCTCCTTAACTCGTGAAACACACTGTTAGTGTTTCTTCCATAACTTTTTCAATTCTTGATCATTTCAAAAAAAAATTGTATGGTGCACAAGAGGACACTAACCTCCACGTTCTATGAAAAACCCATTTCAATATTTTTGCATTAAGACCTTCAAAGGCTACACCCACAAAAGAGGTACTATTTTTGAGGTTTGATCACTTAGACAATTATAAAAAAATTATAAAATTACTAATTTAATTTTCTAAAAATAATGGCGCACAAGTGTTATATGTTCTCTACACGCATGCCCATTTTTGTAGCTTGATTCCATCATTTAGGCCCTCAAAGGTTGCACCCACAAAAACATATAGCTTATCATTTGCCTGAAAAATAAAAAGTTGTCTGTTAGGAAAAATGAAACTTGACATAGCTATGCAAATTTTCAATACATAAAAGTTATATGTTCGGAAATGTGATTCAATTTCCTACATTTCATATTTTTTACTCAATGCAAGATATTTTGCGTAAGTATCTCAAAAAATCCAAGTAAGTTAAGGGATGCCTAATTTTTCAGTTTTCTATTGCATCTAACGTGCCAAAAGTGACCCTCATTAGCTTGCACTGACCCACAATTCTACCTCCTTTAAGAAGGAAAAACAGAGCATAACAACCTTAATTGAGAATATTTTATAGATATCTCCCCAATATGGTCACCATTTTTGTTGTAAATAAAAATGGCACATAACTAGAAAGCTAAGTGCTTCCCTTGATGAGTGGGTCAAGCTAACTGACAAATTGAAATAAATACCTATTCTACCTTTCCTTTAGATCTATTATGCATATAAATATATTAACCAGAAAATAAGAAAAAGAGAAGAACCTCGATAATGAAGTTTGGCCTTAGTTGTTTTGTGCAAAGATCCTCTGGTACCATTCTAGCTCCAAAACTTCATGAATGGTCCTTCACAAAGAGACAACCAACAACACTTTTCTCATTATTCATTTACAAAATAGTTAACCAAGAAATTAACATGCATAAAAAAATATATCCTAATCTACTATCTAGGCTATATATCTCCAACCAAAAGCACATTTGAAAATATGAATATGACACAATTTTGGTGGTGGGAAAGGAAAATAGATTTATATTTATTAAAAAAATAAAGTACAATAAATGGTATTCTTGATTATACTTGCAGTACTTTCTTCTTTATAGCTTGATTCCTCTCCTTATCCACTAGCACTAATCCTCCTATTGACCTGGTATTAGATTCTTATCTAATGAAGTAATCGGATGCAAGCTTATGGCCTCCATACAAGCTCCAACCTCTCAGCAACTAGAAGCTATGGCCAAGAATGGTTATTCTCAACCAATATTTCTCTAGCATATAGATTCTTTCACTTGGATTTCTCATGTTTATCAAGATTCCTTCAGCATAACAATTCCTTCACTTGGAATCCCCTTGCTCCTCACACCATGCCTATTATTTATATGTTTAGTCAGGGTGGTGAGATATAAATGCATGTAACATGTGCTTTACATGCCTCCTCCATGAAAAAAAAACTAAGAGTATCTCTTTGGTATGTATTGTCATTCCTCTCTTTTACCGAAATTAGAGATTGGTCTTGACTTTTGGGTCACCTATAGAAACCATAGAACCCTAGTCATGTTTCTCTATAGCACAAGTGTGATTAGTCACATTTTTCCCAAGGAACATAAGAGATGATGTACAAAAACTTGTGGGAAACTATTAATTGCACTGTCAATTTTTGCAAAGAGGACGAGTCTATTCCGAATTTGTTTAATTCATCAAGGGTGTCAAATATAATTTTAACACTCACTATAACTAAGATAATAAATTTGTGAACTAAATATAGGAGGTTCAAACATGATAAATGATCTAGGCCTCCAAAGAAGAGCCAAGTCCATAGGGTTTCTTCTTCAAACCACAAATGGAAAGAGAAGATATCAACATTCATGTTAATTGATGGAAAAGGTAGAATATGAACAAAATACTACAAAGGATCCTACACAGGGATAAAGAAAAGGGAAATATTAAGAACACTTTGAAAACCAAACAACACTTTTGTAACATTAAAATTATTGAGGTATAACACTAAAAATACAAAACATGGGTTAAATACACTTCCATAGCTACCATGTCTATCAATAAATTAGCATAATAATAACCATGTAAATCAACATAATAACAAGCCATTCTACAGTGAATTGAAGAATATTCTTCACAATGAGTCTTCAATACAATTGGGAAAATGAAAATCAATTCAATCCATAAAATCAAAAGAAAAAACAAATTGACAATGTAAAACAAAAAGAAAAAAACAAAGCATGAACAACTAATAAAGCAAAGAAGCAATATACTTTTCAACAAGTTAACAAGACAATGTAAGAAAAAACAAAGCATGAACAACTAATAAAGCAAAGAAGGAATAAACTTTTCAATCTGTTTAATGTTTTCTTATCTTTTTTTCCTTTTGATATGTACAAGGAAAGAATATAATTACAAATCATGATGGATACAATTTGATCCATCCTAAATCCGATCTATCAAGCACCGAGAGGGATCCAATCTCTTGAGGTGTATTTTTTTTTTAATTTATTTAATTTATACATCTAGGTTTAAGTTTTAAATTTTTATTTTATAAACAAAGATCGATTTTGTTACTCACAAACACTCAACTCACAAGATCTCCCTCATACTGGTTGTAGAACACCTCTCGGCACAATAAAACATATTCCTCTTTTTAGTGAAGAATGGCCCACAATCGTGATAAGGAAAATAATTTTGACAATAGAACACACTTCCTAGCACATGTCAAGATAGAAACTTAAGAGAAGAGTTAATATTTTTGGAAAATATTTATATTTTTAAAGATAGATCACAAGCTAAATGTCACAAATAAGTTACTTATTCTTCATGCTAGTTACATGAACTGCCATCCTCTTGCAATATTGGAAAAGCATAGGCTCTAATCCACCCCAAATTCTAAAATAAAAACATATAAAAATGTGAAAAAGTAGATTCTATATCATCCTAAATATTCTAATATTAAAATACCAATCCATCATAATCATAAACATTATAGTTTTCTATTTCAATTAAATATAACTTAAGCCGAGGAAGAGCGTCTTCCTTGAACAGAAAATAGAAGGCATAAATCCAAACAAAGAAGCTTAGGCTATCACATTAAAAATAAATTTAAACAATTGACATTTTACATCTTGAAATTCATATATTATGTCAAACTCTTACCACGAAGAACGATCACTGGACATCGATAAAACGTCGGCGATGTGTAAAACATTGTAGTAAAATTACAACTACATATTTTCAGTTGGTCAGAGCAAAGCATGGAAAACAGTTGCAGCTGTAAGTTAATAATTTACTTCAAAATATGGGACTTATTGTCCAAACAATGTTTTGACAAGCCTCCCAATATTATTTCTAAAGATTAATCTTTTTGAGGGGTCTCTACTATCTTGGACTCTCAGTCTGGACAAGTTTTAATGATTTGTGGCTAGTTTCATAAACTTCTATTGCGACATCTTAGTTTTGCTTAAAGTTTTTCTACAACCATTCTTTTAGTAGTTTTAAAGTTTTTCTACAACCATTCTTTTAGCAGTTTTTTGGGGGATGGAAGGCCTTCGGCCTGAGGACGATATTTGGTTTGTCACTTAATTTCTAGGCGTTGATAGCTCTAGTTGAAGATTTTCTTTTCATAGAAACCAGACAAAGAACAGTTTGCATTTAATATGGAAGGCTATTTATCTATGGAGGATGTCTGTTTTGTTACTTACCTGTTACCATTTATCAATCATAGTATTAGTTATTTTTTGTATTTTTTTTATATAATTTTTATTTCGAATTTCTAATTGCTTCCATAAAATCAATCTGAACAGTACACTTGTCTTATCCTCGTGCAATCTAGGAAAAGCATAGCTTTAGTCCATCCTGAATTCTTAAAAAAAATACCTATCACTGTAATCATACACAGAATGTGTCCATAAAAAAGTACATATATAAAAATTGTTAATTAAGTTAACATACATCCATCTTAAATTTAGACCTGTTAAATAAAATCTTATAGATGCCAATATCAACTTCAAGCTGTCAATCTCATTGTCGTAGGGATGGTGTGAAAACATTGAGATTGGAAGTGTAGATATTGGTACTGGTATAGCTATACTTTTGGGTGCCAATATCTCTATTTTCACGTCTGATGTAGGGATGGTGCAAAAATCACAATATTGGAGATTGATACCTCGGTTGAGAGTGACACTGACAATTTTTTTATACTCTCAATGCAGCAAAGATGGATGTGTGTTATATTTTAAAAAAATAGTAATACTGAATAACATATATAAACAATACTGAGACAACATCAGTTTTTAACCTGGAATACAAACCTGAATATATTTCCAATCCAAAATTGTTTGGTGAGAAACTCTCAAGCCACTATCAGAACCTGTGTTCCAGTAAGCATGGAGCTAGAGCCTAACCAGCTAAGAATATATCACTATGAAGAATATGATATTATTCAGTGCGAGTACACCCACGATGAACGCAATCGATGACACAACATCTTGTGGGGGAGTCGAGCACATTGAAAGCATTAAAGGAAAGAAGTGATATCCGACAACATATGCAATGGCTTGTCATCACAATTCAACGCCCATGTTTGAGGGAATGAGATTGATTTACACTTTATAGGAGGAATAGTTGGCCAGAGAGGACCAGAATTATGGATAATTTGGAATCTGATTGAGCAGAGTGGAATGCGGTGAAGAATCTTGAAATTGTACATGCAAGACAAACTGAATATTCAGTCAATATGAACAAGTCGTTTAATTGTGTGCAATCGTTCACCAAAATTTGAACTGTTTACTATTGTTCGTCTTTAAGAAATTGTTGACTCCAACTAGCATTATACGCCTTGACTGTAATGCATTAATGGCAATCTATGCATATATGTTGTTAGACAATATGTTGTTAGTCAACTATGTACCATAACTTTCATATACTTTTCATATTATATCTTGAGATTGTGCTGCGTGCATGCAAGACAATATGAATATTCAGTCATCTGTTGAAAAAAAAAGAATATTCAGTCAACGTGAGAGACTCCATTGGTATAAAACCATAAGCTCATAATAAGTCGTTGAATTGTGCAATCATTCATCGAAAACTCAACCGTTTACCATTTTTCGTCTTTAAGAGGTTGTTGACTCCAACAATCATTATACATCTGGACTGTAATGCATGAATGGAAATCTATGCATATATGTTGTTAAATGTGTGAGCATAAACATTCAACTATGTATATATCCACGCATATACAACTATTCATATGAGACAACTTGGTGTTTATTGGCTACTATTAATATTAATAAGATCCAGGTACAGTTAAGATACATTACAGATACATTACAGTTTGTTGATACATATAAAGTTGAAACAAGTTATACAATTTGATGAGAACTTGATAAAGTGTGTATATTAGTAGCACCATTTTTAATTTTGAGCTTATTTTTTTGAGATTTTGAAACTTCATAGTCATAAATTTTATTTTTTTTATTTACAATTGCATTTTTTTAAATTTTACAAAAAAATACATTTAGTAGCTACTTATCATGCAAAAATATATTTATTTTTGAATTTTTAAAAGCGAATTATATATATATATATTGTAAGATTGATATATCGAAAGGGTGCTCTGGTTTCAAAATATCGGGACGGGTGAGCCGAGGATTAGGGTTGAGAGTCGAACCAAGTTGAATCCGGCGGCCATGGATCCTTCCATGGGCGCCATCCCCCTTCCCCTCTGCGTTTTTTGACAATGGAGTGCTGTATGGAAGGGTGTACACGGCGTTTGGGGTGATGGCGGCAGACAGTCGGTGAGCTCCGTTCATAGACGCGAGTTTGGCAGTGGCGACAGCTTCTTCCTCGGCACGGTGGTGGCCTCTACAGGTGCAGCTTCGTGCAGCGGATGCTTCCTGCAACGGCTGCAACAGTCTTCGAAACCTTGTCCTCGAAGGGTGTACGGCTTTGCTATCAGATTTGGAAGACTCTTTGCGAGCGAAGCGGTCGTGGAGTCTTTGCATGACAACCCATTGCATTGCGGGCTTCTCCTGCTTATCAGTGGCGGCGACGTTAGATTCTGTCTTGAGGGTTGTTGCAGGGAAGTGCGTCCACGATGGGGGCATCGAAAGCAATTGGTCGGGGTGGAGATCCACTCAGATGCGGGCTTTCTGTTTCCTTTTAGTGACAACGGGAGGCTGGATGTTCTCATTGTGATGTGAACCTTTCTTGGTGGCACTGTGACTACTTGTGACGGTGGTTTCAGCTTTCAGATGTCGATGGCTCTACAAACCTTCCGTTTGCATTTCTGGTTTCCATTTGATATTTTCTGCATCTGTGGCTTCTTTCTTATTTGTTCTTTCAGCTCCTAATGAGCTAGTTATTCATTATACTTGAACCATTCTTGGCTGCTCCCACACAAGAATTATAAGATTTAGGTTAATTTATGGAGGTGCTTTGGTACCATTTGTTTTCTTTGAAGTTGGAAAGTTGTCACTGGAAAGGGCTCTTTGAAGCCTTTCTACAATATGTAATTTGATTATTCTTAATGAAATTACGCTTTTTCCTTGGAAAATATATATATATATATTTGGAGATTTTTTCTTTAAAAATTTATTTTCATTAAGTTATTTTTATGATTAAATTTGTACAAAAAATTTAAAAATTAAAAAAAAAAAACAACCCTCACTCCTCCCCCTCCCCGTCTCATTTCCCTCCACCTCCCTCCACCCACCACCCTTCCCCTCCCTCTACCCACCCTCGTCCCCCCTTCCCTCCCCTGCCCACTGCCATCCCCATTCCCCCCTCCCCTGTCCACTGCACTCCCCCTCCTCCCTCCCCCTTCTCTCCCCCTCTCTTCCCATCTCCTCGCCCCTCGACCTCTTCTAGCGGGCACGATTCTCACAATCGTGTTGCTGCAAAGGGGAAATGAAAGGAGTGGATCTGTTTGGGAGAGGAGAGGGTAGGAGAGGGTAAGGGAAGGAGGAGGAAGGAGGGGAAGTATGGTGGGTGGGGGAGTAGGGATGGGGAGGGCAGTGGGTGGGGGAGTGAAAGGGGGGAGACTAGGGTGGGGAGAGGGAGGGGAAGGGCGATGGGAGGGGGAGTGATTAAGGTGGAGGGAGATGGTAAGGGGAGGGAATCTGGAGTGGAAGGGGATGGGGAGGAAAGGGGGAGCAGAGGGGAGTGAGTAGGGTTTTGCATTTTTTTTTGTTTTTTCTTTTAATTATTTTTTTTAAATATAAATTTTAGTTTAAAAATTAAAAATTTGTTAATTCTTTATTTATTTGTATTGTTTATTTTTTATTTTAATTTAAAATTTTGATATAAATTTTATTAATTTTTTAATTTTGCTATTAAGTTTTAATTTTATTTTTCTTTTAAGTTTTTTTTGTAATTTTTTTTTTTTGAATTTTTTTAAAATAAAAATTAATTTTTTTAATGATGTGTTTTACAAAAATTGAATTAAAATTGGTTGATGGTTTTTTTTTTTTAAATGTTAATTTTTTTTTTAAATTGTATTTTTTATTTTTAAGTTTTTGTTTCATTTTTTTTTAGAATTTGTTTTTTCATATTATTTTTGGATTTATTTTTTAAAAGTGTTTTTTATAAATTTTCTTATACGATTGCTATTTTTATTTTTATTTTTTATTTTTTTTAATAAATTGTGCAATTTTACTTTTTTTATTTTTTTAATTATGTTTCTTTAAAGTCAATGTTTTTAAAATTTTAACCTCTAATAAAAATGACAATGATTTTAGGAGGTTTACTTTTCAATCACTGGATTGATTTAGGGTTTTGATTGCAATGATACCATGCATGGTTTCGAGAACTGTAATTTTACTCCCCCCAAAAGGGGTGATAATGTGTTTCCTCTCTTGTACATCCAAATATCATAACTTCTATGTTTTATGGTTTAATATATGGTTTTATTATGAATAATATCATAAATTCTTTTATTTTAGAAGGAAAGGGTGGTGAAATAATTTCTTGAATAATTTGTGTTTAACTCAGTGCTACTTTTATATATTGTTACTAACAGTTTTAATAAATCTAGTTTGAAATTATGATACAATGATATAATAATGCCATTTTTTTTAAAAGTGTGCTACCTGTAGCACTAGTTTTCAATTTAGGGATTGATTTTAAGGTTTTGTAAACACCAATAAGGATTGTTTTGGTTCATGTCTATATTTTTAACTATTAAAAAAAAGTGGTGCTACCGGTAGCACCACTTTTTTATTTGGAGTTGGTTTTTGGTGTTTTTTATACAAAAATATGAGTTTTTATGGTTAGAGTTCTCATTTTGAGTATACAGTTCTCGTCAAGTTGTGTAACTTGATTTGGATGATAACGATCACACATATACAGCTAGGTGATCACGAAGTATATATGCACACATATACATTAGTAATATGAGACAACTTGGTGCTTAATGGTTAAGCAGAGAGAACTGCAGACCAAATAAACATCATATCTGCCATGTAAATTGTCAATAATTAGCTAATGCATGCATATGTAGGTGAAGAGAGAAAGGCTTTCAGTCACTTACCAGGAAAATATGAGACAAACAACAACAACTTGCTTGTTGAGCAATGACTGTTGAATGCCATCTCTACTGACGAAGAAGATGCAACCCCTGCATACATTAGCTATGAAGTGAACAACAAATAGAAGATAGACCATTGCTATCCCCAGTCTGAAGGCAGAATTATTGGGCTCCTTACAGTCAAATAACAGATACGTAATGCCTCTTACCTCCACACAAACATGAAATAAAATCCTTAAACGAGCTGCCTAAGCAATTCATGACCTCACTATTAGTAAATACAATACCATTTAGTGAAGCATCCTAAATTTCACCACAAGATTTTTATTTTTATACAATTAATGCCACCACATTTTGAGCCATTTCACCTTGTATTCCCAAAATCCCAGCCACCACCTCCAAAACCACCACTAAAATGCAAACCCTGGCTCTAATTGACTTCATATTTCTCTAATATCACAAACTCGATTTGTTTTCTGAACTATGAACACCAATAGTAATGAATGATCTCCACCTGCATCATACAGTTAGGAACACAGTAACACTTTGGCCTTTTGGTTAACAGAGATATGGAAATGATGGATAAATACCTCTTTCCTCAACTAGTGACAACAACCTTTCCCTTCAAATCGTGAATGTGCCCTCCTAGCTAAGGGCCTTATCTTTCTTCTCATCTCCACTAAATTCTACAACCGCCATAATGACTGCTACAATAGTCACTTTGAAATGACGAGTGCGCCCTTCCTAGCAGATGCCACCATGCATATCTAGAGATATGCTCAGGGATGGGCTTGGACCTTATTTCCCCCTTAGCTCCCACACACCTCCTAAAAATGACATAAAATCACCTATTAAAGACAAATAAACCCTGATTTAAATCCATAAAGTGTTATTAGTTCCCTGCCATCCCACGAAATAACTTGTTTCATAATTCTTTTATTAATTTATGCAACTTTATGGCATTAACCCTAACATACTAGAGCTTTGATATATATGTAGAGTGCAAGATTTTTAAGGTTTGGATTCAAACCCTTGATCTCAAGGATTGCACTGAAACTTGCCATTCCCCTAATCTGAAGCCAACCATAGCTACAGTACATGAAGATGGTACTGATCTAATGGCCAAGGTAGCTTCAGGGCATGTCCTCTCAAGCTCGTCTCAAGAACAATGTTCTCTCAAGCTCTTCACAAGAAATTGAGTAAACTATTATTTTCGTCTGTGAAATAGTTGGGGCGGAAATGTCAAAACTTGTTGAGGCTATTAGAAAATGATTGGATCTTGAAGCGAATTGATTTAGGAATGATTTGTGAAGCAACCGCAAATTTGAGATGAAGGGTAAAATATCCTGCATTATTTTCTTGTGGCTACCTTACTATTTTGATGACATGCCACATGTTTTTGGCCACCACTGGAGTTTGCCAGTGCCTTGCGTTAGATTTTTCCCCATGGTCAGCCGCATGGTACACCTGCTTTTCTCGACCACATGGGGATCTCAGATGGGAGTGCTAGGGTTAGGTTATTTTTTATTTTGATTTAAAATTGCACCATAAAAAAGGCGTGGAAGGGGATAACTATAGGACATGGAAAACATATTTATTTTTTTAAATTTATTTTTTATTTTTTATGTTAAAAGGGACAAGGGGAAAAGGGAAATATGAATGGGAAGTGGTTAAGTTAATTTTTTATTTTGTTTTAAATTTGCGCCATGAAAAAGGCACAGGAGGGGTAACTATAAGATACGAAAAACATATTATTTTATTTATTTTTTATTTTTACTTTTAAAGGGGACGAGGGGAAAAGGGAAATGTGAATGGGAAGTAAAAAGGAAAGGGATAAAGGGTATTGAATTTAGGTTAAAAGGTGTAAAGGGGATTATTATTATTAGTAAATTTTTTTTTTTAAATTTAAAAATGGCAAGAAAACATTCAAATGGGAGGGAGGTTATTTTTGTTATTAAAATAGGATATATTGGTGTTTTCGTAACCAGGGTAGCAAGGGGAAACTTTTTAACTTTTTGAGCATAGGTGTTATGATGAAACTGATGGGAAGGCATCAATGATAATTTCACGGAGGACATATAATTTATAGATTTCACTATCAAGACCAAATGACTTTAACTTGCTGAAACTTTGATCGATTGGCGAGAGGGTCAAATAGACTCGGAATTTGGAAAACGAAATATGAGCACGATCGGTGAGATGAGATGAACTCAAGGATACCAAAATGGAGACATGAAAATGAAGAATGCAAAAAAATCCAAGCTACCAACTCGACTTGACCATGACATGATGACACATGAAATATAACTTGATGAATGTGCCAAAGAGGTCAAATAGTGACGCAGATGATGAAACTGACTATGTATGGGAAGAGCACATTTCTCTAGAGATGACGGTACAGATGGAATGATCTTGTGGAAAAGTTCAATAGGTTCACCTTTGGAGTCATGTTCCGACACTTCAGAACATGTTGATGTTGAGCATCAAGACACTTCAACAAATGCAAATATATAAAGAAATATTCTTTTATTATTATTATAACATATTATTACAATATTGGTACATCAAATATATCTTGTCGTATTTCTTATCTCATGACTAAATTAGACATTTATTTTAGTAATTTTTAGTTGTAATCATTTAAAATTCCTCAAATTTGGTCATATTTCACTTAAAAACACTGTGGTGACCAATGTTTTTGGTGGTTTAGTCATTTATTTCACAAGGTGACCAACTTTTTTGGTCGCCTGGTCATTTATCACCCATTTTTCTACTAGTGACATCCAGGTAATGAAGAGAACATGGCATATTATTTAATGCGGTGTACACAAATTAAAAGTAGGTTGGTACAGTGACCCTATCAAGAGGGAGAGTTCATGTACCAAATTGGAAACCTGGTTGCGATGGGCCACTTTTTTGAAAAAGTGAAAAAACAAGGCGATTATATTAATTACAAAGACTTTAAGCCTAAGTATACATCTTTCCAATACAATCATTTGGTGGTGGTAGCTCAAATACATCTCACAAAAATCAATGTGAGGATTGTAAATTGTAACTGACATCATGAATTGTAATTAGTAATTTGTAAATCTAATTATCAATTTCTTAAATTGAAATTGTACAATTGTAAGTTGCTATTGTGAAATTGTAAAATGTAGATTGTAACTTGTAATCATAATTGTGACTTTTAAATTGTAACTGACATTGTGAATTGTAAATGGGATTGTAAGTTGTAATATGTACATGTCTAATTAGTAATTTCTTAAAGAGTAATTGTATAATTGTAATTTGTAATTGCGAAATTTTGTAAAGAGTAATTGTAATTATAATTGTAAATTGTAACTGACATCATGAATTGTAAATGTCAAATGAACATAAGACAAATTACATAAACATTAAACATGAACATAAGATAAAATTATAACGTCTAAAAGTAAAATTGTAACTTGTAACTTCTAATTGTAAAATTGTAAATTGTACAATCATCAACATAAACATGAACATAAGATAAATACATATTTTCACTCATCGACATAAACATAAGACGCCATATATCCATGAAGATAAAATATGATACGAAATAGTCCCTCAAGTTCATAAAAAAGTACAAGTATATATGTGCACATAACAATAAAAGTAGTGCAACATGTACAAGTGTCATCAAATGTGTGTACCAAGCCCCTTATGGGTTGTGTGATCATCCCCACCACTAGTACCACCTGCGCCAGGTGGATGGTGCAAGGGTGCCATATGATAGTAAAGGTTGTCTAAATATGTGAACTACAAAAATTAAAATTTTAAACTCTATAAGTTTGTTAGCTTTTAGAACTTGAAATTTATAAGATGAAAGATTTTTAAAAAATTAAGTGAATGGATCAACTTACTTAACTCAAGTCCATGGTGATATTTAACAAATCCTCCCGTGTGGCATCTACAGGACGATGCTAAGTCAATGGGCCCTCACCAAGATGATGTTGAGTCAAGGCATCCCACTCCTCTATGAACATCATTGTTGAATTGGCTCCCTGATGTACATGAGCATGTGCATGGTGACATCATGTATGTAATCAGTAAAAGAATAATAAATGAGCATTATAAATTAAACATCAACTTGAATTCTATGTTATATTGAAACATATAAATTACAATACCTCATCGACTTGCAGCATGTGGTCGGAACCCAATGGAGATTATGTCTCATGCTCCTCTACAATTCCATTGCTTCCACCCTATACAATTTGAGCAAGGGGCAAGACAAAGGTTACAATAAAAAAATTGCAATTATACACATGTGTGTAACTTAGAAAGTTGGGATAAGGAAACTAGCATATGTACCACAAATACATCAAAGGGGGAAATGGTTGGGTGCTTAACTGACGACAAAGTGACATTGCGCGATTCCATAAAGGCAGTCCTATGCATGGAGAAAAAAATAATAAATCAATATTACTCAATTGATTCATTTAGATGTACATGTATTAAAGATAATTTATTATTTAATGACGTATAATGAAAAAAATTAAGTACATAAATATGCATGCTCTGTCAATGATGGCCTGCATCTCTCATACAGTGCAAAGTATGAATCGCAAGCACTCATAGCATACGATACTAGAGTTTCATGGTCAACCACCTGAAGAATCAACTCATCCTCCCATGGTAACTCGGGCACTTTAGGTCCAAGGTGTGGTCTAGACCTCTCCTCATGCATGGAAACTGTAGCACTGCTTAATGCAGTGCACATGGTTCCTACCATAAAATCTCGTGACTCCACTCTAAGCTATGATGGCTCATCTATGTCCTCAGACTAGATAACACTTTGAATAGTAATGAGAACCGGTCAAGGAAAGGGTGGTATAGTAGCAAGGTCTGAGCTACGATCCCTAAGATGCTCATAACTATGTCCTCTCTTGATGCCATAGAAATATGATAACGTACTCATGTAATCATGACACATGTGTAACACAAACTCTGCATATACATGTTTAGAAAAGTACAGTGAGACATGATAACAAGATAAAGAATAGAGTGGAAGAATTCACTCTATTGATGAAAGTAAACGCTAATTTATACATTAACATCTGCTTAATTTAGATACTATAAAACATAATTCATAACCAACTACTTCTACGTGATCCAAACTAACCTACTATATCTACCTGTGAGGTTGTTATCAACAATCGCACTTACAACAAAACTAGGATTTTAATAATTATACTAACATTCCCACCCTTAGTTAAATCATAGTTTTAACATAGCAAGAGAGAAAAGCTCAAAATGCTGCAAACTTCTCACTTGCAAGCGACTACGTGAAGATATTTGCACATTGATCTTGAGTGGGGGGGGATTTGGGATGAATGTTGTGTTGTTGAACATGTTCACATATGAAATGGCACTGAACCTTGATATGCTTTGTGCACTCATGAAAGACAGGATTCTGAACAAGTTGAAGAACACCTTGATTGTCGCAGAACAAGACCATTGATTTCTCTTGTGATACTCCTTGTTCTGTAAGTATATAGAGTACCCATATAGCTTTGTAGACATCTCATCCTTTGCACGATATTGTACTTCAGTGGAAGATCAAGACAAAAGATTCTACTTCTTTCTCCCCCATGAACTGAGACCAGGCCCCAAAATAAACACAAATCTAGAGGTGGATTTCCTATCATCAATTGAACCCCCATGATCTGCATCTATGTATCCTATTAAGCATAAAACATCATTCCTTTTGTGTTCAAGGCCATATTCTAAAGTACCATCAACATACCTTAATACTCATTTTCCTGCCTTCTAGTGACACTGCTTTGGCTCTTTCATGAACTGTGAAAGATCCCAGACGACATAGATAATATATGGTCTTGTATATGATAGAAAAAATAAGACTCTCGATCAACTGAATATAGAAAGTGGAATTTACATGCAGTGATGGATCGAAACAAGACAATTGAAGTCTTGTTTCCATGGGCATTGCAATAGACTTACAATCCATCATCCTAAAAATTTCAAGCATAGTCTTAACAAAATTCATTTGAGAGATAAAAATATAATGTTCCTTTTGTCATACCTCCAAACCAAGACATTAATGTAGTACGCCAAGATATGTCATGTCAAATGAACACTTGAGATCATTCTTTGTGACATTGATCATCTTCGTAGAGCTATCTATGATGACAAGATCATCAACATACACAAATGATAATTACAATCTCCCCCTCTTGACTTTTGAGATAGAGATTTAGATCATATGGACTTCTTTGAAATCCATGTTGTAAAACATGCTCATCGATTTTTATGTACCAAGATCGAGGAGCCTACTTGAGACCATACAGGGACTTAATAAGTCTACATACCTTTTTCTCTTGATCGAGTGTGAAAAAACCCTTTGGTTGGGCCATGTAAACTTCTTCTTGTAAATTTCCATTCAAAAAATCACTTTTCATGTCCATTTGATGGAATTTCCAACCAAATTGTGTAGCAACAACAAAGACCTTCCTAATTGTTTTTATCTTTGTTTTAGGAGCAAAAGTCTCCTCATAATCAATTCCTTCTTTTTGTGCATAGACATTTGCTACAACTCTTTCCTTGTATTCAATGGAAATGCTGCCATATGAGCTGTATTTAGTCTTAAACATCCACTTGCACCCAACAGGTTGCTTCCCTGTTGGAAGATCAATGAGCTGCCATGTATTGGTCTTCATCAATGACTGATATTATACATCCATGGAATCTTTCAAAGGCTTTGACTCTTGAGCTTCATGAACTGTACCAAACAATTGGATGACATGAGCAAAACATGTGATAGTTTCTATGTCCACAATATCAAGAGTTTGAATAATTTCTTTTAAGGATTCATTCCCTGGATACAATTTTTAGATGCCCCCTTTCTTTTCCAGTAGGGAAGTTAAAATATTGAAGTCATCCCCCATTACCCATTTTTTATTCTCTATGATGGAATGAAGTCCCTAAAGATATTGAGTGATATAGGATTTTTCCTCCATCATTAATGAGCCATAGACATTTGTGACAAAGCGTATTTTAACTATACCAATTAGGTGGAATTTCACTGAGATGGTTTGAGAGGTGGAGAAGATGTATTCCAACATTATAACTCGGGGGTTTCAAAGAATGTATATTCCTCCTACTGTACCTTTGGCATCTCCAACAAGCACACTGAATCCTTCCAACGATAATTTGCAACTTTGTTTAGCATCTTAGGACTACATAAGAATAGTATGCTTTTCAGCTTTGATTTTGTTTCACAAGGTTCTTTTCTTACCTTTTCCTTTAAGACCTTGAATGTTCCATGAGATGAGCTTCATAGTTAACAAGAGGATAGGGGGGAGAAGAACTTCTTTGTCATCAAGTCTATTACTTCTTCTTCCCCACTTATTTTCATCTCAAAGAGTGTTGGAGTGTTCTTTTTGGTTGCTAGTTTTGAATCCCAATGTGGAAGCAACATGATCTTTCTTAACTTCATGATGTGCCTTGTTCTTGGATTGGTGTAGAGAATCCTTGTGAAGTTGGATTTGTGTTTGTGGGATTGACTGAGTGTCTTGTCTCTCACATGCATCCACAATTCCTTGCAGATATAGGTCCCCCAAATCCATGTCATCATTGTCTTCAGAGCCCATGATTTTGATTTACTTTGTAAGGGTTTCCTCTATTGTATGAGTTCCACTCGAGGAGGGAAACCCATGTATTTTCCATTTCCTGATTTGTTTAGGATTTTCCAAGTTTGGATCAAGGATTCTCTTTTGCGGTCTTTGGGAGGTGTCAATATCTTCCTTCGACTTGTCATTGGGAGGGTCCCTTACTTTTAGGGCTTGAAACCCTATTTTTGAAGTTTTATATTGTTTAAATAACTTTGAATCTGGCTTCTCTTTAGGTTTCTTGGGATGGGGAGCTTGTTAAGAAGGTAAGTGCCCATATTCATAACATTTGTGATAGTGAAACATGATATGCTCAAAGTGAGTCCATTCAAAAATAAGTATGGAGTTTTCTAGCCCAGAACGTAAAGATTAGAGGGTAAATGAGTGTACTATTAAAAAAATCCTTGCATAAGGTCATTTATTTCATCTCTTCAAACTCTGTGGGTACGAGCCTTACCCCAAAAAAGTATAAAGTTTTCTAAAGTTATCGTATAACAACTTTGACATGGTATTGTTTATGGTTGTTGACTTTTATTTTAATCCATTTTTAAAAATATTTCGATGTCATTTTTAGACATAATTTAATACTTATTTATTTTTAGATTTAATTGTATATATAATTTAATACTTATTTACTTTTATATTTTTAAAATTTTATATTTGACATAGACTGCCACTTTGTAATATAATCACATGTTAATTGAATAGATCCATTCTAGAGATTCTATGCTCCCCGTGTCTCCACTAGGGAGAGCCGTGCAGTGTCTATTGAAGGTTACCGGTCTACATGGATTTCCTTCCTTGTCTCTCTCTTCGTTTCTTTTTCCCGTGGATTATTTATTTGTAATGTGTATGGTTGGATGGGGTTTGCTCCTTACCTGGCTCTATCTTCTTTACGTCATAGATCATGCATGTGTATTATTTTTATTCCTACTGTCATGATTTTTAAATTTTAGTTATTTTGATCTTTTGTGTGGGGTAGGATGAATTAAAATTTAATAATTTTATTCTTGTACCGTGTTTACCAAGTTATTGAAGAGAAAGGCCGGCACAGCCATCGCGAGAGCCTATAATACGTTTACAGGTACCGATTGCGATTCATCCCCTATCTGGAGAGACCTATTCCTTTAAATATTAGCATACAAGTGTGGAATTTTTGCTGTACAGACATCAATGGAGAGCCATGGATCTCATGTAGCAGTCTTTCCGTCCCCTGGGATGGGCCATCTGATCCCTCTACTTGAGTTTGCAAAGAGGCTAACGCTCTACCATGGCTTCTCCGTGACCTTCATTATCGCCAAATGGATGAAGGCTTCTCATCGCGAAAGGGCATATATGCAACGCGTAGTATCTTCGTCTGTGGGCATGATCCACTTCATAGAGCTCCCTGACGGCGAGATTGATGGGGATGATGCAGAGATGAATCCCCGAACTCGCCAAAGTCTGCAAATGGAGAAGACCAAAATATTCTTGGAAGATGCGCTCAGATCCTCCTCGTTTCCTGTCTGCGCTTTCATCACCGATTTATTCTGCACCACCATGTTCGATGTCACATCCAAACTAGAAATACCTTCTTACATATTCTTCACTTCTTCGGCTTCTCTCCTCTGCCTCATGTTGTACCTTCCAACACTTGTCCACAAGATTGACATCTCCTTCAAAGACGTTGACTTCGAGATCGAAGTGCCGGGCCTTCCGCCGATTCTGGGGAGAGATCTGCCCACACCCATTCAAGACAGATCTAACAGTATCGAATTTAACTGGTTCCTTCAACATTCCTCTAGACTCCATGAAGCTCAAGGAATTCTGATAAACAGCTGCGAGGATATGGAGGCTGAACAAATAAAAGCCCTCCTGGAAGGAAAGGTTCTGAGTGCTGCTGAAATGCCCTCCATTTATGCTGTGGGGCCGTTTATATCTTCGTCTCTGTTGGCTTCTGATGAAGTCGTGGAGGACAAGGAGGAGTGCCTGAAATGGCTAGACCTCCAGCCCGTGTCGTCCGTTCTCTTCGTTGCCTTCGGGAGCGAAGAGACTCTGTCAGACGAGCAGGTTCAGGAGCTTGCTCTGGGACTCGAAGCCAGCGGGCATCGCTTCCTTTGGGTGTTGCGGAGTCCTCCATCAATTCAATCCACGATGGCCGAAGCAGACATAAGACATATTCTACCTGTGGGGTTCGAGAGTCGAACCAGCGACCGAGGGCTCGTTGTTTCTTCATGGGCGCCTCAGATTCCTGTTCTTTCTCATCCATCTACTGGCGGTTTCCTCTCTCACTGCGGTTGGAATTCAACTGTAGAAAGCATCTTACATGGAGTGCCGATGATCGCTTGGCCTATTGGTGCCGAACAGAGGATGAACGCTTTGTATCTAGTGAAGGAGAAGAAAGTCGCCATTGAAGCGAAGAAGGGGCCGGATGGATTGGTGAGCAAAGAAGAAGTAGGAAGAGCAGCCAGGGAATTAATGGAAGGAGATTACGGAGCGAAAATAAAGAAGAGGATGAGAGAATTGATGGAGAGGGCCAACAATGCAATGGGGGAGGAAGGGAGTTCATACAACGACATGGCCACGGTTGCTGCTGTTTGGAACGTACCTCGGTAACGCACTTGAATACGTTGTATGTAAGAGAAAGATTAAGTCAAGAAGAGAAATTACAATCAGAAATAGATAAGAGGAGCTGCTACTAAGTAATTTGATTAAGTAGAAGAAACTACACATAACTCGCAGATTTCAAATGGTTTATTTATTTATAGTGTAGAAATACAATAGATTTATTAAATATCTCGCAACTATAGTGTTGGCTGCTAGAAGACGGAGTTAGATGGCGGAATTGGTTGGACGGCTGTTACGTGGCTGGACAGCTGCTAGGCAGGTGGACGGTTCGCTGCTGGCTGTGATTAGGCGGGTAATGGTCGGTTGCAGTCAAAATTAAGTTTTCAACACTCCGGGAGAAGGCGGGCCGGGTGATGGAATTTGACGGGTGAATTGCCCATATGGGTCAATTTAACGGTAAAATACGGTTAATATTTCACGTCGGTCGTAAAAAAAATTGATTGACTTAGACGGTAAAAAAACCGTTTCAGGATTTGGTTGTAACCGGCAATTTTGATGAGTGTCCGTCATTTGAAATTCCAACCCCGAAGTCTCCCCCTTAAGCTTGGCTTCCTCATGATATCAAAACCTTTTCTTAAGTGTTTAAATCTTTATTGTGTTAATGGTTATGTGAAGATATCTGTAAATGGATCATCGGATTCCCAAAATTTAAGATACATTTTACCATTGTTCATAAGTTCACTAATGAAATGATATCTAATCTTAATGTGTTTGCTTGTTTTTTCGAAAACATGTTTAGGAAATAGAAAGTATATGCTTTAGGAAGAGATAAAGGATTTATTAAGTGTAGTCAAGATGAAAATAAATAACTCCTTTAAGATTAGTTTTTTATATAAAAAGGAATTAGGATCTAATAGATTCTTACTCTGATACTCCTATACTTATACTTATTTTTATAATCTATTTGAACTCTTAGACTCCTATACTCATGTAAGCCTTAGGAACAAGTACAACTACTACCTCGACACTGAAGGCTCTACAAGGAACACCTCTTACTACAAGCTCTTTAGATCAAGATATAGTGATAACTCCACCCTTATATCCATACCTAGGAATCAGAGAGCAGCCAACACTAGGAATAACACAACACATAACATGTTTCGGGAATTGGTCCTAGATTGGTGTGGCTATATTTGTATATGTGGTCCTAGCGGAGGATTTGAATCTCCTTAGCCGACAGTAGCAGAGGTGGAGATAGGAGAAGCTTGGGTGGATTTTTTTTTATCATTTTAGTGTTGAATTATTGTTACAATAAATTTTTTTGATCTTGCATCAAATTTGACATAATTCTTTTCATCCATACTACTTGACATGTAGTTGATGTTGCTGCTACATATAATGTTTTTGTAGTTGAAAGACTAACAATAGGTTGTTTTTGGGAAGCCCTTAAGATTGCTCCTGAACAAAGATGAAAAATATATCTAAATGTGTTTTTTCTGTCATCAATTATGCCTACAAAATCAGTGTCTATGTACATAGCCAACTAGTATGAAATCCTCTGATTTCAAATATAAGATCCCATAATCTCTTCTTCCACTTACATATCTCAAAATCATTTTCCCTATTTGTCAATGTGAGTCCTTTGATGTATCTATGAACCTTGAAATCAAACTTACTGTATACACAATGTTAGGCCTTGTTTCTGTCAAATACATTAAGCTGGCTATTAATATTTTGAACAAAGTTGGATCTACATTTGGGCCCATATCTTCTTTGCTTAATTTTAATCCTATTGCCATAGTTGTAGATGCTAGATTGTAATTTAACATCTTGAACCTCTTCAAAACATCATTTACATATTTTGTTTGACAAATGAAAATTCCATCTTCTATTTGACTTACTTCTATGCCCAACAAATATTTCATTAAGCCCAAATCTATCATCTCAAATACTTTTTTCATCGTTGATTTAAGGGCATGTGCAAGCTAATGAGGGTCACTTTTGGGGCGTTAGATGCAATAGAAAGCTGAAAAATCAGGCATCCCTCAACTTACTTGGTTTTTTTGAGATGCTTACACAAGATATCTTGCATTGAGTAAAAAACATGAAACGTAGGAAATTGAGTCACATTTCCGAATATATAACTTTTAAGTATTGAAAATTTACATAACTATGTCAAATTTCATTTTTCCTAACAGTCACTTTTTATTTTTTTGGTAAATGATAAGGTATATGTTTTTGTGGGTGTAGCCTTTCATTGCTTAAATGACGGTTTCAGGCTACAAAATATGGTATACATGTATAGAACCCGTAGCACTAGTGCAGCGCTAATTTTCCAAAATTAAATGTTTAATTTTTTTTTTTAATTATGTAAGTGGGCAAACCTCGAGAACGGTACGTCAAATGTGGGTGCAGCGTTTGAAGGTCTTAATGTAGTTATTTTGACTTGGATTTTTTACAACATGTAGAGGACGGTGTCCTCTAGTGCAACATACAATTTTTTTTTAAAATGGTTGTGAAATGAAAAAGTTACGGAATAAACACTAACAGTATGTTTTTTGACCAATGGAGTGATGACACAAGAAAATTAGGAAATAAATAGAAAATCTCAATATTTTTTAAAAAAAATTACATATTTGGAATCTGCATAAAAAATTCTATCTATCCCTAAAATTTCGTCACTAATGGTCAGGTGTGTCATGCTGTAAAGAGCGGTGGAAAACATGCATACTCAGAAAAATACTGAAAATGTCAAATTAGATATGGTCTAAAAATTCCTTAGCACAGGTTTGGTAAGTCCGAACCAGCCACATAGGACAGTGGCTGACACGCGGGTGAGGGAGGAGCGGGTGATTAGGCGCTAAGGAACGTGCGTGCGTTATGTTTAAATTCAAATAACGAGTGTGCGTTATATTTAAATTCAATTTTTAGTGTTTTGGCACTCAATGTTATAAGCAACGCGCTAGCATTATGTGTGTACATAACGCACACGCATTCTAATCTTCACAAATTTATGTTTTGAAGTGTTAGATTGGGTGAGATAAAAATAACGATAATGAGGATGATGAAGATGAAGATGATGATGGTGATTAAAATGAAGATGATGACAGTGATGAAGATGATGAAGATGATGCTGGTGGTGATGATGATGGTGGTGATGATGATGATGATGATGATGAATATCATGATGAAGATGATGATGATGATGATGATGATGTAGATGATGAAGATGATGATGATGATGAGGATGACGCAAATGATGATGATGATGATGCAGATGATGGTGATGATGACAATGAAGATGATGGTGATGACGACCACAACGATGATGATGAAGATGATGAAGATGACGATGAGGATGATGATGGTGATGAAGATGGAGATGACGACGACGATGAGGTTGATGATGATGATGATGATGAAGATGGATATGACGACGACAATGATGATGACGTACTCTCTCTTCTATGGTTTTACACCTCTCTCTCTCTCTCTCTCTCTCTCTCTCTCTCTCTCTCTCTGTAAACCCCCCCTCCCTCTCCCTAACATCTCCCCCATCCCTAACCATCTTACTCTTTCTATCTCCCTGTTACTCCCCCTAGCCCAGAACCCCCTCCTCTCCCTAGCCCTTACTAACCTGGGCTCTCTCAGTCTCTCTCTCTTCCCTACACCTCCACCTACCTCTAACCACACCTTCCATCTCTCTTTCGCAGTCCCTACAACCAACACCCTCTCCTCTCTCTCTCTCTTTCTCCCTCCTCCCCCCCCCCAAATCGTTACTAACGCCCTCTCAGTCTCTCTCTCTCTCTCCCCCCTCACTAACCCCTGTCCTAGCCCCTTACCCCTAACAAACCCCCCCTCTCTCACTCTCTCTTCCTTGCTTCTACACCTCTCTCTTTCTCTCCCCCCCCCCCTCTCTCTCTCTCGTAATCCCCCTTCCCCTACCACTACATGATGATGATGATGATGATGGTCATCATCATCCTCGACATCTCCATCATTGTCGTCATCTTCATCCTCATCATCATCCTCACCACCATCTGCATCATGATTGATGATTGGCCATCATCATCATCATCGTCGTCGTCGTCGTCATCTCAATCATCATCATCATCATCATCATCCTCATCGTCGTCGTCATCTCCATCTTCATCATCATCATCATCATCATCATCCTCATCATCCTCATCATCCTCATCACCATCTTCAACATCATCATCGTCATCGTCATCATCATCATCATCAGCATCATCAACATCATCATCATCCTCATCATCCTCATCGTCATCATCATCATCATCCTCATCATCATCCTCATCACCAACTTCATCTTCATCATGATTAATGATTAATCATCATCATCATCGCCATTCTCTTCTTTATCATCACCATCATCATCCTCATCACCATATTGATCATGATTGATTCATCATCATCATCATCATCATCATCATCGTCATCATCAGCAGCAATAGCATCATCATCATCATCATCATCATCATCCTCATCATCCTCATCGTCATATTCATCATCATCTTCATCATCATCATCATCATCATCCTCATCATGATTGATGATTGATCATCATCATCCTCATCATGATTGATGATTGATCATCAACATCATCATCATCATCATCGCCATCCTCTTCTTTATCATCACCATCATCATCCTCGTCACCATCTTCATCATGATTGGTTATTGATCATCATCATCATCGTCGTCGTCATCATCATCATCCTCTTCTTGATCATCATCATCATCGTCATCATCATCATCATCTTCATCACCATCATCTTCATCATCCTCATCGTCATATTCATCATCATCTTCATCATCAACATCCTCTTCTCTATCATCACCATCATCATCATCGTTGTCATCATCATATTCATCATCATCCTCATCATCGTCTTCATCATCGTCGTCGTCATCTCCATCATCATCTTCATCATCCTCATCATCATCCTATCATCATTTTCATCATCATCATCATCCTCACCACCATCTTCATCATGATTGATGATTGATCATAATCATCATCCTCTTCTTTATGATCATTATGATCATCATCATCGTCGTCGTCATCATATTCATCATTATCTTTATCATCATCATCATCATCATCACCATCTTCATCTTCATCATGATTGATGATTGATCATCATCATCATCGTCATCATCATCATCCTCTCCTTTATCATCACCACCACCACCATCATCATCATCATCATCATCATCGTCGTCATCTCCATCTTCATCATCATCATCATCATCATCCTCATCATCTTCATCATCTCCATCTTCATCATCATCATCATCATCATCTTCAACATCATCATCGTCGTCATCATCATCATCATCTTCATCAGCATCATCATCATCGTTGTCATCATCATCATCATCTTCATCAGCATCATCATCATCCTCATCATCCTCGTCATCATATTCATCATCATCATCATCATCATCACCAACTTCATCTTCACCAACTTCATCTTCATCATCATCGCCATCATCATCATCATCGTCATTGTCATCGTCGTCGTCATCATCTCCATCATCATCATCATCCTCACCACCATCTTCATCATGATTGATGATTGATCATCATCATCATCCTCTTCTTTATGATCACCATCATCACCATCATCATCATCATCATCATCATCGCCATTCTCTTCTTTATCATGACCATCATCATCCTCATCACCATCTTCATCATGATTGGGTATTGATCATCATGATCATCATCCTGATATTATTCATCATCATGATATTCATCATCATCATCATCATCGTCATCATCGTCTTCATCTTCATCATCGTCGTCTTCATCATCTGCTACTCCCCCTAGCCAAAACCCCCTCCTCTCTATTTCTCTCCCCTGCTCTCCATAGCCCTTACTAGCCCGGTCTCTCTTAGTCTCTCTCTCTTCCCTACACCTCCACCTACCTCTAACCACGCCTTCCATCTCTCTTTCCCAGTCCCTACAACCAACGCCCTCTCCTCTCTCACTTTCTCTCTCCCTCCTTCCCCCCCCAACCATTACTAATCCCCTCTCTTAGTCTCTCTCTCTCTCTCTCTCTCTCGCTAACCCCCCTCCCAGCCCCTTACCCCTAACTAACCCCCCCTCCCATCCCCTTACCCCTACCTAACTACCCCCCATCTCTAATCCCTAAACCCCTAACACTAAATCCCTATTTAACCTCCTAACCCATAGAAACTATTAAATAAACTATTGAATAATGTTTTGTGATTATTTCAATAACGCTAGTGCATTTATGAATACAGAAATGCGCGCACGTTTTGTGCAACCAGGTGTTATTTAGCCGTGCACCAAAAATATTAAATACCTAGTTTTTTTTTAATTTTCAAGAAACGCGCGCGCGTTTTGGGTGTGAATAACGCTACCGCGTTATGTGTTTACACAACGCTAGCGCGTTATGTCTGTGCAAAAATATTAGCAAAATGCTTTTATTCTCCCACGTTCTGCGTTTTCTCCCCCCGTCTTCCCTATTTTTATGTTTACCAGAGATTTTACATAAACAAAATGATGAAGCAAACAAATTAATAGGAACAGTCTTCGAAATGGCTTGATGACTCGTTTCAATAGACACGTATTATCTAATTATCATAGCCATAGACAACAACTAATTCAAACAATCAATTCGCTACAACTAAGATCAAACTTTAGATAATATAGTTTCTATAGTGGTAAGCGGTGCTATTGCAATCTAAGTAAATATCATACAAATATTTCAAACAAATTTATGGGCATAAGCATTCCAGAAAAGATGACAAAGTTTCAAAACAATTGGATGTACCAATAAAACTAGTGGCACCAAACTAAGGCTCAAATTGCGTTTATGGACACTTACCGATCGAAGGATGTCTGCGTGTAAATGCAAATGCAGCAGCCCCTCCGGGAAGCCTTCTTATTCACTGACGTTCTCTTGGAATCAAGTGGCCTCAATGCCCAACCACCGAACAGTTGCATGAGCTGTAGTTAAGAAACAATGGTCGAAATAGAGCAATTATAAATGATTTGATCAACAAAGCAAGTCGCCTAATTCGTAGAGTTGTTAATTTGAATAAACAAGCAGGTGCAAAATAAGCATGAAGGAGTTTCTTAACTGGTAGTGGTCACTGATTGGATGAAGAAGGAGTTTGATGAATGGACAATGCATAAATCCGATTCGTGAGAGACCAAGCCACTGTGTAGTGGTGATAACATGTTTACTGTCTGTTGAGTCTGATACTACATCTAGGAGCCACTCAACAAACTTTGAGATAGAAAGCTCTATACTTTTAGGATACTGATTCAACCACTCAACAAAGGAGTGTTTTGCAGGTGACTTGGAAATCCCTTCCAATTTTCAGCAATAAAACAAAGAAGTTCAACGTACAGATTTTCAAGAAAGCTTGTCAACCAATCAGACAACCGAATATAGGGTGATAACCACGCCCAAAAAATTCAAGCTATTATAAAACTCTTGTTTATCAAGATAAGGATGGACTATGTGTACATTATGAGAATATATATGAATGAAGTCGCTTTGATGAACTTGTCCTCCTCCTTTCTCCAAAATGCGTTTAAAAGCAGGGAGTATTGTTCGAGCTTCTGTTGGTTTACATAAATGTTTCGATGATAGAGGTGAATTACCACTTATCAGAGCACGAAATGCTGAACAAAAGGCTAATGGAACACAATGAAGGATTCCCTGGTTCCACTTGTTATTGAAAATGATACTTTCTCTTGATGAAACCAATAAAAAATTTGCCTGTATTATAAATGGAAATACTATTACAATTTCTGTCGGAAGAAAAGCATAGATACCTACAACTGCCATGTTTCCTTTTGTAAGCCACTCGCCCATCGGAAAATCTAATGTAATAGCTTATTTCCCAACATCTTTCCTCTGCTCAACCCTACACTCGTTTTCCACGGGAAACCGCTGCCTCCACATGTAATAACTACATTGTTTTGTCGAAATTGATCTTCTTCTGCTAATAAATGCAAAATGAAGGATTCATTGTCATTGTTATGAGAAGTTCTAAGGTCAGTTTCTCGTAAAACAGAAATTGTATAAATCCTGTTAAGATCGATATGTTCCAGCTCACGAATTGAGAGCTTCTTTATCTTAGACATAAACAAAAGAGCTTCAGGATGCATACTAGAGAGCTGTTGCTTTACAGCTTCAACCTTCTCAAGACGTAGCAGTATAGAACGAGCCATAGAATGACAACTGTGGCTTGGATCGACCAATTAAAATTTAGTTGGACCCATTAAAATTAAATTGGACATGACATGAATATAATTAAACTCTAGATGCATACGCAAGCCACTTGGACGATGGTTGAACATCCGATACATTGATGCTTTAAATGATGAACTCTTTCCTTTATGGCATTATAGGGATGCTTACCCTACATTTAACGTTGGAATTAATTAGTTAATGGCTTCCATGTTCGGAGCATAAAGAAAAACCTTGTCACATTACAAAATCCTTGCAACATCATACAAATAGAACATTTATTGCCCTCAACCTAGCTCATTTTACCTCTTCCTAGTTCAAATACGCTCATGATCCCCTCTTTAAAATCACATAAATTTTGGACCGAGATATCGATGATCTGCAAGCAAGCTCGACCAACTGGCTGGCCATGGGACCAATAGAGAGGGGCACTCCTAGCACTATCCCGATGTCAGCTTGAATTCAATGGAGTTGACGGTTTGTCGATCCGAGCCACGGTCGTCATTCTATGGTTCGTTCCGCCTGTTTTTTTTATTATATTAACCAGAACGCGCGAGCATTATGGTGATACATAACGCGCGTGCATTATGTATCACCATAACGCTCACGTGTTTTGTAATCCTATCCTACATGTTAAATGACATGGTAGGTTCAGAGCTCGCCATTCCTAGTTTTACATAACGCACGAGCGTTATTGATTTACACAATTCTTGCGCGTTTCGCATTTACCCATTGCATCTAAAGGGTCCCTCAACTTCGTGCGAGGGCCCTTAAACCAACTCAATTGAAAATTTTCATGTTCAACATATAGGCATACAATTAAGAATTGCCTTGGTTATTCACCTCAGTGTAAAGGGTTGGCTCACTGCTGCATTTGTTAAAACCATGGTTCAAGAAGTATAAATCAATGCGGCTATACCAAGCTCTTTCCAATCTTTAAACTTTATGTTCATGATCCAATATATGATAACCTAGTGGGTGTTGTACATGTAATTCTTCCTGTAATATCCCATTCAAAAATGCTAATTTGACATCCATCTAATAAAATTTCCATTTATGATGCCCTATTATTGTTAACGTTGATCTCACTATATCTAGTCTAAATATTGGAGCAAAAGTCTCATTGTAATCAATCCCGGGATAATGTGAAAAGCCCTTTGAAACTAGCATAGCTCCATGCTTCACAACATTTCCATCAACATTAAACTTTGTCTTATAGACCCATTTTACACCTATTGCATCTTTTCCTTCGGGAAGATTCATTAATTGCCAATTTTTATTTTTCTCAATTGCTTCAATTTCTTCATCCATGTCCTTTTTCCAATGTTCATACTTAATTGCTTCTCCAAAACATATTGGATCAACAACAAATAGTATTGTGAAATTAAAAATTAAATCATCAACATCATTACCTTGAGTTACCTCATATATTTTCCTAAGACTTCTTGTCTTAATTGGAGTGCCATCTGACCTTGGGATATCACTTGGGTGATATTTAGGTGTTGTCTAAAATCTTGAAGCAAATTGAGGTGTTGATGTTGTACTATTTGTACTAGAACTATTGTTGAATGAAGATTTTATGGGAGCATGATCTTTACCGAAATCTTTCATTTCAATTTGCTACTCCTGATGTAGATTTTCACTCCAAATCCATTCATCATCTTCAAGAAAATTAACATCTCTACTGATTATATTCCTTTTTGTGATGGTATTATACAACTTTTATGCTTTTGATTGCTCATTTTATCCCCCCAAAATACATCTTTCTCCTTTATTATCTAACTTATTATACTATTCATCGGGAACATGTGCATATGCAATGCACCCAAAGACTCTCAAATGAGAAACATTTGTTTCTTATTACTCCATGCTTCTTGTGGTACTTTATTTTTTGCACTTTTTGTGCGGGAACGATTCAAAATTTATACTGCACAAGCTAAAACTTTAGTCCAATACTCATTTGGTAGATGTTTAGCTTTCATCATGCTTCTTGCCATTTCCATGATTGTTCTATTTTTTCATTCTGCAATACCATTTTGTTGTGGTGATATAACTAGTTGTAAATTTATTTTTAATCTTATTTGCTTTACAAAAACTCAAGAAATCATTGGACACAAATTCTCCACCCCTATCTATTCTTATAATTTTAATTTAGTGTCCACTTTGCTTCTCAACCATGACTTTAAACTGCTTAAAAATTCCAAAAGCTTTTGATTTGTGTTTCAAAAAATATACCCATGTTTTCTTGGAATAATCAGCTATAAAAGTTATGAAATACAAGCTATTTCCAATACAAGGCATATGCATTTACCCACACATATCTAAATGCAAAATTTCAAGTAGAGCTCTTGCTCTATATGACTTGCCAATAGAAAATGATTCTCTATGCTACTTACCCAAAATACAACCTTTACAAACTTTGTTTGGATACTCAATCAACGACAAACAATTCACCATGTTTTTTTCTATGCAAAAAATTTAGACCACTGAAACTTAAATGACCAAATCTTAAATTCCATAACCATGACTGGTCTTTGAGGACTACTTTGAAATCAATACACAAATCATTTTGCAACCTTAAATGGAACATCTTGTTTTGTGTCATTTGGACTTTTGCAATTAGCTTTCCATGTAACATGCATTGTTTTCAAAATAGACTTTATATCCCTTTTGTATTAGTTCCCAATGCTAATTAGATTGCGTTTAAGATTAGGGACATTATACACATTTGGGATGTGCTTCTTTTCTCCTTGCTTAGTTTTAAAGTTTATCCTACATTTACCCATGACATCTACTTTGTTATCATCTCCCAATTTTACTTTTGACTACACCGATTCATCTATGTTTCCAAACATATCCTTGTTTCCACTCATGTCATTACTACAACCATTATCTAAAAAAAATACTTCTTTTAAACTTTCTTGTGCAGTGTTACAAGTAATAAACATTAAATCACTATTTCTAGAGTGATTTTCTCTTGAAAAATATGCATTCTTCCTATTCTTATCAAACTGCTTCTTTCTACATTGAGGTGCATAATGACCAATTTTTGACAATAATGGCATTGAATATGTGATTTGTCATACCTTTTTACTTGGCTATGAAATTCATGAGAATAGCTACCACTTCTTCGTCTTTTGCTTGCAAAGAAATTAGAATTTTCTCTTTCTTCATGAGAGTTGTCTAATCTTCCACCTTCATTGTGATTGCTAGTTCTTCCTCTTCCAAATCCTCTTGCACCTCTATTAATGATTCTTCCTTCTCTTGTGCATTTGTTGCTGCTAGCTTCAACTTGCGATTTGAATGCATTTTCCATGGAGAAACTAATTGATCTATTGAGTCTTTTCTCACGTGTTTGTAAAGACCCCATAATTCGATCAATAGAATCTTGAGACAAATATTTTGATTCTTCAATCGCTACAACAATTGCGTCAAACTTAATAGGAAGACTCAAAATAATTTCTTCAACTTTTGCAACATCCAAAGTATCTCCATGAGACTTTATTTGATTGATGATACTTAGTGCACGAGTGAAAAAATAGTTTACTGTCTCGGAATTTGTTATTTGCAAATTTTCAAAATCTCTTCTAAGCATTTGTAATTTTACCTAAAATTTGATAGTACTTTGATATGAGTTTTGTAGAGTGTCCCATGCATTATTAGACCTTGTAGTTGCTACAACCCATGGGAAAATTGACTCTTCCATTGTCTGTTATATTAAAAAAATGCCTTGGCATCCTTCTTCCTATTCTCCTTGAGAATATCCTTTTGTGCTTGTGATAGGGCATTATATGATGCTTGATATGATGGCTCTGTAAAACCATTCTCAACCAAGTCCCATAATTCTTGTGAACAACTAACACCTTCATATTAATGCTCCAATATTCATAGTTTTTTCCATTAAATTATGGAATTTGGGGTTGAGTGAGACTATTGATACTGACACCCACCATACTTCAACTAATTTACAAGAAAATATAGCAAGTCTTTGACAACACTTTGTTAACACAACTTGGCATGCACACATATTAAAGCACCATTCCAAAATGATTTTCTATGTCCCAACAACCCTTCAACTGAGAATTATGATTAAAGTATCAAACACAAGTGGACCAAAAACAACAAACTTGCACTTGCAAAACTACAAACTACTTGCAAAAATTAGTTCACCATTTGCACAACAAATTACATGATTTACCTCTTGCATTCAACATCAACATTACCAAAAAAAATCTAGTCTTCCACAACCAAGCTTTGATACCAATTTAAAGACAATGTATGCAAGATAAATATTAAGTCAAGAAGCGAAAATACAATCAGAAATAGATAAGATGAGCTGCTACTCAGTAATTTTATCAAGAAAAATAAATTACACATAACTCTACTAAGATGAGCTGCTACTCAGTAATTTTATCAAGAAAAATAAATTACACATAACTCTACCTTATGCAGATCTCGAATGGTCTACTATTTATAGTGCAAAAATACAATAGATTTCATAAATATCTTGCTACTATAGTTTTGGCTACTAGACAACGAAGTTAGATGGTTGAATCAACTGGACATCTACTAGGGGGTTGGATGGTTGGTTGTTGGCAGTGACTAGGAGGCTGCTGGTCAGCTGTGGTCAAGCTTATGTTTTCAACAATACCATCCTCAACTTGAGAGGTCTCGATTGGGGATAAAAAAGTGCGAGAAGGCCACATTGTTGCCTTTGGTGGGCTATATCTTTATCTATAACTTGGTCATTGAAAATTTTAGAAAGACATGATAGTGGTTACCATGTCCAATATTCTTCTATATCAATTTGTAATAAGAGGTTTGAGTTTCAATATGTAAGTGTTCTAGAATTTCGATCATATAAGTACATACATCCATGATTAAGAGATTTATCTTGTAATTCAGTAAAAACAATGGCTATCGTCATTTTCATTAAAATTGAAAATTGAACAAAATTGTATATAAAGTTTCAAACCTTTTCATATCTCACCAAATTTTGTAGGATATCGAATATGGGTTTCAAATTCTAAATATTTTATTATTTAAGGTTTTATTGAAATCAACATAAAATCCATAGAAAAGCATCAACATTATATTCGTCACAATGCACAAATGAACATATGAGGATTTTGGTTTTATTTGAAAATTACACATACACTATTTATCTCTTGGTAATGTACAAACATCTACTTCAAATACAACTTAAACTACCTACATACTTGTTAAAACATAAATAAAAACAATAATTTCATATTTCATATTCCATAATCAACTAATCAGTGTTCACTATCCTTCAATTTCTTTGTAGAAGATAAAGAATGTCATAAGCTTAACACATGGTCAAAACTTTAGCTACTAGGTTTTGATATCCTCAAGATCAAATAGCATGCTAGTGGTACCAAAATAATGATGTCAAAACAACAAACGATACTAGCTTAAATAAGGCCGTTGGAATTGTTATGTCCCTGTCGTATGTGAAACATCATGCACAGTTGAAATATCGTTTCAAATCATGCATACTAGAAAGTTAACCATGTTTCAAATTTAAACCATATTTCAAATTGCTTAAAAAAATTTCTTTTTAATGTACTTATATTAAAATTTTATATTTTAATTCTTAAAATGATAACATCTCCATGTCTAGCTTGCTTCGACATGTGTTATTATGGATTTAGCGGAAAGACGGTGAAAGTTAGTCTATATAATCATATTGTTATGGAAAGTGCAGCCTAGATGTTAGACATTATTTGAAAAAAATGGATGCTAGACAAACAATATGGAAGAACCAGAGCTTCAAGTCCCTACTAAGTCCATGCAAGGTTGTATCATCGGTTGGAGGACATGCAAGGTCCCAGTGGAGCCTCCCCCGAGTTCAAAGCAAAGAGGAACTGTCATGGTTCTACTATAGCATCATATTAATTTTTAAAATACATAAAAAGACAAGCATGAATGATCTTAATAATAAGTTTCCATAGCAGTGAAAGAGAAAAGTGAAATCATTTACAATAGTTTCAAAGCTAAACCTCTAAACAATATTCAAAGTTCAACCTTAGTTATGTTTACACTAGTTTTCAAAATTCTCATAAGCCAATATGTCTAGGTCTGTTTAAATGGGTTTGGGTTTGCATGGAAGGCAATGGAAATATATTTCTATGCTTAAAGTAATTATTGAAAGATATTTTATGTTTATAATTATATTTATGGTAGTTAAAGTAAATATGGAAAGATATTTCTATGTTTACAAATATATTTATGGTAGATAAAGTAATGAAGGCATTTTCTCCACATGTTTGTAGGTCGACATGGGTAATCAATCACGATGAGCATGGAAAATTAGTAAGTAAAAGAAAGAAAGAGTAATAAATAGATCATGGAGGCATTTGTCTTGTAGGCTGTGTATATGGAATAAAAAATGGCATTGAACTCTAAAAAGAGTCAGTAAGTTGGTTGTAGCATTGAAAATTATCAATTGAAATTTCAAATCTAAAAAGAGTCAATAAGTTGGCTGCAGCATTGAAAATTATCAATTGAAATTTCAGATACCCATGATTGTAGAGTCCATGAATTTCAATTGAAATAATTGAAATTTTAGATACTCATCGACTATTGTTCCAATGAATTTGAATAACAGAAAAATTGGGACAATATAGATATTTTAACAAAACAATTGTATTGTAGAGATAACATGTGTTAACATGAACAACCCCAATGAGAAGTAATACAGGATCGTGGCTTCTATGCATGTCATGCTACATGATAAACTGACATATTTCATGTTTTATCTCATGAGACATGAAACAATGTTAATGCACTGTTGCAGAGGTAATCCAGGTAGATAGAAATAACGAGTATTTGGTTGAACCATGCTGCCCGCTCTTCTGTATCATTTGTGTCATAGTTTTTTGTGATGTAGAGAGTTATATTTTTGTTTTAGCAGAGCCCAAAAAATGTAAGGGATGGATCTGGATTGCATGCTCCTCACTCATAGATGGTAAGTTCATTTGGAATCTTCTTTTAATCTCTACAATTTTTTTAACACATAAATGTAAGGGATGGATCTGGATCATATGCTCCTCACTCACAGATGGTAATTTCATTTGGAATCTTCTTTTAATCTCTACAATTTTTTTAACAAATTAAAAAAATATCATTCTAGAACTCTTAAAGACCCATTCCGTTTTTCATTATAGTCATTAATTTTTTCATTACTATTTAATCTGTTCAAATCCAAGAATACAGAGAGATAATAACATGTAGAAGGCCTACCAACCTTGTAGTTGCAGAGGATAGGAAGGCGTGAGTGGGATAATTAAGAGACTGTAGAGGATAGGTGTTACACCAAAATATCGTCATCATGAATTATGTGTCCTCTATATGCCTTAATTCCTAAATTACCTGGGATGAAAGACCAAACGAAGAGTTGATGTTTATCCCTTTAACTTTTTATTGTCACCCCGACACCCTGATTTCTGGAAAGGTGCATCAGACCCTAGGTGATGCTTTCTGCACACTATTAGAGTGCGTTGGTGATGCCTGCTGCCCTTGCACAAGGTGTGTCACCCTTCAACTGGCGCGAGTTTTCCATGTGCAAGGTGCGTCACTGTTGGTTAAAATGGATAAAGAGAAGCTTTGAGCGACTTCTCAAACCTTGGGTTGCGTGGAGGCTTATCCCTACATATCTGGAAAGGTGTCATTGGATCCCCTTACCTAGTGGGATGATCCCTTAATATTCTCCCATAAATCCTCAACCTATCATATCCCTTTTGTCCTATAAATATGAACCCACTCTCCATTTTTAAAGGAGGAAGGATAGAGTACCTACATGCTGGTGGAATTTTTCTAGGATATCATTTTCATCCATAAGGAGTCTAGGCTTTGATCCTTTAAGGCTAGGATTGTTGGAAGGGAGTTATGACGTCAAATCATCGGTTGTAATGCCTCTCTCTTTTCACTTTCTATTATTACATCTAATACAAATTCTTTCCATAAACTTATTGTCTTTATGATGTTTAGGATTAGCTTCTTTGACTGCTGATCTAGATTGATTCATAATCATGTGCTTTCACTACTTGTCTGTTTCCACATGTTTCATCTTTTTTTGCAGCTAAGGATATGAAGATCAAGAACTTGGATCAAGCAAGGAGAAAGGAACTGCATATATAAGGTAACCCATCCCTTTACATACTTTGAATTTCAATCAATATAGGAAAGTTATTTGTGTTATGTACTTGTTTTGTTCTAGATATGAACCATTTAGACTAGGGAGATCTGTTTGTGTCCACCCTTACAGATTGTCCATTTGGATGTTACACTTGGTTTTGTAACCCCCACTTGCACAAGTGTGCCCTCATTGGTTATTTTTAGCCTTGGTTTGTGTAACTCCTTGTGTAACCTCTCCTTTTGTATTTTGGGAAGATGCCTTGGCTTGTGTAACTCCTAACCTCACTAATTTTGATTCATGTTCATGGATGATGTGTCCACACATGAATTTGAGTTAGATAGAGTGACTTGGATCCACTCTCCTTGAAATTAGAATCACTTGGTTTGGATTAGAGTTAGCCTCTTGTGGTTGAGTTACCCCTCTTGGATTGACTCAAGTTGGCTCACCTTGGATTTATTTTACCCTCTTGGGTTGGAATTACCTTCTTTGGTCTATAAATCCATGGTCAATATACTTTTTGAGGGTTCGTTTTGGATGGTTTTTTATGGTTGATTTATTCTTGGTTGTTCATTCCATTGATGGATAAAGCTTGGTAAGCTTGTCAGCTTGGGAAGACATGTATGTTTTGCTATGTGAATGAGCTTTGTGCGTGAAGCCCTGTGATATTTGTTGTTAGGAAAAGTGTTCTTATAGCAGGGGAGAGACTACCAACGTATTGGGGTAAAAGACAGACATACAAGGTTTTGCAAGTACTATTATTAAGCAAATAGATTAAGGTTTAGGAGAATATGTACCTTATTTAGAAGGTTGATCCAAGCTTTCTCCTCTTGTTCTTCAATGCAATGACCTGCAAAACAATCACAAACCTTCCTCAAACCAATTCAACTACAAATAAAAGATTTATATTCATAAGACAATGAAACATAAAATTGTAATCAGATCTGGGACATACATGAACAAATCTATTTGGAAAGGGAAGAATGTCCAATATTTATTAATAAATGTAGCAAGTACATGAAATTATACCTTTCTTGCACGGGCATTGGCGTAACCAGACCCTGGGATCCTGCTCCTCTCTCTTGAGTATGAATTTTGCCACCATTTCTCTACCAAAGTTGGCTCCCCTTTCACATGCCTCTCCCCTTGTATTTATGGCAAGGTTAGGAGGGAAGGTTTGAAAGAAAGTCGGCTTGGGAAGTTAAGGTAGTTTTGAATAAATACCTTAACTAATCCCAATTCGTGTTTTTAATATATTTTTTCAATATTTCTAAAGATACCCGCGACTATAGAATAGGACAACCAGCGAGTGACTCGCGACTATCTTGCCTTGCAGCTAGGGGATGGAACTTTTTAAATGATACCTGCGGGTTGTCAGTGTAAACACCTGCGGGTAACCCACATTTTGAAAAGTATAAGAGTCGCAGTTATGCTCTAAAATAGGTAGGAAAAATATTTTTTTTCAGGAAAGCGCTGCAAGGCTCAGCTCCAAGTCATCTAAGGTCAAGTAAGCTCTTCCATCCATAGTGTCCTTTTGTGTGACTTACAAGGAAATATGGTCACGGGTGGAGAAGTGCTAATTTGACTGATAACAGATGCCCCCTAGTGTATGAGGTTAGAAGTAAACGATGGCCGAAATGCATTACAATCCAAGAAGAGGAGGAGAAAAGAATCCACATGACGAGATCACAAACAATACCTGAAACATAAACAAGGTCAACGAGCAGTTATAATCTTGATATCATGAGATGTTCAGAATGGTATAAAATGATATCCAATACATAACATAAAGATGTATATAACATGGACATTGAAATACAAGCGTGGATCCATGTCAGACAAGAGATCATAGCCATAACAACAAACTAGATCTATGTCTCATCAAGAGCCAAAAATGGGCGTGGCTTAGTCTTGTGCATCTTGAGAAATAAAAAAATATGATGATGCTTTTATAGGCCCAAGGTCTTCATCGAAACCGTCTCAAGGTACGAATCCTAACCATGTGAATAAATGATTTGAGTTCAAACATGGAGGACATTGTTTGATTACTGGTCATTGATGTGGACCGTTAATAAACGCGAGGGCACCCACCAATAAAAAATGGGGCCCAAGGTACCTAGTACATTCTAACAAGTGTGAATAAGGGATCTTGAAGTCGAACACCTGAATAATCCATCGAGTAGGGGACATTGATGTATATCCACTATTCGATAGAGAGGGAAATTGCCATTGATGACTATAATCCCCAAGGTACTACCGAAAACTCTAAACTTCATTCTCAGAGAAAGATGATTTGAAGTCGATGGGAAGAAGTCTATTGGAAGGGAGGCCTTAATGCATCCTCCATCATCCAACACGATATATAATCAAAAGGTTGATCTAATCTATAGTAGCATTGAGTACATGATGAAACATACTGATACCAAGGAATGGCCGACACATGAGTTCAAGGAAACTGCAGAATGGCCGACACAGGTTGTATCCTTGAACAGTGAGCACGATACAAGAGTGACTTAGGAAGCTTTGAAGACAAAGGGACCATGATATAAATTTGCAATGTAGGAGAAATTAACAAATTCTCCATATGATTGGAAGAGTAACCAATCGAAGGAGTAAAAAATCTGTGATCAAGTTTATCCTAAGGACAAAACTAGAACCCCACTTGTTTGATAGACTCAAAAAGGTGCTATGTTCAAGGACATAAGTGACTTACTGCCATTATATTGAAAGTTATTTAACACTCTTCCCTTCTCTTTTCTCTTTTTGTTAAAGAATGTCCTTCTTATTGATTTTAATGAGTCCAAGAAAGCAAATTCAATAGTAATTCTTCTTTTTTGAAATAGGCTCTAAGACAGGAGAGAAGAATGCTTGATACAAGTCCAACCATGTGTAATTTAACGATTCCATGGGAGGGAAACTCATGATCTTCTTCATGTTTTAACGAGTTTGAAGAAGAGATAGATTAATACTCGATAGTTTTACGGATCCGTGGATGTTAATATCAAGCCCATATTTGTTTGTGCTCGCCGGTGTTTTCATATTTAAGGAGTCTAAAAAACTTAAACAATAACTCCATACACCTACTCGTAGATTTTAATATCAAGCCCGAGTTGGTATGTGCTCGCCGGTGTTTTCATATTTAAAGAGTCTGAAAACTTAAACTAGAACTCTATACAACCTCTCGTGGATTTCACATCGAGCCCGAATTGGTAGATGCTCGCTAGTGTTTTCATATTTTGAGAGTCTGAATATCCTAAAGAAGACTCCATACTGTAATTTTTTGTAAAGTTATCCTCCTCACCCAAAAATGTCTAAAAGTGTACGAGAGAGGACTCTTCTAGCCAAGTATGACTAGAGTATACATGTTTCGTAAGTAATCCACAAAGGTCCAGAAAATGGGTAAACTTATACCTAAGTGGATATCTGTTCAAGTTCTTTAATGAGTTTGAACAAGACAAGTATGCTCGGAAATATTTTTAATTTCACGGAGTCTAACAAGAGCATGGAAAACACTCCATCGAAATAGGGAACTTAATATTAGGTAGAAATGATATTCAATGTATAAGTTCCTTGATATGTCAAATGACGGACATATTGTAGATAGCATCAACATCAACGGATTAGCAGAAAATGATAGTTAAATATGAACAAAGGAGATTTCAAAATGACATAAGATGACAAAAAAGATCTAACATGTTGAACTAAAGTGACATGCCAAAAAGAAAACAAACCTTTGTATTAGTCTCCTTTTGCAATTGATAGTGAGAAAGAGCCTCTTAAAGCTTTACCTAATAAAAAACAACTCAAAAAGGGTCATTAGGATTAAATAAAATTAAAAAAGGAATTTGAAACTATATGAAGTGGGTAAATATTTGAAAAGAATTTGTATAAATAGTGTCAAATTGAAAACATAACTCACAAAACCATTTTCATTAGAGCAAAGGAGAAAAAAACCCCTTACTTCAAATGCCGATATCGATTAATCCGGGACACGAAATCGACTTCCGCCACTTGCAGGTAAGCTACCTCTGCCTTTTCTATCAATTCAATTCATTCTTTTAAATTTTTAATGATGTTTTTTGGTTTTTAAGCAAGTTTAAAACCTAGGGATTTGTACCCACGAGTCTGCTTATGTAAAAGTTGTAGTCACGTGGAAAGTGCACTGGTTTACTATAGGTAGACTTACTGGTACCCCGCCTCTGTTGAAGAGGTGAAGCCGCGAGTACCGCAGTTAAAATGAAAAAACCAAAAACTAATGCATGAAATAGGCATGGTTGATGCAGGATGGTTCTAAATTGTAGAGAGAGGGAGCATGAGGCCATGGATAGGGATTCCATGGGAGATCCACTTACTTTAAATGCATTACAGAGGTGCGAGATCTTAATTTTTTTTCAAACAACTAGCATGCGTGCACAAACACATTTTCTCCAAATGCATGTAGGCTAATGGATTCCGATCATTGCACGTTTAACCTTCAGGGAGAGATGTTGGACATCACCATTGAGGAGATATATTTCATAACCGGTTTATCTCGATGAGGTGAGGTTGTCAACCTCAAAGGCACATTTAGAGGAGTGGGTGCATTATCCGTTCAAGATTATAATCAACACCTACTGCGTAGCTGGCACCAAAAAAAGTGGAAGCCAAGTTCCAATTAGGAAGATTGCAAGCTTCCCACTAAAGGTGATCTTGAGTACAGTCAATAGGATCAGGGGAAGTGCGACGCAACATTTAGCATTACGCAAACTATATGTGGATAGGCATAGAATGTCTATGCAATTTCATCTTTGACTGGGGTTCAGGGATGCTAGTAAACATGAAACATTAGCTTACAGAGTGTAAGACGGGGAAGAAAAAGAACTTTGGATACAAGAGTATCTTATGTACCTTTTTCTTCGAGCAAGTCCCTGCTCTTAGTCCAGGGATGGCTCTACCAGTGTTGAATCTCCGTGAGCCACTAATGACACATTGAGGTGATATCTTCCTGCGTCAGGGTGGTGGTGAAACCAACTTGTCATATGATGATGAGGATTTCTAGGGTGGTGGAGCCACCAAGTACCGACACTAGAGCATTTTTCGTATGCAGGCATGGATTTCCGAGGTGATCCTGAGCTTATATTTCCTCCAGGATCATCCCGGGGAGAGATAGGTACCAAAGTGTTTTTGTTTTTGAAAAATTATTTTATGTTTTTTGTATATATGATTTTTATAATGAGTATGAATGCTGACAAAACATAACTTTTGCAGATGTGGGGCCTATGAGACCTGCTGGGCATCCGAGAGTGTTCATCTGACCAATAGAGCCGAGTGTTGCGTTTGTGATGCTGAGGAGCATAGAGGTGAAGATGAGTCAGTTGACTCATGATATCCCTACCTACTCGATAGAGTGCATGCTACTCGATATGCAGGAGAATGTAGTGGGGGTGCCCCCATCCTGGATCCGACTACTTAGGAAAGTAGCTAGGCTAGTCATTTGTTATAGAGAGGCTGTAGCAGAGCTAACTGAGGCTCCTCCCTCTTTGTGGGGAGAGTGACGTATTATTTGTTGAGGCTGTCTATGCCCACTTTGTATATTTTGACAGTGGTTGACTTAAACTCATATGTATTTTTTGGACCATATATATATATATATATATATAGTATCGATTATATACATGTTATCTTATTTTCTTTAAATGTTATTGTGTATGATACAAATACCAGTTAAGAACATAATTTGCATATGCATTAGCTAATGTATTAAAATTCCTTGAAATATTTTTATATGTAATGTAATCAAAATGTCTTTCAAGCAATCTAACTCACCAAAAACTGACGTATCAAAGAAGGATTTCTAACCCTATACTCACCCTTCAACTGAAGTACTACTAACTGTGAATCGAGTCTTACCTCCAAACATGAAATGTTTTTATGGATAGCATCTCGGAGTAATTTGATAACTGCACTATAGTCAGCTACGTTGTTCATTGTAGGGCCCAAACAAGCACCTCCCGAAGAAACAAGTTGGATGGAGGGTGAGTAAATAACCCAAGCCATTGAAGCCAATTGATGAGTTTGGCGACTAGCACCATCAAAAAATCCTATCAAGCACTCGGTTGTCATCTGAAACCACAATCCATAAGACACATCAGACGATAAATCCAAAAAGACTAACTCTACAACAATGTACAACTATAGTACAAGAAAAAGCATATAGGCCTAAGCATAATACTTTTTCAGTAGAGCCCATTTCTAGGCTCAGGAAACTTATAACCATCATAATCAGTTAGCTCGTAATATCCCTTCTTCAACACTTTAGAAATAATATAAGGTCTGAGCCACATGGATTTAAACTTGCCTTCCCCCAATGGATCCTTGTCCTGGTCATAGAGAATAACAAGGTCTCCTTCTAAGAAAACCCTTGGTTTTACATAATTATCACACTGATGTTTGACTCAGCTCTTATGAGCTTCGTTCGTAGTAAGTGCATATCAACGCTGCTCATCTAAATGTTCTAAACAAAGTAAACTCTTAAAAACTAAAGGAAACCTGCGTTTGAATTTAAAAATTCAACCACAGGTTTCCTTTAGTTTTTAATTGTTGAACTGTGGGCTAAAATGAACAACCGAAGCAAACTCTCTTCAAAAGCAGAAGTTCCAGGAAGAAGCTATATAGCCAAATTCAAAGATGGAATCTCGCATTCAAGTGGCATGACTACCTCCAACACCTGAACGAGTTGAAAAGGTGAAAAAACCGTAGCAGTTTTAATGTTGGATCGATATGCCCAAAGATCCGAAAACAACATGATGTGCCAGTTTGATCTACTAGCATTAACTGTGAGTTGAAGAATAGTTTTCAAATTTTTATTGACCACTTCGACTTGCCCATTCACTTGTGGATAAAATGAGGACGAGTGTTCTTGTTGAAAACCTAGCATAGTGTATAAATTGGTCATCATGTTGTTCTGGAAATGTCTACCATGGTCAGTGACAATCTCCTTAGGGATACCAAACCTGGCAATGATCTGATTGAAAATGAAGTAAGCTAGAGTTTATCCATCTCCTTTCACAGTAGGAATTTCCTCGTCCCACTTCGTAAAGTAGTCGGCGACAATGATGATATGGTGATGTCCTCCAGCCGAAATTGGATTACAATTCATGAAGTCAATCCTCCACTTGGTGAAGGGACCCATTGTGATAACAGGGTGAAGAGGAGATGGGTGTGCTCGCATTTTCTTTGTGAAAAAATGACATGGTTGGAAATGTTTCACAACTTCCACGCAATATTTAAATATGGTGGGCCAAAAATACCCAGCACGCAGTATTTTCTGGGCTGTTTCCAACCCAGAAATATGACCCCCACGGGCTCCACTATGGGCATCATTCAATACTGATTCAGCTTCCTCCAGAGTCAAACAACGACATAATATGGAATCTACACCATGTCTATAGAGATTGTTAGATATAATGAGGTAGTTCTTGGCATGATCCCTAAGCTTTCTCCATTCGTCTCTGGAGAAATTTGGTGGACACTTCAAAGTTTGGAGATATATTCAACTATCTCCATACCATGGGTCAGAGGTTGAAATGAGAAAAATGTGTTCATCAGGTAATGACGAATATTCCTCATTGCTAATTAAATCACTAGGGAACTCTGATATAAGCTCAACGAACACCAAATATTTATTTGACTTAGCAGATTGAAATGTTAGGTCAAATTCTTCCAGAATGACAATCCACTTATTAAATTTCCCTCCGACGATACGTCGAGTTAATACATATTGAAAAGGATTGACATCCGCTATAACTGTGGTGGTCCACAACAAAATGTAATGATGTAATCTTTGAACGACATAGACAATAGATAATGCCAATTTCTTGATGTGAGAATATTTAAGTTCAGGAGTTACCAATGTGCGAGAGAGATAATAAATGACATGCTCTTGGAGCTTATCATCCTCCTGAACCAGGACTATACCAATTGTGGAAACGGATGCCACGAGATATAAAAGGAAATCCTTAGTATAATCTAGCGGGCTTAGCAAAGGGGCTGATTATAATGATTTTTTCAAAGCATCAAACAAAGTTTGTGCAACCTCATCCATGAGAAAATGGGTGTCTTTCTTGATCAACCGCATGAATCCTTTAGTTATCGTGGCATAATTCATGATAAACCGTCGTACAAAATTAGACATCCGTTGCAGGCTTTGAAGTTGTCTGATGGTGTGAGGAGGAGGCAATTCAATAATAGCCTCAACTTTTAAGGGGTCGACCATAATGCCATGACTAGACACAATGAAACCTAGTAAGCATCCAGACTTGATGCAGAATACACATTTGTTAGGGTTTAACCGGATCTTGTAGTATCCGCATCATTCAAACACTAGCCGTAAATTATCAGGGTGATCTCATCTCTTACGAGATCACGCAGGGAGATCATCTAGATACGGTTATACTACATGTTTGGTGTCATGGAAAGTGAAGTTCATAGCTCGTTGAAAAGTAGCTCCAGCATTCTTCAATACGAACGGCATTTTCCTATAGGAAAAGGTACCCTAAGGACAAATAAAAGACATCTTGTGTTGGTCTTCGGGTTTAATTTGTATTTGGTTATATCCCGAAAAAACGTCCATGAAAGAGAAGATTTCATGTCCTACACACGCATCAATGATTTTATCTATGAATGGTATGGGATAATGATCTTTTGGAAAGGATTTATAAAGGTCCCTAAATTCCATACATATGCGTATGGTCCCTTTCTTTTTTTCGATCGGGACTGGGTTGGAAACCCATTCCATCACCTCGATAGGATAAATGAAGCCAGCATTAATGAGATTTTCAACTTCAGCCTTGATGGTCGCAGCTTTCCTAGGGTTGACCGGATGAGTTTCTGTCGTACTGGTTTCGTGTTAGGATAAGTCCTGATAACATGCTCAACAATAGAGGGGTCGATGCCTGGAATATCCTCATAATACCAGGAAAAAATGTCACCGAATTCCTTAAACAGATTGGTGTACAAAGTGATCTCCTATGGAGAACAATTTGCTCCAATAATTTTTTTTTCACAACATTAGGTTTGGTGGAAATATCAATTGGTATAGTCATTGAAATGTTCGCCATGTTACCTTCAGCATAAATCATTTATTTTGTGGAAGGAGTGATGGAAAAATCAGTATTCCCACCGGGTCTCAATGAAAACTCTCCATTCTCAATACTGTTCAGATCTGGAAGGAAATAGGATCTATGATGCATGTGTTCCCATGGATGATCCAGACCTACCATAGATTCCAGGATGGATTCGTCGGAAGGAAAAACAATATCCAAACAGTCAAAAGAATGGGTGGAGTCAATTGACCATGCAGGTGCATAATCAACATCTGACTCTGATGAGGCTAACACAGTCGAAATATCATCTATCACAGCATTTTGTGATGCTTGGTAAGCACTTTTGCGATATATAAGGGCACAGTTGTTTCTTCTTGAGTAGGAAGGATCCACAGATCAGTTGTTTGACTAATCGTGAAAACTTCCCGAGATGATATGTTGGTGGTACTCATTGAACCAATATAGTTTACAAGAACAGGTAGGTCAAATGTTCTCATCAAATATGAATACATACCTACTCTTAAGATCTCACTGGGTAGATGAGCTTGATCAATCCAATGGATATTTGAATCCGACGAAGTTGTGTTGTTTTTCTGAGTGAATGATAGTTGATCAATTGAGATGATCTTACCTTCATGAGGGAACATAAGTACTCGGAAAATGGATGAGGGGGTGGATTTCATAGAGTACGTCCAACTTCTTCCCAACAACAGATTGTAGTCGAGATAAGCATCCACAACTTCTACCTCCACTGACACTACTTTACCGCCAATCTAAATCTCAAATGTAGGTAAGACTCCATGTGGACAGAATGATCTTCCATCAAAATCTGTAAGTACTGTAATGGAAGGGGCTAACTCTGGATAACCCAGGGCTTTCGAACAGGATATGGACATTACGCACGTCGATGCACCTTCATCTACGATTGTTCCTCCAATGGTCTTTGAACCATGGACTACTTCGATATGGAAGGCTACATGGTAGGGAAACCGATGTTTTATATTGGACATATCAAATCTAGCAAGCATACTCGACGATTCCATCCGACCTTTTGTCACTAAAAGTGCATTCCGCTGCGATGGGAATATTTGCAAGACTTCTAGGGTAGACATAGCACATGGTGTTTGGGATAGGTCCTCTACAACATAGTAGTTTGGAGCATCCAATGCATTAGGGTTGTGCATTGCTCATTTATAGACACCTTTTGGTATCTTCGGAAAAGGGTCTATTGGTCTCTTGATGTGGAGAGGAACAGATGACTCAGGAACCTCTTTATCTTTCTGCTGCATATCCGGGGTATAATTCCTGACTCTCGTCTGCAGTAGAGTGTGTGAGTTAACCATTTTGATATAAGACTGATCAGTTGATGTGGCAGGATGGGTGCCCCCGGTATTAGAGCTTCTAGAAGCTGGGTCTTGTCCTTGGTGAAACGGATCCTTTAAGACAACCGATTTCTTTTCATGTAATAGCTTCTGGGCTTCCTCAATGAGAGGGCATTGGTGAGTGAGGTGGTCTCCTTTACAAATCTTGCAAGGAAACTTTGCCTTCTTCTTATCTTTCTTTCCCTCCTCAGCATTTTTCACTATTCTTGGGTTTTTGTTGGTTCCCCTCCCATTTCTTACCCTTCTTCTTACTATTGGGTTGCCGAGAACCCTTTTGGTTTGTCTACACACTTTGTATAGTTTCTATTTGTGAAGCGGAGGATGCAACCGTAGTTGCTTCCACAGTAGATTGCTTCATTGAAAGTGGATGAACTTGTTTCGTTAAATATTCAAGTGTGGAACATTCGGCTGAACCAACAATGCTATCGACATGCAGTCTAGGATTAGGTTTACTAAGATCTATATTAGACCTAGGTGCGTCAGGAATAATCTCGTAAAAGATCCCAGACTGAGCGTAGATCAAGTCAAGCTGTTGGGTCCTTAGAATTGCTTCCTCTTTAAAAGTAACCCCAGAAGTTGAAATGTCCTTAGAGATATAAGGTAGTAGTGATTTTAAATACCACTCCAAAAGAAATTCTGGGAGGATCTCAGCTTGGATGAGTCGTTTTCGCCTCTGCCACTCCTGAATATGATTAGAAAGATGGGTGGCTTTGTTATATGTAAATGTAGAGAGAAGGTCCATACCGACATCATACCAGACAAGAAGCTGGAAATGATTCAAGAAAATTGTCGCTAAATCCCAAAAATTGTTATATGATGCAGCAGGCAATTCGATATACCACTTAACCATAATGCTTGTTAAGGTTCTTTGAAAGAGTCTCAATCGAATTGAGTCATCATCTAACGAGTTAGAGAAGCACCAGAGGTGAAAGGTCATGACATGATCTCCAGGATCTTCACTAGTTTTTCCTTCGAATTTTGGAATGTCCGAAGGAAGTTTGGTTGGGACTGGAGGTCAAGTAGGATCGTGCAGCACTGGGTCATTCATTAGTTTTGAAAGGTCTAGAAAATTTAAAGTTTCCATAAAGGGAAAACGAGGTCGTGCCGATTGCATGTGATTTGGAGGATTCTAGTAAGGGGAACCACCAGAAACTTGGCTCCTATAAGGTTGGTTGGGGATGCCCCCAACCATCGGCTGTGAAGAAAAAACATTATGAAAGTTGCTCTAGCCATAAGCTAAATGATTACCTCCTTGTGGCCCAATCCATTGCGGTTGGGTATAAGTGCCTCCGAATGGAGGGTAATTGTAATTGTTACTTCCCCCTCCACCAAACAGTGAAAAGGGAGTACTCCCTACAAGCACATTAGAGGTTTGTACATTAGAGGAATGTGCATTGACACCTGTAAAGGGGTTAAAACCTGATATCGATGCAATGGAAGAGGCATGAATTGAGCGTACAAATGGTGTAGAAGGAGCAATGTGTCCTCCATACCAAGGAAATCCTTGATTGAAAGGAGCATAAGTAGGTTGGATTGAAACTGATGATGAAAAGTGGAAGATGTAAAGGACACTGAGGGTATTCCTGGAAAGGGAATATTAGATGGGCCAATGGTGTATCCAAAGGGAATAGATGTCATCATAACTTGGGTACTAGAAAACCATGAAGATCCAGCATTGAAAATGAAAGAGGTTTTCGGGGAAGAAGTGAATTGTGACAAACTTGGTGTCGATGTGTTTAAATGTGGGGGAGATAGACCTCCCGGCATGATAGATGAAGTGGGAGTATGAGGAACTCCTGCTGCATCCCCTATGTTATCCATAGCAAAACCAAGTGTAAATATATAAACACTTAATTCAGAAATCCCTCAAGAGATAACTCTTACTAACATAGGGTCATTCAGTCAAGTCAGTGGAGGTTTGAAGGATCTCGCGAACTCTTCTGTATAAATATATTCAACATCGATGGTTTCCTGAACTGATGGAGTTTGAGAGATAAGATGGGGTTCTCTAGGGGGTTTAGTTGTACCGGTAAGTTCAAAAGAACCATGTGAGTCTGTTCTACCCCGCTGAGGTGGCGGTGGAGGCTCCACAGTGAATGGAGGAAGTTTTCTCAACCTTTGTGACCTACGAAGAGGTTGGTCCTCCACAACTACAAAAATATATACTAAGTGATTAACTTAGGGGCCACTAGAAACAACAGGAAACAAACAACACACCACTATCAAAATTTTCCTATGGTAATCAAGACCAGGAAAACATAGATGATACTCTCAAAGGAGAGTCTGGGATGATTAGGGCCCAGAACAAACCAGTACAGTAGTGAAGGAAAGTTACTCGAGGTCCACAATACAAAGTCTTCAGGTGCAAGTGTTTGAATCACCAACCACCCTCCCAAATAACTGCAAGGGATTTCCTCTCACGTCTGTCCTAGGTATAGTGGAAATATCCTTCCACCGTCACCTGTGTAAATCCCTATAGGTCAAAGATACTAAGGTATCACAGTTGCAAAAAGAGACTCCCCAGTGGGGTCGCTAGTTCTGTTGTTAAGAAAAGTGTTCTTATAGCAGGGGAGAGACTACGAACGTACTGGGGTAAAAGACATACATACAAGGTTCTGCAAGTACTGTTATTAAGCAAATATATTAAGGTTTAGGAGAATATGTACCTTATTCAGAAGGTTGATCCAAGATTTCTCCTCTTGTTCATCAATGCAACAACCTACAAAACAATCACAAACCTTCCTCAATCCAATTCAACTACAAATAAAAGATTGATATTCATAAGACAATGAAATATCAAATTGTAATCAGATATGCGACATGCATGAACAAATATATTTGGAAAGGGAAGAATGTACAATATTTATTAATAAATGCAGCAAGTACATGAAATTACACCTGTCCTGCACTGGCACCGTCGTAACTAGACCTTGGGCTCCTGCTCCTCTCGCTTGAGTATGAATTCCTCCAACATTTCTCTACCAAAGTTGGCGCCCCTTTCACATGCCTCTCCCCTTGTATTTATGGAAAGGTTAGGAGGGCAAGTTCGAAAGGCAGTTGGCTTGGGAAGTTAAGTTAGTTTGAATAATTTCCTTACCTAATCCCAATTCATTTTTTTAATATATTTTTTCAATATTTCTAAATATACCCGTGACTATATAATATGACAACCAACGAGTGACTCATGGCTATCTTTCCTTGTAGCTAGCGGATGCAAATTTTTAAATGATACCCGTGGGTTGTCAGTGTAAACACTCGCGGCTAACCCGCGTGTTGACAAGTATAAGAGTCATGGTTATGCTCTAAAATAGGTATAAAACATATGTTTTTGAGGAAAGGACTGCAAGGCTCATCTCCAAGTCATCTAAAGTCAAGTAAGCTCTTCCATCCATAGTGTCCTTTTGTGTGACTGAGGGGGTAATGTGGTTATGGATGGAGAAGTGCTAATTTGACCGATAACAATGTATGGTGTTTATGCTAATATTGGACAAATATGGTATAGTTCATTCATGTACACTGCTTGCATCTATCCTAGACCAGCACATAAATCCTTATGGTCAATGGTGATGTCTCGAGGGACCTAGAGGGTGAAGGGTAGTGATGTGGAGGAGAAATTAGGTGGTGAGGAATTGAGTTTTCAATTTTCAAAAAAATACTTGAGATATTCTTGAGCGCACCTCTACTTATGGATAAGTGTCCTCATCTCAGGGATGGCTTGTCTAAGAAGATTTGTCTTGGAGATGCATATGGCTGGGTGGAACGTGGGCGGGTTGATGCCCGTTGCACATTATTAAGATAAGTGGTTTATTTTCTATAAATTCATATGTTTATATTAATTTTCCATTCCTTCTATATCGCCCTTTGTGGTTGATCTATTCATGGTTAAATGTATATGGTTTTGTATCAATGATTGGATGTAGATCTGATGGTTTAAACGCTTGGAAATTGGTGATTTCTCCTCTATTTGAGATATGATCTTGATGCAAACTTGAAAATATGTTCATTAATGTGATATTTTCTATAGATTACTCTAAAAGAGTATCCTCCATGGCTGATTAGAACAATAGATAAATTTACAGTTGAAGTTGCTTCATTTTCAGAACTCTAGTTGAGGAAATATTGCTTGGAAATTGAAGTTTTCTTCTTGTTTTTCGATATGATATTATTGGCATATCGAAATATGTTATTTATGTGTTTAAATTTTGTGTATTACTCTACAAATTCTCCCTCTATGGCTGATCAGATCTGTATATAAATTTGTAGTTGCAATTGCTTGGTTTTTGGAACTCTAGTCGAGGAATCTTGCTTGGAAATTGGGGTTTTCTCCTTGTTTTGAGATCTGATTTTAAGGGTAGCTTTAATTTTTTTGTAAATGTATGATTTGTTGTAGAATACTTTTCAAGTTTTCCCCCCATTTATGATCAGATCTATTCTATGATTCAACAGTTGAAAATTATTGAGTTTTGATCAATAGTTGATGCATTTTTCTTCTTGGAAATTGGATTGAACTAATAGTTTCTCTTTAAATATTATTAGATCATATGTTTTATCCTTCTATATTAAATCTAAAGTGTTCCCTTTTTTTCCTGTAGATTTCCCCATATATATGGTATGCTTTTTATTTGGCACTCATAGTTGGTTTTGCAAAGATTTGGATGGTTACCAAATGATCCGATAGTGATTTTTATAGCAATAGTAGATCTGATATTTGTATGAATTAATGGACATATAGGATAGATTTTTATTTGTAATTTTACATTTTTGAATGGATGTAGGTGTTAGTTTCATATCTAACCTAATGAGAAATGCAAAACTGTTAATAAAAGTGTCATAAATTGGATTGACGGGAGTGCCATAAATTGCATAGTTGTATGGCGGAAAGATCTAGTTTGTAATTGTTTGCAAAGAATTTTGTAAATATGATTAGTTAGAATTATTGGGTTGATTATGGTTACCTTTAATTTTTTAATAATGATAAGTTCCAAGTGTATTAAATTTTGTAAATCTAGTTTCATTGTCATGCTTGTATGGTGTTGCGTCTACATGAGCTCTTGGAAAGTTTTATAACTGTTTTTAAAGTATCGCAATTATTTTAAAGGCTATATGTTTGATTTAATTGGATTGATGGCATGCCATCATATCCTTTGGTTAACCTTAATCCGCTATGCTATACCTTTATTCATCCTTCCTTTGGGTTTACATGTGCATGTGACCTTGATTTTGGGGTTACGAACATTACATGGCAGCCCCACTACCATGTATTTCTTAGTTAATTGCTACAAGTAAGGGTAGTTGATATGCCCAAATATGCGATAACTTAATAATATGATTAGATTGCATGATCAAAACTGAAGTAGGATATTTAGGAATAAACTTTGAAAAAACATACAATTTGTTTTTATGATCAGCTTTTCCAAGTGCAATTTTTGAACCATCAACTGAATCTAAAATAATAACTGTGTCTTTAGTGAAGAGAACTTGCTTACCATGGCTCGAGTGTGTGATTTGGTATAGGGAAAATAGATTTTCAAATAGAGAAAGAATAAGAAAAACATCTTGAAACTGCCCATCTTCTTGTAAAAGATCACCTTTTCCACATACCTTGACTGGAGTATTATCACCCATGAGTACTTCTTGGACAAAGGATGGCTGTAAGGATGTGAACATGTATTTGGATGAAGACATATGATTTGAAGCTCCAGAATCTAGGATCCAAGAGGTTGATTTTGAAGTTGAATTTGTTATGAGCACATGTCCCCTTGTAGGAGGAGGTTTTGGCTTGCATACTTTGTCTTCATTTTATTAAAAAAAAAATTATATCTCCAATTTTCTTCTTTGGGGGGTCCCTTTTGCAGTAGGGACATAAGGGAATCTCTTTCCCTTATTTTTCATAAAAGATCTTGGATATTTTCTCCTTCTTTCCTTTGTATGAGGGATTATGCTAAGTGGCTTTTTGCTTGTTCTCATTTGATGCAAGTGCATGAAAATTTGAGGAACTTTGTAAGCCGATTGGGAAATATTATCCTACTTTTGAATAAGAGAGGTTGAAAACACATTTAGAGAAGGCGTGGTGAAGGATACCCCAAGTGCTAATCTAGTAGAGTGAAATGAAGAGACAAAAGTGTTGAATTCAGGACCCAATTTAGAAAGGATAGAAAGTACCATTTGAGTGTTTTCTTTGGTGATGTTTCACATATTAGGATGAAAGAGGATAGATATGAAATTTGAAAATAAATCTTGTACATAATCAAACTCACTTGGTCTTAGATTCATTAAATCTACCTCTAAAACATGACCCCTCATCCCATCTTGTGTATTGAATAATTTGGACAGAGAGGTCCATATTTCATTGGGGGTATTCTTATCTTGAATATGGTAGAGTAGGTCAGGAGATACATAATAACATAGCAACCCATGTGCTTCATACATCCAATTAAGACACTTGTATTTCTCAACAAGAGATGATGGTTCCACCTCATTTACCATGGTCATTCGGTACAACCCCTTCTTTCTTAAGAGGATATTCACTCTTGGATTCCATTCAAAATAATTGAAGGGTGTTAGTAGCTTATCAAAAGGTAGATACATGGCTTCAAAAAAAAAAATTTGATGGCTGCAAACTTTCTTTAATGGATGCTACAAACTTGCTTCCTTGGTGGAGCCAAAGGAGCCTTCTTCAACCTGACAAAGTAGTGGTTTTAAAAACCTTTGTTTAAAGGAAGCAAAGCCTGCCTTTTTTGGTGCCTGCAAAAGACTTTTTTGGTAGCTGAAAAAGATTGTTTGGTGGCTGAAAAATCCTCCTTAGTGGCTACAAAATACCTTCTCAACCTATAAAAAAACTTGATAAACAATACTAGCACACTAGCTAGTTTGGCACCCCCTCGCTCTGATACTATATGAGATTTGAGCATTCATATATCTAGATGCAAAAGATAGAAAAATATGATGATTAAATCAAACATTAACAGTTGTGCAATAATTAACATGAACCATTACACAGTAACCTTGAAGAGAAGAAGTGACAATGATTGTATTATCAGAGTGATAAATTGATGAAAAGAGGTTACAATATATATGAGAGCAATTTGAATTAAGTTAAGGATCAATGCAAATTTTCCATGCTATGTATAGAGGGTTCATGTTATGCACAGAGTGCCAGTAAGACTTAACTGAGAGTAGATAACCCTAATTAGTGATGGATGAACTCTTAAACTCAGTTTAACTGATTATGGAACTTATTGACCATTCAGTTTAACTGGCCCAGTTAGCTTTTCAACTTCACTTGTCTTCTTGTGCCAGCATGACGAAGTGTATTCAAATTTCCAAGTCAGTAATCTATCATTTCCTAGTTCCTGTCATTTTTATAGGAAGTCGATTTCGAGGGTGGTTTTCAGGAAAACCATGAGGAATATCACAAAAAGGTTAAAAACACACTTCTAAAATGGCATCATTTAGCTAGAAATTAGGTTATTTTCTCAAATTCTCAATGGTTTGGGAGAAATTCATATCTTATCAAAACTTATTTTTCTAGTAGAAGTATAGCTACGGCCGATTTTCCAAGTTATGTGCCAGATGGATGCATATCTAAGCTAGCATATGCATTACGTTTTGAGTCTATGGTTCCTATTATCCTAGAATTTGTTGTTACTATCAAATTGTAGAAATTAACGTTGGTATTCGAGATATAATATCCTGAGTTTACAATACAATCTATTTCTGGATTGGCGTAACTTGTATACATTTCATTCTGGATTGGCGTAACTTGTATACATTTCATTCTGTTTGTAAGCAACTCAAGTAGCAAATAGTTTTTTATTAACTTAGCCATCTCTACATTTTAATTGTTCATATCTTCAACATTGTAGATATTATTTCATTGCACAATAGATCATAGAATTATCATCTCTGCATTTAAATTGTTTACGATTTCATTACTATTGATTAACATTATATACAATTTCTTTCTGCAAAATTAGCGTATGCATATAACCGTCATTTCAACCATTGTACATAATATCTCATTGCACAATAGATTCATAGAAACTCCATCTTTGCATTAAGGTTTGAAAGGCGTTCTTTTTTACTTTAGGTCGTGTTTCTACAAGCTTATACAGTGCATGTAATTTAGAAAAGAGATTTTATATTTAATTAATTATAGTTAATTTTGTTTATCATTAAACAATGATCCCTTTTTTTAAATTTGTATCAGCTTAGTTTTGAGCTTCACTTTGATCTTTCAAAAGAAAATAATAAAAACAAAGATTTCCTAGCTTTACATTTAAACTGTTCAAATAGATTTGTAATAGTTTTAGATCATAGACTTCACTTTCATAAATTTTGTCTCTTAGAAGTTGCACATAGAGTTTGATTGTTTTTCATAAATTTTCAAAGTGACTTTAGGTTTAAGTCAAATTTTGTAATTTAAAGTTTTATTTTGTTTTAGCATCTATTATTAGTTTGTTAATTGAAATTTATTTTATATGAGTTTAAATAGTGTGCTTATCATAGTTCATTTTTAAAGTTTTATTTTGTTTTAGCATCTATTATTAGTTTGTTAATTGAAATTTATTTTATATGAGTTTAAATAGTGTGCTTATCATAGTTCATTTTTATAAATAAAAGCTTTTTCATAGATCTTGTGTATAGAGATATTTTTAGTTTGTTTATTGTTTGACGTGATTTGTTTATAAAACAATAGATCATAAATTTCATTTAAAGTGTGTTTCCTTTGTAATTTTTGTTTTTTGAAATTATCATAGTTTCACAAAATAGTTTATTAATTTATCGTACTACTTTTTGTACTAGTTTTGACTTTGCTTTGAAAGCATCTAGTTGTCATTTTTCTTTTGGTCATTATATTAGTTAGTTTGCATTGAATACTTCTTATTCTGCATATATTGTGCTTGCACTTCTAATTCTACGAACCCTAACTGACAATTTAAATGTCAGATTATTAATAAGCATATATTAGGCTTGACACACACTTTCTAGTGTCTTTATGGCCCATTTCATAACTTTCCTTGAAGGTCTAGGTTAATCAGCTCATGGTGATTCATTTTCTTCAATATTCAGTCTTCTAATATTCTCAATCACATCATCTAGTTGAACCTCCTATTCAAGTGAAGTGGCAAGAACTTCTTCTTCATGCGTTTCTTCATTAGGGTGTGTTGGTGCTTCAAAAGGAAATTTTAGAGATTGATCCAAGATAGGGATCCCCCTTCAAGATGTGGAATTTAATTATCAACTTCATAATATGTCTTTGGGTGGGAAAATTTTTCTAGACGATCAAGTTGTCTATCAATAGACTTGTCATTTTTATTAGTTTCAAGAAAAATGACATCTCTGGAAACAAAAACATCTTTCTTACCTCATCATAAAGATGATATTTCTTAGAGGTGTTTGAATACCCCAAGAAAATACACTTTCAACTTCTAGAACCAAGCTTGTCTCTTTTCTCCTTTGGTATCAAGGCATAATAGGTGGAACCAAAAACTTTGATATGCCTCACCAAAGGAAGGTGGCCATACCGCATTTCATGTGGATCCTTGTATTCAAGAGAAAGAGATGGACTTTTAATTCTAAAATAGGCTCCACACAATACTTCATCACCCAAAAACATCAGTTTTACATTTTTGAAAAACATAATTGAGTGTACCATCTTCATGATGGTCCTATTCATCCTTTTTGCCACGTTGTTTTGTTGAGTGTTATAAGGAACTGAAGTTTCATGTGCAATCCCATGTTGAAAAGGATAGTATTCAAAATCATTAGAAGTATATTATTTTCCATTATCAATACGAAGTGTGCCAATATGAGATTGTGCTTGAATTTCTATCCATGCATGAAAGTTATTGAATGTTTGAAATGCTTTAGATTTTGTCTCTAATAACTATAACCAACATGTTCTTGTGTAGTCATCAAAAAAGGTCATGAGATATCTATTACCATTGGAAAAGGGAATAGGCATTGGGCCACATAAGTCAAAGTGAACTAGCTCTAAATTTCTACATGCTTTGAATTTTGACTAAGGGAATGGTTGCTTACTATGTTTTCCTAGTATGCGTGCATCACATTTGTTCATGTTCCTAGGAATGGTGGGAAAACCAAATACACCATGATTTCTCAAAAAATGAAGATTGTTATAATTCAAATGACCATATCTAACATGGCATAACAAATTGGATGAAAAATTTCCTTCTCCATGCTAAGATAGGTAGGCAAAGTTCCGAACTCTTGCATATGAGCCCTTTAACTTCAAAAATTTTCCATCTTCATATATGGTCATGATGACCTTGTCATCCGATGAATTCCTTATCTCTATGATTCCATCGAACATGTGGATGGAATGGCCTTGCTTTTGGATATGCACTAAGGACAACATGCTTATCTGCAACTTGAACCTTATGGGACTAATTCCCATTGGTTTGAGGCTATATTTTTCTACAAAATACACTATGTCATCAACAATGTCATTTAGTTCTTCAAAAGAGTATTTTCTAAAGTTCATGTGGGATGTTGCACCAATATCAAGAAGCCAACAATATTTGTAAGATGAAAAATATGCTATTTCATTATTCCATGATTACAATGTGCAATAATACAATGAGCATAATCAAGATATTTACCAGCCTCTTGGATCTTATTTTTTTCTTCTTTGTTATAGTTATGTATTTCTTTGATGAAGTTCCAAGAGGACCAACACTAATTTGATTCATTTCCACCCCCCCACAATGCATACACTTCAGCTCTGATATTTTGCTCGAGTTGTTTCTACCCTCACTTCCTCTAAAGTTTCTTCTTCCCCGTCCTCATTTGATTCTTTCTCCCTTGGAAGGGTCTTTAGTCTGATTCTTTGCTTTATGAGCACAAATTCTGTCCAGTGGGCCTACTAGTCTTCTTTCCAAAGGATTTCTCTCTATCTGCAATCTTCTCTACAAATATATCAAAGGTGAGGTCCTTGAACTTGTCATTGGCTTGAAGTGATTCAAGATAGTTTGAATGTGTAGCATAGAGAATCAAATATACTTGATAAATGTCACAAGTGGAAGGTCTAGTTTCATGATAGAGGCTTGAATCTTATGCATGATTGATATGATCTTATATGCAATCAACTGTTGCAGCTGCAACCTAATCCCCAAAATTTTCTTGAAATTGTGGGGCCCCTCCTTTATTTTTCAGAGTTTATTTCTTCCTAGAAGAGTCCCACCCTCAAACTTAGATTTTTTCCTACGAATCAAGCAAAGAAGGCCAAATTTTTCTAAGTAAAACTTAGCTTTTCAAGACGAAACGATTGGATCAACTCACCTTTTAAAATCGACATGGTCGAAGCAACAAACTTGCTTCTGGAGAAGTCCTCATTTCGGAGACACTCGTCTAGTCGAGCCGACGCGTTCCAAGCGACTCGATGAGTGCAACCAAAATGGTTAGAACTTCGTTAAGTTTGCACCGATAAGACACACTTAGAGTTTTTTCATGCATCTGGTCGGAAGAAAACATAGAGCCATGCCGACCGTTTCAGTGATAAAGTATCAATCACGCCAAAATGGTTCTGCAGAATTGTCCCAGTCACATCGATGGATTCTCAGCGAAAATAGTCAGCGAAAATTGTTAAGGGGCGTGATCCATTTTCGCATCAACTCAACCAGTTCAACTGAAACAGTCGCCACCGAAACATAAAAGACTCACCCACGAGGAGAAAAGAAAGCAAGCACTGATGCAATATTACAAAGGCAAGCTCTAGGAGAAACTCCAAGTTTTTTGTTAAACTCATAAAAGGTCACAAAAATGGTCGCAAGAGAAATATGTAGCTCACGAAATGGAGCCAATGAAACTCATGAAGTGATGTCGAAGCCATCATCAACACAATTTTGAGAACATCGTCGACGTGTTTCACGGTAACTGAGCAAGTTGCGCTGAAACGATTGGCGGTGAAGTTTTAAAGTCAGCAACGCGTAATGGTATTTTGACGCCGAAATGGGGGTTTGGTCATAAATGACCCCACCAACCCCCACTACCTTCGCATTAATGACCTCTCCAACCCCACATTAATAACTAGGTTTTTGGTTTTATTATTTATAGGGAAAATTCATTTTTTTGTTTAGCGTTTCCAAAAAACGTCATTCTCAAGGTTTTTCACCTCCACCAATCTCCGCACATCAAAACATCATTTAGATTATTCTCGGGACCATACCAAGACTGACAGGTAGGACACTTCCTTGCCTTGGTGGTTTTTTTTATTGTGGACATTTTCATTCAATTTTTTCCATCTAGGTTTTGGTGTTTTTTTCTATTTGCATTTGGTAGTTAAAAACCTGTTCATTTCTGGTTGGGAATTTCTTAGTCATGGACCTTGTGTCAGATAACTGTCTCAACCCAAGACTTCCGATTTCACCTCGTCTAGTCTTCATTAAGCCTGTCATGTCCCCATTTAACCCTATTGCATTAAAATTGTAAATTATGTAAATATCATTATTAAGTCATGGTGAGGAGCTCAAGGCCAAGGCCCCGCCATCGATTTAGCTTTGTATGTATTGACAATCAAAATCGGTGCATATGGTTCTTGTGATAGACATGCACAATGTAAATTAATACATCATGTAAATATGAATTTTAATGAAAAACCCACAACCAACTATGCAATGCAACAAAGAGATGGGGGTATGATTTTCATAAGGAATAGGGAGGGAACTTACTCAAACCCTTGAGCCAATAGTGTTAGGCCAAATTTCATGAGAAGACCCATAAACCATCAACTACCCATTTTGGCTTATGCACCCAATCATTAAATTCTTCCAAGAGTTGGTTGAGGCAGTTAATGTATTGGGAGTGGAGAGGTATGGCAACCAATTTCGTGTATGGGAAAGCCATCAACCTGGGAAATCGAATTTTGCTTCATGGGCAAGAAAACGCCCACGAATTGCCTTCCCAAGCCATTATGAAAAGATAGACTGGGCTCTCTCACATAGTCGGAGCTAGTTGGGTCTTTCCCTGCACGTTTTTCATCATTTTCTGCATTTTTCCATGCCCGGGAACTCATTTTGTATTACACAGGGGCTGGGAGGAAGAGAGCCACGATTTTTGGGGTTATGGAGGCCATTTCTGTCCACGAAATGTCCATAAACGTTTTCTGAAAACAAATTTTTCCTTTCCAGGGTTTATTCCCCATTTTCCATTTCATTTATGCTTACCCACATTTTTCTGAAGCTCAGGGAAACCCCTTCTTTGGGCATCTCACTGTAAAAACGTTTCTTCATGCCCAACACTTATACTTTATCGGTTATGTGCATCCATCCCTGTTTTGATTTGAACTTGTGAGCAAGAAATTTGGAGTGGTAGTGGACAGAATTGGCTTGATAAACCTAGTGGGGAAAATAACCTCTCAAGAAGATCAAGAGGGATGGCTACTCTTCTATGCACACCTTGGACACTCTAGATGGGAAGGTATGGCCTGAGGGACTATGTATTGGTGAAGGGAATACTTCCTTGAGTGGGGTGTGTAGGCATTGTGGGTGCCAAGCTAAATAGATCTTGTAGGGGTTTCCATAGCTCTGTGGTTGAGCTCACTAGCTTAGCAATTATTCCTTTCCATTTCCTAGCAGCATGATAAACCCAATTGCATATTGGCTTGGATCAATTTGGTGTATGTTTGACTATGTGTGAGTCAGTTGTTCCCTGGTTCAATTGTAGATTGGCTTGGCTCAATTTGGTGTATGTTTGACTATGTGTGAGTTTGTTGTTCCCTGGTTCCTTGTAGAAATCATGCCCAACTTGGGGGTGGCAGTTGCATCAAGAGATTGATAAGCACAACTGGCCTATGGTTGGGTGGAACGTTGAAGATGCATAGCTGGTTGCTCAGGGACTACTTTGTTGAAGATAAGTACTCTCACGTGTTTAAATTCTGTATTGTTTTAATTGATAAATGACATGAATATCTTAAATGTATGACGTATGTGTAATAGAATTTAGTTTTGCTGTGTTTTCAAATATTTATACATTTGCATATGCCCATCTTCATTTTATATGAATCTTTGTTTACTAAGTATGAGGCTAGATTGCTCGGAATTAGAGTCATGTTCTCTCCCATGCTGGTATGATGGGAGGGGACGTGATAGAATGGTATCATAGCCCATGGTTACAACACTGAGGCTGTTGGGCTGACATCCACACAACAAATTAGGAAAATATGATTTTTGTGTGTTGTGCATGGGGCATGTTGTTGTGTGTTGGTTGTTACAGCCCATATCTTAATGATGTTTGTTAATTAGAATGAACCAACATTTATGTGGCCAATTGATGGTTTTCGGAAGCGAGGAAAACTTGCGAATTATGCCCTTATGCACATGAGTTTTCCTTTCCCATGCTTGTTGGGTGCTTGAAAATTGATTGTGAATCCATTGGTTGGATTGTTGAATTTGAAATGAAAGGGAAGATCCCCTTCTAAACACCGCAGATTACCATGTTGGGCCTCAAAAGGCTAAGGTTGAACAGTTTGCAGAGGTTGTAGAGGAAAAAGTCACCTCTTGTTGAGCAATAAGCATCACAGAAAGAAAGGCAAAATTTTGAATTTTTTCTAACTATTTTTTTGAGTTTTCTATTAAGGCTGCAACGGCAGAATTAATGCTAACTCCTGCGTCCGCGGTGATAGAATTAACTCTAACTCCTGCATGCGCGGTGGCAGAATTAGCATTAATTTCTGCGTGCGCGGTGAAAGAATTAGCGTTAACATCTACGATGCACGTGGCGGCAACTTGGCGATAGGAGCCGTGCCACTCATGACACATTTTAAGTTAAATTTCTGTGACATGGGTGGCACATTTTAAGTTAAATTTCCACGCAATGGCGGCCATTTTAGATTTAACATTTGCGCCAACGGGGAAATTCTATGATTGGATAAAGTTGTTAAATTAAATGCCAAAAGATAGAAAAATTTCTAAAATTTTGCCTAAGGGCTGTGGTGGCGGTGAAAAATGGGTTAACTTTGCGCGACACGACGGCGAAAGTTAAGCCAACTTTCTGCGCGCGCGGCGGTGAAAGTTAGGCCAACTTTCTACGTGCGCGGCGGCGAAAGTTAGAATAATTTTTCTGCGCACATGGCGGCAAAGATTGGGCTAACTCTTGCGACTCTGTCGGCAAAGATAATCCCAAAAGCGCAGCAATGGTTGGCGGTTGTAGGGTTGGCAGTCAGAGGATTTTAGACGCAACATTTGCGCAGATGAAAAGGATGCTATGGACTTGTGGAAAACAAACTTAAAGGATCCTCGTGTCGGCGTTCCTTTTAAAGATAAATCCTGCGCCAAAGCACCCAACATATTGTTAGTAATTGCGCCGAAGGAAGCCAAAATAAGGCTAAGATGGGCGCCATAAGCAGACAGCTTTAAAATTAAGACATGTGTGAGAAAGGATAAAAAAAGACGGTCGAATTATAGTTAAGTGAACATTTGGCGAGGCGGGAGATTTATGGTTAAAACCTGCGCCGAAGAGGCAGACTTAGGGTTACAACTTGCACCGAAGGTGGGAGATTTATGGCTAAAACTTGCATTGAAGGCTTGAGATAACTTTGCGTTAGAAAAACAGTTCGTCCATCAGCGATTTTAAGGAGAAGCCATGCACTGGTGTCGGCCAAAATAAAAATAATTCCTATTCTTTTTAAAGTTGTCAATATAGGATTTTCCCATATACATGCAACCAATTCATGATATTATAATGCAGCTAACAATTGTGTTTATAAACACATTTTGCAGAATTATAGTCGCATCAAAGCAACATTCCAGATAAGTGCAGTTGGAAAGTTCTAGTCTTGGTTGGGTCAAGAATATCAACATCATGGATGATGCATAGGATCCCTATGAGCCTGAGACAGATGCCATGGGGGAAAATATACATGTTGAGAATGCTGAAACAAAATCCAATGGGATAAGAAATAGAGAGACTCCCCCAGATATTGCAACCACCATGAGGATCCTAAGGGTGGAGTTGCAAAGCTGTAGAGAAGATAACGAAAGGATGATTAGAGCTCAGGAAGAACAAAATCAATTAAATGCAGCCATGCTACAAAGTTTGACAGATATCCAAAGGAAAATAAACTCTGGGGATCAGACATCAAATCCAGAAAGGAGTGGCAGTAGTTCAAGGATGAATTCCCGCAAAAGGACCAATAGCTCAAGAAGAGTTTCTAGAGATAGAACATATACTCTAGAAATCTCTTCTAGTGGATCATCTGACTCTAAAGGATCCATTGAAGGTTCAAGCTCTTCATCTCACAAGAATAAGAGGAAGAGGCATTACAAGAACAATTCGCATGGGGAATTTAAGAAGGCAAAACCTCCTACATTCGATGGAGAGGGAAAGTCTGGTCAAGAAGCTGAAGCTTGGCTTCTTGGGATGAGAAAGTATTTCCAAGTCCAAGACTACTCTGGAAATATGAAGGCAAGGGTTGCCATCTTCAAATTGAATGGACGAGCATCTATATGGTGGGAACACATCAGGCAAGTGAAGAAGATCAATGAAAGAAAGATTGTGTGGAAACAGTTCAAGAAATACTTCAAGCAGAAAGTACCTCTCTGACAGGTACTATGATGACAAGATCAAAGAGTTCCATGAACTGAGATTGGGACAATTGACCATGGAAGAATATGCAAACAATTTCTTGGAACTGTTGAGGTATGTCAAGTATATTCGAGATGATAAGGTGAAAATTCAGCGTTTTCTAAGTGGGCTACCTCAGTCATATAAAGATAGGATTGAATTTGATGAGCCCTGGACTCTAGAAAAGGCAATAAGGAAGGCCAAGTGTTGCTATGATCAAAACAAAAGCAAACCTGATTTCCATAAGGTATGGAAGGACAAGAAGAATGAGAAGTTTGACCAAAGGAAGAAAGGTTTCAAACCTCCTCATATCAGAAATCAGCAAAGGAAGCCATCACAGGTTGTGACTAAGCCAACTAGGATGATGGGAGACAAGCCAAGAGATCCAAAGGAGCCAAGAGAACCACTTCAATGTTGGAGTGGTGGAGGAGACCACATGCTTAGGAACTGTCCACATTGGAATGGGAATGCAAATCAAGTTCACAACATCCAAGGAGATGGAACTGTGGGTCAAGTGGTGAGGACAATTCCTAGAATCTATGCAGCACTAGACAATCGCCAGGTAGATCATCAATCAACTATTGTTGAAGTTGAAGGTAAAATTGCTAAGCAATCTGTTTCTATTTTGATTGATCCTGGATCTACTCACAGTTATATCACTCCTAAAATTGTTGAGATTTGTGCTTTTAATAAGTCAAAGCATAGTAAATCATGGTTAGTTCAACTAGCTACTAGAACCAACAGAAAAGTCAATGAAGTTGTAGATAAGTGTCCCTTAGAGATGGACAGGCTATTCACTTATGCAAATCTGAATATTTTTCCACTTAGTTCCTATGATATTTTCATTGGGATGGATTGGTTGGAGGCACATAAGGTTAAACTTGACTGCTACAATAAAACTTTTGAATGTATGGACGAAGAAGGAAACCCAAGGGTTGTAAAAGGCATTCCAAAGGTGACTTCTGTTAGGCAGGTTTCAACCATGCAGCTGAAGAAGTTATGTAGAAAGTGTTTTCAATCGTACGCAGCCCATGTTTTGGAGGCAACAGAAAATGAAACTCCTATGTTAGATGACTATCATGTATTGCAGGAATTTAGGGATGTTTTTCCTGATGAGATTCCAGGACTTCCTCCAAAGAGAGACATTGATTTTACAATTGAATTTGTGCCAAGAGCAGCACCAGTGTCCAAGACACCCTACAGGATGAGTACACCGGAATTTCTAGAATTGAAAATGCAATTATAAGAGTTGTTGGAAAAGAAATATATCAGGCCAAGTGTGTCCCCATGGGGAGCACCTGTTCTATTTGTGAAAAAGAAATATGGAACACTCAGGTTATGTATTGACTACAGGAAGTTGAACAAGGTCACTGTGAAGAACAAATACCCATTGCCCCGAATTGATGACCTTTTTGATCAAATGCGAGGGGAAAAGGTATTTTCAAAGATCAACTTGAGGTCTGGTTACCATCAGGTAATAATCAAAGAGGAAGATATTCATAAGACAACCTTTAGAACAAGGTATGGACACTATGATTTTGTAGTGGTACCATTTGGTCTCACAAATGCACTAACTACATTCATGTGTCTCATGAATAGTGTTTTTAGCAAGTATTTGGACAAGTTCGTTCTTGTTTTTCTATATGACATTCTCATATATTCTAAGAATGAAGAAGAACATGAAGAACACTTGAGAATGACATTGCAATTGCTAAGGGAGCATAAGCTATATGCAAAGTTGGGCAAATGTGACTTTTATAAAGATAAAATTCATTATTTGGGTCACATTATCTCAGACGAAGGAATATCGGTGGACCATGAGAAGATTGAAGCCATTATGGATTGGCCAACTCCAAGGAATGTCACAGATGTGAGATCTTTTATGGGACTTGCTGGTTACTACAAGAGGTTTATTGAAGGATTCTCCAAGGTTGCAAACTCGATCACTTCTTTGCAAAATAAGGGAATGAAGTTTGAATGGTCACCAAGATGTGAGGAAAGTTTCCAATGGTTGAAGAATCTTCTTACGAGTGCACCAATTTTGAAAATTGCAGACCTAGAAAAAGACTTTGTAGTGTGTACCAATGCATGCAACCAAGGACTTGGAGGAGTTCTTATGCAAGACAACCATGTGGTATGCTATGAGTCGAGGAATTTGAAGGAGCATGAGAAAAACTATGCTACTCATGATTTAGAACTTGCAGCCATAGTACATGCTTTAAAGATGTGGAGGCATTACTTAATGGGCAGAAAATTTGAGCTAAGGATAGACCATTGTGGTCTGAAATACTTGTTTGATTAGCCAACTTTAAATGCCAGGCAAGCTAGATGGTTGGAATTTTTGTGTGAATTTCATTTTGAAATCAAACACATAAAAGGGAAAGAAAACAAGGTGGCTGATGCACTCAGCAGGAAAGTACGAGAAATGCATGTGGCAATGCTTAGCACTTGCCAACCAGATTTGAGGCAGCAAATTGTTAACCATATTGTTGAGGATGAAGTGTATGTGCAAGTAAAGGACAAATTGTAGCAACAAGACCTTGAAAAGAAGTATGAAGGATACCATTTGGAAGAAGACAGACTTCTTACTTATAAGAATAGAGCCTGTATTCCAAATATGGTAGATTTGAGGAGGATTGCTATGGATGAAATCCATAAAGCTCCATACTCCGGTCACCCCGGATATAAAAAGACTATTGCTACAACAAGAAAATATTATTTCTGGCTAGGGATGAAGAAGGATTTCGCTGAGTACATTTCTAAGTGCATGACATGTCAGCAGGTGAAGGTTGAACACCAACACCCCGTGGGTTTATTGCACCCAGTGCCAATTCCATAATGGAAATGGGAAGTAATTTCCATGGATTTTATTACAGGATTGCCAATGACTGTGAGACAACATGATTCCATCATGGTTGTGGTGGACAAGTTAACAAAGGCAACACATTTTATACCGGTTAAGTCCATGCACAAAGCCGATGCCATTGCAAATATTTTCATGAAGGAAATTTTCAGATTACATGGGTTTCCTAAGGCAATAATTTCTGACAGGGATACCAAGTTCACTTCCAATTTTTGGAAAAGTCTCTTTGCAGATTTGGGTACACATTTGAACTTTAGTACCGCATACCATCCTCAAACAGATGGGAAAATAGAAAGAGTAAATCAGGTGCTTGAAGACATGCTTCGCATGTATGTTATGGACAAACCATCCAAGTGGGAGGATTATCTACATCTGGTAGAGTTTGCATATAACAATGGGTAGCAAGAATCATTGGGAATGAGTCCATATGAGGTTCTATACGGTAGAAGGTGTAGGACACCAGTGATTTGGGACAATCCAGTGAACAAAATTGTACTTGGGCCAGAATTGCTTAAGGAAATGGAGCAAGAGGTTGCAAAGACCAGGCAGAATTTAAAAGCAGCCCAGGATAGACACAAAATCTATGCAGATAAGCATAGGGTGCATAGGGAATTCAGTGTTGGGGATCATGTGTATCTTAGAGTGAGGCCAAGGAAGGGTTCCTTGAAGCTTGGGAGTTGTGCCAAGCTATCACCTAGATATTGTGGGCCATTTGAAGTGCTTGAAAGAATAGGGCCATTTGCATATAGACTTGCATTTCCTACTAGTAGTAGAGATCATAATGTTTTTCATGTCTCTTTGCTTAAGAAATATGTACATGATCCTAACCATGTGATTAATTGGGATGTGATCTAGGTGGAACCCTAGGGAGAGTTCCAAACCGATCCATTGCGCATCCTAGACAAGAGGGTAACATTGCTCCAGAACTGAACCATCAGATAGATAAAGGTGCAATGGAAGCACTGCAGTCCTGATGAGGCTACATGGGAGCTGGAGGATGCCATGAGAGTGGCATATCCATTTTTGTTCAATTTTGATGAGCACTGAGGACAATGCTAATCTAAGGGGAGGGGAATGTCACGTCCCCATTTTGACCCTATTGCATTAAAATTGTAAATGATGTAAATATCGTTATTAAATCATGGTGAGGAGCTCAAGGCCAAGGCCCCACCATCGATTTAGCTTTGTATGTATCGGCAATTAAAATCAGTGCATATGGTTCTTGTGATAGACATGCACAATGTAAATTAATACATCATGTAAATACGAATTTTAATGAAAAACCCACAACCAACTATGCAATGCAACAAAGAGATGGGGGCATGATTTTCATAAGGAATAGGGAAGGAAATTACTCAAACCCTTGAGTCAATAGTGTTAAGCCAAATTTCATGAGAAGACCCATAAACCATCAACTACCCATTTTGGCTTATGCACCCAATCATTAAATTCTTCCAAGAGTTGGTTGAGGCAGTTAATGCCTTGGGAGTGGAGAGGTATGGCAGCCAATTTTGTGTATGGGCAAGCCATCAACTCGGGAAATCGAATTTTGCTTCATGGGCAAGAAAACGCCCACGAATTTCCTTCCCAAGCCATTCTGAACAGATAGACTGGGCTCTCTCACGCAGTCGGAGCTATCTAGGTCTTTCCCTGCACGTTTTTCATCCTTTTCTGCATTTTTCCATGCATGCGAACTCGTTTTGTATTGCACAGAGGCTGAGAGGAAGAGAGCCACGATTTTTGGGGTTATGGAGGCTGTTTCTGTCCACGAAATGTCCATAAACGTTTTCTGAAAACAAATTTTTCCTTTCCAAGGTTTATTCCCCATTTTCCATTTCGTTTATTCTTACCCACGTTTTTCTGAAGCTCGGGGAAACCCCATCTTTGGGCATCTCACTGTAAAAACGTTTCTTCATGCCTAGCACTTATACTTTTGTTGTTATGTGCATCCTGTTGGGCTTCAATCTACTAATGCAGATCAAATCCTTAAATTTATATCAATCCGGGTTGGTAGACTTACAGGCATATCCAAGTATAGGGACTCAATGCTAGACTTGTCTCGGAAATCTAGTTTATCTATGAAAGAAATCTATTAGCAAACTCAGTTACTGTTGTTTTGAAAACACAAAATTTCCCTTACAGGAATAGCTTCATTTGATATTTCATTCACACAGCAATTCCTATGTTAAAGCAATTTGAGATAATAAAAACAATTTCAAAATAATCCTAAATTATTCCAGCGTCCTAAATTATCCCAGTGCTGAATAAATTCTAACCCTAAAATATGGATTGTGAAACTATGCCTATTATCCCAGCATCGAATAAGCAATTTAAACATTAATTCCCTTTACAGGAAAGCATTCATAATGTGTAATTTGTTCTTAATACTCCATCATTGAATAATCAAGTAATGCACAGTAAATGAGATCATTCTCCAGCATACTATCGATGAGATAACTAATCAATAAGAGAATAGAGCTTTATGACTAATTGAAAACTAATTTAACTCTTGCAAATAGGAAAATCAAATTCTACAATAATTAAAACATACCGCTGGCAACAATCAAATCGTTTGAAGAGATTCAATAGCTCACTGGAAAATAAAAAGAAGTGTGCAGACTCGACAGTGGGGGCCCTCCAATGCCTCGTTCCACACACAGTTGAAGATTTACAGAACTGAAACTCTAAATGTATTCACCATAAATCGATTACACAGTAAAAACCACGCAGTTCAGAAGCAATATGCGTTCTTCCCAAAATCGTGATCCTCGATCCAATGTTTTGTGAAGTACTTATACAAATTCGAAAGAAAACTGGAAATGCTATAATCCTGTAAACTAATTAATGAACATAGCCATCGAGATCCTCATTCAGAATCGTGAAACTCAACAAAATCAAAACTGCCCTGCTTTTGTGCTGAGTGGTAGCACAGGTGGTCATCTTTGACCGACTTTGACTTGCCACTTGTGAGAGCCACATCATCTATTCGTTGGAAATTCATCCATCCTTGGATACTGAGGATCTTTCCTCCATCTTTCAGTTAATGCCTAGCTGGCCTGCAAGTGCTCAACTTTGGAGACATTACGGGAAGTTAGCACATCCTGTAATTATGAAAAAAAACCTTAGTTTAAATGCTCTAAAAATATCAAAATTCAATTTGTTAACAAGCAGTGACATTTATACCTTTTAACCAAAGTCCGTGTTGAACTAAAAAGCTTTATAGATCAGTATGAGGGTTTTATGGAGGAAAATGGAGGATATTTAGATGACAAAAAGAGGTCAAAATGGTGCCCAACACATCCATACCTGTTTTGGTTTGAACCTGTGAGCAATAAATTTGTAGTGGTAGTGGACAGAATTGGCTTGATAAACCTAGTGGGGAAAATAACCTCTCAAGAAGATCAAGAGGGCTAGCTACTCTTCTATGCACACCTTGGACACTCTAGATGGGAAGGTATGGCCTGAGGGACTGTGTATTGGTGAAGGGAATACTTCCTTGAGTGGGGTGTGTAGGCATTGTGGGTGCCAAGCTAGATAGATCTTGTAGGGGTATCCATAGCTCTGTGGTTGAGCTCACTAGCTTAGCAATTCTTCCTTTCCATTTCCTAGCAGCCTAATAAACCCAATTGTAGATTGGCTTGGCTCAATTTGGAGTATGTTTGGCTATGTGTGAGTCATTTGTTCCCTGGTTCTTTGTAGAAATCATGCCCATCTCGGGGGTGGCAGTTGCATCAAGAGATTGATAAGCACAACTGGCCTATGGTTGGGTGGAACGTTGTAGATGCATAGCCGGTTGCTCAGCGACTACTTTGTTGAAGATAAGTACTCTCCTGTGTTTAAATTCTATATTGTTTTAATTGATGAATGACATGAATATCTTGAATGTATGATGGATGTGTAATAGAATTTAGTTCTGTTGTGTTTTCAAATATTTATACATTTGTATATGCCCATATTCATTTTATATGAATATTTTTTTACTAAGTATGAGTCTAGATTGCCCGGAATTAGAGTCATGTTATCTCCCATGCTGGTATGATGGGAGGGGACATGACAAAGACATTTCTTTCAGTTTTAATGTAAAACCCAGTAGATTGTGGTGGTCATTTGCCGCGGTTCAGACCACTTAGGATAATTTCGGCTAGCTCGCTTTGGCCGTCGAACCCTCAGTTAGAACACAACTGGACTCATACACATCATTATCCCCACATAATTTAACCCTACTTCACCTTGGTGGAGAATTTTCTTAAATACAAAGTTAAAAAGTCCACTTTTAAAGTGGTTTTATGCTTTTAGACATTATTGGTCTTTCCCTTTGATGCATATGGAGTTTGGTTTTACGCACACACTTTTTGGACACAGTTGAAACTTAAAATTTTTTCGACTAACCCCGAAGTTTGTTTCAAAGGTTTTAGAATCAACCAAAATTCATAAAAAAAAACATTTAATATGAGCATCCTTAGCTTGCTCTCATAATTGTATTTGAAATTTTCACATGCCATTGTGAGTTTAAGCTAAACAAGCATCAATAGAATTCACCAAACCACATGGAAGTTATTATTCTCTCAACTCAACCTATTGTCAGTAGTCTAAAAGAAAATTGCTTTACAAAATTATGTTTAAGTGACTTATACCATGTTTCTTCTTTTTCATCAGGATTTGAAAATGCCTAAAAGGGGTGCCAAAAAGAAATCTAAGTTAACCGAATCAAAATCGGACGTGGAGATTATATTAGACACCAAGATAGAAACCATGTTCGAAGATACAAAAGTAGTAACATGAGTTGTCCTTGAATTCAAATGGGGGGAATTGTATCAGATGATCTGAAACCAGGATATCCCTGCTGCAGCTCTCGAAGAAATGATCTTGTATCAAAATATCAAGAGATCGAGCATCACCAAAGCAGATACATGCCCAGAAATTTTTCCCTTCTCAGAGTTCATTGGATGGATCCTGCCACAAGGTGATTCCACATCAAGAACCATTTCTAACACCAAAAGGGAGGCATTTTCCTCATTCCATCCAACTCATATAGCAGCGGCATACAAGCTACCGCCAGCCAAGGTCATGTTAACTGAAGACTGGATCAAAGGTATAAACATGAACCACTTGGAATATGCTAAGAAAATGATAGTATCAGGAAATTAGTTAAGCCAGAAAGTGAGCGGATAATATGAATGTCAAAGCTTGAGGACCCCTTTCAGAATTATAGCTTTGATGCTAAGCAAAATTTTCGGAAAGGCAGATGGGACTATCTACAAGCTATATTGGGTACCTCTAATTTACTACATAGCCTTCCATGGCACAGTTTTTAATGGGGCAGACATCATCTTGGACAGCCTGTCATCATCAATAGCAGCTGCAAAAGGAGGTTTAACCCAAAATAGGGCAGAATTCTACATGTCTTCATACCTCATAGATTTCATATTAGCTAGGCACCCATTTCCTAAGTTAAGGTGCATATGGAATAGAGTTTAATCTCCGATCTATGTGGATTATTAGACCATGTGGGCCCATAGATATGCAAGTCATTCTAAGCTCATATGTGAAGAGTTCATCATGCCTATCTACTAGATAATTTTCCATGAAGAACCAAACTACTTGTATGAAAATGCAATGGCATTCATAAATGAATACGGGGACTACTACTTCTCACAGGATGGCACATACATCACAATGTTTGGAGGTTCCCGAGCTCCATCCCTTTTTCCCAAATATGCAACCGATTTTGTAGTCCACAAGGAGGCAGTAAGGCAAGTTTTCATTAATGGGATTGGTAGGTTCCTACATGATCAAAAGAAAGCTTCATCCCCTCCTTTTCCTTTCTATATTGAGGCATACAAGCTATCCAAGGTTAAAACTGTCGAAGCTTTCGTTCAATATTTAGAAGCATTTCATTTTGGCGAAAATAGTTTTGTGAGAAATGATAGCCACGGTAAGGTTGCTGAGCATTGTACATAGATCAAAATACATTATGAATATGCCAATCACTTCGACAAGGATGTAGAAGTGTATCGGAGGGAAAGAAACATCAAAGAGGAAGAACAAAGGCTACAAAGGGAACAAGAAGAACGACTACGAGTGGAAGAATCAGAGAGACAACAGAAGGAAGAGGCCGAGAGGCAAGAAAGGGAGGTTGTTGAGGAATTAAAAGGAAAAGAAGAAGAGGATCAGTTCAACGAAGCTGTGGAGAAATAGGGAACCCAAAGTGAACACATAAGTCCACAACACATGGACATAGACCCACCTGACGTGTCCAGTGTGACGCTCACTGGAGGTCACCTCCCATTTAATGAGCTTGGATTCACCCCATTCACCCCATCGAAGCAACATATTGTGGCAAGATTGGACACAATATTTTTTGATTAAAAAGAAAGACCATCACAAGGAGATCAGAGAAGAGACTGAAAATGGGAGCCCAACTCGATTTCATCATTGTCCAGGGAAACACAATTATGGAGAGTACCCACAAGGAACCTAAACTCATCGCATCTGTCAACATAGTTGTTGTACAAGCAAGTGCAAATAATGTTGACAAATTGCTGAATGTTATCGAGCACAAAAAGGAAAAGTGTTGAAGTTTAAAGACAACTTGGTAAAAGAGAGGAGTGAAAGCATTGAGCTGAAAAGGAAATTAGAGGCCACATTGTCTGAAAGAGACAGATTGTTGTCCGACTACCAAAGTATGGATGTAGAGAAAGAAGCATTAACTGTACAACATATGATAATGGAGGGAGAGAGGAGTGATTTTGAAGCACAGATCGGAGACTTGGAAGCATCAGAGTCAGAGGAAAACTAGAAGGCCGAAGAATTCAAAACTCAAGTGGATGAATTGTTAAGAGAAAAGGAATCTCTGGAAGAGCATCTAGAGTTGGCAGATAATAGAAAGCAAGACATGGCTCCATTTTGGGTGCAAGCACGCAAGATTCAGGAACAAATATATTGCTCTCAGGAAGTACTCACATAAAAAATATACAAAATGAAGCTGTTGATGGAAAGGATGAAGGTGATAGCTACAAAGTCACTAGAATTCAGGAAAAGACTGTTGAAAATTGCAGATAAGGTTAAGAGCCAAATGGCCTGGAGAGAATCTAATTCAGAATTCCTCGATCATTTTCCCCCGAAGATGACAGCAAACCCGACGACGGATTTGGAACTTCTGTAATTTTGCAGGAAAGTTGGTAGGAGACTAAATAATGAAATCCCTTAGACTATCCAGAAGTGTCAAGAATTTTATGAGAAAATCCATCAGGTCCATGAGAAATGTCATCTCTCTTTGGTCCTGAAAATGGATGAGCTTCCCACAAGAGACCAGGACATAGCAGAGCTGCAGAATGCATTGCAAGAAGATATAGACTACATCATAAAATTGGAGGTTCTTACAGAAGAAGACATCCACCACTATGTGGGGCAAGCAACTATAAATGCCTATTTTCTGGAGGATATCTGCGAGGCTGCAGCAGCAGGATTGGTGCATATTGAGACACAATTGTCATATCATGAAGTGTCCTTACAAGTATTGGAGCCTGTCAAATTAAATATCATAGCTGAAGAAGATAATGTGTGGGAAGAGTATATGTCTAGTTTAGCAGGGCCCACCCAAACTTAAATTTTAAATATCTTTTTGTATTTTCTGATGTAAGCACTAAATGACAAAGTTTGGGAATTCCTATGGTTAGGGTGAATGAGGAGTCACTAGAGGACAGACTTTTTGTAAGATAAATATAGGAGAAGAATAAGAAGTGAAGGACTTTTTCTAGAATAATAGAAGCTAGACCATTTTGTAAGAGAACTATTTTTCTGCTAATAGGAAGGATCTGTTTGCTAGGAAAAGCATGCACAAAGATTTCTTCCTGAAATGTGTGGAATGTTTAGTGTGGAACTACTTCTTCTTGCATTTGTAACTCATACTGTGAGATCGCTCTAACTTTCTTGAACTACTTAAATGGTGATGAATGATTTTATTTTCTCTGCAAATGTTTATGTGTAAAATGAGTAAATAATTGTTTTAATCATATCAGAGCTACCTTTGGTATTCTTTCTGTTGTAATTGGGAATATTGTGTTGGAACAACTATTTGTTAGACTTATATTAACATTTCCAGTATATTACTCTTAATTCAAATTTGCTTCTTGTAGGGATAGCATAGTTAGTTTAAATTAGAATAGGAATAGATAATTGATAAGGTAGGAGTGGTAATACAGGAGGTAAGAACCTACGCATCGCTAGTGTGGTTTTTTCCTGTCAGTTATATGCATTTAATTAGGGCACTTGCATCTCATACTTAAAAATAAAATTACAGAAACGGTGAACCAGGACGTAATCGGTAAATAACTTAAACATTTACACCCACAGTAACCGGACCGTTAACCGAATGGATTCCCCACACCAAATTGTGGATGATCTAATTGGGATCACTCATCAGGGAGAATCCCTAGTGTCGATGCTGAGAATTCTAGGCATCAACCATTTTTGGCACTAGAAGGAGGGCAGCTAGTGCATGGCTGGTAGAGGAAATCTGTTTGTACGAAGATATTTCTTTGAAATTCCGTTTGAAACAGTTATACCAGAATATTTTGTTCTTGAAACTAAATATCAAGAAGATCTAAATTCTGAAACCGAAAGTATTGAGCACTTATACATTGTTCCTCACGTAGAGGCAAACAATTTTTGGATACATACGAGGTATTATGTGAGGAGTCTTGGTGGATTAAACGTAGTACCCGCCTTACCAAGAAGGAAAGTGATTCGCACATGGCCAGAAGGCATGAGGGGGAAAATAGTTTGACTAAATGAGTTGGTTATGTTATGGCAGAAGCTTAAGAAACAGAATGCACAAAGCAGGAATACACTACACAGATAGAACACAAATGTACATAGACAATGTGCAGGAATGCGAACTAATCTTCTATTATTGGATATGAGATCATCGATTGATTCTATTCCTACTTTATATTACAATAGTTTGCATGCTTATATAGAGAGTGTTGAGACGCTTGGGTTCTTTCCCGTTACGTTTAGTTACAAAAGAACTTAGAACGGTTTGGCAGTTCAACCATTACAGTCAACTGGAAGATAGAGATACAGTTTGTTGAAGTTCGACAGTCGCTAGTCGCAGATCGACACTACATGTCGATGTCGCGAAACTCTGAGGTCACAGATCATGTCGAAGTTGCGGAGTTGTCGAATTCATGTCGAAGTCAGAACTTGTTGAAGTTGTTTCAATGTCGATGACTAGTTAAAGTTAGCATCCGACAATAATGCCAACTGTGATGTGGATCAGAAAGCTCCCAGGCGAAAAGTTCAACAGACCTGGGATTCTTTACTTGTGGAATCTTTGGAAGAATTGGTGGATTTATCTCTACAAGAAATCCTGAATCCCATTAGTCATCTAAGACCAGAATCCCGGGAACGCCATATACCACACAATAACCCGCCTCACACACTGCATTATCCACCGCAGGTCATGGATCATAATATCAAGAAGCCACCTGCGTGGAGGGAAAGAGGGCCACTCAATCTGGATGCTCTATTACATGATATTCCTAAACATCCAGAGAGGGTGCTACCCAAATTCGACCTTGGAAAAGGCATCTCTACCGAAGACCACCTGAAAATTTTCTATCTAGCTCTGAATATTTTAAACGTAGTACATGAATATGTGTTTTGCAGACTTTTCCCTTACACATTTGAACCGAAGGCATCTTCTTGGTATTTTAGTATGCAAGCTAATTCTATAGCAGATTGGGACGGTTTTGAAAAGGGTTTTTAAAATAAATTTGGCAATCAGAACACCTTTGCTATGCTCATGAAAGAACTGTTACCTATGAGGATGGAAAAGAAAGAAAAGGTGTAGGAGTTTAATTAGAGATTCACTACCTTATTAAATAATTTTAGTGCCGCAACAACACTCGTTGAGGAATCCTTGGTAGAGTATTACACTACAACACTTTATCCACCTATAGCTATGTTTGTCAAAAGGGAAGTTAAAGCTACTTTGATAGAAAACTATGAGGAATCCAAGAAGGTAGAAGCTGACTTAGATAGAATTTCAAAGCATGCATTAGAATTGGAAGTGAAGCCAACAGTAAGTAATAATCCTTTGATATTGTCTAGACCGAAAGAGGAACCCTCGAATGAATTAGAAATTATGGTTAAAATGGTACATAAATTATCTAGCAAAATAGTAGACTTAGAGAAAGATAAGGGAGCTAGTACATCGAGAAAACCATTTAATCCCTTTTACAAGAAGAGGGAAGAAAGTGGAAAACCCCAACCCCCTTTAAATAATTCTGTTGTTCTAAACTTCAACAAGGCCGGCATGGATCATTTCTGCACTTTTCACCAAGAACATTACTCTGAGAAGAGATTCCCACAATGGATAAATTCAATGACCCTAGTGATGAATAAATTATTAGATGTGCAACTAACAGATCAGGAAGACCTAGAAGAAGATCAAACAAATGAACAGGAAGAACCAACTGAGGAGACCACAATGGTATTATGGGATTGGGACCCCACTTTGGGATTGAATGAACAAGAACAAGATGAAGAATTTGAACTATCATCAATAAATATAACCACTAGAAGCAACCAATTTTTTCTAAGCACTGGCGTAGAGACGAGGTAAACATAAGGAAAATTTGTAGATGACCATAAATGGTGTAATATTGAGTACGCGATACCACAAAATTTTGAGTACGCAGAGTCCAAGGAGCCGTCTTACTAATACTCTGCACCCAATGTGTATATCAAATCCTGGTGTTTCCTAAGATGAGGGTAGAAAAGGAGACTCCAAAAAGGAATATTGGCGTCACTCAGCCTCAACCTAAAATGAATTCTGAAACTGTAAGAGAAACGATCACAATGATAAATAAGCAAGCGAATACCATAGTAAACAAACCAAAAAAGGGTGGGAAAAGCAAGGAAGAATATAAAATGGGGTATGATATTGTGGAGTACATTAAGAAGACTAAGGAAAACATATCTTTATTTAAATTATGTAATCTCCCACAATAGAGAAAGAAATTATTGGAAGATTTTGACCCACAACCAAGCAGTACGATAGAGACCGTTGAGTCAGATACTGAGATAAACAAAGCAAGTGTCGGTGGTAAATCCAAATCTCAGACGCTGACTTTCTTTCTAACCTTTGAAATCTTCAATCATAATGTACATAACTGCCTGGTGGATTCTGGAGCTTCATCCAATATTATGCCACTTTCCATCTGTGAGAAAATCAATGGGCATCCAATACCATCTCCTTCCCATATCATACAACTAGATAGGTCTGTTGTTAAGGTTATAGGAGAGATGAAATATGTTCTTATCAGATTGTCTGCGGACCCAAGGGTATGTCAATTTATAGATATCATGGTGGTAGATATACCCGAAGCTTATGGTTTGATACCAAGTAGGGACTGGTATATGGAACTAAGTGGATATTTTGCAACATATTGGTCTCACTTGTGGTTTTCGTATCAGAACAAGAAAAATAGAATTAAAATACTAAGGGAAACTCACATGAAGCAAAATGTGACTCAGCTAGAAGAGAAAAACGAGCCTATAAAATTTTCATCTTCGATTTTGGGAGATTACTTCTTGGAACTAGAGCAAGGAAATTATCAAGCGGAAGAAGTCAGTCATGAGTCATACACGCAATCCGATCTCCTTCAATTCTCACGGACCGATGAAATTGGTTGTAACATAGTAAACTTAGTTAATAACATAGGAGATACCACTAGTGAAACTGATTTAGGAAATAAGTTTTGGATTTTGTACTTTGATGGTTCCAAGACACAAGAGGGATCGGGAGGTGGTGGTGTTCTTATTGACCTTGGAAGAAATAAACATTTTCTCTCTTGTAGGCTAGAGTTTGAATGTACAAATAACACTGCAGAATATGAAGCTCTAGTATAAGGCCTGAAAAGAGCCATTGAGTTGAATGTAAAAGATTTCAAAGTATTTGGTGATTCCGAAATAGTTGTCAGACAAGTTAGAAACACTATTCATTATTTATCCCCACATCTTAAAGGATAGCAATCTGAGGTATGGAATCTAATAGCATAGTTCAATCCTTTTAACATAAATGCAATTCCTAGATTACAAAATTTTGCAGCTGATTTGTTAGCTACTTCTGCTTCTAGATTAGTTCTGACAAATAACAAGTGTTCTATTGAACTAATTTTCACGCCATCGGTTCCTAACAACATCATGAATCTGAGTGTGTTCGACGATGATGAACAAATTATTAGCTTCCTAATGAATGAAGAAGTTTTCAAAGAGTCTATAATTGATGAAGAAGAGCATCAATCATATTTACAGAACAAGGATGGAGTCACAAGTAAATTTCATGCCGAAGGGAGTGAGAACCCTTGAAGGAATGTTTGATCTGCAAAACAGGGATAATTTTAAGGACCTGTACTTATTTAAAAGTGTATAAACCTTGGTGAATCTTACCAATTCTTAAAAAGTCAACTATAAAATATTTGGCGATATTTTTCTAAAATTATTTCAATTTCTAAGGATTTTATATAGTTTATATAATAATTTGGCGATTTTTAGAGTGAAAAAAATTTACCCCATCAAAATTGGGTGAAATGGGGCTTCAAAAAATGCAAATTGGTGAATCTTTTTTTGAAAAAAACATGGAAAAATAGCCCATGGGCTAAATTTCGCCCCTAAAGTTATCCTTGCTGTAAAATAAATTTAAAAAACCAACTAATGTTAAGACAAACAACTCTTTGATGAAGCATGAGCTAGTGAATCTGGGGACATAAGCTGAACCTAAATACGTCAATATAGGTAATTTTTGTTCTCCTAGAGAAAGGCACAAGTTTATCAAGCCGTTTCAATAGTACAAGGATGTTTTCGCATGGACTTATGAAGAGTTAAAGACGTATGATACACGCATCATACAACATGCGATACCCATTAAACTAGGTGTGAAACCCTTTTAGCAGCAGCTCAGAAAGATGCACCCTATGCTGGAACCCTTAATTCAAAAGGAGTTGAAAAAGCTAATGGACACTAAGATTATTTTCAAAGTTCGACATTCTGAATGGGTGGCAAATCTAGTCCCGGTAAGGAAGAAATCAGGAGAGATAAGATTGTGTGTCGATTTTCGCAACTTGAATAAAGCGTCAGAGAAAGATAACTATCCGGTTCCACCGATGGAACAAATTTTACAAATGGTATCATGCTTGGAATTGTTCTCCCCATTAGACAGATTTTATGGCTATAATCAAGTATTAGTGGCCAAGCAAGATCGACTGAAAACTACATTTCGCACGAAGTGGGGGACATTCGCATATCGGAGAATGCCTTTTGGCCTAATGAATGCAGGAGACAAATTCCAAAGGGACATGGATATTGCATTCCAAGGTTTAGTCGGCCACTGCGTGGTCATATATCTAGATGATGTAACAGTTTTCTCCAAGAAATGAGAAGACCATGTTTTTCACTTAAAACTGATTTTTTACCGTTGCAGAAAATATGGTATATCTCCGAACCCCAAGAAGAGTATTTTTTATGTTCTTGAAGGAAAATTTTTGGGCCACATCATCTCAAAAAAGGGAAACTTGATAGACCCAGAGAGAGTTCAGGCTATAACTCAGATTCGCATGCCCCATAATAAAAAGGCTATGCAATCATTTATGGGAACAATTAATTTTGTTCGAAGGTTTGTGCCTGATTTTGCACAAATTGTGAAACCTTTGCAACAAATGGTAAAGAAAAGTGTGCAGTTTAAATGGACTGATGTCAAGAAGATTGCATTTAAAGACATAAATACTGCCATAATCCACGCACCTTCTTTGAGAATTCCATATTTCGAAAAGGATTTTATCATATACACGTTTGCTTAAGATAATTCTCTCACAGGAGTGCTCACTCAAAAAGGAGAATCGAGAGACGAGTATCCAATATCTTTCATGAGCACTGCGTTACAAGGGGATGAATTAAATTACTCGACTGTGGATAAAAAATCATGTGCATTGTTCAAAGCAGTGAAGTAGTTCAGACCATACATTTTGAAGAACAGAACGAAAGTCATCATACCTCATCTGGTTGTCAGATATTTATTCGTACAAAAGGAGTTAGGATAATGAAGAGGAAATTGGGTAACTGCACTACAAGAATATGATTTAGAATTTAAACCAACCATTATCATCAAAGTTCAAGGATTGTGTAAGTTACTCACAGAGAACCAAACTGAGGAGGATCATGATTGGGAAAACGAAGCTAAATTGAATTTAATTAAATTATGTTCCATTTTCCCCACTCCAGAGTCTTGGTACAGGGATTTGGTGCACTATCTTCAACAAGGATATTTGTCAGAACACTGGAACTCCAAGCAGAGGACAACACTTTGATTGAAATCAGCACCCTACTAGATAATCAATGTAGTTCTTTTTAGAAATAATTACGATGGAATTTTTCTCAAATGCCTTGAGAAGGAAGATGCAAATAAGGTGATCAAAGAATTACATGATGGCCCCGCGGGTGGACATTATTCTGGGGAAACTACTGCTCACAAAATCCTGAGGGATAGATACTATTGGACCACTCTTTTCAAAGATGCTCATGCTTATGTAAGGAAGTGTGATGTTTTTCAAAGGAGTAATGGGAAATTTCCAAAGGCAGTTGGACCATTGCAACTAGTTGTTATATTAGAACCATTTGAGCAATGGGGCTTGGACATTATCGGGGAGATCAATCTGAATTCCTCACTACAACACTGGTATATTCTCACTGCTATAGATTATTTTACACGGTGGATGGAAGCTATACGCCTCTGCACAAAGTAAACGAAGATGTGGTCATTAATTTCCTTTAGGAAAACATCATAACCAGGCTTGGGGTTCCAATTTCCCTTGTTTTTGACAATGCATCTTATTTCTCATTTGTCAATATAACTGCATTTTCTTATGAAAGAGGAATCAAAATCTATTATTCAACAAATTATTATCCCCAAGGAAATGGATTGGAAGAATCAACAAATAAAAATCTCATTTGAATTTTAAAGAAAACTGTTATTGAAAGTCAAAGAAATTGGCATGTTGCTCTCCCTAACGCTTTATGGGAAGATAGGGTCACCCCGAAGAATTCTTTAGGAGTTTCTCCTTTTACGTTATTCTATGGACGGGAAGCTATACTACCTCTGAACATATTACTCCCATCCCTGCAATTATCCCAATATTCTAGAGGATCCAGTAGCGCAACCTTATTGTCATGAATTAATACCTTGCTGAAGCTCAAGGAATCGAGGAAAAATGCCAAGGATAGATTCAACCAACACCAGAATATTGTCAAGAGCTGGCTTGACAAACGGAAGTATGGTAACGAAATGTTTGAGATAGGCGACTTAGTTCTAAAATGGGATCACCCACATGATGAAAGGGAAAACACACAAAATTTCAACATTTATCAATTGGCCCCTATCCGATTGCTGAGAATATTGGCCCTTAAACTTACAAACTTCAAGATTTGTAGGGGGAGGAGGAAAATCTCCCTATAAACGAACTAGCTCTCAAACAATATTTCACTTAGGTTGTAGTAGTAACTTTTGTACATAAATAAAGGTTTTTCTTTTCTCAAATTGTTCTAGTTTGTTTTCTTTTCTAGTTGGTTTATTTTCAAGTTTCACTTGCTTATTGTTTGATTTGTTTATTTTTGTCTTATAATAAGACCAACTCAATATTTTGATGCTTGGGAATATAGGAACCTAAATAATCTTGCATATTTTTGTTAATCATTGAAAGTCAAAATCTGCTTATGGGAAAGGCATGCTTGATATAACATTATAAGTTTGAGAATTTTAATTGCAGCCCAATTTTTTGAAAGAGAAACCAACTTCGAGTGCACATTGAGTCATTATAACGATGTAAAATAACTAAGACTCGTGAGGCCTTTATTACTATCTTGAGGCTTCATCCACTCTCACATTAATAACTGTCTTAGGTAGCTTACTATGATGGACCCATGGAGAGGAAGCATGTCTCACATATGTATAGCATTTAAAATGATGCCATGCTACAAATCAAAATCCAAAAGAGCTTACATCAAAGAGTCAAATTGCCTTAAAATTTCATCTCGATCAAAGAAATGGTTTTGAAAAATGAAGACATCCAATTAGGAAATTTTCCCTAGTGGTTAGCTCAGCAAGGTTCTTCTTCGTCTGTGAGCATGAAAAACAAATAAATGTCTTGCTCAAACAAAAGGACATTATGGATGGAAGAACCCATGTCAAGTTCTGAAGAATGAAGAAATCTATCAAGGAAGACTTGGACGACAAAATTCTTCAAGGAAAGAGCATCAAAGAATGCTTATAGCATGGGAATGAGGAACAACCAAATACATCTGTTTGATTTTGTTACAATCCTATGGAGTCCTGTTTTACTGGCAATCAAAAGACGGATCTAAAATGAAATCCATATTATAGCCTTGGGAGAGTGATCAAGAAATATGGTCTGAGTTACCATGTTCCCCGAAATAAATGACCAATATGATGCATGGAAGTTTATTCTTTATGTACAAAATCTGGCCTTTTAAAATCTTGGGAAAATGAATAGAGGTTTTGTAACATCTTGTTGGCAGCCAGCAACAACCTCTTCATTTCTTGACAAAGTGAAGAGAGATCAGCTCTTTAAGTGATTTATCAATTAAAGAATTATGTTAGAGCACCTTCAGAATCTTTGATTCTGAAGGTACTCTTAATCAAATAAAAGTAATTTAATGATTCTAGAGCTGATAGGAACTTGATCATAAAACTTGGCTTTTAAACGAATGTTAGATAAGTTTCGTAAATTCTCATTAAGACTATTGAAAACATCAAAATGAATTTAGGTGACTTATAATATTTGTGCCAAGAGAAATTTCATAAAACACATTGTATATTAAATAGGGTATTATTAATCTTCAGACTAAGAGAAGTTAATATTATAAGGAATACCCTATTATGAACTTTGTAAATATCATAGTTAATGGATAGATAAGATTTGTATAGGAAGCTTTTTACATATAATAAATACGCTATAAGATAGTATAATGTGTCAATAGGATGTATAAAGGTTTTTAAAACTTAGTGTTGTACATATATATATAGCTTTGTACATATACATACAATAAACATTAAGCTAGCCATTTGATTAATGCCTACTTAACATTAAAAGTGCGATTTATTATTCTTCATACCACTACGTAATATGATAAAACAGGATGATTGTTTGATGAACTGGCCATGCAATAAATCAATGGTTAAATCAATAAACGTTTTGGATCGATGAGCTGGTATGAAAACGTGGCTTTCACCCCTTGACAGGATCGACAGTTGTATGCATTTGGTTAAATCGTGTTGACAGTGTTAAATGCTCACAGTCATTTCAAATTACGCCATTGTACCTATTAATTATGAACCACTGTCAATAATCAATGACTGCAATGATGATTCCATCAGTCTTCGTATCGTTGGTTCGCCAAGTTAAGTGGTTATCACTAACAGGCATGGTCAAACGTAGATAGATTGGCATAAATCGTGGTGTAGTGTGTAGTTGTAACATTTATCAATGCTCGAAGTCCCGCTAAAATGGTAGGTTCAGAGATTAGATTTCTGATCAGATTTGAAGCATGTGAAGATTTTTCTAGCATGTCGTGTGTGTGGATACCTATTCCCTCTGTTTTCACTTTCCCTTTCATTCCACGACTAAGCCCAGAAAGTGCTAAAGAAACCATGTCTCCTCTGAACCGATTTGAGATCTCAGGGTATGAAATTATTGAAGCCAACCAGGAGGTTGCCCAGAGATTCGAGAAAATGGGGTGGACACATTTCTTTCAAAGCTTTGATGGTCATCATGTGGAGATTACCAAGATGTTTGCAATGAGTTTTGAAGATGACAGGGTGCGAATTGGGGGTTTCGAATTTGTTATCAACGAAGACAAAATTGCTGAAGCCACGAAACTTCCCCAAGTGGGAGAACGCTGGTTTAAGGGCACTATGGTTGACAAGAAGAAGTGTTTGGCTTTGTTAATGCCTTTACCAGATAAAACAAAATTGAGGATAGGTGTACCTGTAAAATTTCTAAAGCTCGAATGGAGAGCTTACTGTGAAATCTTGGTAAGGTACGTAACCTGTTGTGGACGTTTTTCCCATTTGCACTTGTATCATTTACGGTTGTTGTTAGCAGTAAAGGGTTATAAACTTAATTTGCCCTTCTATCTTTGGCAAAGCCTTAGGAAAATGTCACAGTCTGTAAGGAATTTCAATAACCCTGACAATAGTCTATGTCACCATGGATTGATTAAAATTTTACTGCAATTCCAATTATCTGCAAAAGGTCTGTCTTGGGATAAATTTCTAGTTGATTGTCAATTGGGGCCAACACAGTATTGGCCTAATCCATCTCCTCGAGCTTGTAGAAGACGAAAAATCATAAATCCTGAGGTTAATAGCTCAGAGGTTAAGGAACCAGGGGTCGTAAACATGTCCATAGACGATAAGGTAAATGAAGATGCCGATAGGGTTTCAGTTCCCTGCGATTCTAGGGAAATATTAAAAGAACCCAAACCTGGTAAGAATGATGGTAACCCTATAAAATTAAAAGAAGGATCAGCCGAAGACGAAATTGTTAAACCTGATGAATGTGATAAAAATTCTATGCATAAGTTGAATCATTTGGCTCAGGTTTGTTGTGACAAGGAAGGGTTGAATGTTGAAAAATTATTGTTTTCACGTAGAGTCACTAGAAGCATGCATAATCTCCATTCGACTCCAAGATATAGGTCTGATCCACAGACTTCCAAATCTACAGCTACTGAACCTACAGTTGTAGATATCGAGGATGATATTCCGATGCTTGTCCCTAACACAATGGATGTAGGGAATTCCGCTACTGCATAGGGGAGTGATGTGCAATCAGGTGAGGTCGAGGGCAATCAACCAGAAATAAACATTGACACTGTAGAACTTGAACCATTAAACAATCAGCATTGTGACAGTCCTCGTTCTCCTCATGTAGCTAGAGAAGACGAAACCCTACAACAGGTATTAGGAAATATCTATCAGGACAAAAACACAGAGTCCAGAGGAAAGCGTAAACAGTGTACAGCCTTATTGGAAGAAGAAAATAAAACTTTCAGGAAAGAATTGCTAGAATGGATTGACAGGTGGAAAAGGGCCAACATGAAAAAGAATCAACTCAAGAAATCCAAGAAATCGATATTAAAAACGAATCAGCTGCAATTGGAACGAATTGAAAAACAAAATGTTAAAATTATCAGGTTGAAGGCTAAATTAGCCGAAGCTAGAAGAGTAGTCGCTCTTCATAATGAGGCTTGATAGTTTTCTCTTATCTCATGTCGCAGTATAACAGGTAACGATTATTTCGATTTTGCATGTCTGTAAAATCGGAGATTTTACAGGCATGCATTTATAATTTTTAATATTTCTGTTGACTGTGTTAAATTGATTTTAATATAATGCATTGATTGAATTTAATGCAGGTAGTTTTATCACCGCCTTCTTCCAAGAATACAGGACGTGGTTGATGCGATGGCATGGAAATGTAGCTGATTTGTTACAAGCTAGAGTTTTGTGAATGGGCAAGAACTTTCTGAGATGCATCGACTCAGGCCAGTCGATTTTATTTCTAGTAGTAGGTGTAATTAGATGCCCTTTTGGTTAAATAAGTTCCTATAATGTTGCATCCAACATTTATAGCAAAACCGACTCTCACTAGTATATGAATGAAGATTTTTGATGATCTCGAGGGGGGATGGAGTGTGGAAGAAAACTTGTTGAAATATATTTTATTGCTAGTATTACATGAAACTTGAAGCTGAAGCTTTTATGTGGATGATACTGGATATCTGCGAATGATATTGTGACTGGTATTCATTTTTGGATCTTATATATATATGCATATATTTCGGTTTGTCATCTTCTGTTTATATGAAAACTCTGTGTGCTGTGACACATTGATGTTTAAATAATTTTCTCACTTTATCATCTCAAGTTAGTTATTGAATGAATATGTCATTATGGTTTTGTTTATTAGTGTGTTCACTATAAACATTAGCTTGAATGATATACTTTCCTGTTTATTTAAAATTTCATTTGTATGTTAACGGTGAATTTTAAATGAGCATCATTTCAAATTTAAATGACTGTCTTGATAACTAATTATTAATCAGTTTTTTGGAAGTGGAATTTGACTGTGTACGTATAGGTTAAATCTCATTTCTATTATTACATAGCAGAATTACTTTCGTTATGATTTAAATATGTTTATTTAGAGCATATCTCAGTTTTCTGTTATTGATTAATAATTGATATAGTTTCAACTTCGCTCTCAGCTGAGATAGAGTTAAATAGGATAGATAGATTAATTAATTTTACAGTTTATTTTATCATTGATCAAGTACTGTTAAATCATTCTGCATACTGTAAGTAAGCTTTCATATTTAGAAAATTTTCCCAAAATCGAAGTCTTTCCTTACGAAAGCAACCTCAGAACATTTGTAGATATATAGATAGGATAAACGTTAGAATAGGTTAGATTTTGCTAGTTTTAAGGTTTCCTTAAGAGACAAACTAGCTGGTAGCAGGACCATAACCTGCGAGGTCTTGTTAATTTAAACACACCGGACACTGCTTTAAGTTGATTGTGTGGATAAAACCTCTTTATTGGCTCTGATTCATTAAATCGGGCCAACAAATGGCGCTAGAAGGAGGGCCTGAATTAAGTAATGGCAGGTGAAACTAATGAAACATGTCCAACCAGCCAACAGTCTTCGGAAGTTAGTAGATCACCTCTTATCAAAACTGTAAGGAATATCCTTGAACGTGATCCTATTACTTCTCCCTTTACTCCTGCACAAAGTGCTCAAACTCTAGAAGAATCCAGACATATCCTTACCAGAGCTTACGCTAATCAGTTAGGTATTACTCCAATAGATTATGGTCTTCCTAGACAACAGCGACATAACCCACAATTGACCATAGTTACAGAAGATTTGGAGATAACTGGTAATACCCCTCAACATCAAGCTGAAAGTTATCAAAGACAGATTACACAAACCAATACCACAAGGAGGTTAATCTCAGGAAGTGGTTTTGATCAGCCACCTTCTCCTCCTGAGTCACCACCCAATAGTCCAAGATCTTCTCATTCAGAGAGTTCCTCTAGTTCTCAAGGAAGTCCAATGGCAGGAAATGCAGGAGGAGGAGGTAACCCTCCACCCCCTCCACCTAATCCACAGCTCCCTTGGTTAAGGGCAGCTGCTGTAGCAATTCCTGGGGTACAACACCCATTACCAAAACATTCAGATAAAATTCTTCCTAAGTTTAACCCAGATGACAAAGAACCTGCAGAGGTACATATTGATAAATTCATGTTGGTTGTTCAAACTTTAAATGTTCAGCATGAAGATGTTGTTTGTCGATTGTTTCCTCTCACCTTTGAGGGAAGAGCTTCTACCTGGTACTTTTCATTAGTACAAGGATCTATTACAAACTGGGGGGAATTTAATAAAGTTTTTTTAGATAAATTCGGGGAAGATAAAACACCTGCTCTTTTAGCCCTAGAATTATCTAGAATTAAAATGGAACCCAAAGAAAGGATTAAAGACTTTAATCAAAGGTTTTTAACATTGAAAAATAAAATTCCAATTGATTCTCAACCTCCGGAGGATATAATCATTGAAAATTATACATCATCCTTACCTAGGAATTCCGGAATGTTTGTAAAGAGAGCTGGAAAAACAACGCTGATAGAAACATTTGATGAAGCAATTAAAGTAGAAAAGGATTTCATGTCTTATGAACCAGAGAGAAGTGGTAAATCCGATTCTTTTCCTCGAAGGAAAGTAGAAAAGTCTAGTTCAGATAAAGATAAAGCTTTCGATGTAGAACAGCTACAGAACGCTATTCGAACGTTAACCAATGAAGTTATAAGGTTAAAAAAGACTAGTTCTGAAGCTTCTCCTTCTAGGGATTACTTCAGAAACCAATTTAGACAAAACCCAAACACGAATAATAAGAATACACCCCCAGATGTAGCTGCTAATGAAGAGATCTTTAATACGATTCGAGCTGTTCTATCTTTATCTGAAACACCTAGTCAAGAGATAAATGAAAATAAAGAAGATGAAGAATCTGAAAATGAGGATGAATCAGAAGAACCTCAACAAATTAATGGTCATTTCTGGGATAATTTTGTGAAAAAACATGTGAACAGAAGTCCACCCTCAGGACAACACGCATATAATACACGTAGTAAAGCAATTGCAAATACTCATGGTGCTTCAAGTTCCACTTCAAACACTGATAATAATAACTCACAACCAAACAAACAAACTCAATCCGGCAAGCAAACTCAGCCAAATAAGGGTACCCAAACCATTCAAAATGCTCCAAAGTTGGATTTACAATATGACATAATTGAGGATTTGAAGAAGACACGTGCAAACATTAGTATGTACGATCTCCTTCAAATCTATCCAATGCCTAATAGTCATATTATTAATCCTGCATTAAGTTCGATCGTCCCTAATACGAAGCAAAATGTTGCTGCAAACAGTTCAAGCAATGATCCAACAGCAACTGATAAAGGGAAAACATCAACCGATAAAGCTTCTTTGATAGGTAAGAATTCTAAGTCAACTACACCTCCATTCTTACTTACCTTTGAGATTTTTAATAGGAATGTCCACAACTGCATGGTTGATTCCAGAGCATCTTCTAATGTTATGCCTTTATCTGTGTGTAAGAAATTAAATGGCAAATTTGTTCCATCTAATGCACAAATAACTCAATTGGATAGAACAAATGTTAAGGTTGTCGGAGAGATGAAAGATGTCTTAATTAGGATTGCTTGTAATCCTTCAGTTTATCAAATCATAGACATCGTAATTGCTGATATTCCAGATGCATATGGACTATTCTCAAGCAAGGATTGGTCTTAACAACTAAATGGTTTCTTTGCCACTGATTGGTCAACCTTGTGGTTACCAAAAAATGGAAAATCAAATCAGATAATGATACATAGAGAAAGGTACATGAAACATACTGTTACAGAACTACATGATCCTAGTGAACCTGTGTTATTTTCTGATTCTATCATGGGAAACTATATGTATGAATTAGGTTTTGGAAATTTCAAAGCTGAAAACTCTCTTCTTTCTGAAAATAGCCAGCAATCTAAGATTTGTAATGTAACAGTTATTTCTCCTAACTGTTCCCTTAAGGAGACCATTGGTGATGAAAATAATGTAAATATTGTAAATATCATAGAAAGTAAAGTGATTGCACATAATTCTATTTGGACTCTTTATTTCGATGGTGCAAAATCTAAAGAAGGAGCAGGAGCCGGTTGTTTACTAATAGATCCTCAAGGTAGCAAGACTTGTATAGCCTGTAGACTAGAATTTAGTTGTACAAATAATATAGTTGAATATGAAGCTTTAATTCAAGGATTGAAAAAAGCAATCGATTTGGGCATCAAAGAGATAGTGGTTTATGGCAATTCAGAGATCATCGTTAGACAAGTGCGTAGTTCCATTAATTGTTTATCTGAACATTTGCAAAGTTATCAGAAAGAGGTATGGAATCTTATCACATATTTTGATGCATTTAACATAAATTCTGTTCCTAGAAGTCAAAATCAAGAAGCAGACTTATTGGCAAATGTAGCTTCCAAATTGATTCCTTCAGAAAATTTTTCACCAGAATTCTTTTCTGTTGAATTAATTTTTAGGCCCTCCATACCTGATAACATTTTTAATTGGCGTGTGTTTGACAATGATACACAGGTACTGCATTTTCTAACAAATGATGGAATCTTCAAAGATTCAGCAATAGATGAAATCACTCACGACGACAATTTACGAGATTTTTCGGTAATTAATGATTTCTGTTCAATTGAGAAAGCTTTCGAACAGGTAAAACCCGTTCCCAACTCAGTATTAAGATTAGAAATTTTTTTTTATTTGCAGGATAAGTTTAAGACAGTTCCTAATTGTAAAACAAATAGCTCTTGCATGAAATATGAAACCATCAATTTAGGAACAGAAACTAATCCCCAAACTGTAAACCTAGGAATAGATTGTGATCCTGTAGAAAAAACAGCTTTCATAAAATTATTCAAGGAGTTTAAAGATATATTTGCATGGACATATGATGACTTAAAAACATTCAATACTCAAGTCATGCAACATATAATTCCAATTAAACAAGAATCAAAACCTTTTCAGCAGAAGTTAAGAAAATATCACCCATCATTAGAACCAACAATTAAAAAAGAACTGAATAAATTGTTAGCTGCCAGGATCATTTTCCCTGTTAGACACACTCAATGGGTAGCAAACTTAGTTCCAATTAGAAAGAAAAATGGGGATATTCGATTATGTGTTGATTTTAGAAATTTAAATAAAGCTTCTGAAAAAGATAACTACCCTGTTCCACCTATGGAACAAATTCTTCAGAAAGTGTCTGGGTCTGAGATACTGTCTCTCCTTGATGGTTTCTCAGGGTACAACCAAATACTAGTCTCCCCGGATGATCAATTAAAAACAGCTTTTAGAACTCCATGGGGAACGTACGCATACCGTAAGATGCCCTTTGGGTTAATCAACGCAGGAGCAACATTTCAACGAGCAATGGATATTGCCTTTAGAGGCTTAATAAGTCATTCAGTCGTTGTCTATTTGGATGACGTTACTGTCTACTCTAAACATCGGCCTGATCATCTTAACCATTTGAGAAAAGTGTTTGAATGATGTAGAAAATTTGGAATATCTTTAAATCCTAAGAAAACAATATTTGTTGTTTCAGAAGGTATCTTGTTAGGATGTGTAGTATCAAAACACGGAATCATGATTGATCCTGAAAGAACACAAGCTATTTCAAAGATTACTTTCCCTTCCAACAAGAAAGGAATGTAGTCATTCTTAGGGAAAATTAATTTTGTCAGGAGATTCATTCCTAGTTTTTCAGAGACCGTTTGTCCTTTGCAGAAAATGATTAAAAAAGATGCTGTGTTTAATTGGGGACAAACTGAAAAAGAATCCTTTCAGAAAATTTTAGAAGCTATTTCAGAAGCTCCTAGTCTTCTAAGTCCATATTTCAACAAGGATTTTATATTATATACCTTTGCTTCTGATATTGCGTATGCAGCAGTATTAACCCAATTAAATCAACAAAATAATGAGGTTCCAATTTCGTTCATGAGTTCGAATTTCAAAGGTGCTGAACTAAACTATCATGAAGTGGATAAACAAGCTTATGCCGTTTTTAAAGCAGTAAAACATTTTCGTCCTTACTTGTTAAAATCTAAAACAAAAGTAATTGTACCTTATTCTTCAGTAAGAAATTTGTTGGTACAAAAGGATTTAGGAGAAAAAAGGGCACCTTGGATGACAGCTCTTCAAGAATATGACTTAGAAATCAAACCATCAACGATAATTAAAGGACAAGGGTTCTGTAAATTGGCTGCTGAAGCTGCTCATTTGATTGATGATAAAACTGAAATTGTCATTAATGAAGATTTACTTACCAAAGAGATCTATTTTTATCCACCACCTCAAGATTCTTGGTACACAGACATACGAATACTTCTGGAAACAGGGACTGCCCCTGATTACTTAGACCTGAAAAAGAGAAGAGCCCTCAGGTTGAAATCTGCCCCATACTTATTAATAGATAATGTCCTCTTTCGGAAAAATTCAGATGGGGTATACCTTCGATGTTTAGATAAAGATGAAACAGAAACAATTCTGAAAGAATTGCATTCTGGGCCAGCAGGAGGTCATTTCGGTGGAGAAACCACAGCTCATAAAATTCTTAGGGCTGGTTATTATTGGCCTACCTTGTTTCGAGATTCTTATACTTTCGTCAGGAGGTGTCAAGAGTGTCAACTTGCCGCAGGAAGAGTAAAAAAATCTGCTTTCCCTTTACAACCTGTTTCAGCTGAAAGACCCTTTCAGCAGTGGGGTATCGATATAGTAGGTCCAATAAACCCTCCCTCATCAATGCAACACAAGTATATAATAACTGCAACTGATTATTTCACTCGTTGGGCTGAGGTTGCACCGTTAAAAGTTGTGAATACTAATCAAGTTATATTATTTTTGGAGTTCTTTATCATAACAAGATTTGGTGTTCCTGATTCTTTGGTCTTCGATAATGCATCATATTTTTCATCAATCGAATTGACTCAGTTTGCTTTAGAAAAAGGAATAAGAATCAGATATTCAGCTAATTACCATCCTCATGGGAATGGTCTAGCTGAATCAACAAACAAAAATTTATTAAAAATTCTTAAAAGAACTGTTTCAGTTCACCATCGGAATTGGCATACAGAATTGGGCAATGCTCTTTGGGCAGACAGAGTAACTCCAAAAGCTGCAATAGGTAATTCACCATTTTTCTTAGTGTATGGAACTGAAGCTATTCTTCCGCCAAATTTGTTCTTACCTTCATTACAGTTAACTCAGTCTGTCCAAGAAGAAGAATGCCCAGCAATGGAAAAAAGAATTAATGCATTGCTAAAATTAGAAGAAGATAGAGAAAAGTCAAAACAACACTTTAACAAACATCAACAGATTGTTAAGTCATGGTTTGACCAATCATTTAGTTCTGATCGCGAATTTCAGGTAGGAGACTTGGTCTTAAAATGGGATAAAGCTCATGAAATTAAGGGTAATCATACTAATTTTCAAAAACTGTGGTTAGGTCCCTTTGTTATTTCTGAAAAAATAGGTCCAAGTACCTTTCGATTGCAAACACTTGAAGGACAGTCCGAGACATTCCCTGTGAATGGACTGATTCTTAAGAAATATTTCTGTTAATAATTGCTGTCTAAAAATGTATATACTTATTCGCTGTTTGTAAATAATTTATATTTTTGTATATACACTAGCAAACTGTATATGAGTCAAATTCCTGTCAATATCAAATACTTCAGATTGTTAAAATTTATGTATATAACTGGTCTTTAAAACAGAAATATGTAATTAACAACTGTAATTAGTATAAATTAATAAGATCAGTTTACTCATCAGTCTTTAAAATTTTGATTTAAACTGAAATCTTTTAAAATTTGTTCGGATTGATCAAAATTTCTTGAATTTGTAAAAAACCTTCGTTATTTCTATTTATAAGTGTTTCTCGGATTTTCCTTCATCTGGTTATTTTCTTAAATAAGGATAGTTTATTATATATCTTTTTCGAAGCTCGTACTTTTGAAAAATCTTTATAGATTTCTATCATCAGTTTAGAAAACTTTTGTCACTTGAAGACTGTCTAGCATCTGTTCCAGTTAATAAGAAGCTAAAGTGAGAGACGGAAGGTCTCAGTAATGAGCCGGTCTGATCAGAATCATGAATACCACTGGTATGACATTATTAGGAAACTGGTAATGGCTTTTGGTCTTGAAACCAAAAGATAAGGGGTCTCATCACGAGCCAGCTGATTCATTTTCTGGTGATATTTATGACTGACATTACCATTTGGTTACCATGCTAGGTGATGATCTCTCATTTTAGTTAAAATAAAATTAATGAAAATCCCAATAAAACATAACTTTTGCCTGAAGAATAGGAGGTCTCAGTAATGAGCCGACCTAATCATGATCATCAGTGTTGCCTGGAATAACATCATTTCTGATCACCAGGGTGATGACTTTTGATTTAAAATTAAAAGACAGGAGATCTCATCACGAGTCGGCCTGCTTATTTCAGACAACTCTCGTGAATGATACTATCACATTGGGACACCAAACCCAGATAGTAGTCTTCAGACAGAATTATCATTTAAAAAAAAAAAAAAAAAAGAACAACAAAGCAAGAAACAAGAAAATTACTATACCATGGAACAGGTTCTAGATAGTTTTCAGAGGAACAGTATTCGATGTTGATGGTAAGATCATCTTTAATAAGAAGTACTGGTTTCGATGAAGATATTTGTAAGCCTATCTCTAATCAAATGTTTGTTTCAAAAAGATGAAATATTTCTGAGTTATACTTATGAATCTGAATAAATAAAGGTTTGACATGAATAAAGGATTTTGATTATTTTTAACAGATTTCTAAGATTTCGTTTTGATCATCTTGTTTTAAGCAGAGATAACTGGTTCATCCAGGTCGTCGCCATTTGTTGGCAGCCAGCAACAACCTCTTCATTTCTTGACAAAGTGAAGAGAGATCAGCTCTTTAAGTGATTTATCAATTAAAGAATTATGTTAGAGCACCTTCAGAATCTTTGATTCTGAAGGTACTCTTAATCAAATAAAAGTAATTTAATGATTCTAGAGCTGATAGGAACTTGATCATAAAACTTGGCTTTTAAACGAATGTTAGATAAGTTTCGTAAATTCTCATTAAGACTATTGAAAACATCAAAATGAATTTAGGTGACTTATAAGATTTGTGCCAAGAGAAATTTCATAAAACACATTGTATATTAAATAGGGTATTATTAATCTTCAGACTAAGAGAAGTTAATATTATAAGGAATACCCTATTATGAACTTTGTAAATATCATAGTTAATGGATAGATAAGATTTGTATAGGAAGCTTTTTACATATAATAAATACGCTATAAGATAGTATAATGTGTCAATAGGATGTATAAAGGTTTTTAAAACTTAGTGTTGTACATATATATAGCTTTGTACATATACATACAATAAACATTAAGCTAGCCATTTGATTAATGCCTACTTAACATTAAAAGTGCGATTTATTATTCTTCATACCACTACGTAATATGATAAAACAGGATGATTGTTTGATGACCTGGCCATGCAATAAATCAATGGTTAAATCAATAAACGTTTTGGATCGATGAGCTGGTATGAAAACGTGGCTTTCACCCCTTGACAGGATCGACAGTTGTATGCATTTGGTTAAATCGTGTTGACAGTGTTAAATGCTCACAGTCATTTCAAATTACGCCATTGTACCTATTAATTATGAACCACTGTCAATAATCAATGACTGCAATGATGATTCCATCAGTCTTCGTATCGCTGGTTCACCAAGTTAAGTGGTTATCACTAACAGGCATGGTCAAACGTAGATAGATTGGCATAAATCGTGGTGTAGTGTGTAGTTGTAACATTTATCAATGCTCGAAGTCCCGCTAAAATGGTAGGTTCAGAGATTAGATTTCTGATCAGATTTGAAGCATGTGAAGATTTTTCTAGCATGTCGTGTGTGTGGATACCTATTCCCTCTGTTTTCACTTTCCCTTTCATTCCACGACTAAGCCCATAAAGTGCTAAAGAAACCATGTCTCCTCTGAACCGATTTGAGATCTCAGGGTATGAAATTATTGAAGCCAACCAGGAGGTTGCCCAGAGATTCGAGAAAATGGGGTGGACACATTTCTTTCAAAGCTTTGATGGTCATCATGTGGATATTACCAAGATGTTTGCAATGAGTTTTGAAGATGACAGGGTGCGAATTGGGGGTTTCGAATTTGTTATCAACGAAGACAAAATTGCTGAATCCACGAAACTTCCCCAAGTGGGAGAACGCTGGTTTAAGCGCACTATGGTTGACAAGAAGAAGTGTTTGGCTTTGTTAATGCCTTTACCAGATAAAACGAAATTGAGGATAGGTGTACCTGTAAAATTTCTAAAGCCTGAATGGAGAGCTTACTATGAAATCTTGGTAAGGTACGTAACCTGTTGTGGACGTTTTTCCCATTTGTACTTGTATCATTTACGGTTGTTGTTAGCAGTAAAGGGTTATAAACTTAATTTGCCCTTATATCTTTGGCAAAGCCTTAAGAAAATGTCACAGTCTGTAAGGAATTTCAATAACCCTGACAATAGTCTGTGTCACCATGGATTGATTAAAATTTTACTGCAATTCCAATTATCTGCAAAAGGTCTGTCTTGGGATAAATTTCTAATTGATTGTCAATTGGGGCCAACACAGTATTGGCCTAATCCATCTCCTCGAGCTCGTAGAAGACGAAAAATCATAAATGCTGAGGTTAATAGCTCAGAGGTTAAGGAACCAGGGTTCGTAAACATGTCCATAAACGATAAGGTAAATGAAGATGCCGATAGGGTTTCAGTTCCCTGCGATTCTAGGGAAATATTAAAAGAACCCGAACCTGGTAAGAATGATGGCAACCCTGCAAAATTAAAAGAAGGATCAACCGAAGACGAAATTGTTAAACCTGATGAATGTGATAAAAATTCTATGCATAAGTTGAATCATTTGGCTCAGGTTTGTTGTGACAAGGAAGGGTTGAATGTTGAAAAATTATCGTTTTCATGTAGAGTCACTAGAAGCATGCATAATCACCATTCGACTCCAAGATATAGGTCTGATCCACAGACTTCCAAATCTACAGCTACTGAACCTACAGTTGTAGATATCGAGGATGATATTCCGATGCTTGTCCCTAACACAATGGATGTAGGGAATTCCGCTACTGCACAGGGGAGTGATGTGCAATCAGGTGAGGTCGAGGGCAATCAACCAGAAATAAACATTGACACTGTAGAACTTGAACCATTACACAATCAGCATTGTGACAGTCCTCGTTCTCCTCATGTAGCTAGAGAAGACGAAACCCTACAACAGGTATTAGGAAATATCTATCAGGATAAAAACACAGAGTCCAGAGGAAAGCGTAAACAGTGTACAGCCTTATTGGAAGAAGAAAATAAAACTTTCAGGAAAGAATTGCTAGAATGGATTGACAGGTGGAAAAGGGCCAACATGAAAAAGAATCAACTCAAGAAATCCAAGAAATCGATATTAAAAACGAATCAGCTGCTATTGGAACGAATTGAAAAAAAAAATATTAAAATTATTAGGTTGAAGGCTAAATTAGCCGAAGCTAGAAGAGTAGTCGCTCTTCATAATGAGGCTTGATAGTTTTCTCTTATCTCATGTCGCAGTATAACAGGTAACGATTATTTCGATTTTGCATGTCTGTAAAATCGGAGATTTTACAGGCATGCATTTATAATTTTTAATATTTCTGTTGACTGTGTTAAATTGATTTTAATATAATGCATTGATTGAATTTAATGCAGGTAGTTTTATCACCGCCTTCTTCCAAGAATACAGGACGTGGTTGATGCGATGGCATGGAAATGTAGCTGATTTGTTACAAGCTGGAGTTTTGTGAATGGGCAAGAACTTTCTGAGATGCATCGACTCAGGCCAGTCGATTTTATTTCTAGTAGTAGGTGTAATTAGATGCCCTTTTGGTTAAATAAGTTCCTATAATGTTGCATCCAACATTTATAGCAAAACCGACTCTCACTAGTATATTAATGAAGATTTTTGATGATCTCGAGGGGGGATGGAGTGTGGAAGAAAACTTGTTGAAATATATTTTATTGCTAGTATTACATCAAACTTGAAGCTGAAGCTTTTATGTGGATGATACTGGATATCTGCGAATGATACTGTGACTGGTATTCATTTTTGGATCTTATATATATATGCATATATTTCTGTTTGTCATCTTCTGTTTATATGAAAACTCTGTGTGCTGTGACACATTGATGTTTAAATAATTTTCTCACTTTATCATCTCAAGTTAGTTATTGAATGAATATGTCATTATGGTTTTGTTTATTAGTGTGTTCACTATAAACATTAGCTTGAATGATATACTTTCCTGTTTATTTAAAATTTCATTTGTATGTTAACGGTGAATTTTAAATGAGCATCATTTCAAATTTAAATGACTGTCTTGATAACTAATTATTAATCAGTTTTTTGGAAGTGGAATTTGACTGTGTACGTATAGGTTAAATCTCATTTCTATTATTACATAGCAGAATTACTTTCGTTATGATTTAAATATGTTTATTTAGAGCATATCTCAGTTTTCTGTTATTGATTAATAATTGATATAGTTTCAACTTCGCTCTCAGCTGAGATAGAGTTAAATAGGATAGATAGATTAATTAATTTTACAGTTTATTTTATCATTGATCAAGTACTGTTAAATCATTCTGCATACTGTAAGTAAGCTTTCATATTTAGAAAATTTCCCCAAAATCGAAGTCTTTCCTTACGAAAGCAACCTCAGAACATTTGTAGATATATAGATAGGATAAACGTTAGAATAGGTTAGATTTTGCTAGTTTTAAGGTTTCCTTAAGAGACAAACTAGCTGGTAGCAGGACCATAACCTGCGAGGTCTTGTTAATTTAAACACACCGGACACTGCTTTAAGTTGATTGTGTGGATAAAACCTCTTTATTGGCTCTGATTCATTAAATCGGGCCAACACATCTTCAGAATCAAATACCATGTAAGAATTTTTGACTTTCAAGTAGGGATTGTTCATAGATCTGTGTTCGCCAGCTAGTCGCAAATTGTTGTAGCTACAACCTAATGCCCAAAATTTTCTTGAAATTGTGGGGCCCCTCCTTTATTTTTCAAATTTTATTTCTTCCTATAAGAGTCCCACCCTCAAACTTAGATTTTTTCCTAAGAATCAAGCAAAGAAGGCCAAATTTTACTAAGTAAAACTCATCTTTTCGAGCCGAAACGGTCGGATCAACTCACCTTTTAGAGCCGACACGGTCGGAGCAGAAAACCTACTTTTGGAGAAGTCCCCATTTCAGAGACACTCATCTAGTTGAGCTAATGCATTCGAAGCGAATCGGTGAGTGCAGCTGAAATAGTTGGAGCTTTGTTAAGTTCGCACCGATAAGACACACTTAGAGTTTTTTTGTGCCTATGGTTGAAAGAAAACAAAGAGTGGCGCCAATCGTTTCGGTGATAAAGCCTCAATCACGTAGAAACGGTTCGGTGGAATTGTCCCAGTCACACTGATGGATGCTTAGCGAAAATTGTTAAGGGGTGGGATCTATTTTTGCATCATCTCGACCAGTTCATCCAAAAACGGTCACCACCGAAACATAAAAGACTCACCAACAAATAGAAAAGAAAGCAAGCACCAACGCAAGATTACAAAGGAAAGCTCGAGGAGCAACTCCAAGTTTTCAGCTACACTCATAAAAAGGTCACCGAAATGGTCGCAAGAGGACTATGAAGCTCGCAAAATGGAGCCGATGAAACTCATGAAGTGATGTCGAAAGCCGTCATCAACACAATTTTCAGAACACTGCTAATGCGTTTCGCGGCAACTGAGCAAGTCGCGCCGAAACAATCGTCGGCAAAGTTTTTAAGGAAGCAATGCGTAATGGTCTTTTGACGCTGAAATGGGGGTTTGGTCATAAATGACCCCACCAACCCCCACTACGTTCGCATTAATGAACTCACCAACCCCACATTAATAACTAGGTTTTTGGTTTTATTATTTATAAGGAAAACTCATTTTTTTGTTTAGCATTGCCAAAAAACGTCGTTCTCAAGGTTTTTCACCTCCACCAATATCCGGATGCCAAAAATCCATTCAGCTTATTCTCATGGCCATACCAATACTGACAAGTAGGCCACTTCCCTGCCTTAGTGGTTGTTTTATTGTTGACATTTTCATTCAATTTTTGCCATAAGTTTTGGTGTTTTTTGCTATTTGTGTTTGGTAGTTAAAACCCTGTTCATTTCTAGTTGGGCATTTTTTAGTCACAGACCTTGTGTCAGATAACTGTCTGAACCCAGGGATGCCGATTTCACCTTGTCTAGTCTTTGTTAAGCCATTTATTTCAGTTTTAATGCAAAACCCAGTGGATTGTGGTGGTCATTTGCCGCGGCTTAGACCTCTTAGGATAATTTCGGCTGACTCGCTTTGGTACTGTCGAACCCTCAGTTAGAACATAGCTGGAATCATACTCAACATTCTCGCCACATACTTAACCCTACTTCACCTCGCGTGGAGAAGTTTCTTAAATACAAAGTTAAACAGTCCATTTTTAGAGTGATTTTTTGCTTTCAAACATTATTGGTCTTTCCCTTTGATGCATACGAAGTTTGGTTTTACGCACACACTTTTTGGATAGGGTTGAAACTTAAACTTTTGTCAACTAACCCTGAAGTTTGTTTCAAAGGTTTTAGAATCAACCAAAATTCATAAAAAAAACATTTAAAATGAGCATCCTTAGTTTGCTCTCATAATTGTATCTGAAATTTTGACATGCCATTGTGAGTTTAAGATAAACAAGCATTAGTAGCATTCACCAAACTACATGGAAGTTACTATTCTCTCAGCTCAACCTATTGTCAGTAGTATGAAAGAAAATTTCTTTACAAACGTTTGTTTAAGTTATTTATACCATGTTTCTTCTTTTTCATTAGGATTTGAAAATTCCTAAAAGGGGTGCCAAAAAGAAATCTAAGGTAACTGAATCATAATTGGACGTGGATATTATATTAGACACCAAGATAGAAACCACTTAACAAACACTTTAATCACAAGAGCGGGGGTGGTTCCAACACTGCTATCAACATTTCCAAGGTGGCATAATTACAGAGGCAGTGAGAAGAAGCCACAAGACTACAAGTAGAGGAAGTAGAGAGGAAGCTCAAAGAGGAAGCAGAAAGGATAAAAAGGGAACAAGAAGAATGACTATGAGAGGAAGAATCGAAGAGACATCAGAAGGAAGATGCCGAGAGGCAAGAAAGGGAGGCTGCTGAGGAATTAAAAAGAAAAGAATAAGAGGATCGGTTCAAGGAAGATGTGGATAAATAGGGAACCCAAAGTGAACATAGAAGTCCACAACATATGGACATAGACCCACCTGAGGTGTCCAGTGTGAGACTCACCAGAGGTCACCTCCCATTTAATGAGCTTGGACTCATCCCATTCACCCCATTAAAGTAACATACTGTGGCCAGATTGGACACAATTGTTTTTTATTAAAAAAGAAATACCATCACAAGGAGATCAAAGAAGAGACTGAAAATGGGAACCTAGCCTGATGTCATCACTGTCGAGGAAAACACAATTATGGAGGGTACCCACAAGGACCCTAAACTCATCACATCTGTCAGCATAGTTATTGTACAAGCAAGTGCATATAATGTTGACAAATTACTGAATGATGTCGAGCGCAACAAAGGCAAAGTTTTGAAATTTAAAGACAACTTGGTAAAAGAGTGGAGTGAAAGCATTGAGCTGAAAAGGAAATTACAGGCCACATTGTCTAAGAGAGACAGAGTTTTGTCCGACTACCAAAGTTTGGATACAGAGAAAGAAGCATTAATTGTACAACTAATGATAATGGAGGGAGAGAGGAGTGATTTTTAAGCACGGATCCGAGACCTGGAAGCACGAGAGTCAGGGGAAAACTAGAAGGCCAAAGAATTCAAAACTCAAGTGGATGAATTGTTAAGAGAAAAGTAATCTCTGGAAGAGAAGCTAGAGTTGGTAGATAATAGAAATCAATACATGGCTCCATTTTGGGAGCAAGCATGCAAGATTCAGGAACAAATATATCGCTCTCGGGAATTACTCACAAAAAAAATATAAAAAATGAAGCAACTGATGGCAAGGATGAAGGTGATAGCTGCAGAGTCACTAGAATTCAGGAAAAGACTGTTGAAAATTGCAGATAAGGTTAAGAGCCATATGGCCTGGATAGAAACTAATTCAAAATTCCTCGATCATTTTCCCCTGAAGACGACAACAGACCTGATGGTGGATTTGGAACTTCTGGAATTTCACAGGAAATCTGGTAGGAGACTAACTAATGAAATCCCTCAGACTATCTAGAAGTGTCAATACTTTTACGAGAAAATCCATCAGTTCCATCAGAAATGTCATCTCTTTTTGGTCCCGAAAATGGATGATCTTACCACAAGAGACCAACGCATAGTAGATCTGCAGAATTCATTGCAAGAAGATCTAGACCACATCAAAAAATTGGAGGTTATTATAGAAGAATACATCCACCACTATGTGGGGAAAGCAACTATAAATGCCTGTTTTTTGGAAGATATCTGCGAGGCTGCAGTAGCAGGATTGACGCATATTGAGACACAATTGTCATATCATGAAGTGTCCTTACAAGTATTGGATCCTATCAAATTAAATGTCATAGCTGAAGAAGCTAATTCGTGGGAAGATTATATGTCTTTTTTAGCGGATCCCACCCAAACTTAAATTGTAAATATCTTTTTGTATTTTCTGATGTAAGCACTAAATGACAAAGTTTGGGAATTCCTAGGGTTAGGGTGAACGAGGAGTCACTAGAGGAAATATTTTTTGTAAGATAAATAGAGGAGAAGAATAAGACGTGAAGGACTTTTGCTAGCATAATAGAAGCTGGACCATTTTGTAAGAGAACTGTTTTTCTGCTAATAAGAAGGATTAGTTTGTTGGGAAAAGCGTGCACAGAGATTTATGCCTAGAATGTGTGGAATGTTTAATGTGGAACTACTTCTTCTTGCATTCGTAACTCATACTGTGAGATCCTTCTAACTTTCTTGAACTACTTCAATGGCGATGAATGATTTTACTTTCTATGCAAATGTTTATGTGTAAAATGAGTAATAAATTGTTTTAATCATATCAGAGCTACATTTGGTATTATTCGTACTGTAAATGCGAATATTGTGTTGGAACAACTATCTGTTAGACTTATATTAACATTTCCAGTATATTACTCTTAATTCAAATTTTCTCCTTGCAGGGATAGCATATTTAGTTTAAATTAGAATAGGAATAGATAATTGATAAGGTAGGAGTGGTAAGACGGGAGGTAAGAACATACGCATCGCTAGTGTGGTTTCTTCTTGTCAATTATATGGATTTAATTAGGCACTTGAATCTCATACTTAAAATTAAAATTACATAAATGGTGAACTAGGCCGTAACCGGTAAAGAACTTAAACATTTACACCCACGATAGGTGGATTGTTAATCGGACGGATTCCCCACACCAAACGGTGGACGATCTAATTGGGATAGATCATCAGGGAGAATCCCTACTGTTGATGCTGAGAATTTATGGGCATAAACACCATCATGGGATCATTATTATTCACCTCTAAACTGAACAGTCTCAACATTAGTTGAATCACCTCCATTTTAGAACGTGAGCCATCCAAGTCCTGCAATATTTTCAAGGATTCAAAGCATGATGTTGGAGGAAGTATGTGTTGACTCACCTCTTCACTTACTATTACAGAGATTGTTTCCAGTGCTTTGTTGTCTTTGGTCTCTCATATCTGTCATTATTTCACTGATGTTGGTGGATTTGGGTCAGTTTTCACAGTCGGTCTTGCTTCAATTTTAATGGTCGTTCCTTCACAAATATCCTTCCACAGGTCATTGTAAATTAAAGTGGCTTTGATATTCCTTGACCACTGAAGATAGTTGTGTTTTCCACTGAGTATTATTCCAACAATGAATTCCAATGAATGTGTTTTCTACAACTTTAAACTGTCACCTGTAAAGATAATAATGTTTGGGAAGAAGAAAAGGTGTAGGTCTAGGTCTCTGCCACATTATTTACAGAAATTATAGTCTCTCCTTCAATAAACTATGTGCACTATTCTACAATGTAGGTCTATGTCTCCATAATGTTTGTGGTTCTAACAAACAAGAATGATAATCTCTACCGTGATTGTGTTCAAATCAACAAGATACAATGGAAGCCTACTAATCTCTTGTTGTAGTCATATTATGTATTATAGACAGTACTTACAAAATAAAGTTTGAATCCATAAAGAGACATGTTTACAAATTTGAGAGACACTAATACTACACCAACTAACCTTCACAAAACAAACTTAAATGTTTATGAAAAGATGGTCCATTCTCTCTCAAAAATAAGTTCATACAGTAAACATTTGAATGCCAGTTTGCACACTTCATTAGCAGGTTGAGTCATCATGTAGGTGTAGGTGAGGAAGACACATAGATATTACAAAATAACATGATTAGACTGTTCTTCATGCATTAGCTTCAACATATCTTCAAAAAATTTAGAATGCACTACACAAAAGATAGGGTTTCCAACACACTTAGCTATTGTTGCAATAGTTCCTTCAGGTGGAGGTTGCAATAGTATTCACTCATCTTCAGCAGTAGTCTTCACTCATATTTAGAAATATTAAGGTTACAAATCTCTTCAAAGGAGAGGTCACGACTCTTCATGTGGAGGAATCCATCACACATTGGATGAGAGAGTCTCTACCATTCACAGTTAATGCATCGTAGCTGTAGCATACTCAACTAGCAAGAGGGAGATAAATCTACAATAATTTCCATGATGTTACTTCACCAACAACACATCTTCCCAATGCTCTTTCCATGGGATAGGGTTCATAGTGGTCTCATCAAACAACAATGAGCTTTCCACTATACAAGATAAATAACTCCATGATGGTAGAGTATTACAGATTCAACAAGCTCCACTATAGCTGGACAGGATCCACACTTAAAAGAAGAATAGTATGCAGTCTCAGTATTCACCAAAGACTCTTTACACTACACTCTTCATCATTGGGCTCATGCTCCATTGACAAGCAAAAATAATCTTTATCTCTTCCAAAACAGAGGCATTAAAAAATTAGTGTGCTGTAGTTATGAAATCACACCAATAAACCTCATGAGAACGCATGAGGGATCCGAGGACAGACTTGAGGAGAAAAGGAATGGTAGCATGCAGAATTGGAAAAAACTGAAATGTTTGAGCAGAGTAGAGAATCTGCAGGAGAATGGTAAGAAAAATTATAGGCATGTAGGTCTAAATGGAAGGAGTTAATGGAGAACCTAGATCTGATACCACTATCATGGTAAATAACTCCCAGGATGATGTTATTCATGATTTAAAACCTGTATTTATACATTGGGAAAAATTATCTTGGACTTTAGATTCCAAGAGATTCATTGGAGTCCAAATGACCCCTTAGCTTCTCCTTATTAAACTAACTATATTTACATTATTTACAATTTGGACCATAATCCTGAGGATTAGGTCTCAAAAAATATTCATCTTCATCTTGGACATCAGTAGTTTCCCCTTGTATTTTAAATCATCAAAAACAATATTTTCGACAATCTCCCTCTTTTTGAGTGATGGCAACCCTTAGTCAAATCGGCAACAATCTTGTACTAACTCTCCCTGTCTGCAACTCTCATTTTGTATGCAATTATTCCCATGTCTACAATTCTCCTCATGTTTGCAAATTCTCCCCCTTTGACATCAATGGAAAAGGGATTATCCCCGTGAGCTTTTGCATTTCACTTCTTTCCTTCTCTCTAAGTATCCCCCTTTGACATGAATGACAAAGGGATTCTTCCCCTAATCTTGTGCTTCTCGTGAAGCACTTAGTGGTTAGAGGAGAAGGATACCCCTACTAGCTTTATTATTTTATTCCTTTTTAATTCATTAAGTATGTATACATTATTTGAGGTTCTGATTGCATTTTCCACTAATCTTCTTTAATCTGATTTCCTTGTCTCACACCGTTTAGAATGAAAGTTGGTATTGCAACCTTAATCATACGTTTGACTGAAACTTAGAATATTATGTTTTATCCCTTCAACAAGCAAGACATTTTTTGTTTTATCTTTCCATTATCTAGACTTATAGTACCTTTTCCAACTATCTTTGCAAAAACATTACCTTCGAAAAAACATTGTCTCCTTTTTCTTCTTTTAAAGTGAGAAACTTGGTTTGATCCCCTGTCATGTGTTTTGAACATCCATTGTCAATGTACCAGTGGTTCCCTTTATCCTGAGCATAGGGTGTAAGTCCACATTATTCCTTATTATGTTCCCTTTTCATCCAATCCTTTGATCATTCTTCTTTATGTTTGGCAAGGACATCTTCTTCCCTATTTGTTTAGAAAATCCTGCTATGCTTCTTCTACAGTAACATGCTATGCACCCATAGTTATTACACTTATATTATTTAGTATCAAGTAAGGGATCAAATGAATTGTAGCTTATGTCATTAAACCCATATGAAATTTTGGTTTTGTTTCCCACATAATCATCCTTTTAGGTTTCATAAGGATCTCTACTTTTGTTTCTCACATGATCACTTCTTGCATAAGCTCTACAATCTATTGCTTTATGACCTTAAATTATTGCACAAAAAACAATAGCCAAATAAGAGAGTTTGGTACTGAGGTGTGAAATGAATTCTTAGTGGAACAACTCTTCTGAACCGTTGGCACGGGATTAGTCTGCATGAAGTGCGGAAGCCAACAGCTATGAAGAGGACCATCCACAGATGGAAGGGTCATTCGCGGAGAACAAGGAGCCGACGAAAGTGCGGAAGTGATTTAGCTAGTTAGAATAGGTCATGTGGACCGTTTTGTAACCATTTAGCTTCATATAAATAGGAATATCATTGTAAGACTAAGGGCATATTGATCATAGTTGAATCAGAGAATGAGCTATTTTGAACTATGTTGTATCCACGACAAGATGTTTTGACTGTTTTTGCGAAGGTTATACCACAGGTTTTGATGAATGCATGAAGATGTTCGATTATGGTCATATCTTTTGTCTCTGTTTCTGTTGAATGATGAATGCCGATGTTTGTGAAATGTTTAAGACTCCATGGTTTGGTAATTGATGTTGATACGAATGATCAATTTAACTATCTTAATGCGAATGTCCGTTATGTATTATTTCTGCAAATGATGAATATGCGAATGATGAATGTATAAATGTATGTGAATCTAAATCTCTGGTTTCTAGTGAGATAGAGTCGAAGTGCTTGCATGTCCTTCCCCTACTGCAGAAACTTGGTTCCTGCATCCCCCTTAATCATCTCGGGTGACACTTCGCTCACTTCGCGGATTTGCTGGAAAGGGTATAACCTTTTTGGGCCGGTGCTTAAGGGTGTTTGGTTGGGTTTGTTGATGACGGTGCGAAGTGAACCCCTGTCGATAGCCATTGTGTCAAAAAATGGTTCCGTTTCCATGACTCTGAAGGAGAAAGATAAGGACATGTTGTGGCAGTCGACGAAACCAGAGATCCAAGACTAGTTTGACAAGAGAGCAGAAGAATTCGCGGAAGGAGAAAAGAAAAAACCTGGACAGGAAGTAAGCAGTTGGTTGCAGAAGTACATTTATTCGAATATCCACGATATATTCTTCTGTGAATTCCCAGTACTTATGCATGAGTGGTTAGCGCAACTAATGTTTCAAAATAACCATTGCCAAAATACTAAGCCGAACCATTGGATGCCAGAATTGATTAGACAGCTGAAATGGATCAACAATAAGGTATCACAAGATGTTGACTTCTGGGTGGATAGTATATTAGAAGGATACATCACTGAGTTTTTTGTGGAAAAGATCAAATCATACAACGACGCATAAAGGAATTTTTTCAAAGGACTCAGGGCGAGATTCCTGCTGCGATTGAAATTGTGGATTAAGATGCTCATCTACGAGAAGGGCATATTAAGGATGAACTCCGATGAGTAGAAGATTAGTGTGCGGAAGTTGTGGGTACCGTGTGGATGCGGGTCGAGTAGAAATATGCAGGGTAGATGTACATGAGCGATGACAAATTTTTAAGGGAAGCTAGCAAAGAGTGTGGTACCTTGAGGAGTGGGGTGATATTCCAGCGTCCTCAGAAGAAGTGGAGGACTAAGAGAGAGTATCCTGAGAGGACCGGAATGGAATACTGCGAAACAGGACCACAAGGAAGGAAGCGACCTTACTGCGATGAAGAAAGTGAACAGGATACCCCAGAATCCGAAGATGGATGGAACCTAAGCTACAACGTACCTTCAACTCCGTGCACTAATCAGAATTTTATAAAAGAAAGCACAAGCTATTCTCAGAGCTGTCCTACATGCCAGAATAGTAGTAAGAGTAGTGCATCAGTAAACAATAATAGTAAAAATACAAGAATGGCAGGTGACAAAGAAAATATGCCAACCTTCCAAGGTAACGGGACCAAGGATCCCGAACAATACTAGTTTTTTTGCGAAGCAGTATGGAACGTGAAGCAGGTCCAAGATGAAGATATAAAGAAGGGACAAATAGCGACGACCCTCACAGGCCGTGCGCTAGATTTGTATATGAATTTTACTAAGGTACCGGCGGGAACTCTAGGTAAAACATTGCCATAGATCAAAGCAGGGATGATTGATTAATTTAGAAAGCCAAAATATGAGTTGGAGTACATTACTGAGCTCAAAGAAATTAAATAATTTTCCAATAAGTCAGTATGGGACTTCGACCAGCGATACAAAACACTAATGGAGAAAGTGAGTTTTGGGATGAATGATATGCAACACAAAGAATGGTTTATCGTTGGGTTGGTGCTACACATATGTGGGCCACTGATGCAACAGAAGGTAGTGACTCAGTAAGAATGTTAGGAACCTATGTCAACCCTTCTCTTTACTATGTTAGTATATTGTTGTTGGACGCATATGCTTTGTAAGTCGTCCCGTAGTATTTGTTGATCCATAGTTTATATTAGCCCATAGTATTGACCCATAGTATTGGACGCATATGCTTTGTAAGTCATCCTATAGTATTATATGTCCCATGGTTTTGACTCATAGTATTGGGCATAGACTTAGTATATAAGTGTGTGTTGAGGTCATTGAAGGCACCGTGAAGTTAATTGTATTGAGCTTGCTCAAAGGAGGTTGCCCCCTCGAAGTGGCCCGTGATCAATATAAAAGCGATTCTGTTATATTATTTCTGATATCTCGTGTATTTGCATTAATTAATTACTGCAGGTACATCACATCTGGTATCAGAGCACTTTCCTTGGCACAAGTGGGAATTTTTTTTTCTTTTTTTGGGCGGCGACTTTCAAATCAATTTCTGAAACTTTTTGCAAAAAATCAGAAGAAACCAATTGCATATCTGAATTCCTCTTTCAAAAATACGCAGTTTCAAAAAAACAATCATCTCATTTGGAGTTCTAAAAGTGGAGATATCGCGGATTTAAAATCAGCAATTTTTCAGAATTTTGGTGACGGCCGCGGAAATTGCGGCGAGAAAATCTTTTGACCGAGTGCCCAGATTTCTATTCCGCTTTCATGGGTAGAAGCAGAGTGGTTGTTCTAGTTCCGGAAACATGCTATAATAGCGATTCTGAGCAATATAGATCCGGTTTTTGAACATTGGGTGGAATTTCTGCCCAATTTTTTTTTTTTTTTTCTGTTGCAGGTTCGGATTTGGGAATCATCCCTATCCGCTTAACTGTGGGAAGTACTTGGGCATAAGCCCTAAAACTCATTGTGAGGAGTACCACAGGAACCCCGAAGTAGCTGGCCCATTGAGAGGACCTGCCAGCGAAAAGGGCAACGACCCCTACCTGATTGACTAGTTCCCACCCGTGAGGTAAACCAAGAGCTGTCGTTTGTGGCAAAGCGGTTATCAGTTTTACCTGAGCCGTGGAGTGAGGGGTACTGCCCCAATACGCAAGCCGTCAGAAAGCATTGGTGGCCGAGTGAAACCCCTGAACTGTTAGGAAGCCGCACATACTTGGGGTCCATATCTACTTTCAGCTGAACTATTGTTGATCACTGTTGCGCCGTTTCAGATCCATTTGCAAGCCATTCCAGATTCAGCCGTTTTCAATCCATTCGGCGTTGTTCCAGATCCCCTTCGAGCCGTAGCCGCTCCAGTCTGGAAAACAAAAAAACAAAAAAAAAAAGTTTGTCACCCGTGCAGGAGCACACACCATGGAGGAAGCACTTGCAGCCATCCAAACCAAACTCCAAGATCTGGATGAAAAATTTCTCAACCTCCATCTTCAGCATTCAGCCATGAACAATACCAGACAGCCAGAATCTTTTGCAGCCACCGGGTTCTCTGCTTCTAGCAATTTTCGTGGGCCGAAGCTTGATTTTCCTCGCTTCAATGGTACTGATCCGACTGGATGGATATACCGAGCAGAACAATATTTCAGTCTGCATAATATTTTTGATGTTCAGAAAGTTCCACTTGCATCCTTTCATTTGGAACAGGAAGCCCTTCAATGGTACCGTTGGTACATCAAAGCTCATCCCGAGCCAAAATGGACAGATTTTTGCCAACTCATTTTGCCACGATTTGGTCCTAGTGCTTTTGACGACTTCACAGGAGCACTCACTAAACTTCACCAAACTGGCACAGTGAGAGAGTATCAGATGGAATTTGAGAAACTAGCCAATCACACAGAAGGATTGTCTGATGAATTCTACAGGAGTTGTTTTATCAGTGGTCTCAAGGATGAAATCCGCTCAGAGGTCAAAATGTTTTGTCCCAACACAATGATGGAAGTCCTAGGGTTGGCTAAGTTGGCTGAGGACAAGATCGCAGCTCAACAACGCTCCAAACCCACCTTTGTTCCCTTCAGAAATATGGGTTCCCAACGACCTCCCATCACGCCTGCTCCTCAACCAACTCCTATCAAGCATTTGTCTGAAATAGAAATGCAGGAACGCCGAGAAAAAGGGCTTTGCTATAATTGTGATGAGAAATTCACTCGGGGACATAGATGTGTTCAACAAAAGCTCTATATCTTGGATGTGGATTCTCCGCCTGCCTTAGAACTTGGTGAAGAAGCTACAGATACAGTAGATGATCCGGTCGACATGCAACACCCACCTGTTGACACCCCATCTCAGGACGACCCACCTGAGATCTCTCTCCATGCTGTAACCGGCGTCACCACCCCACAAACAATGCAGGTTAGGGGATACTTCAAGAAGCTCCCTCTTACCATACTCATTGATTCTGGTAGCACTCATAACTTCATTGACCCTCGAATTGCCAAACAGGCTGATTGTTTTGTCCATCCTTGCTCCAACTTTGAAGTCATGATTTCCAATGGGGGCACCTTACCTTGCAAGGGGAAGTGTCACAATGTGCGTATCTCTATGGAAGATTATAACCTACGCTCTAACATGTTTGCCTTGTCCTTAGGCGGATGTGATGTGGTTTTGGGCGTTCAATGGTTACGCACACTTGGCCCCATCTTATGGGATTTTGCTCAACTCTGGATGCAGTTTAACGTCAATGGGGCACAATACAAATTTCGGGGCTTACAACCAGGGTCTCTCTGCATCATCAGTTCACATCGCCTGGAAAAAGTCCTTAAGAAGAATTCACATGGTGTCATCGCTTAGCTCAATTCCATTCAGATGCACCCATCAACAGTCTCCACTACTTCCTTGGATAGATATGCAGGTATCTTTGCTGAACCAATGAGCTTGCTGCCTTCAAGAGACCTTTCCGGTAAGAATGTAACCACATCTACCTCTCAGCAGGAAATGATGGCTATTTTGCATGCAGTACAGAAGTGGCAGCCATACCTATTAGGCAATTATTTCTGCATCAAGACTGATCTCCCGAGTCTGGAAAATTTTATGGAACAATGGGTCTCCTCCCCAACACACCTGCAATGCGTTATCCAACTCAGGGGTTATCCTTATGTGATCACTTACAAGAAGGATAAGGACAATATGGTGGAAGATGCTCCTTCTCGCACAATTGATGACCCAGTTTCTGTTACAGCTCTTTCTCTGCTTGTTCCAAATTGGTTGCCATATGTTCAACGGGACTATCTCTTCTATGATCTCCATGCTTCTTCATCAATAGGGCACTCTGGGTTCTGCAAAATGTATGACCAGGAACAATGTAACTTCTTTTGGCTGGGACTAAAAATGACAATTCAACAGCTGGTGGCTAACGATGATACTTTCCAAGTCAACAAGGGGGAACCGACACTCCTTTCGGGATTGATCAAACCCTTGCCCATCACTACACATCTTTGGCCAACTATTTCTATGGATTTCCTAGCAGCACTCTGGTGGTACAATACCACATCTCAAAGGACACCATATGAAGCAGTCTATGGACAAACACCACCAGTTCTTCTTCCATACACCCTTAGCAGCTCGCCAGTTCAGGAAATTGACTCGGTTCTTCGAAACCGCGATCAGATTCTTCTCATTCTGCAGGACAATCTTCACATGGCCAGAATTCGCCTGAAACAACAAGCCGATCAGCACCGTTCTGAGCGCATTTTCCACGCAACTGATAGGGTTCTTCTTCATCTACAGCCTTCCAAGCAATCCTCCTTGACACTCCAAAGGCGTCAGTGGCCCGAAATGCAAACCAAGGATGCTACCGGGGAACCACTCCTTCAGATTCTGTAGCAATTTCTCCAACCAAAGCTTTGAGGACAAAGCTTTTTCTAAGGGAGAGGGGATGTTAGGAACCTATGTCAACCCTTCTCTTTACTATGTTAGTATATTGTTGTTGGACGCATATGCTTTGTAATTCGTCCCGTAGTATTTGTTGATCCATAGTTTATATTAGCCCATAGTATTGACCCATAGTATTGGACGCATATGCTTTGTAAGTCATCCTATAGTATTATATGTCCCATGGTTTTGACTCATAGTATTGGGCATAGACTTAGTATATAAGTGTGTGTTGAGGTCATTGAAGGCACCGTGAAGTTAATTGTATTGAGCTTGCTCAAAGGAGGTTGCCCCCTCGAAGTGGCCCGTGATCAATATAAAAGCGATTCTGTTATATTATTTCTGATATCTCGTGTATTTGCATTAATTAATTACTGCAGGTACATCACAAAGAAGCATTGGAGATTGCAATGAAGCTGGAGACTTCACCAATCGGCGAAACGGGTTTAGGAATGGATTGAATACAAGAATAGATGGCAAAATTAACGATCCAAATGTAAGATGTGAATAAAGGAAAAGAGGCCCGCAAAGACGTCTGGTGCACTAGATGCAGAATAGAAGGACACCACAAGGATCAGTGCCCATAGTTTCGAGAATATTTGCAATCAGGTGCACCAAATCTCCTCAGTCAGGGAGGGTTTCCTTGGTGTTGCATCTGTCACTCGAGAGGACATCGACCAGAAGAATGTGTGTACATGCAGAAGATGGCATCGAAACCAACAAACTTGTATTGCAAGTTCTATCGATTGGTTGGTCACGATGAGAAGGACTACAGAGCTTATACATACTTCATGAAGGGAGAAGAGAATCCATCGGTACAGCAACAATAGCAGTATATTCAACCGCAGCCTCAATATATTCCCCAACCACAATATAGTCAGGTGTAGTATGGCCAACCGACATATCCTAAATCGCAATTTCAACAACCATAATACGATCAACTACAATATCCACAGCCACAGTATTCTCAACCGCAGTACCCGCCATACGGGTCACTCTGAGGAGGATCCAGAGGGGGGTTCCATGATGACCAAGGTGCTGGTGCCGGTCGAGGAGGAGCTGCTGGACGAGGTCGAGGACCCATCATATGTTAAAATTGTGGGAAGTAGGGGCACTATCAGAGGGATTGCATGAATTCATCACCCGCGTGCACTTATTGTAGCGCTATGGACCATGGGGTCAATATTGTCCTCAGCTCATCGCGAAGTGGAAAACTAAGAACCTTCCCCCACCTCCACAAAATCAAAATCCACCAGTAGTACAGAATATCTCAGTAGAAGTTAGAATTCAAAGTGCAATTGTCGGCATAGTGACTCGAGGAGGAGCTGCAACAGGGGCTGATAGGCCACAGGATAGCGTTCGACCAACAATAAGGAAACAAGTCACATTTGATGCACAAGCAGACATGGAAATTTTTCTAAAAACACAGGAAGCACTAAGGAAGTTGAGGAAGCCATCTCTTCAGTAGGAAGAAGTTACATATGACGTGCCACCGATATTCGACACAATGAATTTGTAGAGAAAGGAGAACACCTTACGAGCCTTCCCGAAGAGATTCCTTGAGCTGGAAAAAGATCAAGATGCATTGGTGGGGATATCTAACCTGCTGCATTGACAGGAGGGTGCACGGCTGGAGCGGACAGTCAATCACATACATAAGAGAAAAACAGGACGGGAGATGTGGATGCCTGCGTAAATCGGAGCATTCGATGTCAACTCCATCATCTTGGATTTGGGGTCAGATGTGAACATCCTGACTAAACAGACGCGGGAAACTATGGGGAAACCACAGTTGGATTGGTCCCCAGTGCATGTATGCCGAGCCAATCAAAGTAAGTTCACCTCGATCGGTCGGCTATGCCAGGTCCCTGTTGAGATTGATGGCCTAAAGACTTATGCAGCCTTTGATGCGATTGAAATTGTGGACAATACTATCCCCTACCCAACGCTGTTAGGGATAGACTGGGCGATGGATAATCAAGCTATTATCAACTTCAAGAAAAGGATTATGTCATTCGAGAACCGGGAGATAAGGGTTGTCGCACCTCTTGATCCTGTGGAAGGGAAAAGGTATGTAGAACCGTCGAGGGATGGGATCATATCTACAACTATTCCAAAGATTATATCAACCCTACTGTGGACGAAGAATTAGGGTGGCACAATAGCAGTTCGGCATCGTCAGATTCGGACGAAGCACCTGAAAATTGGAAGAACCGACTACACGAAGTGTCATTTAGGAGATGTGTAAGGATCACTCATTCATTGTGAAGGGTAGCCACAGAAGAGTACGAGCTACCAACATACGAGGGATTTACCAATTTAGCTACATTTCTCACAGAATTTGAAGAAAAAGTGGCAGAACCACAGTGACTCTTGGCCTTGGAAGAAGCCCTGAAGGCTACACCAACGTGATGGTGGGAAGCACACAAGTCCACTGTAACTACCAGTCTGTTATGTCACCACGTAATGACGATTAGGTTTGGCGATACAGAATGATATGGCGGAAGGAATTTCAATGGTTGAGGTGATATGAAGGCACATTTGGCAGAATGTGAAATCAAATGGGGACCATGAGCGAAACAGGAATGGGTCCATGCGTTTATTCACACACTGGATGAAGTACCACGGAGTTGGTATGTCACAGCAGAACTACGATGCAGAAAAATCTCTTGGGAACAACTAATAGTTGGCTTTAGCCAAACGTTCAGTTTCTCTGACGGAAACCCCTTCATCCATAGTGCATTACAGGTGATTCGAGAAAAAGGTATTTGAAGCAGTTTCGACAGAACAACCACTAGGGCTTCAATGGACCGTGACACCAGAAATGTTAATGGAGTGATACAATATCAAAGGAGAGTCAGATGCCGAGGATGATCCGATGGCTATGTATATACCAGAATCAGAAGGAAGTCACAATGTCGAGGCACCAGAAGTACCTTCCGACAAGTTTCAGCAACCGCTGAAAATCAAGAAAGTGAACATTGGGTTGTAGGAGAATCCGAAGTTCGCAAGTATTGGAGATTATTGGGATGATTCGACTATTGCAAAGATGACTGATTAGTTGCATGAGTTTCAAGACTTGTTCCCAATGAAATTCTCGGATATGAAATAAATTTTTGGGGACTTAGGCGAAATGAAAATCCCCCTGAAACCCGATGCGGAGCCAGTCAAGAAGCGGCCCTACCAATTGAATCCAAGGTACAAGGAACGTGTGAAGGATGAGATTGAATGAATGTTGGAAGTAGGAATTATAGAACTAGTTGAGGAATCAGAATGTATCAGCCTGATGGTGGTCTGGGATAAGAAAACTGACAAAGTTAGGATCTATGTCGATTTGAGAAATTTGAACAACGCATGCTTACACGATCCATTCCCTACCCCATTTAGGTATGAAGTGTTAGAAGGAGTGGGAGGTAACGAAATATAATCCTTTACCGATGGATTCTCCGGCTACCACCAAATAAAGATTGCGAAGGAAGATCGACACATGACAACTTTCGTCACTGAATGGGGATGTTTTCAATACACAATGATTCCATTTGGTCTGAAGAATGCACCAACAATATTTTCCAGATTGGTAGTAGCGGCATTCACGGATTACATCCATAAGTTTCTGGCCATATATATGGATGACTAGATAGTGTACGTGTTGCTCAAGGATCATGTCGCAACTCTACGGTTGATATTGGAAAGATGTCGACAGCACAATATTTCATTGAACTTGAAGAAGTGCATTTTCTGCGCTTCGTTTGGGATTTTACGAGGGAACATAGTTTGCAGGGAAGGAATGCTGGTCGATCCTGCAAAGATCACAATTATTGTCGACCTACCACCACCAACAATAGTCAAGCAATTGAGAGAGACATTGGGACACACAGGGTACTACATAAGTTTTATCATAGGGTATGCAGCGATCACGGTGCCAATGGAGAATTTGTTAAAGAAAGATGCCAAGTTTGAATGTAATGAATAAGGCCAGAAGAGTCTAGATATCTTAAAAGAAAAGATGGTTGCAGTACCCATACTCACATTCTCAGATTGGATGAAGGAGTTCCACATTCATGTCGATGCGTCATCAGTCACATTAGGTTTCATCTTGGCCCAACCAGGAGAATGCGCAATAGACCACCCGATAGAATTCGCAAGTAGAAAGTTGTCTACTGCGGAGAAGAATTACATGACTACAGAAAGGGAGGGGTTGACGATGGTCTATGCCTTATAGAAATTTCGGCACTATCTCTTATGGGGCCACTTTAAAATGTTCACTGATCATTGCACAATAAAATACGTGGTGAACAAGCCTGTGTTGGGGGGGGAGATCTGTCGATGGTTGTTACTCTTCCAGGAATTTGATTTTGAGATAATCGTAAAGCCTGGGCGACTGAATGCAACGTATGTCAATGAACATGGAGGCCGTCACGAAGCGATGAAATGTCGTTAGTACCTCAATTGACACGGCAGGCTTTCGACAAATGGGAAGTTGAATTTGTGGGATCCATCAACCCACCAGGAAAAAGAACAGGGTCACGTTACATAATCAATGCGACAGAATATTTGACTCGATGGGCAGAAGTTGCACCAGTGAAATATTTTTCAGCTACGATTGCGGAAATATTTCTCTTTGACAATGTGGTCACTAGGTTTGGGTGCCCAAAGATATTAATGTGTGACCAAGGGACTCATTTCATTAACCAGACGATCACAGCAATGACAGAGGAGTTTCAAATTCAACACAAGAAGAATACCCCTTACCATCCGCACGAAAATGGGACAGTTGAGGCATTCAACAAAATCTTGGAGCATGCACTAACGAAAGTCTGCAACACGAATCGGGATGAGTGGGATTTGAAGATCCCTGCGATACTTTGGGCGTATCACACAACTTGCAAACGACTGACTATCCAGACATGGTTCAAGCTTGTCTACGGGAAGGAAGACGTAATGCCGATGGAGTGTATTGTCCCCAGTCTGCGCATTGTAGTAGCTACAGGAATGAGGGATGACATCGCACTAGAGGAACGATTGGAACAATTGGTATAGCTCAATGAGGATCGGTTCATCACGGGATTTCATCAAAAGGTAGAAAAGGATTGGCAGAAGGCTTGGCATGATCGACACATTAAACTAAATCACTTTAAGTTCGTAGATATGGTTCTGCTATATGACAGTAAGTTTTCCAAGCACCCAGGCAAGTTACAAATGCATTGGTTAGGTCCCTACATAATATATTTTGTTACTGATGGAGGTGTGGTGCAGTTGAAAAGTTTAGACGGCATGTTGTTTCCAAGACTAGTAAACGGGAATCGGTTGAAGCCCTATCGCCATGAACAGGCGCATAGCGGTTGAGAGCCAGGTCAAAAAAAAATGCAATTATGACAATAAGTGGAAAGCATGGCCAGTTGGGTCGCTCGTCGATGCTTCGCACATTTGGCATGCGGGAGTCAAATCCGAGCATGATTACTGCAGATTAGCATCACCGGAGGACAGCAGAGAAGTATCATGATCGAATCAGATGGTTGTGGGAAAGATTTTGCAAATGATGATCAGATGTCAAGGAGAAACCATAGATACCAACATGGATATTGAAGAACGGAAGTCGAAATAATGAGAGTCCAAAGAGGAGAATTAGTACGTTGTCTTATGCGAGTCAGTAAGATAGATGCAAAGAGTTAGGAAGTTGGGTGAGCAAGCCCAAGGAAGATGTGGAAAAGGGAAGTGAGATAGTTGCAATGGTGGAAGAATAGATACGAGGTCTCACTCGAGATGTCTAAGAGTGTAGTAGTAGTTAGAATAACCATGGTCCTTGCAACCACCATAACACCAAGGGCGGAGACATACCGGCCCCAGAAGTGGCTAGTCAGAAGCGCGAAATAGATGTGCTGGAGTAGTCGGTCTGTTTCCCACGTTGGTGACGTCGATGAATTTTCCCCAGACCGCAGTAAACCTGAAGCACAAGATTAGGCATCGAAGGGGTAGATGATCAAGGTTTCAATAGAATGGAGGATGAGTTCGAGGTAGATGATCAAATTTTCAATATACTGGAGGATAAGTTCGAGAAGTACATGATAACGAGCTCCAGACGCCAAGAATAGCTTCGGGAGTTTAGCACAACAAAGGAGTTGAACGCACCAGAGGTGTCTAGCTGAGGTGGCTCGAGGGAGAGACACAAGTTTGTGTTGGGGGCCTATTGGCACGAGATTAGTTTGCATGAAGTGCGGAAGCCGACAGCTACGAAGAGGACTATCCGCGGAAGGAAGGGTCATTCGCGGAGAACAAGGAGCCGACGAAAGTGAAGAAGTGGTTTAGTTAGTTAGAATAGGTCACGTGGACCATTTTGTAACCATTTAGTTTCATATAAATAGGAATATCATTGTAAACCTAATGGCATCTTGATCATAGTTGAATAAGAGAATGAGCTATTTTGAACTGTGTTCTATCCACGACTAGATGTTTTGACTATTTCTTCGAAGGTTATACCGCAGGTTTTGATGGCATGAAGATGTTCGATTATGGTCATATATTTTGTCTCTGTTTCTATTGAATGATGAATGTCGATGTTTGTGAAATGTTTAAGAACCTGTGGTTTGGTAATTACTGTTGATACGAATGATCAGTTTAACTATGTTAATGTGAATGTCCATTATGTATTATTTCTCCAAATGATGAATATGAGAATGATGCATGTATAAATGTATGTGAATATAAATGTTTGGTTTCTAGTGCGATAGAGTCGAAGTGCTTGCATGTCCTTCCCCCACTGCGGAAACTTGGTTCCTGCAGCCCCCTTAATCATCTCGGGTGAGACTTCGCTCGCTTCGCGGGTGTTGCTGGAAAGGGTAAAACCTTTCTGGGCCTGTGCTTAAGGGTATTTGGTTGGGTTTGTTGACGAGAGTGCGAAGTGAACCCCTATCGATAGTCGTTGTTTTAACATGAACTCATTTGTTTTGCTCTTAAGAGAACAAACAAGTTGATATTGGTCATCATTTCTTTTGTTGTTGATTTCATTGTTAATGGATCCTTTGAGAGAATTGGCGTAGATTTTAGGATTTTCTTCATTTTCCTTGCTTGCATATTCTTCAAAGATATTTTAATTATCATCATATAAAAGACCTGTTTTGATGAATGGTGAAATTTTGTAACCGATAATCTCATTCAAAGTTTCAGTGCTCTTAAAGCTTCTATGTAATTGAGCATATGAATTTTCCAATTCCTTTAATAAGACAACTTCAGACTCTAGCTTCTCATAGGTTTCTTCCTTTTGCTTGAGCTGACTTCTCACTACTTCTTCTATCATTTTTTCCTATTCTACTCGATTCCTCAAGATGACAATTTTCTTCTATGTTTCATCAAGATCATGATCCTTCCTTTCACATTTCTACAATTTCGCCTTTTGCCTTATATTATCTTTCCTCAGTCTGTCATTTTGTTATAAGGCATTGACGAGTTTTTCTTCAAGATCCATATCAATACCTTCTTCTTTTAAATATGATTTTGTATCCATGTCCATAAAGAGAGGTTATTCTTCTAAATATGGATATGAATTTTCTTCCTAATTATCTTCATTTTCTCCATCAACAGACTTTTCTATGAAAATAAATTCTTCTTCATTAATGTCAGAATGACATCCATCACTTTATTCAGAACAAATATTGTCCTCTTTAGAGTATATACTTTTCTTCTTAGCATGTTTTCCTCTTTTGTGCCTATAAGGTTTTCTTCTTTTCCAATTGTTATTCTCTTCTTCATCATCACTATCTTCCTTTTTCGCATATGGACACTTACAAGAAATATGTCCTATTTTACCACAATTAAAACATTTAAAGGGTATCTTACCTTTGAATTTGTTTGATCCTCTTTTCAACTTTCTCACAAATTGTGATTTCACTATATCTGCTTCGTAGCTCGAATAATCAAAAGACTTGTGTCCTTTAACCTTCTTTGATGCTTTGAAAGATGCTTCCTTATGTGCTAACTGTTCTTTTTTTGTCCTCATCTCGTAGGATGTAATGATCCAATGTAATTCATCAATTGTTAGTCCATCAAGATCCTTCATTTCTTCAATGGAAGAGACTTTTGCATTAAATATTGAGGGGAGTGATCTTAACACCTTTTGTATAGAAATCGGTTCTTCAACTTTTGCACCAAGTCCTCTAACGATGTTGACAATTTCATCTACATTAAGGAGATAGGCTACAACATTTTATTCTTCTTTCATTGTCAACCCATCTAATTCTGCTCTATGAGTTGGTAGCTTTTCCTTCTTAACCTTGTCATCACCTTCATAGATATTTTTAAGCTTGTCCCATATTTGATTTTGTTGATTCACAATGCATCACTTTGATAAACAAAATTTTTGATAGACCACATAAAATGGAATTCAGACATTTTTTCGTTATTTTCACTAAGCTTTTGTCTAGTCGCATCTATTGGTGGTGTTGTTGGAGTTGTATAACTACTCACCACTCATTATCAAATATTAAACCAAAGAGCCATTAGATATGCTTGCATACTTATGCTCTAGAATGCATAATATGTTCCATCAAACAATGGAGCCATCTTTGTAGAGAAACATTCCTAGCAAGCCATATGTGCTCGAGATCTTCCTTCCAGTGGTTGTTGACAGTTATTTTTTAAGGAACCTACTCTGTACCAATTATTGAACTTATGTTTATACTGAGAGGGGAAAGATAAATTAGTATCGGACACTTTTTATTACTTTAAATTTTCATCAATCATTCATTTACTTTGAATACATATAACTCAAATCACAATACATAGAATTTAATGTGGAAACCCTTTCAGCAGAAAACCACAAAAGAGTATCTTTATAAATTATTGTAAACACCAACCTACTATCACAAATTTTGTAGGCACCAACCTACTGGAGAAACTAATCCTCTCAAGTGAGCACCAACTCAACAATCTGTAGGAACCAATCTACTAGAGTCACCAATCTCCTCAAATGAGCACCAAATTAGTAATATGTATGCACCAGCTTATTAAAGATTCAACTACAATAATGTTAACATAAACACCTCACATACTACCTCATAAATACTTTCAAATATGATTCATAACTTACCTCAAATATGCTCCATAATCTGCTTCAAATTTTCTTAATCACCTGCCTCCCATCTGCTCCATAATCTACTACAAATCTACCTCATAGGCTACCACTGATCTACTCCACAATTAGGTTCATAAACTATCTTGTATCTACTCCATAATCTACTCCAAAAATGCATCAAGTCGTCTCCACAATATATCATAAGATCATCTTCAAACTAGTTCCAAATTATGGCATAATCACTTTCTATATGAGCCTCATCCAGAGAATAACCCTTAGAAATTCTTCCAAGATCACCTCTAAAACAAAACCATACAAGACTATTTGTAGTAGTGAAAGTTCCTAACAATGAAGGTTCCTAGTAGCGAATGTTCCCAGCAGTGAAAGTTCTTAGTAGTGAAAGTTCCATCCAAGAAGAATATATCACATCTTCAAGCCTTCCTTTTCCATAAGTGTGCCTCCTCCTCCTTAGAGAACATTAGAAAACCCTTAGAAAAAGCATATTCAAATATCCCAAAAAATTCTCAAGAGAACATCTTCAAAAGGATCCTTACAAGTGCTCCTTTTCTCTCTTCTCTCTCGTCTCTCTAGAATTGCACACCACTTAATATAGGAACTTAATAATATGTTGAAATGAGAGTAGTTCCCTTCTTATTTATACTTTTCTAGGCCACTTTTAGGGGATCCTTCTTCTTTTAGGGACAACCTCCTTCCAAGGAGACACAAGGGGTTGTTTACCCCTTCATTCCCCTTTATTTCTTTTCAAGGTGGGAACATACCTTGTCTTCAATGTTTTCAATTCCAATCAACCCCTCCCTTTTTCAATGGCATGGTTATGTTTCCTCCTCATTATTGCAAGGTGTCCTCTTGTTCTCGGAAAGTGGTCCCATTGTGTGGCTTATTCACATTTCTTTGATTTTCTTGCCTCTAGAAAGTGGGAAAGTGGGGTATTAATTTAGACATCATGGTAAGGAATCCTCCTCATTATTACACAATGTCCTCCTTTTACTACAAGGTGGTTGCATTGTGTGGTTTCTTCATAGTTATTCGGTTTTCTTTCCTTTGTATGTGGGAAAGTGGGATTCACATCATTATCTACAATATTCCTTTATATTTGAAATCAATGAAAAAAATATCTTCAACAACCTTCACCTTCATCTTGGACATCAACAATATCCCCTTGTCTTTGACATCAATGACAACAATATTTCCAACATTAGAAAAAATGACAAAAAGGGGAAAACCCAAATTTTAGTGGAGATGAAGATAAGGATAAAATCAATCCTATTGAATGGTTGGGGATAGTAAAGGAAAATGGTAAAACTCCTTGGGGGGCAATTTTGAGATTTGATGGTGAAGCATGGGACTGGTGGATAAGTATTGATAAAAATACTAGACTAGATTCCATGTGGGAATACTTTGAGTAACTATTCTAAAAGATATGGATGAAGGACTCAAAGATGGAAGATATCAATAAAATTTAAGATGAATTTAAAGAAGAAAAAGAGGAAATTGAGATAAAAGGAGAGGATTTTTCCAAGATACAAGTCCTTAATGAAGCACATAGTAAGAAGGTTGATAAATTGAAAAAGGAAAATGATGGGAAAGGGAAAATGGGAAAAGGATGATTCTGGGGAAGAATTGAAAAGGAAGGATGATGAAATTTGTAGGTTACAAATACATAATAAAAAACTATTGGATAAGTTCAAGAGATTTAAAGAGGAAAGAAGCATGGTCAAAATCAAGAGACAAAAAATACCTTGGATGAAGAGACTACCAAATGACTTGAAGAATAAATTTGCAAGAAAGTTGAAAACCCTCTAAATACAAATGACATAAAATAAAAAAAAATTAATCCAAAATTGAAGGACATAAGAATTTGATGAATGGCATCACATTGTAGCTTCACAAGGACAAGGAAGTCAAGATTCGAGAAGGACACCATAAAATACTTGAAGAATTTGAGGTCCAACTTGAAGATGTACATGTCAAATATGAGGGTATTATATCAAAGGAAATATTAATCAAAGATGAAGCATAGGGGATAGAGGAAGCCATTATCTCTAAAACAGAATATTGATTATAGGAGTGTGCATAAGGAAGAGAAACTGTTAGATGTGAAACCATAGCAACATCCTCATTACCAAGAAAGTTTCCAAGAAAGACAAGATGATATATAGTGACACTATCAAGGAAGAAAATGAGATACTCAGTAATATTCATGGAACAAAGAATTATAAAACTATTATTCAACAAGATATTATCAATGACCAAAAACTACAACAAATTAGAGAACTCACAATCACAACACATTGAATTAAAATTATGAACATCCATCTATCAAGGACAAATACCAAAAATAATCAAATTTGTATGGATGGGTAATCATCAATAGCAACAAGAAAGCATGAATATAAGGAAATCCCATTACTTGGTTTCATCACATGTAAATCTACTAACTGCAAATCTTTGAGGATAAATATTTCGAAGGAGGGTACTATGCTATGACCCAGGGGGGGCATATATGGGTTAAATGTATATAATATGACCCTTGGGGAGGTGTATATGGGGATAAATGTATATGTAATAAGGTCGACCTAATGAAGGAACCTTATGTGCAATGAGTGGATATGCATATATAAATTTAATGTAGTCATTTTTTAAGTACATGTTAAATGATTATGTGAATGTCTTGGGGTAATTTGAGAAATATATCATATTATTTAAGAAATTTTTGTGTAACTTATCCCTCCTATATATATTGGAGTTGTAATCCACTTTCACATTGATGTACATGGTGTGTACTCTTACCTCTTATTATAATTTTAAGATATTAGTTCATAACACAATAGGAATTCAAGCTTCTCTTATATTCTCCAGCTAGTAGCAATCTTGTTGATAGAAGATCCACTCTGTAGTTTTGAGAGCATTCTCATGGTTACTAGAGGATTTTCTTCTTCCAATAATTTGGATTATTTTTGTCTAATGGTGATCTAGATGCCCCAACATAGATCATGTAGCTCCACTTATTTGTTTCTTTCCTAGCCCAGAGAACCCCACATAAACCCATATAAAATAACCTATATCATTTGTAAAGGTACCTCTAAACCCAACTAGACCTGGATTACCTTTGGAGGTGTCATTAAAATTTAGCTTTATAAACCCTTGTGGAGGGGGCTTCTAGGTATTTGGACTATAAATTGAAACCTCCTTTTTGAAAGGATTAGTGAAAGATATTATAAATTCCAAACCTTGCACTTTCATGATTCATCACTTCTACTCATTACACTTCCAATCCTTCAAACACCATTGGGATAATTCAATGGTTTCAAGGATATAATTTTTAATTATGTGTTACATTTGTTCATAGATCTTAGAGACATCTTTGAAGATCATTCATTGTTCTCCTTCTATGATTCCTAGAGAAGGAATCCTAGGTATAACATCTAGACCCGATTCAGAATAGGATTATGAAATGCAAGCACTCTTCAGTGATCAATGGTGGCAAGGGTACTTTCCTTGTTCCTATCAATTCATCAAAATGATTTGGCTCCTTCATCCCATAACGAAGTGACAAATTGGCATTGGTTGATAAGGTGTTCTTAGGTATCCTCTGATTTCTGGAAAACATATCATTTGGATGGACCTCCAAATCCTGTTATTATAATTTTGTCCCAAGTGAGGTTCTTTGCTCTGGCCACAAACCATATAATGGCTAAGAAATTTGGTTATACAATATACCTCCATATCTTCACGTAAATTTATTCCCTTTTGTTGTCGATGGAGGCTACCAAAATAGAGTATGATTATTTCAAGGATAAATTGCCTCCTCCTTCATACCCCCATCAAACCTCGTTCTTTGCAGCTTTGATCATTTTTTTTCCTTTTTGCAGCTTCTCCTAGAATTCATTCCATTTGAAGTTATCAAGTAGAGTGGGCCAATTTCCTTTATATAACCATGATCTCCAATTCATGTTCTAACTGGTAGACTCCCAATATTGGTTGAATTGAGTTTTATTATGGGGATGAAGGATGTCTCTAATTTCTTGTGCTGCTAGAGATTCATCATTATTCAGTAAGTTTTTCCAATAATCCTCTCAGAACAAGGCTAATGAATCATCTCTTATTTCCTAGAAATAGTGGCTTTGGATCAACTCTTTATTTTTCCAAGATGTGTTCCATATTAGAGATATTATATTGTCCCTAGTTAGTCTGATCAGATCCTTATATGTAATTCCTAAGGAATACTTTCTCTTCCACATTTGGAACCAAGGGGAATCATTGTTACGAATCCATCACCACCAAGTTTTTTCTCCCATCACCACCTTCTAACTTAGGTTTGCAAACATGCCGCCAAAGCTACATTGGCCCATTTTTTCTTAGATCCCCCCCATAAGAAGTTTCTTTGAATATTTTTTAATACTTGATGATTCCTTTAGGAGAAGCTAGAATCAATGGATAACAAATACAAATGCATAGATTGCAGAACAAATGTGAGTAAAAATAGTCTTGCTTCCAAGTTGAGAGAGTGAAAAGTACAGTTGGACAATTTCCTTTCTAGCTTGGCAAGGAGCTCTTCCCATGAAAGGTTTCCTCGATAAAATTCAATGATCAGGGATCCTAAATATTTGGATTGAAGGGAACTCCTTTGAAATCCAAGAATCTTAGAGATATTAATTTGAACATTAAAGAAAAAGATTTGTGACTTACCTTGATGTATGGAGGTGCCAAAAGATTCCATGAAGGTTCTTAGAATTTTTTGAAACTCTTTAGCTTACCAAACTATAGGGAAAACTATGAGAATGGTATTGTCAAAAAATCATAGGTGGGAATATAATATGTCTTCTCCATGGGGCCTCAATCCTTTGAGATTTCCTTATGAGGCTAATTCCTTTAACGTTCTACCTAGCCCTTCTAGTACCATAAGAATAAATAGAAAGAAGGATATACAATCTCCTTGTCAAATTCCCTGTGAAGGCAGAAATTTAGTGTTATCGGTTAAATTAGCACATATCCGTTCGTGGTCACATCACCTTGTCGATCACACAAAAGGACACTATGGATGGAAAAGCTTACTTGACCTTCTATGATTTGGAGTTGAATCCTTACTCCTTTAGCTTAAAAACTTATTTTTCTGGCACCTTCACCATAAATCCGTGGCTCCTATACTTGACACATCGCGAGTCACTTGTGGGTCACTATACTAATAACCCATGGGTATCAATTAAAAGCTGCACTCACGATTTGTTGAGCCCACATGCTGCAAGTCACTCACAAGTTGCTAGATTTCATAGTCGCGGGTGTCTTAAGTAAAGTTTGAAAAATATATTAAAAACACGAATGTGGATTAGTTGAGTTAGGTATTCCAACTTCCCCAACTTCCCAATTCAACTTCCTTCTGAAACCAACCTTCCTTTCCTTGTCATAAATGCAAGAGGAGGCCATGAGAAAGGGGACCAATTAGTGAGAGCTATTGTTATGCTGAAGAAATTCCAAGTCTAGAGAGAGGAGCGAGAGCCTAGGGCCTGGTTACGAATGTGCTTGATGCAGAGTCAGGTATAACATTTGTACTTACTGCATTCTTTGACAATAAAAGATTGAGATACTCTTCATATACCAATAAAGTGTTAATATCTATTGTGTTTTGATTATAATTTGATGTTATTCCATTCATTAATATCAATATTTATTTATAGTCAAACCGGTTTGAGGAAGGTCTGTGTGTTTTGCAGGTTTGTTGTTATGGAGATCGAGAGAAAAGCTTGGATAGACCGTCATAAACAAGGTACATTTTCTCTAAACCTTGATCTTATTTATTTATAGTAATGTATGAAGAACCCTATGTATCTATCTGTCAAATCCTTGTATGTTGGTAGTATTTATCCCCTACTATAAGGTAAATTCCCTGGCAATAGAACTGGCGACTCCGTTGGGGACACCTTCTTGTTTTTTTGCTCTGGGTATCTTTGGTTTCTTGAGTTTCATAAATTTTCTAGTCTCTTTTGAGGTATTTAGGGTTTCTTTTTAGATCCCTTTGTGTTGGCTCAGTCTAGTCTGGTTTGCAAAGTTTCTTTTCTTTCTTTTATCAATACCTACCCGGCTGTTTCTTGTATATACAGGCGCACACTTCCTGTTGTACCCCACGAGTTGCATACTCTACTACCCGCGCACATTCAATTGCACTCGCGAGTTGTTTGCTTATACCGTCGTGAGTTTGATTTAATAGATCTGAACTTCTCCTTTAGGGTTTGATCTTGGGTTTTTGGTTTGATTTTTTATTTTTCTTTGCTTTCTGGCATTTGCTAGACATTTTTGTGCCTATTTTGGGTCTGTTCATAGCCTTTTTAGAGGCCCCCTAATGTTCTTGGATTGATTCAGTTTCTTTTGGTTTCGATTTTTTATTTTTTAAGGTTTTTTGAAGCCCACCCGTGACTTGTTAGTATATACAATCGCGCACATTTTTCCCTAGCTGCGAGTTGCTTGTATAGGTACCCACAGGTACACCGCGAGTTGTTGCATATAACAGTCATGAGTACTTCCTGAGTTTGGCATTTTTAATTAGGGTTTGACTTCAGTAGGGTTTTTATGTGGTTTTGAAAGTCCTCGTCACTTTGGATACCTCTTGGACATTTTTCAGGGTGCTTTGAACTTGTTTTGAACCTCTTTTATAACTCCTCTTTGAGTCTTTTTGTTTGTAAAGTTTCCTTACCTTGCTAGCCCATATTTTGATTGGAGGATGCTTTTTTCTTTTGTTTTATGATGTTCAGTAACAATCTGGTTTTTGCACAAAGATCCTTCTGTTTTCCACCTTATGCATCAATTTTTCTTTTTTTAGCATCTTGTTCCAAAACTTTAGTTACTCCCATGAAGAAACTTTTTGGGGTTAAGTCTTTGTCGATATTGCTTTAGGTCTATTTGTTTTAAGTCTTGGGCCATCTTTCTTTACTCACGCAGATTGATAAGTCTTGTTAGTTAATTATTTTTATTTGCATTTCTTTCATAGCTAGAGAAAAGATCAAATTTGAAAAACAAAAGAAATTATTTTACAAGATTTGTCATTTTATTTTTCAAAGTAGGGTAGTTGCATTGCTATTAACTTTGAAAACAAAACAAAACAAAACAAAAAAAAATTTGCTTAGATTTTGCGTTTTGAAAGAACAAACAAAAAGAAAAATTGTGAAGTTACATTTTTTGATATGCACTTTGCTTACAGTTCTAACCATGCCATGCACTACACTACACCTTGAGTAAGTAACAGCCCATAAAAAGAACTTAATTTAAAATTTATTAGCAACATTTATTTTTCAGGGTTACATGACATTAACTAGCTTAGGCTAGGATTTCAGAATAGATCACACTTAAACTTTCCCAAATTGTTTAAATTCTCAAATCTTAGTGCAGACTATCTTCTAGTAAATCCATTCTTGTGGTTGTGTTCCGGGAAGCTCCACTTAAACCAGAGTTAGGTAGGAGGTCATGTGAGAATGGAATTGTGGGGATACCCCCCCACTTTCCTTTCGAGCATACACAGGGGTTGATTTGCGTATGGCGGTCCATTAGTGCCTTGTGCATTCTTGGATTTCGGGCTTAGCTACTCTGCCCATGCATTTTGGTTGGACCTGCAACTGTCCCCCCAGGAATTTTCTGCATTTGTGGTATCCTTATAATCTTCAATTTAGGGCTCTACATAGGTATAGTGGAAGGCTATTTCCACCTCACCTAGGACAGACACGGAAGGTAACCCTCTACAGCAATCCAAGGAGGGTGGTTTGGTGATTCAAACACTTGCACCCATAGGACCTGTATTGGACACCATGTAACTAAGCTTCGATATTCCACTAGTTTTTTCTAGGCCCTCATCATCCCAGACTAACTCTTGAGAATATTATCTTCATTTTCCTAGTATTGATTACTGTAGGATATTTTTAGTGGTATTTTGTTTTCTACTTAGTTGTTAGTGGCCACTAGGTTTCTACTCTTAGTTTATTTTTTATAATTGTGGAGGACTAGCCTCTTCGTAGGTTACAAAGGTTTCAAAACCTTCCCTCACACACAGTGGAGCCTCCACTTCCACTGCGACGCTACAGGACTGATTCTCGTGGCTCATACAAATTTATGGGCACAACGGAACCACCCAGAGAACCACACCTCATAACTAAGTATCAACAGGTTCATAATACTGTTGAGGTTGAAGACATAACCACTCAAGAGTTTAACACACCCTTTAACCCTCCTTTGACAGGACCTAACGATCCTTTACTTGAAAGTGTAGTCTCTCTAGGTCAACCAAAGCTTAGTTCATATCAGTTTACACCTGGTTTCTTCATGACTAACACAGGGGACAAGTCAGGATTCCTCAAATCCTACTTCAGCCATTGTATCGAGAGGTTTCTCAACTTCATTTGCACACACATTGGTACCTCGCTCTTTGGAGGATACCTCCACTCTAAGCCCCTCGTTCGACTTTAATACTGGTTCCTTGAGTATGTCAGGCTCTTCAGCTTCGACATCAACTATTCCTTCCTTTTGGTTCCACCATTGGATCGTCCAATATCCCTTTTTTAGGGATACCTTCAGTACTGTTTACATCATCTCCCTTTATACAACAGTCTCAGGGTAATCTGTAGTCTTCTCCTTTCAGTCATGGTTTTCCTTGGTTTGGAGGACACATAGCTCCTTCCACACCCTATGTGGGATCGACTCTCGTTCCGTTTGTTACATCTATACCTAGGTTTAACCCCTTCACAGGTTTTAGTGTGCATTCATCGAATGTACAAACATCCAATGTACCTGTAGGGAGTACCCCCTTTTCGCTATTTGGTGGAGGGGGTGGTAAATTTTTTAACCCACATTACAGAGGGGATAACACTCAACCGCAATTGACAAACACCCAAGGAAGAAACCCTTTAGCATTTGGCTGGAGTAACTTTAATAATACTTTCACTTTACAACCGATGGTAGGGGAAACCCCAACCAACAGTATAGGAACCAGGTTTCAGGAGGTTCCCCCTACCAGGCTCCTGTTAATCAAATTCCATCGGCTCCACCACATTTTCCCTTTCTGGAAACTCTAAACTTGCCATATCTTTCAAAACTGACTAATGATCCAGTGCGCCATAATTTGGCATGGCCACAAGTTCCAACCAAGTTGCCTCAAAAACATCCCAAAGTTTGAAGGCAACACTAGAGAATATCCTGGTGATCACGTCACTACCTTTCATCTCTAGTGTTCTTCCAACTCCTTGAATGATGATTCCATTAGGTTGAGGCTCTTTAAAAGGACCTTGACTAGTGTTGCGGCTAAGTGGTACATAGAAGTACTTGCCGCAGCTTATGACAACTTTTGGGATTTGGTAACAGTATTTTTGAACCACTTTCAACTTCATGTCTGGTATGATGTTGGCACAGACCTTCTTTCGACTTTCGGGAAGAATAAGGCCACTCATTTATCTGATCACATTCAGGAGTGGCGAAGGAGAAAGAGGCTCATCAAAGCTGAAACTCCCACAGAGTTTTTTTTAGAGTGGTACTTGAAATCACTCCTTCCTTATATCTCTAAGGATGTAGCAACTTTTGGGGTGTCTTCTAAGGAGGAAGCCATCCTTAGGACCCAACAAATTGACTTGGTATATGCTCAATCTGGGATCCTGTACAAGATTATACCTGATGCACCAAGATCTAATATTGATCTGGGTAAACCTAAGCTTGGACCGCATGTCGATGGCATCGTCGGTTTAGTAGACTCAGCAGCACTCAAAGCTTTGACCAAACAAGTTCATGCTTTATTTGTAATTCATTCTTCTGTAGATGCAAATTCCGTTGCAGCCTCGCCTTCTACAACTGAATCTGTACAAAAAGTGCAGACTAATCAAAAGGGTCCTTGACAACCCAAGAATAGAAAGAAGGGAATGAAAGTGGAGGGGAACCATCAAAATCCCAAAAACACTGAAAATGTCGAGGAGGGAAAGAAGGATAAAAATGAATTCAAGTTTCCTTGCAATTTATGAAGGATTACCACCTTATCCACCAGTTTCCTCTTATGGAAGAATCTCAGAAGCTCCTCCATGAGAAGAAACCAGTTGTTCCAAAGGACCCATTCCCTCACGGAAAGGTTCGGCTTCTGGAAACTCTAGTGTTGGGGGCATAGCTCGTGTCTAGTCATCTAATCAATTGTTTATAAACATGGTTAACTCAGATATGGTTTTGCAAACCCGAGCCACGAATTATTCCCTGGGGTCACAACAGAAAGATAACGAAGTTCCTGAAACATCTACATCTCTTCACATTGAGAGACCAGTAGATCCTTTGTCGAAGATCTCGAAAGGTGCATTCAAACGAGCTGTGCAAAACCCTAATGAGAAGGCTGCTGCTAACTACTCTATCATAGAGGATCTTGCCCAAACACCCTATGCTATGTCCACATTAGAAGTCCTGAAGAGCTGCCCGTTACAACGGAATACACTTCTAGTATCAATAGGGAGCATGAACTCATCTAGTATGCTTGCTCAGTTTGATATGTCTAATATCAAACCCCGGTTACCGTATCACGTATCCCTCCAGATTGAAGTAGGCCATGGTCCAAAAACCATTGGAAAAATAGTTGTAGATGAAGGCGTGTTTAAGTGTGTAATGTCAATATCTTGCTGGAAATCCGTCGGCTCGCCTGAGTTAGCCCCTTCCAACACTATACTTACGGCTTTTGACGGGAGATCATTTCGCCCACATGGAGTCTTTCCCGCATTTGAAGTTGAACTTGCGGGAAATTTAGTGTTTGTGTAGGTTGAAGTGTTAGATGCCCCTCTTGACTACAATTTGTTGGTAGGAAGGAGATGGATGTATGCGATGCAAGCTGTCCCATCATCCATGTTTTGAGTACTCATGTTCCTGCATGAAGGAAATATCATCACTGTTGATCAACTTTCATTTACTCGAAAAAACAACAACGCTTCATCGGATTCGACAATCCCTTAGATTGATCAGACTCACCCACCCAGCAAGAGTTTGGGAGTAGGCATGCATTCATCATTGATGGGCACATTCGACCTACCTGCTCCCGTAAACTACATTGGTTCTGCAATTACTTCTGTAATTTTGTCTCAGGAAGTATTCACCGTTTGTCGAACAACTGATCCTTGGATTCTTCCCACTTAGCAAGAACCCACCGTTCCCTTATCTGTTGCAGAAATTGCTTACCAAGCAACACAAGATACTTCAACAAATTATATATCGACTCTGTATGTCTCCACATAGTCATATATAGACTATGCACCTGCATGTTCAGTCAACTCTACCCACTCTTTTGATTTTTTGGATATTGTTTTTCCCTTTGATGAGGCTATTTTGGAAGCCATGGTAGGACTGGATCATCCATGGGAACACATGCATCACAAGTCCTACTTTCTTCTTGATCTAGACACGATAGAGAATGGTGATTTTTCAGTGAGACTTGGTGGTGATATCGATTTGTCCATCAATCCTTCTACGCAAACAATCTATGCTGAAGGTAACATGGAAAATATATTGAGGACTATACCGATCAATATCTCCATTAAACATGGTGTTTTGGAAAACCTCTTTATTAAAGCAGATTGTTCTCCTCATGAGATCACTCTGTATACCAACTTGTTTAAGGAATTTTGTGACGTATTCACCTAGTCTTATGAGGAGATGCCAGGAATAGACCCCTCTATCCTGGAGCATGTCATCATGACTTACCCTAATGCTAAACCAATGAGACAAAATCTTCGTCCGGTAAAGCCACAGAAAGCAGTGGCCATTAAGGTTGAAGTTGAAAATTATTAAAAGTTGTTTTCATCTATCTGATTGGTATGACGGAATGGGTCTCTAACCAAGTTTCGGTTGACAAAAAGAAAGGAACCATATGAGTTTGTACGAACTTCAAAGACCTAAATAAATCCTGTCCTAAGGACAACTACCCCACACCATTCATTGATCAGATTATCGATGCGTGTGCGGGCCATGAAATGTTTTCTCTTATGGATGTTTTTCAGGACATAATCAGATTCAAATAAAACTTGAAGACCAACATAAAATGACTTTTATTTGTCCTTGGTGTACCTTTTCTTATTGGAAGATTCTTTTCAAGATGAAGAACGCTAGAGCCACTTTCCAACAGACCATAATTTTTGCTTTCCACGATATCAAGCATGTAGTTGAGCCATATCTCGATGATCTCCCAGCGTGATCTCACAAAGGACGAGATCATCCTGATCACTTGCGACTAGTGTTTGAGAGATGCAGATACTATAAGATTTGTTTGAATCCTAACAAATGTGTATTCTATGTCGATGCCAAACGCATATTGGGTTTCATTGTCTCAATTCGTGGTATCATGGTCGATTCATTAAAAGTTTAGGCTATTGTAAATATTCTTCCTCCTCGAACACTACGACAAATTCAGAGTCTGCAGGGTATGTCAAACTTTATACAATGTTTTATTATAAACTATGATAAAATCACAAAAGGATTCATGAGATTGCTCAAGCAAGATACCTATTTTATTTGGGACGAGGCTTCTCAAACTTCATTTGAGGCTTTGAAAAAGGCATTACTATCAACCCCCTTGCTGATCCCGCCAGATTATACCAAGGAATTCCTTCTATATCTGGGCATCTGTGTCCACAATTGGTATAGTACTTGTTCAAGAGGATGACAAGCTCCAAGAGCATTTCATTTATTATCTTTCACGTGCATTGATAGCTCCTGAGATTAAGTATTCTTATACTGAGAAGCTGGCATTAGTTGTTGTCCCTACAGTTCAGAGACTGCGTCACTACATCCTACTGCGAACCACCACAGTGATTGCGAAATTCAATCCTTTTCAGTATGTATTAACCCGACGTATCATCGGCGGGAAATTCAATAAATGGATTGTCATCTTGCAAGAGTTTGAACTAGTTTTCCAATCGGCTAAGTCAAAGAAATATCTGGTGTTTGCCGAACTAATTTCTAAATTTCCTAGTGACGTAGTAAACAATGAAGAAGAGTCATCATTCCTGGATGAACGCATCTTTCTTATTGCAACTTCTGACCCATGGTACGGAGATATTTTTGTATATCTCCATAATTTGAGGTTGTATCCTACTTTCTGTAGGGATGAACGAAGGAAATTGAAAAATCAAGCAAGGAATTATCTCATTATTTTTGACACTTTGTGCAGACATTGGATAGATTCGATTTTGTGTCGTTGCTTAACCTTAGAGGAAGCAAAAACAATATTGAATGATGCTCACAGTGGAGCCTGTGGGGGTCATCTTTTTGGGTTGGAAACAATCCAGAAAATACTGCGTACTTGTTATTTTTGGCCCACAATATTTAAAGATTGTGTGGAAGCTGTGAAACAGTATCAGCCTTGTCATTTTTTCACCAAAAATATGCGAGCACACTTGCCTCCTCTCCATCCTGTGATCACAGCGGGCCCCTTCACCAAATGGGGGATTGATTTCGTGACATGTGATCCAACTTCGGCTAGAGGACATCATCACATCATTGTGTCCATAGACTACTTTACAAAGTGGGTCGAGGCAATGCCTACTATGAGAGAAGACGGAGAAACGTCTTCTTATTTCGTATTCAACCAAATCATTGTTAGATTTGGTATCCCAAAAGAAATCGTTATGGACCATGGTAGACATTTCTAGAACAACATAATGACTGACTTGTATACTATGCTAGGTTTTCGACAGGAACATTCATCCTCATTCTATCCACAGGCAAATGGTCAGGTCGAAGCGGTCAAGAAAACTTTGAAAACCATTCTTCAAAGGACCATCAATGTGAGTCGATCCAACTAGCACATCATGTCGTATCCATCTCTTTGGGCATACCAGTCTAATGTTAAGACTGCTAACGGGTTCTCACCCTTTCAACTCGTTCATGGGGTAGAAGCGATTATTCTCGTTAAATGTGAAATTCCTTCATTAAAGTTCGCTATCCAACTACTCCCTGATACATCAGTTCTAGAAGAAAGTTTGTTGCACTTAGAACATCTAGATGAATAGCGTCGCGACGTGCTCACAGCAAACGAGGCTCATAAAAGTAGAGTCAAGCGTCAATATGATAAGTCTGTTAAACCAAGGGTGTTCTCCGAAGGATACCTTGTTCTGCTTTATGACTAGGACAAAGATCCCTTGGGAGAAGGCAAGTTAAAATCTATGTGGCTTGGACCGTATATTGTCTCGAAAGTTCTGAAGAAAGGAACGAGCTAACCGATTATGAAGGATGTAAGTTGACGGAGCCCAGAAATGGGCTCTACCTGAAAAGTATTATGCTTAGGCCTTCTTGTGGCCACAACAGATCCCATGCTTCAGCTAAGCACATGAGCCCCAAATTTGAAATAAACACAAAGGTATTTGGGTAAGTGTTCTTGTGGACATGAGATTTTCAACTTGGTTTCAGTAGTCTTATGCTTGTACCTTTGATCATCATTATAGGAATTTTCTAAGTGTTTTGGTCTCAGCAAGATCTAAATTTTGGGTATTTGATCATCTGTTTTCTGCTTGCCTGAAACCCGACATTTCGACACCCTGAAACCCCGAACCCGAAAGGTGCGGGTTGCGGGGTTAGTTTTTAGTTATTTGATTTTGGTCCACCTGAAACCCGGAACCCGAAGGATGCGAGTTGCGGGATTATCTTGCTAATAATTTTGGGAATTTGTCATCCCGAAACCCACAACTGCGGCTTTCGGATTTTGAGAGTGTGCTTTACCTTCATTCGTATTGTGTGTTCCTAAAACCCGTAGCCCCGAAATGTCGGGATGTGGGATGCGGGAAAAGCTTTTCCAATTTTGATGATTGTTTTCGTCCGCGAAACCCGCAACCCGCAAGTTTTGGGTTGTGGCTTGTGGAAACTCATTTTTACCTTTGTGGTCATTTTGCCATCCCGAACCCGCATTTCACATCGGCTAATCTCATCCGTCCATTCCTTCTAATCGCACAGTTACGATTTAACCTGGAAAATCGATAAATTAGGGTTTTTATTTATTTTCTTTTATCATATTCACTGTTGGAAATTATCCTACTACGACGATTTTTACCACGGATTTCATACCAGGGGGTCATTTTTACTAGTTTTCCATTATTCTAGGTTGGTTTACTGTCACTGTTGCATTTGCAATTGCTATTTTCGTTATCTTGATTTTAGTTTTGATTTTCTTTTCTTCTATTTATCATATTTTCAAAGCTCTGCCACCATGTCGAAAAACACCCTGTCTAAGACAGACAACAAAGATTCCCTGACCAAAGACCCCAATTTTGGTATTTTCTCTGATACGAGTGAAAGAGTTACAGAGACCTATCAGATGGATTGGTCCAAGATATATGCCATATTTGATAATGACGACCTTTCCCACGTTGAAAGTGATCGACCTACGTATGAGAAAATTAGGGCTTCTCAGATACACGCCATTGTTGCTCATTATGCCATTTTCCCTTACCCAGATGCTGTCAAATGGATAATTGAGAATGCAAACCCCAAAGACCGGTCGTTTAACGATAGCATAGGGTCTCAATTGACCAATTTCCACCCTGAAGTCTTTATACGAGCTTTCGCTCTTAAACCACACATGCAGACCCTCAGTCTAGAGTTTATATAGTCCTCCAAAACTCGGTATAACTTCAACAAGATGTTAAAATCATGGATGGTCAAACCTAATTCTTTTGTACCTAAAGCCAACAACCTGTACCCTATCGTCTGGTTCAGAGAACCCTACTCTTTGTTCGCAACCATGCTTTGAAGGCTTTTTGGCCTTCCCAACTGTTATGTCTTCAAAGCTGAATGGGCACCCATTGCACATCATGTATTAACTACTGGCGAGTCTTTCCCATGGGCTTCTATCCTCTCGTATGAATTGAAAAATGCCATTGAAGAGTATCAGAAGGCACCTTCCCTGAAGAAACCACATTTCTACATCTTCTCATATGTAATTGATGTTTTTTGTTCAGAATTTCAATACCGAAACCTAGGTTGGAATTGGACCCCTTCAAACCCACCTATTCACATTTATCACTCAGCATTGTGGGATGGGAACTTCATCCCTTTATTTTATGACATTTGTGACCATTTTCTAGGCACTGTTTATTTCAATATTTTCAAGCAGGAAGCACTTTCATTCTTAGTTGATGCCAAAGCTTTCATCATTACCATTGGTGATTAGTATGTTGGTGAATATTTGACATACATCATATTTTATGGAAGTGACACAGTACACCTTCTGCACGAGATAGTTCCTGATAGGCTGGTTATATAAGAAGTCTCCTTTCAAATTGTCATAGATGGTATGTATAAGAAGCTTGCAGTCCCTCAAAAGAAAGGATGGCCTAAGTTTGGTTTGAACCTTGGGCCACTGTTTATTCCAACTTCAAATTGGGCTACAGTGCTCGATGAGCAATTGGATGCTCTAATATTGGGCCTTGCTCCCAAAAGGAAGCATGATCCCAAGAAACTTCTTGATGCACACCTCTAGCAGATCCATGTTAAGATATATTATGTCCATGAGGTGATTCCAGATGACTTTATCTACCAAGCAGTCAACACTTTTTCTAAAGTTCTTGCTAGGACCAACAGTTTGGAAGAGAAGCATAACATCATGCATTATTAGAAAGACCTTAAGATTAGGACCCTGAGCTACAGAACTATGTAGCTAAAACTGATAGAACAAGTAAGGAAAGAAAGGGAAGAGAAGGATGCTCAGAAAGATAAAACTCCTCTAATGCTTACTTGTTCAGATGGGGAATAGGGAAAAGCTCCTATGGATCCTCCTCCTCAAATAAACACTGTTGAAGAAGTTAAATTTATGTTGTAGACAGCTCATAAGTTCAAACACGATTTAGCACAAATCATCTCTGTATTGGGTACCCAGACAATTGAACCTTAGAAACTCACTAAGGATATCCAAGCATCCACTGTAGCTACACATGAAGATGACGATATTAAGATAATACAAGATATCCCAGCCAAGAGACAGAAGTTCATTGCTCCTACAACACAAATTCCCCCTGAGGATATAATTGATTGTGATCTTGAGGAGAAACCTCACCCTCTAGCATTGGTGACAGAAGAACTGACTCAAGATTCACATACAATTGCTAATTTGTTGAACGCCATTGAGATGGACCACTCTTTTGCTGATCAACAAGAGTCAGAGGTTACAACAGCTCTTGACATCACAACTAAAGCACTTTTGCTACCAGCTATTCAAGAACTTTCTGCCTTGACTTCTGGGGTGGCAATTCCACTTTCCTTCTCACAGTTGTTTCATACTATCACCACTACCACTATTCCATTCCCAAGCAAATTAACTTCTTTCACAATTCCATCATCCATCATCACAGAGGTTCAGTCCTTGACTTCCCCTTCCCAATTATCCACATCTATTTCATTATCCTCCATTACTGGTGAGACACCTCTACTTTCCCAGTCACCATCGACAGTCAATGTTGATAACCAGGTTTCACTTTCTGAAGCCTTTGATTAGTTCCTTCCCCAACTCAGGCTTTTTCAGTCACCCAAGCCATCTCCACACCTTTGATTATTCCTCAAATCACAGTATCTATGCCAAGCCTAGTTGACACTCAAACACCCTCACTGATATCAACAGTAAGCATTCCTTCCACCTCCATGGAGATGGTGATTGAATATGCAGATGATGATATAGTTCCTATTGGGAACTACTTCTACAGCAAATATGACAGGGTAGTAGTCAAGAGAACCAGGAAAAGAGGTAAAGATCAAGCTGGGTTAGAAGTGTCTGTTCCAGATAAGGTAATATGGGCTCCCAGGACAAATAACACTCGGATTGAAGCAGTTGAAACAACTACAGCTTTAGGGGCTTTTGTAAGTGAAAATTTAGATTCAGTCCATGTTCTGGATAGAGAAGTTGATCTAAGAGAAGAAGAGATCAAGAGACTTAAAGAGGAACTAGCTCAAATCAAGGAACAACATGCAGTTGAAATCACTAACCTTAGGAAGATATGGGCAGACAGGTTACAGGATTTGGAGCAAAGGAATTATACTCTCCAGAATGAACTTTGCCTAGCACAAACTCATAATGATTCTAATGCTCAAAGAATGTATGTTCTGGAAAATAAAGCTGAGGATGCAACTGCAAGTGCATCCTCCTCGAATTTTTATAGGTTTACACCTCTTGAGTTCAATAATTTGGATTCCCAAGTTAATCAAGAGCACCACAAGTTGTTAGAGAAGTTGTGTGTTTCCCTAGATGAAATCAGAGAATCTTTTATCAGTTTCTCTATGATGTCTTCCACCCTTGAAGAACAAGAAGCCAAGAGACTTCGAGCATCTAAGGCACAGGAAAATTTCTCTGAATGGAAAGGATATATAAAGGACAGGCCAGATGATATACCAATCCTCAGTAGTTTCCAGCTTAAGAAGATTAAAGCTTCACTGAACACTTGGCTTGATTTGAATGAGACAACTGAGGAGATTATCAGGAAATCAAAAGACATCTACACTCGGCATTGGTATGCGTTATACAACATCATGAATGAACTACAGCTCCCGCTTATGGATCCTACTCTGGATGTCATCCCTCCCAAATGCTGACTTGAGGAAATTGAGCGCAGATGCGAAGACGCTGAGCAAAAGATTCGAGCCCTTGATGAAGTCAGCATCGATGATGTGGACATGCTGATTAGGAAACTGCTCGTTATGGAGGGAAAAATCCATATTTATCTTCGCACTTGGCACAAGTTAGCCAAGCATGACATGGAAAACAACACATGTAACGCTCAGTTGGGTTTAGAATATACCAATTATCCAAACATAGGTGAGCTATTGGAAACATGGGATAAGTGGCAGGATTATATGGATCGGTAGCCTGATCCGAATTTTGTAATCCCTATCTTTTTGGAATTTCCATTTTGTGCTCTGTTATAATTCTTATTTAAAGGGGAGTGCCTCTCTTGGTTAGGGGTTGGGAATTTTTGGTTAAGGAATCAGTAGGAGACAAACTCGAGATACTTTGTCTTTACAGGGCTTTGTAATTTTGTTTACAAAACTTCTTTAATATAGTGAAGTAATATTTTGAATCATCTCTTGTTTATTGTTCAAGTTTCTTTGATGATGCCTGATTTCTTACTTTAAACTGTCATCTACATTATTTGATCTTTGCAAGCAATTGATTTACATAAATACCTGTTATACTGATTTCTCTTTATAGCTGATTTGTGTGAGAAAATGTTTAATTGAATTTCTGTCAATTAAGTTATTTTCTTTATCAATTTCTACAAGTGATCAACATTCAAATAATCATTGTTAATTTTTCAATTAACAAAGTGATTACAGATTTGTCTTAAACAGGTTATTATGCTTATGTTATTGTCATTTAATTTTCATTAATTGATCGTGATATAAGTAAAAAGTACATGCATCTTTTATATTTTTGTTGAAGTTGGCAAACACACTTGTCCCTCTCACATCAAGATTGATCTGCACGACAATAAGCTTTCATCTTAGAATAGGTCTAACTTAGAGTAGATATTTTTGTTTTTAATAGATTAAGTTAGGACACTTCTAATTTTTCCACACTTTGTTTTCCTTAACAGGAGAACCGATCCTTTGATAAAAAACTTCAACTCATAGAGTGCCAACGGAGGCCAAATATCCGTGGGATATTTCCATACCAAACAGGCTGGGGATAGAACTGCCCTTGCGTAGGGTCTTTTGAAGCCTTTCAGTCTGGGTTTTCCCCCTCTGTTGGGAGCCTTGGACCCATTACAGCACCTTGCAATTACGCTGCACCCCCGAGGCCTCAACAAATGGCGCTAGAAGGATGGACATCCAACATATAAGGTCACTTGAGCTATGTTAATCAGATTATTTTATAATGGCTCCGACCCAAGAATTTGTATTTAGTTGTTTCTCTAGATTGATTAGTTTTCACATTCAAACAGATTTGCTGAAGCATCTGATAGAACCAAAATTTGATGGTGAAGGAGAAATATTAGCATGAGAACATGTTCTTCAATTTATTTATAATTGTATTCTAAATGAAATTTTGGATCAAGATGTTTTGTGCAGATTGTTAGCCTTCACGTTTGAAGGATGATTCAAGGGATGGTTTGTAACCTTACCTTTAGCCTCTATCCACTCTTTTGGACAGTTTGTAGATTTGTTTATACTTTCTTTGGGACATTACGATTTTGTTAGATTGTGTGATGAGTGGAGGAAACTCACTATTAAAAAAGATGAATCATTAGAAGACTTAGCAATTAGAAATTGTAATCTCGATTGTAGATTCCCTTTAATAGATCGTCCGATGATACTTGCCTGGTTTCAATACAATAGTTCTGTTTTCTATAAATCTGATCAATTAGTAGGTGATAAATCCAAATTATACATCAATAATCATCCACATCTTGGTTTAGATTTGCATGAAGAAACTAATGAATCAGAAATTATAGAAATGAATTCCTTCTCTTTCTTAGATATGGATTGTAATCAATGTGACAATTTGGCCAATTCGAATATTAATATACCCATGTATGTTTCAGGTGAGAACCAAAGTTTACCAAATCATGAAGGGGATCATTTTTCCATAGAGGATTTTTCTGCAGTGCAAGGGAATAGTTTTGATCATAACATTGAACAATCTTCCTCTAGCCTAACTAAAGAACTTCAAGGATCTGATATTTGTCATCCTATTAACCATTTAATGGATCTTGAACCAACTAATTATTTTGAAGTTTGTGATATGTTTTCTCAATTACCATTTTTTGACCTAAGTGATTCTTTAAGAGAACATATCTCACAAAATGATAATACTACATTAGAAGGAGCCGATCCCGATTTGAAACCTGTCATACATACCTCTTTTGAGGAGGGAAACGCTCTTGAGGAATCTCAATCTGAAAATGTTCTACAAAGAGACGAATTCCATGCGCTTATGTCTTTTTCATATTTTTCTTTGTACCCTGATCTATTTGATAACAATGGCATTCAATCATATGTTTCAGATTTTAATTCTCCATTGTTAAGTCCTAAAGGGGTACAAGTTAGTTATGAAATATATGAAGAAGACCAAGAAGATTCATATCTTTGTTATCAATCTTTGTCCTCTTGTTATTCTTCTTTGCTCAAAATGAACAATATTCCTAAATATGTTAAGAGTTCTTCTTTCATAAGTAACATTAATGCTCCTTTATTTAATCAAACCATCGATATTAAAACACAAAGTTTTTAAGATGTTATGAACACTTCAGATTTTGAAGGACATGTTAATACTACCCATTTGTCGAAATCTGAAAATTCTTTATCTTCATCTTTTAATTCTGATTGTTATGAACAAAATAAAAATCACAAATCTCTGGAGGATGAATTGGCTAAAATTGAGATTGAGTTTCAAAATATTTGTTCCAAATATAATTTTTCTATAAATAAAATTTCGGATGAAAAGTTATTTCGATCGAATAATTTGAAATCAAACAAATCTGATGCACTTGACGAGAATGAACATCTAAATAAAAATCAAGAAGACAAAGTTGATCTTTCACAAGGTCACAATCCTGTTAGTTATTTTCAATACAATAACAATGATACATTTCCAAAAGATATATTCTCCACTCTCAATTTTGATGAAACTCTTTTCAATCACGATCTTAATAATTTCCAACCCACTTTTTATGATCTTATTTACTTATGGTTGGAACAATCATTTTTAAACCATGTTTCATGTCATTTTCTTTTCTTTGTAAATAAGAAGCTTAGTTTGTCTTTTCCAATGTTTGCATCTCCACTTTTGAGGTACTTATTGCTGATGTATCACTTGTTTGTTCTTGCAGGTTTTAAATTACTTGATTGGCTCCATTGGAAGTTCGATTATACTTAGTTCTCGTCTACTTTTAGAGTAGTATAAGAGTAGGTGTATAACAGATTAGTTATTACAATTCCTTTCAAAAAATTAGATTATTGTATTAGATTTCTTCAATAAAGCATTTGCAACTGCTTGGAAATAACCTTTCTTCAGATGCATTCTAGGAAGTATTTCTCTTTGTCATGGTCTCGCTTATCATTTTTGGTTCAAGGCATCATGTCTGAATTTCATCTTTTCAAAATTGTAGCGATCTTGGCATGAAAAGCTTTTGAATTAGTCATTCTTTGATCTTATGAATAAGAATGTTTTGATGGGAGAGGAAGCGATTAGAATTAAGATATCCTCATTTTGGGTGTTTTCCATTCTATTTTGTTTTGATTTGTTTGTTCCCATTTTCTAACAATAAATTCCACACATTTGGCAATGGTTCAAAATCGGTCTTACTCAAAGACAAATTCCTTAACCGAAGTTGTAGAATAGTATGTCAGTTTTAGTTTCCTTTGGTTGATATCAGAATGTGTTTTGTAAAGAGTATACAACCAAAAAATGCAGAACCTTGATATTGATACCTTTCCACTTTGGTCATTATCTTTTAAAATGTTTTATCTGCTTAATTGAGATATGGGGAATAGTTGGGAAATCGTTGTCTTGTGTCTCATAGTCACAACATATCTTAATAACCTAATCACCTTTATCTGCTCTGGATCCTTTTGCAGCTACCATGTCAATAATCTCCTTAAAGAATTATGGACTGCAAGGAGGGGGGTCTTATCACAAGCCATCCCTTTTAGGTTCATAGGTGTTTAGTGGAATGACATCTTCACATCAAGCCACCACACTTGGAAGATGACTCTCAATTGTCCTGAGAGGTGGAAGATCCTATCACAGGTCGGTCCATTCATGATCTGTAAAACATTAGTGAGTAACGCTACTATCATGAGGTTACGAAGCCTTGGTAGTGCCTTGCAGTTTATCCTGTCAATAAATCTGTATTTTATTTTTAAGATACTTATTGTGTACAAGGACATGGGGGTCTTATTACAAGCCATACCTACCATGATCATGGGTTTAATTCAGACTAAAAATATCATTATATGGTCACCAAGCCATGATAGTTTTCTTTAGTATCACAACTGAAGGACAAGGGGTCTCCTTATCAAGCTAGCTTTATCAGTTTCTGGATTAGACCTGTGAATGGCACTGCTAATATTTGATTACCAAGTCAGGGAAATGGTCTTGTATCAAAAAGATCTTATGTGCATTTGAATAAAAAAAAACAAAAAAAACATGTTGTATATAAAACCAGTTCATAAACTAAGGTGATATGTAATTTGGATATCCATGAGCAGTTATGAGTTTGTCCCAGGTTTATCACAAGCTGTTTATTCAATGATTGCATAATGATAACGGAATCCTATTTTCTCTTAATTCTCCTTATCAGATTTGCATTGTTTTTAATATGATCATCGATGGGAATATATCAATCTTATGTTTTCTGCTTATTGGTTGTCTCCTTGATGAACATCATCTAAAAATTTCAAGTTGAAGAAAGAAACTTACTGACATATTTTCTCCAGCTAAGGTCTTGTTGTGGAGATAACTGGTTCTTCCCAACCAGTCTCCATTTGTTGTGGTCACAACAGATCCCATTCTTTAGCTAAGCACAGGAGCCCCAATTTTGAAATAAACACAAAGGTATTTGGGTAAGTGTTCTTGTGGACATGAGATTTTAAACTTGGTTTCAGTAGTCTTATGCTTGTACCTTTGATCATCATTCTAGGAATTTTCTAAGTGTTTTGGTCGCAGCAAGATCTAAATTTTGGGTATTTGATCATTTGTTTTTTGCTTTCCTAAAACCCGACATTCCGACAACCCGAAACCCCAAACCTGAAAGGTTCAGGTTGCGGGGTTATTTTTAGTTATTTGAGTTTGGTCCTCCTGAAACCCGCAACCCGAAGGATGCGGGTTATGGGATTCTCTTGCTAATAATTTTGGGAATTTGTTATCCCGAAACCCGAAACCTGCAACTGCTGCTTCTGGATTTCGGGAGTGTGATTTACCTTAATTCGTATTATGTGTTCCCAAAACCCGCAACCCGAAATGTCGGGTTTCGGGATACGGGAAAATCTTTTCCGATTTTGATGATTGTTTTCGTCCGCGAAATCCGCAACCCGCAAGTTTCGGGTTGCAGCTTTCGGAAACTTGTTTTTACCATTGTGGTCATTTTGCCATCCCGAACCCGCGTTCCGCATCGGATAATCTCAGTCATCCATTCCTTCTAATCGCATGGTTACGATTTAACCTGGCAAATCGATAAATGCAGGTTTTTCTTTACTTTCTTTTATCATTTTCACTGTTTGAAATTATCCTGCTGCACTGATCTTTACCATGGATTTCGTACCAAGGGGTCGGTTTTACTAGTTTTCGGTTATTCTAGGTTGGTTTGCTATCACTGTTGCATTTGCAATTGCTATTTTTGTTATTTTGATTTTAGTTTTGATTTTCTTTTCTTCTATTTATCAAATTTTCAAAGCTTTGCCACCATGTCGAAAAACACCCGGTCTAAGAGAGCCAACAAAGATTCCCTGACCAAAGACCCCAATTTTGGTATTTTCTCTGATACGAGTGAAAGAGTTATAGAGACCTATCAGATGGATTGGTCCAAGATATATGCCATATTTGACAATGACGACCTTTTCCACGTTGAAAGTGATCGACCTATGTATAAGAAAATTAGGGCTTCTTAGATACACGCCATCGTTGCTCGTCCTGCCATTTTCCCTTACACAGCTGTTGTCAAATGGATAATTGAGAATGCAAACCCCAAAGACCAGTCGTTTAACGATAGCACAGGGTCTCAATTGACCAATTTCTGCCCTGAAGTCTTTATACGAGCTTTCGCTCTTAAACCGCACACGTAGATGTTGATGTAATAGTAACTTCGGAATGTATTTCATCTATGTATTTTATATATAATTATTGTACCCTTATTAGAGATGTGTTATTCCTCTATAAGGAAGTGTTGTCATGTGGATTGACAAGTGTCGCAAGTGTGTGTACTTGCCGATGGGTTATTAGACCACCATGTGTGGGGTTAGCCCTAAAATATATATTATATTGTGGATGTACCTATCTAGACAAGTCAGCCCCATAAGGTCACTGGACAAACAGATTAGTATAAATAGAGATCAGGTGATCTCTATTTAGATCACTCGGAAAAGTATCTCACTCTCACTCAGAAAGTGGCGCACTAGTGAGGAGGAGGATCATCTGCTACTAGGAGACTATCTTAGTGTATTTTGGTTGTACTTTGGTTGAGCCATTGCTCTCTCTATCTTTGAGGAAGCTGTGGGGTTTTTCACCTTACGGTTTTCCCCACGGAAAATCTGTGTCTCTTGTCTCTCATGCTTTTGATTCTTGTGATGCTTGTCATGCTTATTGTGATTGTCATGCATTGATATACTGTATATGTTATTCTCTCAGTAAAGATCCTAGAGTATTGTTAATTAATGCTCAAAATTTAACATGGTATCAGAGCTAACCTGAGAAGAAGACATTTTGCAGTGACGAAAACTTGAGTTTCTTGTTTATTAAGTTTCTCTCCACAGATTTTGGAAAAGAAGTATAGTATATTGACTCTACTCATCAAGGCGCATCTATATGTCCAATCAGAATTCAATTCTGAGCATTTTTAGATTTAGCCCTAAACATTAGGGTTTCCACAAAAATAGGAATTTCTGAAATTTGAAGACATTGTTGGAAGCTCCTTGCAAACATTGAATTTTAGAGCTTTGGATCGATATTTTTGGTTGAGTATATCTCCGGGAAACTCAAACCCTAATTCAAGGCTCTCCCTAGTGAACCCGGGAGGACAAAAGGAAAAAACTGAAGGGTAAAGCTTTGCTGATCTCAAATTCTAAATGCACTAGGCTGAACAACTCATCAAGGCGCATTTTTCTATCCTTTCAGAAATTTGAAATTCACATTTTTAATTTTTAGGGTTTTTCCGACAAACCCTAATCCGGGACCAGATCCAGTTTTCAGCATTTCAAGTGGTAAGACCTAAATATTTTCTATTTCCATTTGAAGTACTCTTTAAAATGTCTCACCACACCAAGATTGAGGACAAGCTTGAAGGGGCTGATAACTTCTGAGCTTGGAAGTATAGGATTGGGTTAATCCTGGAAGAGAATGAGTTGGACTCATATGTAAAAGAAGACATCCCTATCCCAGAGGATGAAGAGGCCAAGGTATTGCATAAGAAGAACTTGGTCAAGGAAAAGAGAATCATTGTTGATTCCATTAAAGACCATCTCATACCCCATGTGTCTTCTCTAAAGACACCCAAGGAGATGTTTGACTCTTTGACCAAGCTATTTGAAGGGAAGAACATAAATCAGAAGATGACCCTGCGGAACCAATTGAAAGGAGTAAAGTTTCAGAATGGAGAAAGCATTCAATATTATTTTTCAAGGGTCTCCCAGATCAAGGAACAACTAGAAGCAGTGGATGAAATGGTGGAGAATGGTGAAGTGGTGATGACCACTCTAAATGGCCTACCCAGGTCATGGGATTCCTTTATTCAAGGAATTTGTGTAAGGAAGAAGTTGATCTCCTTAAATAGATTGCGGGAAGAATGCTCTCAAGAAGAAGCTAGGCTTGTGGCTCGAGAAGAAAAGATGGGAAATGAAGATCAAGCTCTCACAGCACATGCCATGAAAGGAAAGTCCAAGAAGGAATCATCTCATAACAGAAGATTCTCACACCACCATTATCATAAAGATAAGAAAGATATCAGATGCTTCAATTGCAATGAGAAGGGACACTTTGTTTTAGATTGTCCCAAGAAGAAGAAAGACAACAACAACAACTTCAATAAGAAAAAGAAGAATAACAAAAGAAGATATCATGCTCATGCTGTCAAAGATGATGAACCCCCAAAGAAGAAGGCTAGGGAAGAAAGTGATAGTGATGATGACTCATCAAGTGAAGAAGAATATGTTCTAATTTCTGCTCTCACAGGTACTATCTCCCATGGTTGTAATGATTGGTTGATTGATAGTGGGGCTTCCAAACACATGACTGGGTTTAAGGAATATTTTGTGAATCTATCTGAACATGAATCACCCCATAAGGTGAAACTTGGGGATGATTCTCAAAACCCAATCAAAGGAAGTGGTGAAGCCTCCTACAACCTAGATTCGGGAAAATCTTTGAAGATGAAAGAAGTTCTTTATGTACCTGGGCTCAAGAAGAACTTACTCTCCATCTCTGCTTTGGATGCAAAAGGTATGAGGGTTGCATTTGTGGATGGACAAGTCCTAATGTGGCCAAAGGGAAAGACCATAGATGATGCAGTAGTGATTGGAGAGCAAGAGGGAGGTTTGTATAAATTGAAGGGACAACCTGAACATACCATGGTGCATGAATCCATAGAGCCAAGTGAACTTTGGCATAGAAGACTTGCTCATATGCACTATAGGGCACTTCCAATTGCAAGCAAGGCTGTAGAGGGTCTTCCTGAAATCAAGAACAAACATTAAGGTGTTTGCAAAGGATGTGCAAAAGGTAAGAACATCAAGAAGGCTTTCCCAAGCAGTGAAAGCAAGGCAAAAGATATCTTAGAAATCATCCACTCAGATGTATGTGGTCCTATGTCATCTAGTTCTCTGAGTGGGTATGTTTATTATGTCTCATTTATTGATGAATTCTCCAGGAAGACTTGGGTATACTTTTTGAAGAACAAAGATGAGGTGTTTGATAAGTTCAAGGAATTCAAAACCTTGATGGAGAATCAAACTGACAAGAAGATCAAAACATTCAGATCCGACAATGGTTGAGAATTCACCTCAGGTGACTTCAAGAAGCTTTGTAGTGATTCAGGGATTAAGAGGGAGTTGACTGCTCCTTATAATCCTCAACAGAATGGAGTTGTAGAAAGGAAGAACAGAACTATCATGGAAGCAACAAGGGCAATGTTGCATGACCAGGATCTACCTAATCATCTATGGGCAAAAGCAGCTAGAACAGTTGTATATGTGCAGAACAGAACACCCCACAAGATATTGGACAACAAGACACCAGAAGAGGTCTTTTCTGGTAAGAAACCTGAAGTCAGTCATCTCAGAATATTTGGTTGTACAGTATACACTCATGTTCCAAAGGAAAAGAGGACTAAACTAGATCCTTCAGGAAAGAAGGGTATCTTTGTGGGTTACAATGGAAGCTCGAAGGCTTACAGAATATACTTTCCAGGGTTCAAGAAGATTGATGTCAGCAGGGATGTAACATTTGATGAAAACTAAACATTCATCAAATCAAGGAAGGAACCTATTGAAGTTTATGAAGAACCTAAGGAAACTAGATTTCAAGACACTACCATGACTGAAGCAGTTCCAGAAGTTGTTCGTGAGTTTGAAGATCCACAAGAACCTGTAGATCCACCCCGTGAGGATAACTCTCACAAGAGGAAACCTGGATGGGCTAGAGAGCTCATTCAAGATGTAGAAAGATTTGGCATTCCAGAAGAAGAACACAGAGCAAAGAAGAGAACCAGATCACATACCAGCTATGTTTCTTTACTCTGTGACATTATGAACAAAGATCCTTCCAATTATGAAGAAGCAGCGGAAAAGAAAGAATGGAAGGATGCCATGGTTGAGGAATACCAATCAATAATGAAGAATGATGTTTGGGATGTTGTCCCAAGACCTAAAGAGAAGTCTGTTGTGACTTCCAAATGGATCTACAAAATCAAGCATGCTACAGATGGCAGTGTAGAAAAATACAAAGCAAGATTAGTAGCTCGTGGCTTCTCTCAAAAAGAGGGAATAGATTATGAAGAAACTTTTGCACCTGTAGCCAGGTATACTTCCCTCAGAACAATACTTGCCCTAGCTGCAGCAATGAAATGGAAAATACACCAGATGAATGTCAAGACTGCTTTCTTGAATGGTGTAGTTGAAGAAGAAGTATATGTAGAGCATCCACTCGGTTTTGAAATACATGACAGGGATTCATATGTGTGCAGATTGAAGAAAGCCTTGTATGGCTTGCAACAAGCTCCCAGAACCTGGTATGGTAGGATGGACAATTTCCTATCTAGTTTGGGATTTACCTAGAGTAAAGCGGATTCCAACCTCTACTACAAGGTTGAGGAAAGGAATCCTGTGATTCTACTCATGTATGTGGATGACTTATTTGTAACAGGAGATGACAGACTGATTGCAGATACGAAGAGGAAGCTTGCCGCTGAATTCGATATGAAAGATTTAGGAATGATGAATTATTTCCTAGGTATGGAGGTGTGGCAGAGTGCAGGTGGGATCTTCCTTGGTCAAGGGAAGTACACAGTAGATATCCTGAAGAGATTCAGGATGATGGATTGCAAGGCCATGGCCACACCTATGGCATCGAATCTTAAGCTTCTATGTGATGCTTCATCTGAGCCGATTGATGTCTCTATGTATCGTCAGATGATTGGGTCCTTTATGTACCTAACGAACACGAGACCAAATATTTGCTTTGTAGTGAACACATTGAGTCAGTTACTGACATATCCGAGGAGTGTTCATCTAGTTGCTGTAAAGCATGTTCTGAGGTACCTAAAGGGTACATTGGATTATGGGCTCAAGTATGAGGTGAATCAAAATTTTAACCTGCAGGGTTATGTTGATTCAGATTGGGCTGGTAGTGCTGCAGATAGGAAGAGCACATCTGGGTGTTGCTTCAGTATAGGATCAGGTGTGATCTCTTGGTTCAGCAAGAAGCAGTCCTGCATAGCACTAAGTACAGCTGAGGCAGAGTATGTTGCAGCCTGTTCAGCTAGTTGTGAGGCAGTATGGCTACGAAAGCTACTGTCTGATTTATTTGATCTCCCGTTGGATGCTACTGGTATCTTCTGTGATAACTAGAGTTGTGTGAAGCTGTCCGAGAACCCAGTGTTTCATGACAGGTCGAAACACATAGAGATCAAATATCACTATATCAGGGATATGGTGCAGAGAGGAGCTCTGAAGCTCTTGTATGTTGCGATGGACGAGCAGATTGCAGATGTGTTGACGAAGCCACTAGCCAGGGTGAAGTTTGAGTAATTCAGAGAGAGGCTTGGCGTTCTTCAGATCGAGGACACTTCGAGGAAGAAGTGATGGACACATTTGTTGAAGCCATTCCAAGCATGTTGGAAGGAGGATCCTTCACATGGTTGTGGATGTAAGCGCTGGATGACGAGCATCAGGATGATGTTCTGGTTTCTGCTTGGATATGATCAGTTGGATCATTTTTATATATGTATGTACGCATCATGTTGGATGTTGGATATGATCAGTTGGATCATTTTTATGTATGTATGTATGCATCATGTTGGATGTTGGATATGATCAGTTGGATCATTTATATGTATGTACGCATCATGTTGGATGCTGGATATGATCGGTTGGATCATGTGTATGTATTTTGTATATGCATCATGTTGGATGCTTGGACCATGTATCTGTATATGTATCAGGTGGATATATTGTATGATCAGGTAGATCATGTATGTTGATATGTATCATGTATTTCTATTTGTATCAGGTGGATACACTGTATGATCAGGTGGATCATGTATGATGATATGTATCAGGTAGATACTTGGTATGCATCAAGTAGATGCACTGTATGATCAGGATGATCATGGATGGCGAGCTTCAGGATGTTGCTCCAGATGACATGTAGTAGGATGTTGCAGTGATGATGATCAGGATGATCATGTGTACATCAAGATGATGTATGGTGAGTATCAAGTTGATACTTTGTGGTCGTGGAACAGGTTGTGCATATAAGCATGTAATTTGTGCCCTATGAGATTTGCAGATGGTCTTTCGAGGTTTTGCCTATGGCATGTAATTCGTACCCTAGGACATCTGGAAAATGCTCTTTCGAGGTTTTGCTTGGGAGGACATATAATTTGTGCCCTGGGAGATCTACAGATAGTCTTTCGAGGTTTTGCCTATGGCATGTAATTTGTGCCCTGGGATATCTGGCAGATGCTCTTTCGAGGTTTTGTCCTATGGCATGTAATTTGTGCCCTGGGAGATCCGATAGGTTGAGCCGTGTGCTCGTAATCAGTGCTGGGATGCTCCTTCGAGGTTTTTCCATGACCACATGTAATTTGTGCCCTGGGAGATCCGATAGGTTGAGCCTTGTGTTCGTAATCAGTCCAAGGATGCTCTTTTGAGGTTTTGTGGTGACCACATGTAATTTGTGCCCTAGGAGATCCAATAGGTTGAGCTATGTGCTCGTAATCAGTCCTAGGATTCTCTTTCGAGGTTTTGTGGTGGGGTCACATGTAATAAGTCCTGGAGATCTGGACAGGATGAAAAAGGCCTCAGATGCTCTTTAGGGTTCTTGCTAGTCAAGAGACTCTTTTAAGGTTTTGTGACGCATGTAATAAGTCCTGAGATTTCCATAGTATGACCAGTGATGATGAAGACCTGTAGGTGGTGGGCCTACATCCTGTATGAAAAAAGGTTGGCTTTGTAGAACTTCCTATGACGAGTAGAGTCAGATATTGGTTGAGATAGCAGCAGCAGTGATGATGATGATGACGATGATCCCGGGAAGAAGACTTGTCTAGCAGATCTATGTCGAGAAATACCTTCCTAGTTAAGAGGGAGTGTTGATGTATATGTAACTTCGGAATGTATTTCATCTATGTATTTTATATATATTTATTGTACCCTTATTAGAGATGTGTTATTCCTCTATAAGGAAGTGTCGTCATGTTGATTGACAAGTGTCGCAAGTGTGTGTACTTGCTGATGGGTTATTAGACCACCATGTGTGGGGTCGGCCCTGAAATATATATTATATTGTGGATGTACCTAGCTAGAAAAGTCATCCCCATAAGGTCACTGGGAAAATAGATTAGTATAAATAGAGATCAGGTGATCTCTATTTAGATCACTCGAAAAAGTATCTCACTCTCACTCAGAAAGTGGCACACTAGTGAGGAGGAGGATCATCTTGTTGAATATTGTAACTTCTAAGAATATTATATTTGTATATTATTTATTCTGGAGATGTTCCATCCCTCCGATGTGATTCTATTATGTATCCGGAGATGTTTATTCCTCCGAGGAGTTGTGGTAACTAGGGTTATTAGACCCACCATGTGGGGGTCGGCCCTGAGGTTATGTTTTAGGGGTTATTAGACTTCCCCAGGAGAGGTCGGCCCCATTAGGTATTTTTGGTGGTCGGGAGTTAGTATAAATAGAGGAGGTGAACTCCTCATTAGACACACTCGCTCACTTGAGAAAAGTAGCGCACTTGTCTGGGAGATCTGCTAAGGAGGTGAAGAAGGAGGGAGCACATCTTGTATTTTTGTTGATCATCTTATTGAGGAAAGCTTTGCTGGGTTTTCTACCCCATGAGGGTTTCCCAGGGTAAATTCTGTGTCTATCTTGTGATTATGCTTCTTTCAGTGATCTTGCTAGTCTATTTGGTTTAAACTTAACATAGTATCAGAGCTAGACTGAATACGACATCTTTCACAAGGTAAGAATCTCTCTCTCTCTCTCTCTCCGGTGAAGTTTAGGGTTTTAGTAAAAGGTTGGTATTATTGCAATATGATTACATGGCTGGATATCCCTTCTCAAGACCAATCTTTTGAGCCCTAGATCAAACTTTTTGGTTGGGTAGAACTCCGGGAAAGTCAAACCCTAATTCTACCAAAAGTGTGATAAACCGGAAATTGGTTTCAGCAAAAAGTTGGTATTGTTGAAATCTGATCACATGCCTAGATAGCCTTTCTCAAGACAAATCTTTTGAGCCCTAGATCGAACTTTTTGGTTGGGTAGAACTCCGGGAAAGTCAAACCCTAATTCTACCAAAAGTGCGATAAATTTCTGTCTCAGGATCCGGAAAAGTAAAAGGTAACTTTTCAGGCAAGTACTCTCTGTCTCTTGGACTCCCCCAAGAGAAGATGGCTCCAAACACTAAGCTTGAGGACAAGCTAGAAGGAATAGAGAATTTTCGGGCATGGAAATACAGAATTGGTCTCATTCTTGAAGAGAATGATCTTGCTCACTATATCAAGGATGAAGTTACAGAACCGGAAGGAGATGAAGCCAAAGAAAAGCATAGGAAGGATTTGATTAGGGAAAAGAGAATCATATCTGATTCTATTAAATACCACTTGATTCCCCAAGTGGCCTCCAAGAAGACTCCAAAGGAAATGTATGATGCCCTAGGAAGAATGTATGAAGGAAAGAACATCAATAGGAAGATGAACCTAAGGACTCAATTGAAGAGTACCAATATGCACAAAGGAGAATCCATTCAAGACTACTTCTCAAGCGTCTCACAAATCAAGGAGCAATTAGATGCAATTGGTGATACTCTTGATGAAGATGAACTTGTGATGACTGCTCTCAATGGTATCACTAGACCTTGGGAATCTTTCATACAAACCATGTGTGCCAGAAAAGAAAGCATGAATTTTGATATAGTATGGGAGGATTGTGTTCAAGGAGAAGCTAGGGTAGCCAACAGAGAATCTCTTCTCAAAGAAGATGACCAAGCTTTTGCCACCCATACCAAAAGCAGAAGAATGGGTCATCTCAAGAAAGTTGACCACAAAGGATCTCAACACTTCTCTAGACCTAAAAAGAGAAAATTACCCAATACAGTAAGAGATCTTTCCATAGTCAAATGCTACAGTTGTCATAAACTAGGACACATCTCCATATTTTGTCCTTCACAAAATAAGATGTTTGTCCACAAAAGACACCATGCACATATGGCAGAAAATGATAGTGAAGAAGAAGAAGAAGAAGAAGAAGAGGTAGAGGTAAGGCCTAGAAAGAAAAGATATAAGGTGAAGAAAGAAGATCCAGAAGAACATGTCCTATTCTCTGCACTCTCTGGATCTGTATCTCCTGGAGAAGATACATGGCTCATTGACAGTGGTGCTTCTAAGCACATGAAAGGTCAAAGAAAGACTTTCTCAAATCTTGAAGAAAAGTCCTCTTCACAAAAGGTATCTCTAGGAGATGATTACCAATATCCCATCAAAGGAATTGGTGAAGCTAGCTACAAGCTAGATGCTGGAACACCTTTGAAGATGAAAGACATCTTATATGTACCAGGTTTAAAGAATAACCTACTCTCTATCTCAGCACTAGATAAGAAAGGTTTTAGAGTGGATTTCATAGATGGACAAGTACTCATGTGGTCCAAAGGAAAGTAAATTAAAGATGCAGTTGTCATTGGTGAAGAAGAAGGAGGTCTCTATAAGCTCAAGGGTCATCCAGAAGCTTCCCTTGCTCATGAGATCTCTAGCCCCAATGAGCTATGGCATAGAAGATTAGATCACATTAACTATAAAGCCTTACCCTATGTAAGCAAGGTAGTCATAGGATTACCAGATTTGAAAGCTGATCATGATGGCTCATGTAAGGGATGTAAGAAAGGGAATAATGTCAAGAACCCCTTTCCAAAGAGTGAAACAAAGACTAAGAACATTTTGGAGCTAATACACTCATATGTATGTGGTCCAATGCCCACTACTTCTTTAAGTGGGTTTGAATACTATCTTTCATTCATTGATGACTATTCAAGGAAAACTTGGATATACTTCCTAAAAGGTAAGAATGAAGTCTTTGGAAAATTCAGAGAGTTCAAGGCTCTAATAGAAAATCTCTCAGAAAAGAGAATCAAAATTCTCAGAACAGATAATGGCGGAGAATTTACCTCAAAGGACTTTGAAGACTTTTGTAAAGAAGCTGGAATTAAAAGGGAACTAACTACTCCCTATAATCCCCAACAAAATGGGGTGGCTGAAAGGAAAAATAGAACAATCATGGAAGCTGTGAAGACTATGATACATGACCAAGATCTTCCCATGTATCTATGGTCTGAAGCAGCCAAGACAACAGTATATGTGCAAAATAGATTATCTCATAGTGCTCTTGATTTCAAAACTCCAGAAGAAGTGTTTACATGTAAGAAGCCTGAGGTAAGTCATCTTAAAATATTTGGGTGTCTTGTGTACATCCAAATTTCAAAAGAAAAGAGAACCAAGTTGGATCCTTCTGGTAAGAAGGGAATATTTGTTGGTTATTGTGAATCATCCAAATCCTTCAGAATTTACATTCCAGGTTTTCATCACATAGAAATAAGTAGAGATGTAACATTTGATGAAGAAGAAGCTCTCAAGAAATCCAGAAAGTGCCAACTTGAAGAAATCTATGAAGAAGATACATCTCCCAGAATCACAGAGGCTGTGCCCATTCCTGAAGATGATTCAATTGAGGATCATGACATGTTGGAACCACAAGAACCTCCTATTACAGACTTATCTAAGAAAAGAAGGCCAACATGGGATAGAGATATTATTCAAGGGGTTGAAAGATATGGAGCTCCTGAAGGCTCCACTAGAGAAAGAAAGAAACCAAATCTAGTGTCCAACTATATGGCCTTGATGTGTGATATTGTGGATCAACTACCTACCAGCTATGAAGAGGCAGCTCAGAAGAAAGAATGGGTAGAGGCAATGACAGAAGAATATCATTCAATAATGAAAAATGATGTTTGGGATATAGTTCCCAAACCAAAAGATAAAAGTGTGGTTTCTTCCAAATGGATTTTCAAGATAAAACATGCTGCAGATGGTAGCATTGAAAAATACAAGGCTAGATTTGTAGCCAGAGGATTTTCTCAGAAGGAGGGAATTAACTATGAAGAAACATTTGCACCAGTTGCTAGGTATACTTCAATTAGAACTATGATGAAGTGGAAACTACACCAAATGGATGTTAAGACAACTTTTCTGAATGGTGTAATTGAAGAAGAAGTATACATAGAACAACCACAAGGGTTTGAGGTCAAAGATGGAAGGACCCATGTATGCAAACTAAAAAAGGCATTATATGGATTGAAGCAAGCTCCCAGGGCTTGGTACGGAAGGATTGACAATTTCTTAACAAGCATGGGCTTTACCAAAAGTAAAGCTGACCCCAATCTTTATCTCAAAGTGATGGATGATGAACCAGTTATATTGTTGTTATATGTAGATGATCTATTTCTAACCGGAAATGAGAAACAAATTATTGAAAGCAAGAAGAAGCTTTCTTCAGAATTCGAGATGAAAGATCTCGGATTAATGCACTACTTCCTAGGTTTAGAAGTATGGCAAGAACCAAAAGGTATCTTTCTTAATCAAGGTAAGTATACTGTGGAGATTCTCAAAAGATTTGATATGTTGGAGTGTAAAGCCATGGCTACTCCCATCGACTCCAACCTGAAGTTATTAGCTAATGACTCATCAGAATTAGTGGACATAAATCTATATAGACAAATCATCGGGTCATTGTTGTATTTAACAAATACTAGGCCTGATATATGCTTTGTTGTAAATACCCTAAGTCAATATCTAGTAGAACCTAGAAAGGTTCACTTAATAGCTACAAAGCATGTAATGAGGTACCTAAAAGTTACTTTAGATTTTAAACTATATTATCTTGGAGGTCATGAACTCAAGCTACATGGCTACTCAGATTCTGACTGGGCAGGGAGTGTCTCAAACAGAAAAATTACTTCAGGTGGATGCTACGGTCTTGGATCTGCCATGATCTCATGGTTCAGTAAGAAGCAATCTAGTGTGGCCCTCAGTACTGCTGAAGCAGAATATATAGCTTCCTGCTCTGCCAGCTGTGAAGCAGTATGGCTTCGAAAACTACTGTCTGGAGTGTTTGACTTAGAAATGGATCCCACTGTGATTATGTGTGATAATCAAAGTTGCATCAAGATGACTGAAAATCCTGTGTTCCACGATAAGTCAAAACACATTGAGATCCGATACTTTTATATACGTGATATGGTGCAGAAAGGAGCTATCAAGCTTGAATATATAAGTACTGAGGATCAAATTGTTGATATCTTGACCAAACCTCTGTCTTGAGTAAAGTTTGAATACTTCCGAGACATGCTTGGTGTAGTTCAAAAGGACCCTCCTCGAAAGGGGGAGTATTATAGTATCTGATGACAAGTCTGTCTCATCAAAGATGAGGTTACCTAGTTACTTAGAAATATTTAGATCTAGGACTCTTATATTGTTTATTTTTTATGATAGATGTATTAGTGAGAATACATGCTTTTGATGATAGATGTATTAGTGAGAATACATGCTTTTGATGATATATGTATCGATGTTATTGATGAGGATACATGTTTTGATTTACATGTCTTGATGATGAGGTTACATGATGCCTTGATGTATTGATACATGTTTGTACTTGTATGGATGAAGATACTTGTACCCATAGTGATGAGAGGATTGCATCATCCATGGACTTTAGTCCTAAAGTGATCCACAGACAAGATGTATCCAAGAACAAAATCCTAAATGAAAAGGTACATGATAGGACTGGATCGTCCCTGGACTTTGGTTCAAAAGGTACATGATAGGACTGGATCATCCCTGGACTTCGGTTCAAAAGGTACACGATAGGACTTGATCGTCCCTGGACTTCGGTTCAAAAGGTACACAATAGGACTGGATCGTCCCTAGACTTTCGTTCAAAAGGTACACGATAGGACTGGATCGTCCCTGGACTTCGATTCAAAAAGGTACACGATAGGCTTGGATCATCCCTGAACCTCGGTTCAAAAGGTACACGATAGGACTGGATCGTCCCTGGACCTCGGTTCAAAAGGTACATGATAGGACTGGATCGTCCTTGGACCTCGGTTCAAAATATACGTGACAAATCCTAGAATTGTTCTAGGTTACATCCAGCATGAAAAAGGGCTGGCTCTGTAGATGTGATACATCCAGCATGAAAAAGGGTTGGCTCTGTAGATGTGATACATCTAGAATGAAAAATGGTTGGCTCTGTAGATGTGATACATCCAGCATGAAAAAGGGATGGCTCTGTAGATGTGATACATCCAGTATGAAAAAGGACTGGCTCTGTGAAAGTAAATCCTAGATCTGATCTAGGTCACATCCAGTATGAAAAAGGACTAGCGCTATGGTCGGGATTGCATCATCCCTAGACATGGATTCGTATTAAATGAATCACAGACTGCATCGTCCCTAGACACGAGGATTGATCATCCTGGAACTTGATCTGGATTGCATCATCCATGGACCTATATCCTAAAGAGAGCAGGATTGATCATCCTGTAATATGATCATGTGATGATGATGCTGATGATCGTGTGATGACGATGTTGATGACGATGCTGATGATCATGTGATAAACTATGTTGATGATCATGTGATGACGATGCTGATGACTATGTTGATGATCGTATGATGACGATGTTGATGATCGTATGATGACGATGCTGATGATCATGTGATGATGATGCTGATGACGATGCTGATGATCATGTGATAACGATGCTGATGATCGTGTGATGATGATGCTGATTAATATGTTGATGATCGTATGATGACGATGCTGATGATCATGTGATGACGATGCTGATGATCGTGTGATGACGATGCTGATGATCATGTGATGACGATGCTGATGATCGTGTGATGATGATGCTGATGATCATGTGATGACGATGCTAATGACGATGCTGATGATCAAGTGATATCATCTCTGATGATGTTGATGTTCCAATAACCAGTTGAGTTACTGATGATGATGAATTGAAGAAAGCTTCCGATGATTTATAGATGTATCGTGTATGATGTAATCAATGACTCCTTGCTCCTGCAGATGTTGTTATAATATCCTTCTCGTTAAGGGGGAGTGTTGAATATTGTAACTTCTAAGAATATTATATTTGTACATTATTTATTCCGGAGATGTTCCATCCCTCCGAGGTGATTCTATTATGTATTCGGAGATGTTTATTCCTCCGAGGAGTTGTGGTAACTAGGGTTATTAGACCCACCATGTGGGGGTCGGCCCTAAGGTTATGTTTTAGGGGTTATTAGACTTCTCCAGGAGAGGTCGGCCCCATTAGGTATTTTTGGTGGTCGGGAGTTAGTATAAATAGAGGAGGTGAACTCCTCATTAGACACACTCGCTCACTTGAGAAAAGTAGCGCACTTGTCTGGGAGATCTGCTAAGGAGGTGAAGAAGGAGGGAGCACATCTTGTATTTTGGTTGATCATCTTATTGAGGAAAGCTTTGCTGGGTTTTCTACCCCATGAGGGTTTCCCAGGGTAAATTCTGTGTCTATCTTGTGATTATGCTTCTTTCAATGATCTTGCTAGTCTATTTGGTTTAAACTTAACACATCTGCTACTAGGAGACTATCTCAATGTATTTTGGTTGTATTTTGGTTGTACTTTGGTTAAGCCATTGCTCTCTATATCTCTGAGGAAGTTGTGGGGTTTTTCACCTTAGGGTTTTCCCCACGGAAACTCTGTGTCTCTTGTCTCTCATGCTTTTGATTCTTGTGATGCTTGTCATGCTTATTTTGATTGGCATGCATTGATATACTGTATATGTTATTCTCTCAGTAAAGATCCTAGAGTATTGTGAATTAATGCTCAAAATTTAACAGCAGACCCTTAGTCTCGAGTTTATACAGTCCTCCAAAACACAGTATAACTTCAACGAGATGTTAAAATCATGGATGGTCAAACCTAATTCTTTTGTACCTAAAGCTGACAACCTGTACCCTATCGTCTCGTTCAAAGAACCCTACTCTTTGTTAGCAGCCATGCTTTGTAGGATTTTTGGCCTTCCCAACTATTATGTCTTCAAAGCTGAATGGGCGCCCATTGCACATCATGTATTAACTACCGGTGAGTCTTTCCCATGGGCTTCTATACTCTCATTCGAATTGAAAAATTCCATTGAAGAGTATCAGAAAGCACCTGCCCTAAAGAAACCACATTTCTACCTCTCTACATATGTAATTGATGTTTTCTGTTCAGAATTTCAATACCCAAACCTAGGTTGGAATTGATCCCCTTCAGACCCACCTATTCATATTTATCACTCAAAATTATGGGATGGGAACTTCATCCCTTTATTTTGTGACATTTGTGATAATTTTCTGGGCATTGTTTATTTCAAGATTTTCAAGCAGGAATCACCTGTATTCTCAACTGATGCCAAATATTTCATCAATACCATTGGTGATTGGTATGTTGGTGAATATTTCTCATACATCAGAATTTATGGAAGTGACATAGTATACCTTCCTCCTAGGATAGTTCCTGATAGGCTGGTTATACTAGAAGTCTCCTTTCAAACTGTCATAGATGGTATGTATAAGAAGCTTACAATCCCTTGAAAGAAAGGACGGCTTAAGTTTGGTTTGAACCTTGGGCCATTGGTTATTCCAACTTCAAATTGGGCTACAGTGCTCGGTGAGCATTTGGATGCTCTAAGATTGGGCCTTGCTCCCAAAAGGAAGCATGATCCCAAGAAACTTCTTGATGCACACCTCAAGAAGATCCATGTTAAGATAGATTATATCCATGAGGTGATTCCAGATGAATTTATCTACCAAGGAGTCAACACCTTTTCTGAAGTACTTTCCAGGACTAGCAGTTTGGAAGAGCAGCATAACATCATGCATTATAAAAAAGACCTTCAGATCAGGACCCTGAGCTACAGAACTATGCAGCTAAACCTGATAGAACAAGTAAGGAGAGGAAAGAGAAGAGAAGGATGCTCAGAAAGCTAAAGCTCCTCTAATGCTTACTTGCTTAGATGGGGAAAAGGGAAAAGCTCCTATGGATTCTCCTCCTCAAATAAACACTGCTGAAGAAGTTAAAGTTATGTTGCAGACAGTTCATCAGTTCAAACAAGGGTTAGCACAAATCACCTCTGTATTGGGTACCCAGGAAATTGAACCTCAGAAACTCATTGAGGATATCCAAGCATCCACTTTAGCTACACAGGAAGATGATCATCTTATGATAATCCAAGCTAGCCCATCCAAGAGGCAAAAGGTCATTGCTCCTGCAACACAAATTCCCCCTGAGGATATAATTGATTGTGATCTTGAGGAGAAACCTCACCCTCTAGCATTGGTGACAAAAGAACTGACTCAAGATTCACAGACAGTTGTTGATTTGTTGAATTCCATTGAGATGGACCACTCTTCTATTGATCAACAAGAGTCAGAGGTTACAATAGCTCCTGACATCACAACTAAAGCACTATTGCTACCGGCTATTCAAGAAATTTCTGCCTTGACTTCTGGGGTGGCAATTCCACTTTCCTTATCATAGTTGTTTCATACTATCACCACTACCACTGTTCCATTCCCAAGAAACTTAGCTTCTTTCACAATTCCATCATCCATCATCACAGAGGTTCAATCCTTGACTTCCCCTTCCCAATTATCCACATCTATTTCATTATCCTCCATTACTGTTAACACCCAAAAAGTGCTCACTACCTCATCTATCACATTATATGGCTCATTTGTCCATTTTCCTACCATATTTCCATTAAAATCCCAAAAAATCCCATTTAAAAGCCTCCAAAAGGCCTAAAATGCCTCCAAAAGGCCACAAAACCCTCAAAATAGCCTAAAAAAGGCTAAAAAACCCCTTTTTCCTCCAAAAATATCCAAAATTCCTCAAAAATAGCAAAAATCCCCTAAAAAGGGAATAAAAAATATAAAATAATGAAGAAAAGGAGGAAAAACCCTATACAGCTGCCCAAAACCATGTGTTTCCCAAAACCATGGGTCAGCACTCCACCACCAAAAAACTATAAATAGGTGATGGAGATCCTTTATTCCATATCCACAATCAAGTATACCCTTACTCTGCCAAAATCTCTCTCGAAACCCTAGTTCACCATTGAACTACTTTCACCTTGAGAGCCACTTTTGGCCCATTCCCACCATTGGAGAAAGAGAAGGAGCACATTGGAGCTTGGAGCAACCCTCTTGGACATTGCAAGGAGCTTCATCAACCTTCACATTGAAGGTAATATTAATACAAAACCCTTGTTTACAAATTGTTGTTTATTTTTCATGCATATATTTTAGAGTAGTTTCTATTTCTGTTTTAGCTTAATAGTTTACATTTACTGAACTGCTACTAAGGAGTCCATTCTCCTTAGTAGGTGCTCATTTGCACAAGCTAGGGGTAAAACCCTAGCTACAGTTTTGGCGACTCCACTAGATTTTGAATTTCTGGTTTCCGTTTTAAAAAATTTTCCCTTTCGGCTGTCCCTTTCGGCCGCCGTACATCGCGTTTTTTCCCTCTGCAGTCGCGTCCCGACCGCGTCTTTCATACCTTTACCCGCGACCCGACCGCGGCTCTCAGACTGCTTCCGACGCCCCACCGGCGGATTCAAGTCTGTTACCTGCAATCCGACCGCGGCTAATCAACCTGTTTGCTGCGATCTGACTGCGCCTGTCGGCCATTTTTCTGCGTCCCGACTGCGGCTTTCAGCCGCTTTCCCGCGTCCCGACCGCTCCTGTCAGCCTCTTTTCCGCGACTCGACTGCATCTTTCACCCTGTTTCCTGCGTCCCGACCGCATCTGTTGGCCCGAAAGCCGCGACCTGGCCGTGTCTATTTCCCTCAAACCCGCGGTCCGCCTGTTCCGATTCGCAACCAACCCGCAGTCTGATTTCTGCATTTTTTCCCTAATTTGAGCCCAGCCCCTTTTGCTGCAATATTTTCTGCATCTGAACAGCCCCCTGTCCTACCTGCAGCCCCACTTCCTTACAGCCTTTCTGCAACATAATTTATGTTCCCTTTACAGAATCTTTTTAAAATTTCAAGTATTTTTAAAAAAATCAGAAAATTTTGCAAGTGAAAGTTTCAATTTCAGTATTATTGATAGTTGGAAGTTGCCCCCCTTGTGGCACTTCTATTTTGGGTTCATCACCTCACGAGCACACACTCTGTCACATAAATCAAGTGAGCCTTAAAAAGTACCTAATTGAACCAACATTCTAACCCCACTTGGGGAACACAAAAGAATCATTGTAGTTAGGTAGGATCGGGGGGATAGGCTTCCAATAACACCCCTCGGTTATTTCACTTGAGACATAGTTGTTGTCCAAATAGGGAACCAAAATCCCCTAGTACTTTTTGGCACGGTCACGACCAGTTTATCAGAGGGCCTCTCCCTTAGGAGGGTTGAAGTCGGGAGACTGGTTCCGGAGGCCTGAGTGGAATACCGCACTCCATTCAGTAACCGAAGGGCTACCTTTCGCGGTTCACGGGATATCCCTGTATAGGGGTATTGCGGTCAACGAACTAAACGACAGATTCACCTTTCTGGACATGTCATGAACGGGGTATCTTAGTTTCCATTCTTCTAGGATTGACTACCCGGTGTCCCTCCCAGTAGGGGGATATCATAGCCACTTGGCTTTTCTACTCATATTGTCTGACTTGGATTTCATCACCTTGCAGAGGATATGTTTAGTTGAGTCAGAATACTTTTAGTTAGGTGTTTGCATGCTCCTTTACCTCCCTTTGGTCTAGTGAGTCCACCATTTTCTGTTTCTAGGAAACCTGCTGCTTGTTGGTATTCTGACCATCTTTGTTGATACTCCACCTATTGTAGCACAGCTGTTGCAGTAGGTGTTTTGAGTTGGTTGTTGGCCTGAGTGCCTTGTTTTTTAGCTCTCCTTCTGCACACTCGGTTGCATTAGGCTTTCTTGAGCTGTTTTTCTACTCACCTCAACCCACAGAGATTTGACACCATCCGTCACTATTGAGTCCCCGAGACATTCTCGGCGCCTCAGGGGCGAGCCCCCACAGCACGGTTCTCTTGACACCACACGTCATAGATTCCGATCATCATCCGTTGATACCACTCATCACAGATCTAGAGCCTTGTCACTTGACTCCACTCGTCAGCGACATAGGACTCCGTCACCAGATATTGACGCTCCTTACTTTACCTCCGATTCTGACGAAGAGTCTGAGAACCCTATTTACACTGCCCCTACTAGCCCCATGGCTGGCATGACTTCCACTCCTTTTGTTATAGGGACCATTGGTGGCACATCCACCACTACACCAGTTACTACACCTGTTTTGGGTATGCCCTCCATGGGACCCCCATCTACCGTTCCCCTCACGGTACCTATTCCCGCAGCGGGAATCCATATCCCCACTACATTAGTGGCTCACACTACCCATGGTGGTGCTGGACCATCCTCCACCACCTTCGTTTCCCCACTTGGGGGCACCATCCCAAATCCCGTCCCCCCACTTGGGGGCATTGGCCCCAACTTGGTCCAACCCACTACTGTGTCACATCCTGCCTCCAGTTTTCCATTCATGGCTAGCCTCAACCTACCAAACCTGGCCAGATTGACCAACAATCCTATTCGACACGACCCTACGTGGCCTCATATGCCTACCAAGCTCCCCTCTGACATCCCTAAGTTTGAGGGTAAGGCAGGTGAGGACCCACAAAACCATATCATGTCTTTCCACCTATGGTGTTCCTCTAACTCCATCGTGGACGACTCTGTTCGCCTCCGTCTCTTACAGCGCACCTTCACTGGCTCTGCAGCCAAGTGGTATATCGAGCAACCTCATGGGACCCACGCCACCTTTGCTTCCCTTGCCTCGACCTTCCTGCAGTTCTTCCAGTTGCCTGTCCGCTATGACGCGGGCGTTGAGATCCTCCTATCTTGTAGACAAAACACGGCTACCCATATCACGGACCACATCCATGAGTGGTATCGACGCCGTAGCTTATGCAAGATCAAACTAGACGACCGTATCTTCCTAGATTGGTTCCTCAAATCCCTTCTCCCTGTTATTGCTAAGGATGTGGCATCAGAAAGACCCCAGTCTGAAGAAGAATCCATCCTTAAGGCCCAACAGTTCGACCTCATTTACACCCAGTCGGGTTACCTTTATACCATTATACCTGATGCCCCTCGCGGTGAGTCCTCCCAGCCTAATGCGCCGGGGGCATCCCACGCTGCAGACGGTATCATTGGTCGTGTTTCTTCGCATCCCCAACCATTTTCCATAGCACGTCCTACCCTTGGCCCCGACCTATTGCGGGCTACCTCACAGTCTGGAGCAACCAATTCGTATGCTCCCATGACATATCACCACCACCACGGACCCTCATGTCCTCCTCAATGCTTCGGTCATGCGACTCCCGCTTATGCCCCCCAAGTCGCACCTCAGCCTTACTACCATCAGTAGGCTGCCCCAGCTCCTGCGCCTTCACAAGCCCAACCCGCTTATTATCCACCACAGGAAGCCCCTGCGGCAAACCCACAACCTGCTCCGCAGCCATATCAGCAACCCCCTCAACTTGCTACACCTGCTCAGCCTCAACCTACATATCATCCCCCGCAGCCTGCTCCCGCACCTACGCCACCTCAAAATCCCCCTGCTGCCCAAGGGCAAGTTTATGCCCAACAAAATCCGCAGCAAAACCAGAACAACCAACGTAACCAGGGCCAACAGAACCGCGGCAAAGGCCGTAATCGTGGGAACAACCAACCTGCAGACCAAGCTGGTCAACCAGATAATCCCCCAGACAACAACAATGCGGCCCCCGCTAATCAAAACCCTGATCGCCCGCCCAAGCAGGCTAAAAACCCCAATTTGCAAACGAACCACCCTTGTTCTATTTGCGGGGTCTATGGACACTACACGCATGCTTGCCCACACTTAGAGCAAGCTCGCCAACTTTGGGTTGACGATGCCCACCGCCAAGGGCAGGCAGCTCCTCAGGCGCCACCTAACCCCCCTCAGCCTCAGCAGCCACCTTTGGTTTTGCAAAACCCCTTACCAACACAAGGCGTCGTTAACACTCAGCCGTTGGCTCCCCCTCAAGCCAACGTGCAACCCCAACAGCAAATCACGTACGCTGCTCCCGATCAACCCATGTTTGACTCGGGAACTCACCACTTATTGATGATGTCTTCCAATGATGTCAACCTCCAGACTCGTCGGAACCAGTATGGCTCCACCACTGACGTACCTCCCACAGACAAACCTACTAACGCTCATCCCACCGATCAAGCGTTACATATTCCTCCACCTCCGCTAGATGGCGCTCCCAAAGCCCCTCATTTCCCACTTCGCCGTATCAACAATAACCCCAATGCGCGCGCTGCGTCAAACTACAACATTGTAGATGACCTAGCCCAATATCCCGCAGCCATGTCTGCGTTAGAAGTCTTGAAGAACTGACCTTCCCAGTGCAAGACTTTACTTTCCGCCATTGGGGGTATTGACCCAAATGATTCGAATTTGATGGCATTTGATTTAGACCAGTCTGAACCTCGCCTGCCTTCCACCCTAGCATTCCAAGTTTCTGTCTCCATTCGGAATCTTGTCATCCATCAATGCATCATCGATGAAGGTGCCTCCACATGCATCATGTCTACATTCGTGTGGCAGAAGTTGGGATCCCCCACTCTCCAGCAGTCCACCACTGCATTACGCGCCTACGACAGTCGTTCGGCTCAGCCCCAAGGCCTCCTAGCCAATGTCCCCGTCCAGTTAGGTGGCAAAACTATACTCATTGACATTGAGGTAATCAATGCCCAATTGGATTATAACCTTTTACTTGGCCGCAGCTACATGTATGCCATGCGAGCAGTTGCCTCTTCCATCTTTCGCACCATGATGTTCCCCCATGAGGGACGCGTGGTTAAGGTTGACGAGCTCACCTACTATGATCCCAGTGCTCCCGCGGCATCTGAAAATGTTCTCCCCATGGTTGAACAACCTGTTTCTCGTGCCACCACCTCGTTTGTTTCCTCTACAGGGCCTGGAGTCTACTCAGACGCACCGATGACCTCCACCTTTCAATCCATTCCTCCCCCGTCATCTACGCCCGAAGTGTCTGACTTATGTACCTTGTCCCACGACAACCAACCACCTAACAATCAACCACCCTTGTTGCCTAAACCACCATTGGTACCTAGCCACATTGGTGTTACACCCATCCATATGATCCCCTTCCTAGTCCCTCCATCGGGAGTAGTAAGCGCCCCGGTCATGGCTACCCTTAGCCTCCCTGGGTTAACCTTGGGATTACCCGTATGGTATCTTTCGCCTCCCGTTCACCCGCCGACACCAGACGTCGTCCTCCAACCGGTGCAGCCCATGGTTACTACCACTCAGCCACCTCCCGGTGTCTCTACCCCTTCGTCCTCCGCGAATCCACCTCCTACTCCCAAACCCACTGGGGGAAGAGGTCCACAACCTTACACTGCTGTACCACATCCCAAGACAGTCAAAAACCCTCCAGTGTTTCGTGCTCCTCCCAAATGCTCGCTGTGCGATGAGTTGGGCCATGCGACTCACCAATGCCCACAGTTACCAGCATTGCAGAAGCACATGCAGATGCTCGACGATGACCCCAACATCCCAACTGTTGAACTAAACCCCACTCCTAATCCTAAAGACAAATCCCTGCGTACCAACCACTCATGTGCCATATGCGGTGTTTACGGGCATTACTCCCATCATTGTCCCGATCTCCCGGATTACAGAGCGGCTCTCTATGAGATGAACAATCTGGATCTTGAGACGGCACCACCCACCATTGAGGAGATCTACCCCCCGGTCTCTTCTCCTTCTGGAGAGGTTAATACCATTTATATGATCTCTTCAACCACTATCCCCTCATCAACCGATTTGACGACGCAAACTTTCCATACCGATGAGGATATTCTTGAGGCCCTTTCCTCCCCGGATTATCCCTGGGATGATATGCATCATCATTCCTACTTCATCCCAGACGCATCTTCCTCTAGCACCGCTACCCAATTTGCGGTTGAATCCAAAGACTTCCTCCCCACCAAGGTCGATTGGTTCAAGGACCCTATTCCTGCTCCTGGCGCCTTCGAGGAAGGTAACATGGCTAACATCTCACCTGTCATCCAAATTGATATCGCTGCCCCAGGACGTGTCCCTGAACTCATCACTTTAGGAGCCTCCTGCAGCCAGCAGGAGATTGAGGACTACAAACAACTCTTCCAAGAATTCCGTGATGTCTTTGCCTGGTCCTATACCAAAGTGCCCGGTCTTGACCCCGCCATCATAGAGAACCACCTTGACACCTCTGAGTCAAGGGGCATAATAGATTCCCTCGACCCTGGGATAGGGGGCATGATCAATCATTTTGAACCTTCCCCATCACATCTATCTCAGCATGTCGATGAACCCATTGTTCAAACCCACACATATTTGATCCATAATCACAAACCCCATGCACATAGCATGGGGGCAAGTCATTAACCCTGCTCACCTTTTCACACTTGTGATCTCAACCATTTTTGAGGTCACATATCACTTGTAGATTTGACTTGATACACCTAGTATTCTTCCCCCGCGGGCCATCATGATACACCTAGTATTATGCCCTCCATTTTTTCGCACCATTTGCACCGTCGGATTCATATTTCCGCGCTCATGATGATGCTTGAGATCATTTCTCGCTCTCACCAGGACCAATATCAACATTGTGTCCAGACGCCACTAGTCTCCTCGGTTTGTGTGCCACATCGGCCGTAGCCCATTTTTGATATACTTTATATCATCGGATTCATTTTTCCAAGCTTGTGATGATGCTTGAGATCATTTCTCGCTCTCACCAGGACCAATATCAACATTGTGTCCCGACCCACAGTCGCCTCGGTTTGTGCGCCACTTCGACCGTTCTCCATTTTTCACATGTTTTATATCGTCGGATTCATTATTCCGAGCTGGTGATGATGCTTGAGATCATTTCTCGCTCTCACCCCCCGATTTTGTGGGTATTTTTCCAAAACGCCCTCGTCGCCTCGGTGTGCGTGCCACATCGGTCGTTACCCGTTTTTGACATCCTTTATATCGTCGGATTCATTTTTTCGATCTCGTGATGATGCTTGAGATCATTTCTCGCTCTCACTTGGTACAATTTCAACATTGTGTCCCGACACCTTGCTGCCTTGGTTTGCGCGCCACATCGACCGCTATCGAATTGTTCCACATTTTTACATGAGCCATTCACTCCTGTCATACTACAAATGTTTCGTTATTTTGCCACCATTTCATCTACCCCGCAAGGAGGCCCACCAGTGTTCCCCACTACCCTCGTTCTTGGTCATCATTACTGTTCCTTGATTGAACACTTCCTCCTTGCTTGGCCATTCCTTTTGTTCGGTATAATTTTATCCCTTTTTCGGGCCGGACAAGTCCTTTACGAAAAAGGCACTTAGGGAGTTTCCGTTAAGCTCTTTTCTGAATCCTAAAAGAATGAAAAGATCGCCGAGCAATCTTGCTTCCTTTCATGCTCGTTAAAGTACCTGAAAGGGCGTCTATCTGGTATAAGTTTAACCCTTTTCCGGACCTGGTAGACTAATTACGAAAAAGGAATACTCTAGTCACACCGGCTAGAAGAGTTCTTCATTGCATCCTTTTATGCTTCTTTGGGCCTTGGAGACTAAATCTACGAAAAAGCAACCCCCTGGAGTCTTCTTATTTGCTTTCAGACTCTCTAAAATTGAAAGCAACCACGAGCATGAACTGTCCTAGGCTCGTAAAATCCACACGACAGTACCATTCCATCATTTCAGAGTCTTCTTATCGCTTTCAGACTCCTTAAAATTGAAAGCAACCACGAGCATGAACTGTCCTGGGCTCGTAAAATCCACACGACAGTATCATTTTACACACACTTCTTCTAGTTCCTTAACCCATGAAGAAGTCTCCTCCCGTGCCTCCTGGCACTATGATCGATCATCTCGGAAGCACCCCCAATCAGGTCGCCTTTGTTCAGAGTATTCTGCAGTCTCCTGCCATTTTATAGCCGCTTGAGTCTCCCTCAGCCAGTTATCCTCCCAGATCCATTAAAGCTATGATCCCTTTCCCCTCAGTCAGTTTCATACGCTGCCAGATCATTCCCATTATCATACTCTGAACAAAGGAAGTTTGAGTCCACCCACTCTACTTGCCCAGTTGTCCCCCCACAGTTTGTCAGTCCTTCCATCAGTACTATCACATTTTGGTTCTTCACCTCGTGCTCCTGTCAAGGAAACATCATTGCCTTGATAGTTGCAGGTCTCCCTCTGTCGACGACAGCTCCTCTATTCCAGAGGATAGGCCCAGAGGTCCCTACGCCTTGGACTTATCACCATCTGTGGTAAGTTCCTACGGATCATTCTGAGAGGAGTCATCATTGCCTCTCCGAGTGGTTGTTCCTCACATGCTCGACTTCAGCACCTTGATCGCATCGTTGAGGATCGCGTAGGATTATTTCCCATCAGTTTTGAGTCGAAGACCCCGGATTTCCCCCGACTCTAGCACATTGGTGAGTCACTTCGGAACGCCTAGTTGTATGTTCCTGTGGATGTCCGGGCTGCATTGGCGTTTGTATTCGGAAGCCATCCAGTTATATGCTTCCTTGAGTACCCGTTTCAGTTCCAGTTCAGTGTACCATTGAGAGTATGACCCTTGTCACTTTGATCCAGCAGCTCATCAGCCCCTTTGGTACCACACTCAGTAGCACTGTTGATTGTTCCAGTGCACCTGTCCTTCAGTTCCCACATGATCAGCCCAGCAGTATGTCCTAGCTTTGTGTCCCCTCTGGACTCTTATGATGTACACAGTGGTTATGTATCTTACAGGTCCCCATTTTTCGGGCCTCATAGTTCTGTTTATGTATCTTGATACGAGCATGGGTATGCCCGCCTCGTCCATATATTGAGATTATTCCTCATTCAGTTTTTTGAGGTCATGTATATTTCAGGTCCCCATTTTTCGGACCCCATTGTTATTGTTATGTTATATCCTGATACGAGCATGGGAATGCCCGCCTCGTCCATATGATCAGATGATTCCTCATCCATTATTGAGGTTATGTACTTTTAGTTCTTGCAGTTGTTCGGGATCGTTGTTTCGGGCTTCAGTTTGTTTCTTCTCTTCTCTCCACACCCAGGAAAACCATTCATGACTTATGATGTCCATCGGCCATACGATGAGCTCCTGCCCTCGTACATCAGGGGGCAATCTGTTAACACCCAAAAAGTTCTCACTACCTCATCTACCACATTATATGGCTCATTTGTCCATTTTCCTACCATATTTCCATTAAAATCCCAAAAAATCCCATTTAAAAGCCTCCAAAAGGCCTAAAATGCCTCCAAAAGGCCACAAAACCCTCAAAATAGCCTAAAAAGGCTAAAAAACCCCTTTTTCCTCCAAAAATATCCAAAATTCCTCAAAAATAGCAAAAATCCCCTAAAAAGGGAATAAAAAATATAAAATAATGAGGAAAAGGAGGAAAAACCCTATACAGCTGCCCAAAACCATGTGTTTCCCAAAACCATGGGTCAGCACTCCACCACCAAAAAACTATAAATAGGTGATGGAGATCCTTTATTCCATATCCACAATCAAGTATACCCTTACTCTGCCAAAATCTCTCTCGAAACCCTAGTTCACCATTGAACTACTTTCACCTTGAGAGCCACTTTTGGCCCATTCCCACCATTGGAGAAAGAGAAGGAGCACATTGGAGCTTGGAGCAACCCTCTTGGACATTGCAAGGAGCTTCATCAACCTTCACATTGAAGGTAATATTAATACAAAACCCTTGTTTACAAATTGTTGTTTATTTTTCATGCATATATTTTAGAGTAGTTTCTATTTCTGTTTTAGCTTAATAGTTTACATTTACTGAACTGCTACTAAGGAGTCCATTCTCCTTAGTAGGTGCTCATTTGCACAAGCTAGGGGTAAAACCCTAGCTACAATTACTGGTGAGACACCTCTACTTTCCCAATCACCATCACCAGTCAATGTTGATAACTAGGTTTCACTTTTTGAAGCCTTTGTCTCAGTTCCTTCCCCAACTCAGGCTTTGTCAGTCACCCAAGCCATCTCCACACCTTTGATTATTCCTCAAATCACAGTGTCTATGCCAAGCCTTGCTGACACTCAAACACCATCACTGATATCAACAGTAAGCATTCCTTCTACCTCCACAAGGATGGTGATTGAATATGCAGATGATGGTATAGTTCCTATTGAGAACTACTTCTATAGACAAGATGACAGGGCAGTAGTCAAGAGAACTAGGAAAAGAGGTAAAGATCAAGCTGGGTTAGAAGCACCTGTTCCATATCAGGTAATATGGGCTCCCAAGACAAATAACCCTCGGATTCAAGCAGTTGAAAAAGCTGTAGCTTTAGGGGCTTTTGCAAGTGAAAATTTATATTCATTCCATGTTCTGGATAGATAAGTTGATCTAAGAGGAGAAGAGATCAAGAGACTTAAAGAGAAACTAGCTCAGACCAAGGAACAACATGCAGTTGAAATTGGTGACCTTAGGAAGACATGGGCAGACAGGTTACAGGATTTGAAGCAAAGGAATTATACTCTCCAGAATGAACTTTGCCTAGCACAAACTCAGAATGATTCTAATGCTCAAAGAATGTATGTTCTGGAAAAGCAAGCTGAGGATGCAACTGCAAGTGCAACCTCCTCCAAGTTTTATAGGTTTACATCTCTTGAGTTCAAGAATTTGACTTCCCAAGTTAATCGGGAGCACCACAAGTTGTTAGAGAAGTTGTACATTTCCCTAGATGAAATCAAAGAATCTTTTATTAGTTTCTCTAAGATGTCTTCCACCCTTGAAGAATAGGAAGCTAAGAGACTTTGAGCATCTAAGGCACATGAAAATGTCTCTGAATGGAAAGGATATATAAAGGACAGGCCAGATGATATACCAGTCCTCAGTAGTTTCCAGTTTAAGAAGATTAAAGCTTCCCTGAACACTTGGCTCAATTTGAATGAGACAACTGAGGAGATTATCAGGAAATCAAAAGACATCTACACTCGGTGTTGATATGCAGTAGAAAACATCATGAATGAACTACAGCTCCCGCTTATGGATCCTATTCTGGATGCCTTGCCTCCCAAATGCCGACTTGAGGAAATCGAGCGCAGATGCGAAGACGCTGGGAAAAATATTCGAGCCCTTGATGAAGTCAGCATCGATGATGTGGACATGCTGATTAGGAAACCGCTCGTTATGGAGGGAAAAATCCATATTTATCTTCGTACTTGGCACAAGTTAGCCAAGCATGACATGGAAAACAACACATGTAACACTCAGCTGGGTTTAGAATCTACCAATTATCCAAACATAGATGAGCTGTTGGAAATATGGGATAAGTGGCAGGATTATATGGATCAATAGCCTGATCCAAATTTTGTAATCCCTATCTTTTGGGAATTTCCATTTTGTGTTCTGTTATAATTCTTATTTAAAGGGGAGTGCCCCTCTTGGTAAGGGGTTGGGAATTTTTGGTTAAGGAATCAGCAGGAGACGAACTGGAGATACTCTATCTTTACAGGGCTTTGTAATTTTGTTTACAAAACTTCTTTAATACAGTGAAGTAATCTTTTGAATCATCTCTTTTTTATTGTTCAAGTTTCTTTGACAATGCTTGATTTCTTACTTTAAATTGTCATCTACAATATTTGATCTTTGCAAGCAATTGATTTACATAAATACATGTTATATTGATTTCTCTTTATAGCTGAATTGTGTGAGAAAATGTTTAATTGAATGTCTATCAATTAAGTTATTTTCTTTATCGATTTCTACAAGTAATCAACATTCAAATAATCATTGTTAATTTTTCAATTAACAAAGTGATTATAGATTTGTCTTGAACAAGTTATTATGCTTATGTTATTGTCATTGAATTTTCATTAATTGATCGTGATATAAGTAACAAGTACATGCATCTTTTACATTTTTGTTGAAGTTGGCAAACACACTTGTCCCTGTCACATCAAGATTGATCTGCACGACAACAAGCTTTCATCTTAGAATAGGTCTAAATTAGAGTAGATATTTCTGTTTTAAATAGGTTAAGTTAGGACACTTCTAATTTTTCCACACTTTGTTTTCCTTAACTGGAGAATTGATTCTTTGATCGAAAACTTAGAGTGCCAGCGGAGGCCGAATATCCATGGGAGATTTCCATACCAAACGGGATGGGGATAGAACTACCCTTGCGCAGGGTCTTTCGAAGCCTTTCAGTCTTGGTTTTCTCCCTCTGTTGGGAGCCTTGGACCCATTCCAGCACCTTGCAATTACCCTGCACCACCGAGGCCTCAACAGGCCTCTATGCTTTTTCTTGTATCATAGTTGTACATGTTTTGTATATTTAGTCTTCTCTTTTGCTTTCTGTTATGTCTTATGTGTCTTATGGGTTGTATTTTCATATGACAACTAAATGCTTCATAGGATTTGCGGATGGCGATAGTGGCCACACCCATCAGTTGGATTCAACAACTTTAGTTATCTACTCACTGTCTAGTCAACTCGTGTCTTCGGGAGGTCCTTTTTTAGGCCCTATGACAAACAACGTAGCTGAATACAGTGAATTCATAGAGTTACTCTGAGATTCTATTCATCATGGAATTTCATAGTTGGATGTATGACTCGACTTAGAGTTAGTTGTATTTCAGTTGATGGGTGACTATAGATTTCATGATCCTGTTTTGCTTCATCAGTTTTTTAGAGTCAAGTTACTGGAAAGATATTTGATTTTATCACATATCAATAAATTTCAAGACATTTAAATTCATTAGCTGACTCATATGAAAATTATATTCTAGATTGGCATCTTTATCACACACGGTCACATTAAGCATTCACATAAGATAAAAACACACATGTTTATAATATCGGTACTGTATATATTGGTATCAAAAATATGAGTTTTAGGTCAATAGTGTGTCGCAGTGTCATATCAATATACAAAATGGGCTCAAAAGGCCTCAAAAATATACATATGTCTTTCTCCCTATGGAGAAGGAGGGGCCTCTGCCAACTCCACTACAGCCTCTCTATAACAGATGACGAGCCTGGCTACTTTCCTAAGTAACCTAATCCATGTTGGGGGCACACCCACAACATCCTCCTTCATAGCGAGCGGCATTCGCTCGATCTTGTAGGTGGGAATATCATGAGTCAATCGACTCATCTTTCCCTCTATGCTCAATAGCATGGCATCAGCTGCTCCAAGATTGGTCAGACGTACATACACACGAGGATGTCCCTCAGGCCACACAGGTCCCACATCTGCATAAATCATATTTTCAATACTCTCAATCATTATTAAAATTATATACATAAAAAACTTTAAAATGAAATAAATTTCAAAAAGTAAAGGTATGTCTTAACCATATCTTCCCAGGCCCTACCACGAATAATGTAGCTGAATACATTGCATTCATCGAGTTACTCTGAGATGCTATTCATCACAGCATTTCACAATTGGAGGTACGACTCGACTCACAGTTAGTTGTATTTCAATTAATGGGTGACTATAAAGTTCGGGATCATGTTTTGCTTCGTCACTTTTTGAGGGTCAAGTTACGGGAAAGATATTTTGATTTTATCACATATCAACACATTTCAAGACATTTAAATTCATTAGCTGACTCATATGCAAATTAAATTCTATATTGGCATCTTTTCCACACAAAATCACATTAAGCATTCATATAAGATTAAAACACACATGTATATAAGAACGGTACTATATATTTATGTATCAAAACATATGAGTTTTGGGTCAATACTATGTCGCAGTGTCATATCAATATACAAAATGGGCTCAAAAGGCCTAAAAAATATACATATGTATTTCTCCCCGTGGAGAAGGAGGGGCCTCTTCCAACTCCACTACAGCCTCTCTGTAATAGATGACGAGCCTGGCTACTTTCCTAAGTAACCTAATCCATGCTGGGGGGCACACCCACAACATCCTCCTGCATAGCGAGCGGCATTCGCTCGATCTTGTAGGTGGTAATATCATGATTCAATCGGCTCATCTTTCCCTCTATGACCACTAGCATGGAATCAATTGCTCTAGGATCAGTCAGACATACATACACATGAGGATGTACCCCAGGCCGCACAGGTCCCACATTTGCATAAATCATATTGTCAATACTCTAACTCATTATAAAAATTATATACATAAAAAACTTTAAAATGAATTAAATTTCAAAAAGTAAAGGTATGTCTTACCCATCTCTCCCCAGGATTCCCCTGGAGGTAGACCGAGCTCAGGATCTCTATGGAAATCCATCCCCACAGAGGGAAACTACTCTAAGGTTGGCCCCTGATGGCCCCACCATGCCCAGAAGTCCTCATCAGTATACGAGAATATCGTCTCGCCACCACCCTAGCATAAGAAGATGTCTCCCCATCGAGTCATCAGTGGCTCGCGAGGATTGAGCGGAGGTAGCGCCATCCCCAAACTCAGGGCAGGAACCCTCTCAAAGAATAAGCTACATAGGATGTTGTCATATTCGAAGTTATTTTTCTTTCCTCTCTTGCACTCGATTAGTTGGTGCTTCATACTGACCAGAAGACCCAAGCACCAATCAAATACAACTCCCCAAATGCATTCAACACCTATCTGCATATAGTTCCTAGATGCTAAGTGTTGCGTAGAGCTTCCCCCAATCTTGTTCAAAGTACTCAGGATGACCTTCAAAGGGAAGCTCGAGATCAAACCAATAGGAACTTGGATGCCACTTTTCTCAGTGCCAGGCATAAAATAAGCGTTGATGTAATCTTGTACTGACAGGGAACCCACCCCTCGGAACGTACCTTTCAGGTTTACCATTTCTCCTCTTCAGGAAAAACCTATTAGGAAGTAGATGTCATCAATTGTTAGTTCAAGGATCTTTCCCTGGAGATCAAATACTCCTTGGTCGACATCCCAATTGTTTATGAGCATTTCCAGCAGTTGTGTTTGTGCCCTCATATTGGTGGTTCGGAAAAACTTGAGTAAACCACACCTTCTTAAGGCACCCAGTGTCAATGGATCTACCATAGCATGCATGTCCATATCCTCATGTTCCCTTTCCCTCCATGTTAGCACCACCCCTGCATTCATTCAACCATTCATGCTTTAGTTTTTTTTTTTCATTTTTAAACTGCAGTACCTGTGACTGTCCTTACTAGACAGTAGCAGGTACCTGCAAGTTGGCTTATGGCAAAGCCGTGCACTTTTCTTGTTCCTGCAAGTTTTCTATAGGAAAACCCGTAGGTACGAGGCCCTAAATTTTAAAACATAATAAAAAATAAAAACAACCATTAAAAATAAAAAACTATGGTTTGAATTGAAAGTAGAGGGAGAGAACACTTACTTGCAAGTGGTGGAATGCGTTTTGGTGACCCGACGTGATCGCTATGAGCATTTGAAGTGAGAGATTATTTTCACCATTTTCACTCCAACAAATGAATTGGTGAATTTTGTTTTCGTTTTCAAACTATTTATAAAAATCAGTTTTGATTTTTACCCACTTTTTAAACTCCTCTATAGTTTCAATTATGTTTTGAAAATTTATTTAATCAAACTAATGCACTTTCAAGCCTTTTTTTATTAGGTAATGAACGACACGACGATTTCACTACCTTTTCAAACCATGAACTACTAAGGTTTTTTTTCCTTGATGACATGTTAGTTAGGTGTAATACCTCATGTCTTTATGAAATCCCTTTTGATAATGTTATATGTCATTTGTCACTAATATGGTCATTTCAGCATTTTGTCATTTGACAAGATCATCGAATTCAGTTTCCCTGATGCCTATAAAGTCTTTTTAAGCCCTTGTTAGACTTTTCAAAACAAACGTGATTGCTGAGCATACTTGTTCACTTCAAACTCGTTAAAGGAATTGAAGGTACATCCACTTAGGTATAAGTTTACCCCTTTTCCAAACCTTCGTGGATTAATTACGAAAAAGGTATACTCTAGTCATACGTGGCTAGAAGAGTTCTTCTCTCATTTTTTAACACTTTTTTGGGTGAGGAGACTAACTATACGAAAAAGGACCTCTTGGAGTCTCCTTTAGGATTTTCAAACTCTCGAAACATGAGAAAACCAAGCGAGCATGCACTAACTTGGGCTCGATGTGAAATCCACAAGTGGGTATATGGAGTTCTTGTTTAATTTTTTCAGACTCCTTAAATATGAAAACACCGGCAAGCACAAACCAAATCAAGCTCAATATTAAAATCTGCGAGTAGGTGTATGGGATTATTGTTTAAGTTTTTCAAACTCCATAAAATTGAAAACACCAGCGAGCAAGAATAGATCTTGGCTCGATATTAAAATCCAGAGATCAATGTATCGAGTACTAGTCTATCTCTTCTTCAAACTCGTTAAAACATGAATAAGGTCTTGAGTTTCCCTCCCATGGACTCGTTAAATTACACATGGTTGGACTTCTATCAAGTAGTATTCTTCCTATTTCTTCGAGCTTGCTTAAAAAATGAAGGAGGACTATTGAGTTTGCTTTCTTGGACTCATTAAAACCAACAAGAAGGATATTCTTTAAAAAGAGAAAAGGGAATGGAAGGGTGTCCAATATCTTTTCAGTTCAAAGGCAGCAAGTCAGTCATACCCTTGAACAAAACACCTTTTGAGTCTATCAAACAGTTGGGCTGTATTTTTGAATTTAGGATGAACCTGATCTCAGAGTGTTTACTCCTCCGATCGGTTACTCTTCCGATCATATGGAGAATCTGATAATGACTCCTACATTGCATATTTCTATCATGTTCTCGTTGTGTCAAAGCTTCCTGAGTCACTCTTGTGTCATGCTCATTGTTCAACAATACTACCTGTGTCGGCCATTCTGCAATTACCTTGACTTCATGTGTCGGCCATCCCCTGGTGTCAGTTTTTTTCATCTTGTATTCAATCCTACTCTAGATCAAATCAATCTTTTGAGTGTTCCTCGTGTTGAATGATGGAGGATTCCTTAAGGCCTCCCTTCCAATGGAATTCTTCCCATCGACTTCAACTCATTTTGCTGTGGGAATGAATTTTAGAGTTTCGGATAGTACCTTGGGATTGCATTCATCAGTGGCAATTTCCCTCACTATTGAATAGTGGGAATACATCAATGTCTCATATTCGATGGATTATTCAAGTGTTCGAATTCAATACCCCTTATTCACACTTGTTAGAATGTACTAGGTACCTTCGGTCCCATTCTCATTATCGATGGGCACCCTCGCGTTTGTTAATGGTATAAATCAATGATCGGTAATCAAACGATATCCCCCATGTTCGAGTTCAGATCATTTATTCTCATGGTTAGGATTCATACCTTGAAGTGTTTTGGATGACGACCTTGGGTCTATGATAGCATAACTACCTTTTGTTATTTCCCAAGTTGCGTAAGACTAAGCCACATTCATTTTTTGCTCTCGATGAGACATAGATCCATCTTGTTGTTATGGATATGATCTCCTGTTTTGACATGGATCCACTCTTGTATTTCAATGGACATGCTATATACATCTCCCATTTATGTATTGGAGATTATGTTCTATCATCATGAACATCTCTTGATGTCAAGATTGTAATTGTTAGCTGACCTGGTCTTTTGTTTTCAGGTACTTTTGTGACTTCGTCCTTTGATTTCCTTGTTCCTCCTCTAAATTTGGATTGTAATGTATTTCAGCCATCATTTCCCTCTGACATCACACATTAGGGGGCATTTGTTATCGGTTAAATTAGCACTTCTCCATCTATGATCACATCGCCTTGTCGATCACACAAAAGTACACTATGGATGGAAGAGCTTACTTGACCTTGGATGATTTGGTGTTGAATCCTTACTCCTTTAGCTTAAAAACTTATTTTTTTGACACCTTCACCATAAAGCCGCGGCTCCTATACTTGACACATCACGAGTCACTCGTGGGTCTCTATACTGACAACCCACTGGTATCAATTAAAAGCTGCACTCGCGAGTTGTTGAGCCCACATGCTGCGAGTCACTCGCAAGTTACTAGATGTTATAGTCGTGGGTGTCTTAAGGAAAGTTTGAAAAATATATTAAAAACACAAATTGGGATTAGTTGAGTTAGGTATTTGTTGGCAGGAAACAACCCTCTCAATTTTTCTATTTTATTCAATAAAATTGATCAGTTCCTTTTATAACTTATCACAATTAATTCAGAGATATCATTTGAATTTTTCTTAAGGTATTCTCTAAAGGAAGGTATTGATAATTAAAACAAATTGAGGAAATGAATTTAATTCAAGTTCATGATTGTTTGAAAAATGATTTGGCTAGCAGTTGTTAAATATGAACAATTTGCAGTCTCACTTCAAGTGATTATATTTATGCTCTACTAGTCATTGATTAATTAGTTTCATGGTTTGCATTGGATTTTATCATTTCTTGTTTCATTTTGTTCTCTTATTTCTCTTAAGATATGATTTTCTAAGACTAAGCATATGATAATATATATTACTTAGGGTTAATTAACCGTGTTTCATAAACCTTTTAACCCTTAGTAGATATTAATATTATTCTTATCTTATGTAAATCATATTTTAACCTTGTACATAGATAAATTTTGCCATGTAAATATGTTTTTCACATTAGAATTCATGTTTGATCAAAATGATGAATGAAAGTCGTTATGATAATATTTTCAATGAATGACATTTGGAAGTTTGAATTGTGATTTTAGCTTATGGGAATGTGACCTATTATATTCATTAATTTGTGATTTTTGAAACCATAGGTCATTAGGTTCCACAATGCAAAGATTTATATCATCAAGGATAAGTCTAATTACTTCATATGATGCACTCCTATCAAAATTAGAAAATATTTGCATAGTACGACATTGATATTTGGTAATGAGTTTAAGCAACAATCCATGTTTGGAATTATGCAAGGTCATTGATAATTTGAAGTAGTATAATCACTATAGGTCATTGTGTAGGAACTTCAAGACGTCACATCCAACCCTTACATAAAACAAGGTGTCAATCAAAACCTGGAAACATAAGTTTTGGTGCATGCCACGAACTCATTTTGGTTACATCTATTTGAGATACATCGCATGAAGGTATTATCCAGCTTACAGCTGTGTTCAAACATCATATTCGAAATCATTTCATTTAATGTGCAAGTACCTTACGATCATTCCACATTGTATCAATATGATGGTTTTGGTATGAGAGCCTGTGTTTATCAGCTTGAAACACAAGTCTAGGGTTTCAATGGAGTTAAGTGAAAGATTGATATCATGTCTGTTAAATCCTGGATACCTATTCCATCGGTCTTTACCACATCCTATGTTTCCCAGTCAAGAGAAAATTTGTAGGAAGAAGAAATGGCACCGTTATGTAGATTTGAACTAGAGGGTTCAGAATGGCTTATTGGGGATCCTGAGTCAACCTGTTTCTTTGATAAAATTGGATGGGGAAAATTCTTCGATAGCTTCAGTGGCCATAATGTGGAAGTTACATGAAGATTCGCTCTATCTTTTAATGGAAAAATTGCACAAATTGGCGATTTACAGTTGACCCTATCTGAGCAATTCATTGTTGAAGCAACCAAGTTACCATTGGATGGAGAAAAATGGTTCAAGAAAGGCGTAATGTACAAAGACAAATGGAAAACGGTTCTTTTACCTGTACCTAAAGATTTTAATGACAGGTATGGCTTTCCAGTAAAATTCCTGAAACCCAAGTGGCTGGATGTATTTAGATTGATAGTCCGGTTTATAACCTGTGATGGCCGATTTTCTCATTTACACTTTTATCATCTTAGATTGCTAATGGCATTGAAAGGATATAAAATGAGTTTGCCCTATTTTCTACTCCATAGTTTAGAGAAAATGGCTTTGGCTAATCAAAGTATAGTGGAGGTTCATGATCAAAGTCTTTTTCATCATGGATTAATTAAAATTTTAATCAAACATCAATTATCTATTGATGGCCGAACCTGGGATCAATTTTTAATGGAGAACGATTTAGGGCAAAATGAATTCTGGCCACCAGATAGACCTAAGACTCGGGCTAAATGTAAGAAAATCCCAGTTCCCGAAGATTCAACGTTGCAACCAAAGAATACATTAGAAGATTCAGATGTTAATAAGCCAGATGATATGCAAATTTCAGAGAGAGAAATAACCAAGGATGAAGGTATCAATGAAACCCTCACTTCTCAACAGGAAAATACACCAGGATGTGTTGATAAACTTGGGCAATTAGCAAAAATCTGTTGCAGTGAAGTTAAATCTAAACAAGCAGAAATACCTCATAGATTTACACGAAGTATGACCAATTGGCCTACACATGTAGCTACTCAACCAAACAGTGAACCTATTGTTATTCAACTTGAAAATGATGAAGATGTCTCACTCCCAATTCCTGAGATAATTCAGGATAGTGAAAGAGCTTCGTGTGTGAATGATAGTAGACAACCATTGGTAAAAGAGGTTGCTGATAAGGCTCAAGCAAACAAGTCTAGAGTGGAACCTTCAGGTGTAAATATGCCCCAACCTATTCAAGATGTAAAAGAACCAAATTCACCTCATTATGTTAACCATATTGATCAAGAAGAAGAGACACTCAAGCAAATTCTTGACAGAGTGTATGAGGCTAGGATCTCACAGTTAAGAGCAGAACTAAAAGATTGCAAGGCTAATGCAATATCAAAGGATGAGGAGATTAAAACATTTAGGGCTGAAGTGTTAATCTTAGTGGAAAGATGGCATAAGGAAAATTTGAGGAAACGAAAGTATAAGGAAGCCAGGAAAGCTGTGATAATAACAAACACACATTTACTTGAACAAGTTGAAGAGCAAAAACTTAAAATCTTAAAACTAAAGGTTAGGCTGGCTGAATCTGTTTTGGTTTTGACAGGTAATACTACAATTTAATAAACATAACTGCAGAATCTTTAATTCTGTAGATAAACTTTTATTAGTTTATATTATTCCTTATTATCTTTAGCATAACATAAATTAATTTTATATTGTTGATTGTCTCAGGTATACATATATCACGAACAGGTTGGAAATTTTGTGAAGAAAGACAAAGTTTATATTCGACAGTCAGTATATATTCTAGAAGTTGGACATTCACGAAGACAGTTATGCATGCCAGGTGGAAGTTGTTCAATTTTTGGTTGAATGAATAGAAAGGTTACATGTTACAACAATCAGGATTTTTCGGGATAAAGATGCTACAGTTACAACTATTTTGGCTACCGATTTGGAGAAGACACGCCAGCTGTACATACTTCTCAATGCTTATGAAGCCACATCATGAGTCGATGCTTACAGACAGAAGTTAATACAAACCGATCATCTTAGTGACAATTACAACTATCATTTCATATGATGATCAAATATTCCAGGTGCCTTTTTCTTGAAGGAATTTGATGTAACAGAACAATGACAAGACCTTCTTGTTTGTTTTTATGTAATAGATGTTAAGAACCAAATGATTATTTTTAGAATAGTTGTTGCGTAAAAAGCTCTAAGCAGTTAGTAGCTTTGGCTATAAAAGCTAAGAAGACAGATTGTATTAGGGTCGATGGAGTACAAGAGAAATGCTTATTGAAGTCATACTTTTCTGCTAGTTTTGATTACTCTGCTGGATTTCTCCGTGGATGATTATTGCTAGACTTCTAAACTGGTATCAATGTTTTGATTACAGTTTTTGAAAACTTAATACTGATTTTAATATATCATTTGCCCAATTTTATACTTATACAATTTTACATGCGTGTGATTGTATGCGTCATTTTATATTACTCTATTTGCACAGTACCTTTATTTGAATTAATCATTACTGCATCTTATCATTTGATATGCTTTTGGTGATAGGAATCTAGTAATGATACATTATATACTTGGGACTGTTAGCATTTGTATTTGTACGAGGCTTTCATGCTGAGAATTATTTCCTGTTCAAATATTGAGTATTGCAGTTTTAGTTATTAACTAATTGAATATCATAGTTGAATAAAATAGTTTTTTGTTTTATCCTTCTGTGTGGACATACATATATTGTAGAGTATTGTTATGATGGATGATTGATGATATTTCTATCTTTGTTGTCATCATATTTGATTCTTTGATATCTTAAACAATTAGTTAATGATTAAATTTAGCTTTTAAAATCACTCTCAACTGAGATAGGGTAGAACAGACAGGTTAATTGGTTTTATTTTATAAGGTTAAATTCTAGCAGTATATAGTTAGATTTTATTTGATTTAAGTTTGTTTAAATTTTGGAAGTTTTATTAGATAAATCAGAAAAACAAAATCAAAACAAAAACAGAATACTTTCCCTAAGAAAGCACATTAGGTTAATTTGCATTTGGTGATTAGATTTAGGATTCATTTCATAAACAGTAGATTAGTTTAGAATTACATTTTAGTTAAATTTTACAAGTTCTCCTTAAGAGAATAAGTTTAACTGGTAGCAGGAGACCATAACCTGTGAGATCAAACTATACCAAACATACCGAGAGCTGCCTTAAGCAATCTGTGTGGGTTTGATTTCTTTAAGTTGGCCTAAGTCAGAAAAAAACAGGCCAACAGTATTCCAATTTCCCCAACTTCCTTTCGAAACCAACCTTCCTTGCCTTGCCATAAATGCAAGAAGAGGCCATCAGAGCTATTTTTATGCTAAAGAAATTCCAAGTCTAGAGATAGGAACAGGAGCCTAGGGCCTGGTTACGAAGGTGCTTGATGTAGAGTCAGGTATAACATTTGTACTTACTCTATTCTTTGACAATAAAAGATTGAGATACTCTTCCTTTCCCAAAAACGTCTTAATCTCTATTGTGTTTTGATTATAAATTTATGTTATTGCATTCATTAATATCAATATTTATTTATAGTCAAATTGGTTTGAGGAAGGTCTATGTGTTTTGCAGGTTTGTTGTTGTGGATATCAAGAGAAAAGCTTGGACCGACATTCATAAACAAGGTACATTTTCTCTAAACCTTGATCTTATTTATTTACAGTAATGTATGCAGAATCATATGTATCTATCTGTCAACCCCTTGTATGTTGGTAGTATCTATCACCTACTATAAGGTAAATTCCCTAACCACATTTAGATGAGGGAGAATCACCAACCATAAAAGTAAAGAAATCTAAATAAGTGAATGACAAGATCCAATTTGTCTAGTGGCTTGAGAAGCCAAAATAAATCAGCATATGTTGAATGTATCTCCATCTGAGTGTGTTGAAATACTTGGACATGTCCATCTTTATCAGCACACCTACTTTATTGGAGGTTTTTAGTGAATGGATGGTTTTCTGAACTAGGATAATCTCATCGAAAAAATTTTGACCTTTAACATACCCCAACTATTATTCTAATATTAAAGTAGGTAAGAAAGGATTTAGTTGATTCGTAATGACTTTGCTGATAATCTTATAAATCACATTGTATAGATATATTGGATGAAATTTATGGGAATGTTGGCCTAGTCCTTATTCAATATTAGGGTGTTGAATTGAGAGTTGGAAGCACATTTGACATTCTCATAGGTTCCTCAACAGCTTCCCACACATCTAACTTGATTGTTTCCTAGCACAAGTGGAAAAAAATTGTGGTAAATCCATCTAGACTTCTTGGGGATTTTCCAGTAGAAATTTCTATAACTTATTTATCAACTTCATCACGGGAGATGGCATGAATGAGACTATCTTTTTTATCATCCATGAATAATTGGGTGATGTTCTAAGTGATATGATTAATTTCCTCATTATTATTTACTTGCGGTTTTGAGAATAAGGATTAGTAATAGTTATTAAAATATTTTTACATATCCTTGTGACTAGTGACAGTTATGCCCATACCATATTTTATAATTGTGATTTTTTCGCTGTGTCATTGCTTAATCATTGAGCTATGGAAAACCGTTGAGTATGTCTCACCTTTTTTTAGCCATTAAATTCATGAATTTTGTTTCCAAAGCGTCTCTTCTTATCGATTCCTTAGGTCTACTTGAGTCAGAAGAATTTTTTCTTCCTTGTTTTTCTATTATGTTCTTCCTTATTTTATTGTCTTTTATTGCAGTTTCTCCATGTTTGCTACCAATTCTCTTTTGTTCTAAAATTGTTGACATAAACCTTTGTATTCCAAAATTTTAGTTTTTTTTAGATTCTTTAACTTTTGTTGAATCTTGTACATCTTATATACTTATGGTATGGATGCTTATTTCAACAAGTTAACTATGTCGGTTTGAAGATCTAGGTGTTCCAGCTAGAAATTTTCAAATCTATCATCTATTTCTAGCTTGAGGAATATGGGCCAGTGGTCTAAACCTGCACATGGAAAATTTGAAGCTTCGATAATGAATGCCTTGGAGAATATGTTCTTAGAAGGAATTGATAGAGTGATAAACCACGTGGTGTTCCCCCCTTCATGTTTTATTCCAGGTGAATACGCCATTATAGTTTCTATGTCCACAAGATTAAGAGTTTGAATAATTTATTTTAAGGATTCACTAGTTGGAATAAATTTTTAGATGTTCCCTTTCTTTTCCAGAAATGAAGTTATAAGGTTGAAGCTAGCCCCAATTACCCATTTTTTATTTCCTATGATGATACGAAGTCCCTAAAGATATTGAATGATATATGATTTTTCCTCCATAATTAATGGGCCATAGATATTTGTGACAAATCCTCTTTTAACTATACCAATTAGGTTAAATTTCACTGAGAAGTTTTGAGTGGTGGAGAATAAGTCTTCCATCCTTATAACTTCAGGGTTTTAAAGAACGGATATTCCTCCTAATGTACCTTTGGAATCCACAATAAGCACACTCAATCCCTTCCAACAATAATATGCAACTTTTTTGAGCATCTTAGCACTGCATTCTATTTCCTACAACATAAGAATAATATGATTTTCATCTTGGATTTTTTTTCACGAGGTTCTTTTCTTAACTTTTCCATTAAGACCTTGAATGTTCCATGAGGTGTGCTTCATATTTAACTAGAGGATGGGGTGAGAAGAAGTTCTATGTCATCAAGACTATTGTCCAGAATCAATGAACCACTCTCCCATCTCTTTCAATATTTGTCTACTGCTTCTTCTTCCCTAATTATTTTCATCTCAAAGAGTTTTGGAGTGTTCTTTTTGGATGATATTTTTGAATCCCAATGAGGAAGCAACCTGATCTTACTTAACTTCATATGGTGCCTTGTTCTTGGATTGGTGTATGGAATCCTCATGAAGTTGGATTTGTGTTTCTTGGATTGAATGGGTGTCTTGTCTCTCACATGCATCCATGATTCCTTGTAATTATAGGTTCCCCAAATCCATGTCATCACCGTATTCAGAGACCATGATTTTGATTTCCTTCGTAAGGGTTTCCTTAATTATCTGAGTTCTACTTGAGGAGGGAAACCCATCTATTCCCCATTTCTTTATTTGTTTTGTATTTTCTAGGTTTGTATCAAGGATTCTCTTTTCCCATCCTTAGGGGTTCTCAATATATTCCTTTGACTTGTCATTGGGAGGGTCCTTTTATTTTAGGGCTTCAAAATTTTTATTGGTTCACATATATTTTGTAGGTGCTGCATGGGTTGAATTCCTTCCCTATTTCCCTATGTTTTATATTGTATAAATACCTTTGAATATTGCTTCTGTTTAGGTTTATTGGGATGGGGAGCTTGTTAAAAGGTTAGTCTCGGAGTAAGTAACCATATTCATGGAATTTGCGACAATGAAACATGATATTCCCATAGTCCAATGAATGAGTCCAATCCAATTCATGGTATTTTTTGAAAATGGAATATGGTAATGGCCTCAAAATTCCCATATAGACCTGTATTCAAGCATAAGATGCTTATCATCCATACTCGGTTATCTCCATATTTTTCACAAAAGTGTTCAAAGTATTTCCAATGCTAGTAAGGGTTTCCTAGTCCCATTATTCCTGCTATAGGGAGTACATTCTAATCCAAACTAGAGCAACTGAGAAGTATTCTTCTTTCAGGTATCAGTTTTTCTTCTAGAATCTAAGGTAAATCCCTGCAGAGTTGAAGAAATATGACCCATTTGTGAATACTCTACCCTAGTTCTCTAAGCTAGTGAAAAAAAATATAAAGAAGCCCTTGGATCCAAGCTTTAGATCCACCTGTCCATTTGTCTTCCATTTTTCCTTGATCCACCAACTCAAGGCTTTCACAATGGTCCAAATGACCATGAATATCCCTATGAATTTGTGGTCTTCTATGTATTGTATATACACAACTATCCTACATGAAGCAATATCATATTAGGTGACAAAGTCTGATTTGGGGATGCATCCTCCTATGGTCCTATATTCTAGATTGGATTTCTTACTTTTGTCTAGTATTTTTTCTAGTTTCATAATATGGTTGGGACATCATGAACCTCCATTTCCATGACATGTTTCAATTCTTCTACTGTTGTGTCCTGGACTCCAATATTGTATAGGTTCCTTGTAGTCATGGTTCCCTTAGTTGGGTTTTCGGTGCACCCTGTCTCTCCTCGGAATAATATTTCCTTGTATGAGGGACGTGCACTCCCTCCTCCTAATGCATCTATTAGAGTGGTCCTTCAAACCCTCTATATCATTCAGAGATCAAACCCTAGCTTGTTCTTTAGGAAATCTATTGCTTTTCAAATTTTGAAATGTTTCTTTTAAATAATTTATTAATATTAATTTTTAAACTAGAACAAATTAAATTTTATTAATTTTATTTTAGTAAAAAAAAAATATTTTATTTTACACAAGAAAATCAATTATCTTGTTATTCATCCCAAAAAAGGAGAATCAACGCTAACATTACAAGTACATCATTTACATAGACTATTTTCTCTAAGAGTCCAATCTATCAAGCTAGACAAAAATATTTGGTACATAAGCTTAATAAGTCAAATAAGTACTTTAGTCCAGTAAAATACCACTATATGAATTACATCTTTCAAAAAATGAATAAAACATAGCAATCTAGAGAATTGGAAAAGTTGAACAGAGTCTTTGAGAACACATAGTTCTCCAAAAATTCTTCATAGTGCAATAATCCATCCATCATGCCTATATAGCTCTCTTATAAATATTTTCAACAACCACATTGAAATTTCTAAATACATGTGAGAAAGAGATGTGAGAGAAATGTTGCTTTAATTATAGAACTCTTATGCACCATTGATCCAAATTAAGAACCTGGAGATTTGATTTTACCACCGTTCAATCCACTATCACCTTCGAATCTCATGTAACCTATAGTTTATTGATACCTTGAAAATTTGCAAACCAAAGAAGAACCCATAGAGCTATTAAATCAACTTTGGTATTTGTGCCTTTTCCACATGCCATCCAAACATGGAAAAAATGATTGGAATTTAATTTAAGATATATCCCTGCTCCACAAAAACTTGATCTAATTGCCAGATAAAAGAAGGCAATAGGAAGATCATCTTCAAAAACATGAATAATAAGATTCTTGACTTTCTTGAACTTTCCACCCTTATAATATTCACGAAAATATCCGATAATCTTATAACTAATAGAACAAGCATAAGGGTTTAGGTCCTCAAATATGACCAAATTTCAATCTTTCCACACCCTCCCATATTACAAAGAGAGGGAGTTCCTTATAATGAGAGTCCTTATTTAACCAGGATTCCATATAGTTCTCAACAGTAGCTACATTCCAAGGAACAAAATAATCTAAGATTCTACCAAATTCCTTCCATACTAGCATGAAGAAAGAAAAATGAGTAAAAAGGTGAGATAGATTTATTTTTAGCTTTATAGAGGCCACAAAATCCTAGGCCAACAAAACCCCATTTAATTTGAACAAGAAATTTTATATTTTTCTCCTGTAATAAAAGTAAAAGGATATCAAAAATCTTGTAAAAAATTTTCCCTCCCAAAAAAAGGATCTATATCAATACAGACCTGCTCTCCATTTTATACCTTCCATGATATCCATTTACCCATCCAAGGAAAGGATTTGACCAATCCCCTCTAGATAATAGATTCATTTGATTTTTTTTCAGGAGATCTAATCCATTCAACCACTGAATATTTCTTCAAATATTTATCCTTCAATACCACACTCCATAAACCAGTTCCAAAGAGACCCCTGCAAAGAATTTTTAAGCCTAATGCAGAACTAAACTAGTCAAGATTGTTAATACCCTAGCCACACATTCTTTGGGGGATAGAGATACTTTCCTAGTTTTCTAAATGAAATTTCTTATGTTGAGAGCTTCCATGCCATAAAAAATGCATCATTATTTGGCAATACACTATAGAATAGAAGTTGGTACTTTAGCAAGTGAAAGTCAATAGACTGGAATGCTTTCCAGTACACTTTTGACTAGAATGATTATACCACCTAGGGAGAACCACCGATAAGTCCATTTATTAATTCTTTTTTCCACTTTCCTATGTAGCCAAGTCCAATCTTCCTTTTTATAGCGATTAGGTTTCATGTAATAACCTAGATATTTAAATCTAGAACCAATATTCTCCATATGAAATGGAAATAAGTTATGTACCTGTTGAAGAACATCACGATTTACCTTATTATGAAGGAACATAGATTTCTATGCACTTATTTCCATTCCAAAATATTCACAAAAATATATAATAATACATAGATAAGCATTCCATTCTTCACTAGTGTCATTTCCAAACAACAATACATCATCAACAAATAAGTGGTGAGTGATAAAATGATGTCAAGACACTTTGATGCCCATAATATGCTTTGTAATATTGGTTGAGTTAATAAGTCTACTAAGACTTTCATTAACTAGTAGAAATAGTAAGGGGGGAAGAAGACAACCATGTCTTAATCCCATTGTACCTTTGAAAAAAGTATTAGGAGTTCCATTCACTAAAATTGCAAAATTAGTTGAAGTAATACAGGCCATAATCCAATATGCAACTTCAAGAGGGAGACAAATTTGTAGTAATACCAATCTCAAAAAACTATAGTTTATCCTATCATATGCTTTCACAAGGTCCATTTTTAGGATAAGGGCTTGTAGACCCTTATTTTTTATAGAGTGAAAACTTTCATGTTCAATCCCTATTGCATAAAAAATCTGTCTATTAGAGAGAAAACAAGAATGCTCTTTAGACAAATACTTGTGCAAAATTGGTTTGATTATATCCACAATCACCTTAGTGATGAATTTATAAACCAGATTACAAAGTGAAATAGGCCTAAATTCAATGAAAGATTTAGGATTCTCCTTCATAGGAATTAATGTGATAAAAGTGGAATTCATCCTACCATATAAAAATTCCTATAGTCTAGATTCCTCCACGGCATCCAATAAGTCTTTACCAACCACATCAAAGAATTCCAAGAAGAATTCAATAGTCCATCCATCAAGGCCTGGATTCTTAGATTTAGCAAAATTATTTAAAATTCCTTTTATCTCTTGAAGTGAAACAACTTCTCCTACTTTTATCCCTTCTTCATTGTTAAAAAACCTAGGATAGTTTTTCAATACTTCCAACTGAGCTCCAATATTATTTGAACCAGGTGATTTTCTATAAATCTCCTTGATATGAGAAACAACAACTTTTTCCAGGTCCTTTTGAGCAGAAATTTGAACACCATCACTATCCTTTAGTTCCCAAATTGAGTTGTAAATCCTCCTTTGATTGACATGATTATGAACAATAAATTGTATTGTTATCTCTCGGGGATAACCAAATGGAACAACTTTTCAGTCGTTGGGTATCCTCCTCTTGTTTAACAAATTTGAACGTCTTTGATGCCAACTAGTACAATCTATCCCTTATGTCTTGTGAAAAGTACTCCTCATCCATAGATAACTTTAAAAGATCAATTTCAGCTTCAATATCGAATAATTCATGCCTTATACTTGTTTTCTTACCTTTCTCCCGTTTGGAAACCTACTGCTTTACAAGTTTCAGATTTTTCATAAGTTTCTACATGGGAGAATCAAACTCATATTGGTCAAAGGAAGGCCACTTGTTTCTATCAAAACAAAGGAAATCATTCTCTAGTAGACAAGAATGATTGAATTTAAAAGGGAAATGTATCTCATATTTTTCCACTTCAAATTGGAGACAATTAGGCCTATGATACAAAACACTAGAAGAGAAATACCAAGTGTGGAATATACCAAAACAATTACAAAGTTCCTCAACTACTAGAAACCTATCCAACCTTTAAGCCACCCCAACACAACCAACTCCTCCATTTTTCCATATATGAGTCAATACCCTAGGCATTACATCAATAAGGTTGGACTCTTCAAAAATTGAACTAAAATATTTATCTAGAGGATCCACGAAAACCCCAGACCCCCAAGCCTCTGGAACATACAGAGTCAGATGTAAGTTACCAAATAGAATCATAGCAAAGATATGAAGCAGACCCTCATTGACAATTTTATCCCAAAAATATTTCCTATGGTAGTAAGGTCCATAACAGTTGATGATCCAAATATTTTTATCCATCCCTCCAATTTTCCCTTCGAGGATGATTCCTTCCCAAGATATGTATGATCTGAGATCAAACTTTAAGGGATTATAAGCCAAGAGTAATCCTCCATAATGACTAATAGCATCAACACCACTACATTCCAAACTTGGGAATAGTTTAAGGAAAATCTCACATGCCTTCAAACTAGAGCACATAGTCTCTTGTAATAATAGAATGTTGGGTTTCACTACTTCAAATAAATGTCTCAAGGAAGCATGTTTTGAGGAGCTCCCTATCCCCCTAATGTTGAAAGATAACATGAACATTAATCAACCAACTTAGAGGGTTGCTTCACTCTAAGAACCCCATTATAATAATTTATAGATGTTGACCATAAGTCTAATGTAAGGCCCATTGAATTTAATGAAGAAACTGATGGATTAACAAATCTATCCATAGCAGATTCATTAGAGAGACCATGTATTTTGATAGATTTACCCCCCCCCCCCCCCCCCCCGTAGGGAGAGGTTCCAAAATAGCAGAAACCCTAGGAGACATTTCAAACACATAATCAACAATTTCAAGCACAAGAGAGGAGATAAGCAAAATATTCAGAGAAGGATGACCTCTAATAGAGCTCCTTGAAGGACAAGTTTGTGAATGAAAGGAAAAATTCTCCTGAGATTCCCATTCTAGGATAAGAGGTCTATCCCATCCTTAACAAGATTATAATACTTTTCACCCTCTCCTATGTTCACTAATTTATCTTGAGAAGTCTCCACATCATAAAAATTTAGTATAAAACACTCGTTGGAAAGAATATCAGGCCCAAAGGCCAAAAGAATCGGGGACAAAGAAAGGGCCTTAGGGGGAACATCAAGGATGGAGACAATTGGAAAGTCACGAAAAACCCATATTTGAAATATCACCACCAAGATTTAACAAGATTTATTATTGATTTATCCAAAGTAAGTTTGTAATAACATATGGAGACCAAGTTTTAACTTACTCATGAAAGATTCTATCGTTGCTTCATCTAGATGAGTAAAGGACATAAAATAACCAAATAAATCTTCAAGCTTAGAATTTTCAAAATTTGGATGCAGATCCCTTTCCATGATTTTCAACAGACTGGAAAATGAAAGGGATGGACAATGGTCTTTTAAGTGGCCAGTGTCACAGCACAGATGACAACAGAATGGGACACACCAATAATCAAGGTGTTACAAGACAATTCCATCTAACCATTTGATCTCCACTTCGGTCGGTAGTCCCTCCGAAACATCCAATTGTACAAGCACCCTAGGCATTTGTTTATCAACCGCTAACAAAGTCATCCTCCACCTAAATAAACTTCCCAATAGAGTTTGCAACACCCATAAAATATTCTTTAGACTATAAATGGAGTGGATAGCTAAGTAAGAGAACCCAAAGATGTCTTTCAAGAACCTTTTCTTTCCATGAGTTGAAGTCTGGATTCCAGTTAAATAAAACCAGAGACCCCTAACCAACAACTCGGAATTTGCAGGACGCACCAATAATCAAGGTGTTGCAGGACAATTCCATCTAACCATTTGATCTCCACTTCGGTTGGTAGTCCCTCCGAAACATCCAATTGTACAAGCACCCTAGGCATTTGTTTATCAACCGCTAACAAAGTCTCATCCTCCACCTAAATAAACTTCCCAATAGAGTTTGCAACACCCATAAAAGATTCTTTAGACCATAAATGGAGTGGATAGCCAAGTAAGAGAACCCAAAGATGTCTTTCAAGAACCTTTTCTTTCCATGAGTTGAAGTTTGGATTCCAATTAAATAAAACCAGAGACCCCTAACTAATAACTCGGAATTTGCTAAAAATAAAATCTCTTGCTTCCTCTGATAAAAATTGGAAACACAGCCACCCATTCATGAGCATACTGAGCCCTTATCGAGGCACCCACAACTTTGTCTGTTGTGACATCTTTTCCTACAACATAGAAAGACCTATTTTTAACTTTCAATGCCTTAATATTATGCCTCAAGTTTGCATGTGCACCAGTCACCTGATGAACTGAAGAGAGCTGAGTTTCTTTATCCTTAAATTTAGCCCACTTTCCCCCCAAATCAATTGAACGATTCGCCAGATTAGGAGAGAAACATTGATAATCCACTTCTTTCCCTTTAATGGAACCCAAGAGATATTCTTCTCTGATAAGCGTGTCTCCTTATTAGTCTTATGACAATTCTCTATCGAAACCCCAGTTTGAGTTTGGTTATCTATTTTGTTTGGATATCCAAAAACTCTTGGTGACGTAGAAACCCTTGAGGCAATAGAAGAGGAAAATTAAAAGGAAACCCTTTCAAAGTTGCAAGGAAGCTCATGACCGACATTTGGAAACCCAGGATTCTCATCCAAAGGAAATCTATTTGATGTAGATACTAACAACTTACACTTGGGAGGAGATTCAGTCATCTAACCAAAGGAACCAGTCGACTTCCACAATACTTTAACCATAGATCGACCCCCTAAAACCTCAATTTGACATATTGCACACAAATAAAATACTTTTTTAAAATAAAAAATAGCCAAGGTATGAATCATCAAATCTATTAAAAGGGAAGATAAAAGCACAAGGGCTATGCAAAGGATATCATAGAATGACAAATCTATCTTAGATATGCAAATCTCCGAAGTAGAAACAATATCCAACAAACAAGAAAATCAACATGACAAACCCAAAACAAGAAAAATAAACCCTAGTTATGAATATGACAGAAAGTCTTGAAGACAAATTGATTGGTCCCACTCTTTTTACTTGGTTGATACTAGATTCATTTGGAAAAATGAGTTGGACTCCAAGATAAGGACTAATACCTTTGCCACAAAATCACTTACAAAACAAAAAAAAATGATAAAAAGGCCGCAAGGAAAATGAAAGTCGAAGAGTTTTGCAAAGCCAATAAGGATTACAAGCCCATTAGGATTTTACAGGCAGCATTTAAAAAATTTAATCTTATTTTTTAAATATAAAAATCAAAATAAAAAAAATAAAAAAAAAATCATTAATTTTAGTTTAGTAAAAAAAATGTTAAAACATAAATTTATAAAAGTATAATTTTCTTTAAAACACACATAAAAATAAGTATGGAGTTTTTAAACTTTCTAAACATCTTTACAGTGACATTCTAGAATTCTTAACATAATAATTGAACATTATAGAAATATATATACTCATAATAAGTATGGAGTTTTCTGAAAATGTTATATAACAACTTTTGGCGTGTTATTGTTTATGATTTTTATTTATTAAAAAGTTAATTTATTTTTAATAATATTGAAATTTAAATAATATGAAATGTTAAAACATAAATTTATAAAAGTATAATTTTTTTTAAAACATAAATTTATAAAAGTATAATTTTTTTTAAAACACACATAAAAATAAGTATAAGTATGGAGTTTTTAAACTTTCTAAACATCTTTACAGTGACATTCTATAATTCTTAACATAATGATTGAACATTATAGAAATATATATACTCATAATAAGTATGGAGTTTTCTCAAAATGTTATATAACAACTTTTGGCATGTTATTGTTTATGATTTTTATTTACTAAAAAGTTAATTTATTTTTAATAATATTTAAATTTTAATAAGATGAAATTTTATATACTTTATTTTTATTTCTATGAAAACAAATACTTATGATAATGAATATTAATTTTTTTTATAATTTTATAATTATTTTTTAAATTTTATAAATAATTTAATATTTTTTATTTTTAAATTTAATTTTTATTTATAATTTAATACTTATGTACTTTTAGATTTTTAAACATTTTTCATTTGACATAGACCGGCACTTAGTAATATAATCACTAGTTAATTGAATAAAAAGCATACGCTCTTAGTAGGCTGCCATCCCTACATTATTGATAGATCCATTCCAGAGATTCTATGCTCCCATGTGTTTTCACCAGGGAGAGCCGTGCATGTCACGGAGAGTCGAGTGAAGGTTACCGGTCTTCATGTATTTCCTTTGGTGTCACTATCATCTTTTTCGTCATCAATTATTTATTTGTAGTGTGTATGGTTGCATGGGGCTTGCTCGATTTCCTTAGGTGTCACTATTTTAATACAGTAAATAATTCACCAGAGATTCTATGCTCGATTTCCTTAGCTGTCTCCATCTTTTCGTCATGGATGATGTACGTGTAGGTAGGATGGGTTAATGGGAATTATTATTTTTATTTATATTGTCATGACTTTAAAATATTAGTAATTTTGATTTTATGTGGGATGTAGGTTGGGTTAATGTGAATTATTATTTTTAAGTAGAGAAGCTGTATTTTTATAATTTAGGTGAAAAATATATAAATAATAAATAATAAATAATAAATAAGTAAAAATAAGATTGTATGTATATGTGATGTAGTATAGTGGTGAGAGAGATGTATTTTGTAGTTTAGTGAAAAGTGAAAGATCTACAAATATTGTATAACTATGGTGATATTATATTGTATAGTGTTATGTGTGAAGTAGGATGACTTAATGTAAATTATTAGTTTTATAATTATTGTCATGATTTGATTTTATATATAAATTATTATTTTTGTTACTAGATCCTCATATTTTTAAATTTTAGTTAATTTGTCGAGTGTTTGTGTTTCACCATTTTTATTGAGAAATTTTGTGTAAAAGTTTTAAAAAATGTCTTTTTAAGAAAGATGTAACATAGATGTGTATGTATTATGTGAAATTAAAATTTCTTTTGCCTTATGATTGACTTTATAGATTTCAGGGTGGTAAAAAAAGTCAAAATTAAAATTTTCACACTACAGCAAAATTAAAATTTAATAACTTTATTTTTGTGGACTTTAGGATTGGAATTTGATGGACAAAATGTTCCTATGAACCATTTTGGCCATCAAATACAGCCTATATCTGATATTAATCGTAAAAAACATGAAAAAAAAATTATGACCTATATTTCACACTAACTATCAAATAATGAAAAAAATTGTAAAACGACTATATTTAATATCAATATATTAACCATCAAAAACACTAAAAAAAAATTTATAGCATATATTTCACATTAACCGTCAAATAACGAAGAAAATTGTAAAACGACTGTATTTAATGTCAAAATCGTCATTTCACATTAACCGTCAAATAACGAAGAAAATTGTAAAAACGGCTGTATTTAATGTCAAAACCGTCATTTTTGACGGGTGATATTTTTACCAAATTCCTGGGCTCTTGTCGATTTGACTACCGTGTTTACCAATTTATGTAAGAGAAAGGCCGGCATAGCCGTCGCCAGAGCCTAGAATCCGTTTACAGATACAGTTTGGGATTCAACCCCGATCTCAACAGAGCTAATCCTTCAAATAATAGCGTACGAGTGTGGAGTTTTTTTTTATCTCAACAGAGCTAATCCTTCACATAATAGCATACAAGTGTGGAGTTTTTGCTGGACAGACGTCAATGGAGAGTCATAGAACTCATGTAGCAGTATTTCCGGGCCCTGGGATGGGCCATCTGATCCCACTGGTTGAGTTTGCAAAGAGGCTGACGCTCTACCATGGCTTCTCCGTCACATTCATTATCCCCAAATGGAGGACGTCTTCTCATCGCCAAAGCGCATATATGCAACGCGTAGCATCTTCGGCTGTGGGCATGATCCACTTCGTAGAGCTCCCTGACGTCGAAATTGAAGGGGATCATGCAGAGATAAATCACCGAACTCGCCACACTCTTCAAATGGAGAAGACCAAAATATTCTTGGAAGATGCGCTCAGATCCTCCTCTTCTCCTGTCTGCGCTTTCATCACCGACTTTTTCTGCACCACCATGTTCGATGTCACATTCAAACTAGATATTCTTCACTGCTTCGGCTTCTTGCCTCTGCCTCATGTTGTACCTTCCAACACTTGTCCAGAAGATTGACATCTCCTTCAAAGACATTGACTTCGAGATCGAAGTGCCGGGCCTTCCGCCGATTCCGGGGAGAGATATGCCCAAACACATTCAAGACAGAGCTAACAATATCGAATTTAACTGGTTCCTTCAACATTCCTCTAGACTCCATGAAGCTCGCGGAATTCTGATAAACAGCTGCGAGGATATGGAGGCTCAACAAATAAAAGCCCTCCTGGAAGGAAAGGTTCTGAGTGCTGCTGAAATTCCCTCCATTTATGCTGTGGGGCCGTTTATATCTTCGTCTCTGTTGGCTTCTGATGAAGTCGTGGAGGACAAGGAGGAGTGCCTGAAATGGCTAGACCTCCAGCCCGTCTCGTCCGTTCTCTTCGTTGCCTTCGGGAGCAGAGGCAGTCTGTCGGATGAGCAGGTTCAGGAGCTTGCTCTGGGACTCGAAGCCAGCGGGCAGCGCTTCCTTTGGGTGTTGCGGAGGCATCCATGAATTCAATCCACGATGGCCGAAACAGACATAAGACATATTCTACCTGTGGGGTTCGAGAGTCGAACCAGCGACCGAGGACTCGTTGTTTCTTCATGGGCGCCTCAGATTCCTGTTCTTTCTCATCCATCTACTGGTGGTTTCCTCTCTCACTGCGGTTGGAATTCAACTGTAGAAAGCATCTTACATGGAGTGCCGATGATCGCTTGGCCTCTTTTTGCCGAACAGAGGATGAACGCTTTGTATCTAGTGAAGGAGAAGAAAATCGCCATTGAAGCGAAGAAGGGGCCGGATGGATTGGTAAGCCAAGAAGAAGTAGGAAGAGCAGCCAGGGATTTAATGGAAGGAGATGAGGGAAGGAAAATAAAGAAGAGGATGAGAGAATTGATGGAAAAGGCAACAATGCAATGGAAGAGGGACTTCATACAACGACATGGCCACTGTGGCTGCTGTTTGGAAGGAAATGATGAACAACTTTTCTTAGGTGTTCAAATCTCTCTTTTGTGGTTATGCGAAGATATCTGCAAACAAATTGATCTTCGGACTTGTAAAATTTAAGATATGTTTCACCATGGTTGATAAGTTTTCTAATGAAATTATATCTAATATTAATGTTTTTTTGGGGTGAAAAACGTGATTTTTTATCATTTTATTGTTGAATTATTGTCGCAATAAATTTTGATTTTTTTTTATCTTGCATCAAATTTGACATAATTCTTCTCATCCACAATGCTTGACACGTTGTTGATATTGCTGTTACATATTCTACTTATGTAGTTGAAAGAGGAAAGAGTAACAATATCTAATATTAATGTGCTTGCTCTCTTTGTGGAAAATGTGATTTTTTATCATTTTATTGTTGAATTATTGTCACAATAGATTTTTGTTGATCTTTCTTGATCTTGCATCAAATCTGACATAATTCTTCTCATCCACAATGCTTGACACGCAGTTGATGTTGCTGCTACATATTTTGCTTATGTGGTTGAAAGAGTAACAATAGGTTGTTTTTGGCAAGCCCCCCATGAGATTGCTCATGAACAAAGATAAAAATATATCTAGATGTGCTTTTTCAAAATCATTGTTTGTGTAGCCAACTAATATCAAATCATCTAATCTTGAATATAAAATCCCATAATCTCTTCTCCACTAACATATCTCAAAATCATTTTCCCTATTTGTCAATGTGAGCCCTTTGGTGTATCCATGAACCTTGAAATCAAACTTACTACATATATAATGTTGGGCCTTGTCACCATCAAATACATTAAGCTAGCTACTAATATTTTGAACAAAGCTGGATCTACATTTATACCCCTATCTTCTTTGCTCAATTTTAATCTTGTTGCCATAGTTGTAGATGCTAGTTTGTAATTCAACATCTTGAACCTCTTCAAAATATCATTTATATATTTTGTTTGACAAATGAAAATTCCATCTTTTGTTTGACTTTTGTGTTTTGTAAGCAGCATAAGGGAAATATATTAAAGTACAAAAAGAGTTACATTCACATGAGAATCTGTAGATTCATGAGCTTTCTGAAGCTTCTCATGGAGTAGAAAAAACAAGTAGGAACCTCCATAGCCTTTCCCATCAGTGGGATGAGCAGTATTGACATAAATACAGCTGACCAGTAAAAACAAAGACTGAACTAGACTTGAACAAAATGTTAGAGTCCGACAGTATACCATTAAGCTAAAACACGGAAAGATAGATAATGCTAACCACAAAAAAAGAGGAGCTGGGCTCACGCAGAGCTGTTCTAGGAGCTAGCTTCTGCATTCTAGGAACAAGGTTTGTCTTCAATGATAGGGCAGCTGCCGAAGAAGTCCTCATCCCAATTCCGGGTTGGGAGTTTGATGGGCAGTGGCTCTGTCTTGCGTGGAGTGACTGTGTCGTCCTTGGTATTTCTAACCCGCTTGTAGTGTAGGGTGTCAATCATCGAGGACGTCGGGAAGGAAGTCCCAGGGGGAGGGCCCCCCTATAACACGACCGCAGCAGGAGAACTCAAGCCTGAGGAGGGGCCACGAATCAGAGCAGAGCCTTCCGCAGTGGCAACACCGAAGGAATCGGGCAGGGAGCTATCTGTAGCATGGGTATCAGTAACTCTAGCAACACCATCAGCTTGGACGTTTGGATTTCCAGCCAATCCTTCAGTGTGAGCTAAAGGACTAGAATCACCGGGGGGGGAGTGGAATGATAGAACATAGAGTATCTACGACCTGCCAAATTGGCTTCCAGAGTAGCTAGCATTCCATCCAAATGGGCCATATGTGCCCTAGTGTCCATAATCGCCACCTTGGCCATGTTCCAGTTGGTCAAAATTTCTTCAACCAATGTTCCCAGCATATTCTTCATTAACCAGTAGTAATTGACTTGGTTGCCTTGGTTGCCAAAAGCCAAAATCTCAGCAACACTATGAGATTCCCAGTTGTACACCAGCCTGCGAACAGGGACGGAGACGTTGTCGTCATAGCCACTGTTGGCTTTCTTTTCCTTCTCAGCCAAAGTGGTAGTCTTTCCAACATTGTGACCAACTCCTCGCTTAGAAGTGTCGCGCGTACGAGTCATGGCATTGTCAGCTAGATCACGGGATAACGGAGAAGGGGTGGAGCTCTCTGCAGTGGCAGCGGGAAGAGGATAACAGAGGCAAGTAATGACTGCAGGGGCGTGAAGAGGGAGCCTCATATCAGGAATTTCAAAGCAGGAGCTTCCAGACCTCACACGGGATAGAGTAATGGAGCAACTAATCCAGTTAAGGTGATGGGACATGGAGAACTGAACCAAAATGAATGCCAACCACCGGGCCATGGGGGGAGTAAAGTTCAACGCACACGAGGAGGCCATATGGGCTAGAGCAGGATGTTGCTTTAATGATGGAGGCATGGGAACAACGCCGGCGGAGGGAAGTTTCCAAGTGGGGGAGCCACGCTACCAGGAGGGCTGGTGGCACCGCTAGCCTCGTTCATGTCGATTCTATCACCCACATCCGGGAAGGAGAGGTCCTTCCTTGCTTGGGAAATGTAGAGTTGCGAGAGTTGGTTCGAGGGGGATTCGCTTAAAATGTCGTCCCAGAGGGGGAGGTTGCAGGAGACTCCTTCATTGGATAAATTGTCAGCTAAAGAGTTGGCTTTGCGCTTCACATGATGGAAAGTGATACCTCTGTTATCTTTCATGGTAGAAGCAAGTATCTGGAGTTTGTGTTCTAGCCTCCATCTCGAAGAGAGTTTGGAGATGTGAGAGCCATTTTGAATTTTGGAGGCCAAACCAAGGATCAACTGGGAATCTCCTTCCGCGATGAGAGGGTGGGGGTTTTGTTCTTTGGCTATGATGATGTCTTGTAGGAGGCCTTCCAGTTCAGCTGCATTGTTGTTGTCGTGTCCAATGTTGCCTAAGAAGATTCTGATGATTAGACCCTCATGATTACGGAAAACTCCGTCGAATCCAGCCATGCCAGGATTTCCTTTGTAGGATCTGTCAAAGTTGAGTTTGAAGAGGCCCCTGGCTGGGGGAGACCAGTGAATTGGGTTGGAGTGCGTAAGACAGTGTTCTTCTTGAGTGAGGGGAAGGTCTAAAGCTTGAAGTTCCAATTGTGGAGGATTCTTTTCTCCAAATCAGTGGTGGGGAGATCAGAGGTGTGCAATGCAGTTGAGAAGAGGGTTTCTTGAATGTTTCTTTTGAGAGTGTCCCAGATATTGTCAGTTGTTTTGCAATTTCCTTCGAAGATTCAGGAGTTTCTTTCTTTCCAGATGCTCCAGACTACAAAACCTGGAGTGAGGTCCCAAAGTTTGTTGAGCTGAGGGCTTTGAAAGGGGTCTACTTCCCATTGATGAAAGGTGTTGATTATGTCCCCTTTATCTCTGTTGGATTTTCTGAATATTTCTGCCACTCTATCCCAGAGCATGGAGGCTAGATCACAAGTATCAAGCAGATGATCAATGTTATCAACGTTGTGGTGGCACATGACATAGTTGGAGGGTCTAATGAAGCCTTTTTTTTGTAGATGATCCCATGTAAAAATGCGTCTGTGAGTGAGCAACCAGAGGAAAGTTGAGACTTTTGGCCAGAGAAAAGGGATCCATATCTTCTTCCAAAGGGTAAAAGGAATTTCAACTTCCTTAAGAGCCAGAATGGAATAATCCTCCTTGACAGTAAACGATCCCTTGGGGAGATGCCCCCACCGAATGATATCCTTGCTAGGAGAGTTACAAATTTTCCTAGTTTGGAGATCATCCAGACAGTCTCAAAGATGTCAGATACGATTTCAGGTTGCCAGAGCCTAGGATCCTTCTAGGTTCTGATCAAGGAATATTAGACAGGGTCCCAAAAGTCACTGACGACAGAGTTGGAAGTCACTTGCCTGATAATTGGCATTTCTTTGCAGATGGGGAGGCTACTAAGTTTAGGCATTTGTTTCCGGGAGTCCCGCCAAAAAAAAGCAAGGGTTCCATCTTTGATTTCCTCGAAACGATGTTGTTGAATGAGTGCCCGTTGTGAATTAGCGGCCCTCTAGATCAAAGAGCCAGGGGGGTGAGAGCCGTACCGGATCAGCTGGGAGGGGTCCCAGTTATGGGCATACTTCTTATTCCACAATTGAGCCTAGGGAGAGTCATTATTGGAGACCCACCTCCACCAATTTTTTGCTGAAAGAGCCTCATTGTTTATATCTGGATCTCTTAATCCAAGGCCCCCTTCATGCTTAGGAAGGAAGATCGTCTGCCATTTCACTAGGGCCCGCCTGTTGTTTTTATGACTCTTTCCCCAAAGGGAGGACCATTGAATATTTCATAGAGATTTCAAAACCCATTTGGGTGCTGCGAGGATAGAAAAAAGATAAAGGGGCATGGACTGGAGGACATATTTGAGGAGAGTGAGGAAGCAGGGCAGATTGAGAGAGCGGAAAGTCCAGGAGGAGATGTGGGTTTCAATTTTGTTTAGAAGCTCCCTCCAAGAGGAATGTTTGACAGTTGAATCGAAGAGGGGAGCTCCAAGGTATTTGGTGGGTAAGGTGGAAGTAGAGAAGCCCAGAATGCGAGCATTGTTGCATTTGGAGATAGCATCAATGTTGAAGAAGAAGATTTGAGACTTGTCTAGATTAATGGAGGTTCCATAGGCTTCCGAGAAGATCTTGAGGATATTTTGAAAGGAACGCACTTCTTAGACGGAGGGGTGGCCGAACAGGAGATTGTCATCCACAAACTGTTGGTAGGCAATGGGGGCTCCTCCATGGAGAGAGAGGCCTCGTAAGTAACTAGAGGTAACTGTTGCTTGAATCATTCTGCCTAGACCTTCATCCGTTAGGATGAAGAGGAACGGAGAGAGGGGGTTGCCTTGACGGATGCCACGGGTGGGGGTGAAGGTGGACGAGGGGGAGCTGTTGATAAGGATGGAGAGAAAATCATAGGGGAAGAGGGAGGAGATCCAACTGGTCCAATCAGGGCTAAAGCCGAAGGCATGCAACATTTTTCGTATGAAATCCCTTTTGAGTTTGTCAAAGGCCTTGGAGAGATCCAAATTTATGAGCATCCCAGGGTTACGATGGACTTTAAGGGATTGAGTGACCTCATGAGCAAGTATAATGCCATCAAGGATTTGTTTTTCATTCTACATAACTTGTTTGATCAGGGGATATGAGAAAAGGTAAAAGGGGTTTGAGACGATTGGCGACAACTTTGGAGATAATCTTGTAGATGACATTGCATAGAGAGATCGGTCAGAACTTACTAGGGTGGGAGGCCTCTTTTTCTTTAGGGATTAGGGAGAGGTGAGTGGCGTTGAGGGCCGGCAACACCCATTGCTTTTGTATGGATTCTTCAACTACCTCCCAAACTTCGATCTTGATTAGGTCCCAGCAGTGATGAAATAAGTTGGTTGTAAAGCCATCCGGGCCATGCGCCTTACCATCTTCCATTTGATTGACAACAGTTTCAATTTCCTATAACAAGATCGGTTGCATCAAGGAGGCATTGTGCTCCTCAATGATAATAGAGGGGATGTGGTGCGTAACCTGATCAATGGAAGTGGATCTCGAACTAGGGGGTTCCATGAGGAGATCTTGGAAGAACCTTTTGAGTTCGTGTTCAATGTCAGTCTGCTCCTCAAGCACCTCTCTAGACTCCATTTTGAGCTTGTTGATTCTATTGTGCATTCTGTGCTGAAGGGTAGAGCGATGGAAGAAAGAGGTGTTGCGATCTTTGTCTTTAAGCCAAGTGACTCTCAACTTTTGTTTCCATAGGATTTCTTCTTGAAGGCAGCGCTGGTTGATCTTTTCCAAGAGATCCTTTTCCTTTAGTTTGTGGTCCTGAGAGAGACCATCATTCATGATAGTGTGTTGGAGGGAGTCGAGTTCTTCTTCGATCAATTTCTTGTCTTTGAAGATGTCGCCAAAGGTGGTGTTGTTCCAATTCTTGAGATTGGAGAGAAGGAATTTGAGTTTCTACTGGAGGACTGCCATTTTGGATTTGCCTTTGAAGTGCATCTTAGACCACCAGGCGCTGACCATATCCAGAAAGGAAAGGTGGGAAAGCCATAATTTCTCAAATCTGAAAGGCCTATGGGGGTGGGCTTCAAGACTTTGCCACGTGAATTCAATGGGCCAATGATCTGAACCTACTACTGGGAGAACAGAAGAGGCGAGAATTCCTCCCGCTAGAGTGAGGCTTTCTAAGATCCGAAAGCGATCGAGTCCTTTGGAAATCTGATGAACACCGCCCCTTCTATTGTTCCAAGTGAAAAAACCTGAAGAAGGTTGCATGTCAACAAGATTGTTGTTAGCTATGAAAGATTTGAAAAGAAGGTCTTCCGTGGATAGCAAACATAGCCCTCCTTTTTTCTCCCCAAGGGGAGTAATCACGTTGAAATATCCCCTAATGACGAGGGGAGAGTCAATGTGGGACAAAATAAACAAACCAAGAAAGTTGAGAAGTTGGGATTTGAGGGTTGTAGACATTGAGGAGATGGCCATGAAGGCCTGTGTCAAGGATATGGAAGGAGGAAAATATGGAATGGGAAGTAGTAGCATAGTTGTCCAGGGCTATAACAGAAGGGTTACAGCCTATGGCAATGCCACTGGTAGCTCCAATGGAATCAATGGAAAAACTAAGGCAACCTTTCCATATTTTGGACATGAGAAGGCTGAGGGTTTCTGAAGAGCATTTTGTTTCTTGTAGGAAAAGGACAGAGGGCGAGTCAGAAAGGATTTTTCTCTTCAACATATGATGTTTGGAAGGACCATTGACTCCACGTAGATTCCACGATATAATCTTCATTGAGAGTTGGGGGTGAGAGAGGGAAATAATTCTGTTAGCTAGGCGTATTTCCCTGATTCCACTAGTCAAGTGCCCAGCGGGTTGATTCTTTGCAGGTCGAATTTCTTTCCTCTTTTCCTGAGCTCCCTCAAGAGTTTATGCCTGTCTTTTTGGGGGAGGTTGTGAATTCCAAGTTTGTCATGGGATTTAACTTTGGCATGGGATTCTTTAAGGAGTTGTATCTGGCTGGGCAAGATGGATCCAAAATATTTTCTCGTGCATGCATCCTCTAGCCCAAGAAGGTCAAGATATCCTAAGTCGAGCTCTGTCATTTCCTCATCCATAGTGATGTCCAGAGAGGGATCCATAGAATGCTTGAGGAGAGGTTCTTGAGGGATAGAAGAGATACCTTGTTGATCGACGAGGCCGATGAGGCCTGCAGGTTTTCCTTGAGAGAGAAGGGTTTCCAGATCTCTTGAATGATCAGGATTATTAAGATTGGTCAGGAAAGACTTCTCGGCCGTTGACTGCTTCATGAGATACACTTCGTGATATGTCGGTTGTTCTTCTAGGGTCTCAAAGTTGTTGCTTGTAGAGAGGATTTTCGCTTTGTTTTTCCCTGGGGCATCTTTGCGGGTATGACGTTTGGCTCTTCCAGATCTTTGGAAACCATTCGCATCTATGACATCCTTCTTGAGGTCATATTTCAAGGTTTTTTTAGAGGGAAGTCTCTGAAGAGGTACCCGTCTTCATGACATTTGCAGCATCTGAATGGTATGTGATCATAATACAAAGGTTGGGTCCATTATGAATCTTCGAGGGAAAGACTGATCGCGTCCGGGAGGTCCTTAGCAATGTGCATATAAACACAAATCCGAGTGTAAGAAGTGTATTTCTGGATCTTTGTCCGGTCTGCGGATCTGACATAGGATCCTAGGGTGTTTCCAATGTCTTTCAAGGTCTCTTCGTCCTAGTATTCCTATGGGAGTGAATACATTCTGATCCAGACCGAAGCCCATGTGAAGTCCTCTTTTTTTGGGAAGAATATTTCGATCCAGTTTTTCATATATAGACTAGTGGAGTTGAAAAAATAGGGGCCATCATTTTCCACCCTAGCTTTGTCTTCTAGATAATGGAAGATGATAGTAAAGAAACCTTTGGAGCCAAGATGTAGATTGTAGTGGGATTTTGGCCTCCATTTCATGGCAATCTAGCCTCTGAGGGATTTCTCTGTAGGACAAATGCCCATGAACTTGCAGATGAGTGCGTGATCCTTCAAATATTGAGATCTGGCATTGATCCTTTTCAAGTGGAAGAATAATACTTGTTTAAGCGGCTGAGCGAGCTATGCATGTACTGGTTCCCAGAGCACTGTCTACATGTGGTACGTTCTGATTTAGATCCAAATTAGTCTTGGTTTGTTCCACATCAGGGATAGGAATGTCCTATGAGCCAATCCGCAAAGAGTAGGTGTGTCCATCCAAACACAGTGAGATCGAGGGGTTGAGGGCAGCCGTGTGGGAGTGGCATTCTACCCCTCCCTAAGAAGAGGACATGGGCGCTGTGAAGAGCAGGGGGACTAGAAGATGTAGGGGAAGTACGAAGCCGGTAGGGAAGACTCTAATGGTTGTCATAAACCCTAGGGTGAGGTCACTTGACCGCAAATCCGAGGTCAACTTTCATCATCAGATCTCCGATCCCTCTTGTCCATCTTCTCTTTGACTTACTTTTATTCCCAAAACGTATTTCATTAAGCCCAAATCTGTCATCTGAATTTTTTTTTTTTTATGGTTGAGTTAAACCAACTCAATTGAAAATTTTCATGTAAATATCATATCATCAACATATAGGCATACAATTAAGACCTCACCTTGATTATTCACCTTAGGTGTAAAGAGTTGGCTCATTGCTACATTCGTTAAAACCACATGGCTCAAGATGTATAAATCAATGCAGCTGTACCAAGCTCTTGGAGCTTGTTTGAGACCATACAAAGCTTTTTTCAATCTTTAAACTTTATGTTCATGAACCAAAATATCATAACCTAGTGGTTCTTTCACATATACTTCTTCCTGTAATATCCCATTCTAAAAGCTAAGTTTACATCCATCTAATAAACTTTCCATTTATGATGCCATGCTATTGCTAACACTAATATCACTATATCTAGTCTAGCTACTAGAGCAAAAGTCTGATTGTAATAAATTCCAAGCTGTTGTGAAAATCCCTTTGCAACTGACTTTGCTTTATGCTTCACAACATTTCCATTAGCATTAAACTTTGTCTTATAGACCCATTTTACACCTATTGAATCTTTTCCTTCTGGAAGATTCATTATTTGCCAAGTTTGATTTTTCTTTGTTGCTTCAATTTATTCTTCCATGTCCTTTTTCCAACTTTCATACTTAATTGCTTCTTCAAAACATATTGGATCATAAACAAAAAGTAATGCAAAATCAAAAATTAAATCATCATCATCATTACCTTGAGTTACCTCATATATTTCCTTGAGACTTCCTGTCTTCACTAGAGTGCCATTTGACCCTGAGCTATCACTGGGACGATATTTAGGTGTTGACTAAGATCTTGAAGCAGATTGAGGTGTTGATGTTGTACTATTTGTACTAGAACTATAGTTGAATGAATATTTTATGGGAGCATGATCTTCACCAAAATATTTCATCTCAATTTGTTGCTACTGGTGTAGATTTTCACTCCGAATCCATTCTTCATCTTCAAAAAATTTAATGTCTTTGCTAATTATAGCCCTTTTGTGATGGTATTATACAACTTGTATACTTTTGATTGCTCATTCTATCCCAAAAAAATATATCTTTCTCCTTTATTATCCAACTTCTTCTATTTTCATTAGGAGCATGTGCATATGCAATGCACCCAAAGACTCTCAAACGATAAACATTATGTTTCTTATTACTTCATGCTTCTTGTGGTACTTTATCCTTTGCACTCTTTGTGGAGGAACGATTCAAAATGTATACTACACAAGCTATAGCTTCATCCTAATACTCATTTAGTAGATGTTTAGCTTTCATCATGCTTCTTTCCATTTCCATGATTGTTCTATTTTTTCTTTAAATGCAATATCATTTTGTTGTGGTGTATAGCTAGTTGTAAATTTATTTTTAATCCCTTTTGATTTGCAAAAAATCAAGAAATCATTGGGCACAAATTCTCCACCTCTATCTATTCTTAGAATTTTAATGTAGTGTCCACTTTGCTTCTCAACCATGAATTTAAGTTGCTTAAAAATTCCAAAATCTTCTGATTTGTGTTTCAAAAAATATACCCAAAGTTTTCCTGGAATAATCATCTATGAAAGTTATGAAATACAAGCTATTGCCAATAGAATCCATCTGCATATATGCACGCAAATCTAAATGCAGAATTTCAAGTAGAGCTCTTACTCTATATGACGTGCCAACATGAAATAATTCTCTATGCTACTTACCAAGAATACAACCTTTACAAACTTTGTTTGGTTTCTCAATCAACAACAAACCATTCACCATGTTTTTTCCATGCAACAAATTTAGACCACTGAAACTTAAATAACCAAATATTAAGTGCCATAACCATGACTGGCCTTTGAGAACTACTTTGAAAGCAAGAAAACAAATCATTTTGCAACCTTAAAGGGAACATCTTGTTTTGTGTCATTTGGACTTTTGCAAATAGCTTTCTATGTAAAATGTATTAATTTCAAAATAGACTTTATATCCCTTTTGTAGTAGTTGCTTAATGCTAATTAGATTGCATTTAAGATTAGGGACATATTAGACATTTGGAATGTGCTTATTTTGTCCTTTCTTAGTTTTAAAGTTTATGCTACCTTTATCCATGACATCTACTTTGTTATCATCTCCCCATTTTAATTTTGATTGCATTGAGTCATCTATGTTTGCAAACATATCCTTCTTTCCACTCATGTGATTATTACAACCACTATCTAAAAACCACACTTTTTTATCTTTCTTGTGCAGTATTACAAGTAATAAACATTAAATCACTATTTTTAGAGCGATTTTCTCTTGAAAATTTTGCATTCTTTGTATTCATATCAAACTGCTTCTTTCTACATGCAGGTGCATAATGACCAAAACTTTGACAATAATGGAATTGCCATACTTTTTTCCTTGGATATGAAATTCATGAGCATGACTACCACCTCTTCCTCTTCTTCTTGCAAAGAAAATAGAATTTTATATTTCTTATGAGAGTTGTCTAATATACCACCTTCATTGTGATTGCTAGTTCTTCCTCTTCCAAATCCTCTTGCACCTCTATTAGTGATTCTTCCTCCTCTTGTGTCTTTGTTGCTGCTAGCTTGAACTTATGATTTGAATGCATTTTCCATGGAGGAACCAATTGATCTAGTAATTCTTTGCTCATGGGTTTGTAAAGACCCCATAAGTTCATCAATAGAAACTTGAGACAAATCTTTTAATTCTTCAATAGCCACAAAAATTGGGTCAAATCTAATAGGAAGACTCCTCAAAATATTTTCTACAACTTTTTGATCATCCAAAGTATCTCCATGAGACCAAGGAAAATTTTAGGGGAAAAATTTAGCCCATGGGCTAGTTTTAGGGATTTTTTTCCAATTTCTATTTTTTTTTACTCCAAATATCACAAACACTGTCTAGGAACTATATAAAATGCTTAGGATTTTGAATATTTTTACAAAAACATGGACACCATTTTATGGTTGGAAATTTTAAGAATTAGTAAGATTCACCAAGATTTCTACACTTTAAAAAAATTATGGATCCTTGCAAAAAAAATTGCATGAGACTTTATTTGATTTATTATATTATACTCATTGCACTAGCGAAAAAATCATTTATTTTCTCAGAATTGATCAATTGCAAATTTTCAAAATCTCTTCTAAGCATTTGTAATCTTACCAACTTGACTTTGCTAGTACCTTGATATGAGTCCTGTAGACTATCCCATGCATGCTTGGACCTTGTAGCTGCTACAACCCGTGGGAAAATTGACTCTTCCAATGCCTTTTGTATTAAATACAATGCCTTTGTGTCATGCTTCCTGTTCTCCTTGAGAAAATCCTTTTGTGCTTGTGATAGGGCATTCTATGTTGCTTGATTTGTTGGCTCTATAAAACCATTCTCAACCAAGTCCCATAATTCTTGTGAACAAAATAAAGTCTTCATCTTAATGCTCCAATATTCATAGTTTTCTTCCATTAAATTGTGGAATTTGGGGTTTAATGACACTATTGCTACTCACACCCACCATACTTCAACTAATTTACAAGAAAATATAGCAAGTCTTACACAACACTTTGTTGACACAACTTGACATAAACACATATTAAAGCACCATTCCAAAATGATTTTCTAGGTCTACAAATTAATTACAAAAATTATATTACCATTTACACAACAAATTACATGATTTACCTCTGGCATTTAGCATCAACATTACCAAAAACAATCTTCTTTGCCACAACCAAATTCTTCTTTTCTACAACCAAACTTGATACCAATTTGAAGACAAGGTCGGCAAGATAAGTATTAAGTCAATAAGAGAAAAATGAATATTAAAAGTTTTTATAATTTCTTAACTACTTTTTAATTTTTATAAATAATTTAATATTTTTTATTTTTAAATTTAATTTTTAAATATAATTAATATTTTTTATTTTTAGATTTAATTTTTATTTATAATTTAATACTTATTTACTTTTAAATTTTAAACTTTTTACATTTGACATAGACTGGCACTTAGTAATATAATCACCAGGTAATTGAATAAAAAGCATATGCTCTCAGTAGGTTGTCATCCCTACATTATTGATAGATCCATTCAGTAGGGAGAGCCGTGCATGTAATGGAGAGTCGATTGAAGGTTACCGGTCTTCATGTATTTCCTTTGGCGTCTCTATCTTCTTTTTCGTCGTCAATTGTTTATTTGCAGTGTGTATGGTTGCATGCTCGAATTCCTTATATGTCTCCATCTTCTTGGAAGATGCGCTCAGATCCTCCTCTTCTCCTGTCTGCGCTTTCATCACCGACTTTTTCTGCACCACCATGTTCGATGTCACATTCAAACTAGAAATACCTTCCTACATATTCTTCACTTCTCCGGCTTCTTTCCTCTGCCTCATGTTGTACCTTCCAACACTTGTCCAGAAGATTGACATCACCTTCAAAGATGTTGACTTCGAGATCGAAGTCCCGGGCCTTCCGCCGATTCCGGGGAGAGATCTGCCCACACATATTCAAGACAGATCTAACAATATCGAATTTAGCATGTTCCTTCAACATTGCTCTAGACTCCATGAAGCTCGCGGAATTCTAATAAACAGTTGTGAGGATATGGAGGCTGAACAAATAAAAGCCCTCCTGGACGGAAAGGTTCTGAGTGCTGCTGAAATGCCCTCCATTTATGCTGTTGGGCCGTTTATATCTTCGTCTCTGTTGGCTTCTGATGAAGTCGTGGAGGACAAGGAGGAGTGCCTGAAATGGCTAGACCTCCAGCCCGTCTCGTCCGTTCTCTTCGTTGCCTTCGGGAGCAGAGGCAGTCTGTCGGACGAGCAGGTTCAGGAGCTTGCTCTGGGACTCGAAGCCAGCGGGCAGCGCTTCCTTTGGGCGTTGCGGAGGCCTCCACCAATTCAATCCACGATGGCCGAAGCAGACATAAGACATATTCTACCTGTGGGGTTCGAGAGTCGAACCAGAGACCGAGGACTCGTTGTTTCTTCATGGGCGCCTCAGATTCCTGTTCTTTCTCATCCATCTACTGGCGGTTTCCTCTCTCACTGCGGTTGGAATTCAACTGTAGAAAGCATCTTACATGGAGTGCCGATGATAGCTTGGCCTCTTGCTGCCAACCAGAGGATGAACGCTTTGTATCTAGTGAAGGAGAAGAAAGTCGCCATTGAAGCGAAGAAGGGGTCGGATGGATTGGTGAGCAAAGAAGAAGTAGAAAGAGCAGCCAGGGAATTAATGGAAGGAGATGACGGAGCGAAAATAAAGAAGAAGATGAGAGAATTGATGGAGAGGGCCAACAATGCAATGGAGGAGGGAGGGAGTTCATACAATGACATGGCCACTGTGGCTGCTATTTGGAAGGAAATGAACGCCGCTAACACACTGTCCTCTACTTGAGAGGTCTCGCTGGGGGATAACAAAGTGCGAGAACGCCGCATCGTTGCCTTTGGTGGGCTGTACCTTTATCTGTAGCTAGGTCAGTGAAAAGTTTAACATGTCCAATAATCTTCTATATCAATTTCTAATAAGAGGTTTGAGGTTGAATGTGTAAGTGTTCTAGAATTTTGATCAGAGAAGCACATACATCCACGCTTTAAAAGTTTACCTTGTATCTAAAAAAGCAAAGACTCTTGTCCTTTTTATCAAAATTGAACAAAATTGTCTCCAAGGTTCCAAACTTTTTCATATCTCACCAAAATTGAACAAAATTGTATCTAAGGATATGGTATATGGGTTTCAAGTTGTAAGTATTTTCTTATTCGTGGTTGACACTGAAATCAATATAAAAGCCAAAGAAAGGCAGCAACAGTATATTACTCACGGTGCACAAATGAACATACGAGGATTTTGGTTTTATTTGAAAATTAAACAGACACTATTTCGCTCTTGGTAATGGGCACGGCTGAGAAGCATAGAGGGTAATGGGCACGGCTGAGAAGCAGTTGAAATCGAAGAAGGGCGGGCTTGCTTTCTCATATCCTCTGTATCTAACTCGCCGGTTTGGGTCCCGACTGCTTTCTCATGAGATTCTATTGCTGCTGATTGCTACAGATCCACGCATTTCGTGTTAGATTGCTACAGAACCGTGACTCCATTTTGTTGCTGTATAATCGTGTGTGATCCTGTTTTACGAAAAGCATCGAATTTCTATTGGTATTAATTAGAAGATGCTGCCTACGCTGTAGGTTAGATAGTGGGGAAATTAATATTGTAATCATAGAATGCAAAAGAACAAAAAAAAAATAGGAAATCTAAAACAAATTGCTTTCCTGTAAATGTTTGGTTTGATGAGGAATACAAAAAAGTAAGAAAATTTTTGAGAGAATCAAACCAGAAAGAAAATAAGATTTTAAGAAAGAAAAAAACTGATTTTATGGTCTCAAGGAGGGAAGAACTAATATTCCTTGGGAAAAATAACCCCAAGTTATTACTGAAGGAACTTCAATAGAGCAAGAACCAAACTGAAAATAATATTACAACATATCAATGATTTGAGTATGCAAGGCATCTTTATGAGTAGGATCCTAAGGTTGACCCCTCTCCTTTGGTCAACACTATTACTAAGCTTTTCACCATGCAGGAGAATGAGGTGGGTATTAAGAAGTTGGGTGTTGGTAAGGCACATGATTTAAATGAATTTCAAGAAGAATATCTAAGGTGGGGTTCAAAAACTCTTGAGCCTCACATTATGAAAATATTCAACAACATCATTCAGCAAGGTTCCCTACAGATTGGACAACTAGCCTAGCAATACCTCTTTTCAAGAGCGGTGATGTCAATGATCCCTCCAACAATAGGACCAAAATGATAAATCCCTTGTTTGCAAAGCTATTCAAAACCATGCTAGAAAATAGAATTAGCAAGTGAGCGGAAGAAAGAGATAAGTGTGCTAAATGACAAGAAAGTTTAAGACCTAAACATTCCATGGTTGATCACGGTATAACTTGAAGGCACATCTTTGAAAAAGTGTGGGAGAAAAAGAGGAAGTCTTTTGTTGCTTTGACGATTTCAAAAAATCTTTTGACATGGTCCCTAGAGATAAGATTTGGCACAGAATGGAGGAACTTGGGGTTTTTATGCATCTTAGAGTAGTTGTTCATAGACTATATGAGGAGGTTAAAGTCAAAATGGGAACATCAGATGGTATCTCCGAAATCTTTAGAAGTGACATCAAGGTCAAGCAAGCATGTCCATTGTCCTATACCCTTTTTGGCCTATATATTGGCAAACTTGAAGAGTGGTTAAACCTAGAGGACAATGATGGTGCTCTTTTGGCCGACAAAAGAACATTGGACTAACATTGGATTAACATTGGAATTTTTAGAAATAGTTATTTAGAGGCTTATAAAAAAGAACATTCAATACATTCACTTAATAATTCCTATTCACCAAAACCATCGCATTCCCAATTTCTTTCATGGATTGAAGTCAATAAAATTGTTCAATTAATTTTGGGATTTTTTTATTATTTAATTTCAACATATTCAATCAAGAAAGAAAAATGGCAAGCTGTGAATACATATTTGGGATTATTTTATGACAAGTTGTGAGTACATAATTGTGTAATGCATGCACCATACCGGCCCACAAGAAGGACATGTGACATGTCCCAAAGAAATTGCTTATTGACACTTATTGTCACTCGTTTCCGAGGAAAGGGGTAAATAATTGAATGTCGTTGCTTGCATATGCACAGCTAGACACTACGCTACTCGCATGTGCACCAACTAGATACTGACATAACACTGTAATACCCCTAGAACCTTAATTAAAGTTTAAATACTTTGTAATAATGTTTTTAATTGTTGTCGAACAATTATTTGACCAAATGTGGTCAAAGACACTTCTTTGACGATATTGAATTATTATTATTATTTAATAAATAAAAACAGGAGAATCCAATTTGAAGTAGCTTTTGAAAGAGTGTTTGATGGCTCACAAGGAGAAATAACAAGTGTTGGACAAACTGCCCATAGTGGTGAAAACAAATATTTAATATCTCAACAGGTGCAGGAGGCATAATCCTTATTTTTATGGTCAGAACTCCAAATGGAGGTTCTATAACAAGAGGCTTATAATAGACCTAAGTCCTAGGCAAAGATTTAATAAGCATTCCCATCAGACAAGTGGGAGGCTTGGATGGAGGAGGGAAAATATATTTGTTGAGTAAAGAAGTGGAACTGAGTGATAGTTCAGAACTGGTTCAGCAGTCTTTGTCCTTGTGGTCCAACGAAGAGGCTCAGGGGTTTCAGAACAAGTAATCGTGGTTGTTCTGGAAGATTGGTTGGGAGGAACGATGAACTTCAGATTGGATTCGGTTTGATTTTACTGGCATATTTTTATTATTTGTTTAACAACCTTTAGTATTTTATGTCTGTTTAGTAGTATTGCAGAATAGTAAACTGTATGTTTAAACTTCTATTAAATTAATTTTTAGTTTATTATATTGATGAGTAATACATTTAATATGTTTTCTACTATGTTACACAATATTTACCATGTTTATATTAACTACACATTATTCTATTTCTACTGTTCATAAAATATCTCTTATTGTAAACCTAGGGTTTTAAATAGAATAACTTTATATCTTTGATTATAATGATAGAAGCTTTTTGTTTGTAATGTTGTACTAATCTAATAAACACTACATCTTATATAAGTAGATATATAAAAACAGAGTATGGAATACTTTAAGTATAGACATTTTATACAGATCTCAATAGCATATTGTTAAACCAGTATTACACAGAGTGGATAGGCTATTTATATATAGTCAAAGGAGTAGTTATTTGAGTTGAAGGCTTTCATCTTATAAATATAGCATGTAGAGCCTACTGGCTTAATATTATGATATAAATAGAGTATTATCATAGAAGAAGCCAGAGGGATCAAACATATTTTTATTTCAAGTATGAAACCTAACACTAATGCATAACTGAGAGGCCATGAAAGAAATCATGGAAGCATATAATTATAAACATTTTAAAATAGAACAGGTTAAACACATAAAATCGAAACGAGCTTCAAAGCTAAACATCATTGTTCAATATAAATTCATGGAACAGTATAACTCTGATTATTTTCCAAAACGCATCATACAAGAACAGAGTTTCAAAACCATAAATAGAATCATGGATTAAATAACTATATTTATCATTGAAATGAAGTTGAAAGGCTATCATTGTATCATCGACGAAGGTCGAAGGATACAAGGGAGTCAACTGACTACCCTTAAGTTCATTTGCGTGGACAATGCGCAACATTGCCACTGTGCAGAACCAAAATTAAAGCAAAAAAACTTTTGCAGAGACATTTGAGTATTTTGTGTTTCTAGAATTCAAATAACAGAACCAAGAGGTTCGTAAATTTTATAACTTTTCAAATAAATCAAAGCCGAGTGGTCTCTTGTTACAACCGAGTGGAAAGACCCTTAAACAAGATTTCTAGTTATCAAGAAACAGTTAAGCCATAAAGGCTACCAAATATCATATGATTAACTAAGTAATACAGTGGGAAAATGCGAAAGCATAAACCCCATATTACGGCATATTGCACATAGTATGCATGCACCAAAATTCAACATTAATTAGCTTTTATCGAATTTGAAACATACAATTTTTCACAAACCCTTGTGGTAGCAACACTACACCACCTGCAACCACAATAATTTACACATAAGTTAGATTTCAGTTAGGGTTTACAGTTAAAGCTAAATATTATTCATGAACTTACTTTCTAGTACTTATAGGGTTTGAAGTCGGCACGCTTAACACCATAATCCAGTAATGGAGTTTCCCTAGTTCGTGCGTCTATACAAACAATTGATTCGGAATTTAGATGCATTCTTTTTATAAACAGAAATAACAATAAGTTACAGGGTTAGGTATTTCATTACCTCACATTGCAAACATTCCAAGGTTCAGATACCCATTCCTTTTACCTCAGCGTATTCATAGACATACATGCACAAGTAAACATTTAAATTTTAATACATATACATGAACTCTGTAAATGAAATAACGTTTGAAAGAAACCACAATCTATTGCATGCATTACCTTTACAAACGTAGTCTAAGGAAGAAGCTCCACTAAGAAACATTAGGTTTTGCTAAGCTGGACCTTTCAAACATATTCACAGAATCAAGTCGAGACCATGCACAAAGTCGAAGGCTCCGCCGTAGAGTGGAAACACTCTAAGCTCAAAGCAAAAAAAGAACTAGAGACCAAACAAAAGAATTCCAAAGCCAAACCCTATCTCTCAACTGAACAAGATCAAGTCACAAAGCTTCACTCAAAGGCACAAGAGCCGAGCGTTTACATTTAAGCTCAAAGGGGAAACCCTCATGAGGAACACTGTGAACACTCCATAAGGAGGACGTCATGTTCTTGCAAAGAGTTACAGGGTTGAACATTCATTTCAAACATTGCATTGCATAACCGGGAAGCTCAATGTAGAGCCAAGGCTCCATAGCGCAGTAGCATAACCCTTCCAAAACCAAAAACATGAATCAAATAGTTCAGAGGACTTTTGTCTGAATAAACCCTGCATAGGGTAATTACAATCCCAATCTATGGATCTAATGGTGGATGATAATCCATGATGAAGGGGCATCTGAGTACATCCAACTCCCATTAATGCATTCACATGGCATACTGCACTTAGCATTGAAGAACTTGAAGTCTGCATTAATAACACAGATCCCATAGCATTAATTTAAAATCATATCAATTATATCATATATCTCCTTTGGATATGCATTAAAGACCATATGTAATGTCCCCATTTTGACCCCCTTTGTATTAAATCGTAAATGATGTAAATATTGTAATTTAATCATGGTGAGGAGCTCAAGGCCAAGGCCCCACCATTGATTTAGTGTTTTATGTATCGGCAATTAAAGAAATAGATGCCTATGGTTCTTGTGCTAGATAGGCACAATGTAAATAAGACATCATGTAAATACGAATTTTAATGAAAATACCCACAACTAGCTATGCAATGCAACAAAGAGATGGGGCATGATTCTACAAGGAATAGGGAGGAAAATTATTCAAACCCTTGAGCCAATGGTGTTGATCCATGTGTCAATGAGAAAAACCATAAACCACCAACTACCCATTTTGGGTTATGGACCCAATCATTTAATTCTTTCAAGAGTTGGTTGAGGCAGTTAATTCCTTGGGAATGAAGAGGTATGGCAGCCAATTTCGTGCATGGGCAAGCCATCAATCTGGGAAATCATATTTTGTCTCCTTGGGAAAGAAAACACCCATGAAATGGTGCCCAAATCCATTCTGAACATATAGTTTTTCCTGTCTTACGTAGTCTGAACTACGGGGTCTTTCCCCATCACGTTTTTTACCAATTTCCTGCATTTTACCATAGTTGGGAGCTCGTTTTTGTGTTACATAGTGGTTGGGAGAAAGGGAGTCACGTTTTGGGGGTTTATAGAGGTCGTTTTTTCCCCAGAATGTCCATGGGCGTTTCTCTGAAAACGGTTTTTGCTCTCCAGGGTTGAATCCCCAATTTCCATTTCATTTTTTGGTTCTTCCCACGTTTTTCTGGGCTACTAGAAACCCCATCTTTGGGAAACTCACTGTAAAATGTTTCTTCATGCCCAACACTTATACTTCTGCTGTTATGTGCATCCTTGTTTTGGTTTGATTTCTGTGAGAAAGAGATTGGAGTGGTAGTGGACAGAGAGGGCTTGATAAACCTAGTGGGGGAGATAACCTCTCAAGAAGATCAAGAGGGATTTGGCTACTCTTCTATGCACACCTTGAGAGCACTAGATGGGGAAGGTATGGCTTGAGGGACTGTACAGCAGTGAAAATAATACTTCCTTATGTTGGGTGTGTAGGTATTGTGGGTGGCAAGCTAGATAGATCTTGTAAGGTTACCCCTGGCTCTATGCTTGAGCTCACTACCTTAGTCACTCTTCTTTTCCATTTCCTAGCAGCCTGATAAACTCAATTGTAGATTGGATTGGCTCATCTGGGTGTATGCTTGGCTATGTGTGAGTCTGCTGTTCCCTGATTCCTTGTAGAGATCATGCCCAGCTCGGAGGTGGTAGTTGCATCAAGAGGTTGATAAACACAACTGACCTATGGTTGGGTGGAACGTTGCACATGCATAGCTGGTTGCTTGGGACTACTTTGTTAAGATAAGTATTCTCTTGTGTTAACTTTGCAATTATTATTTGATGAATATCTTGAATATATGATGGATGTGTTATTGATATTATTTCTGTTGTGTCTTTCTTATAATTATACATCCCATATGTCTTTTATATTATGTGAATGCTAAGTTAAAATTTTATGGGGCTAGTTGCCCGGTTTAGTATCACGATCCTCTCTATCATGCTGGTATGATAGGAGGGGACGTTACATTTTGGTATCAGAGCTGCTGGTTGCAGCATTGGACCTCTATGGGCCAAATCCAATTACAGTATCAAGACTATATGGGGCTAAGTTGGATAATTGAAGAGGTAGGATCGCCTCCTATTGAGCAGTGAGCATCCCTGAAAGAAGGAGGAATCCAAAATTGTTTAAGTGTTTTTGAAATTTTTTGCTTAAGTCTGTTTCGGGAAGAGTTTGGAAGAGTTCCGCAAATCTTCCCGCAACTGCGGAAGAGTTCCGTGAATCTTCCCACAATTGCGGAAGAGTTCGGCGAATCTTCCCGCAACTGCGGAAGAGTTCCGCAAATCTTCCCCCAATTGCAGAAGAGTTCCGCGAATCTTTCTGAAAATGCAGAAGAGTTCCGCGAATTGCCCCAAAATTTGTGGAAGGATTCTGTGAATCGTTCCGCAACGCGGAAGAGATCGGGAAATCGTTCCGAAATTTGCGGAAGAGTTCCGCGAACTGCCCCGAAATTGTGGAAGGATTCCGCGAGTTGTTCCGCAACGCCGAAGAATTAGGCGAACTGCTTCGAAACAACAAAAAAAATTTCTAAGTGTTCGGCGTCGAAAGGAAATTTTCGGAAGGAATTCTCTTCCGAAATTGCGGAAGGACTTCTCTTCCGAAATTGCGGAAAGATTCCGCAAATCGTTCCGCAACACGGAAGAGTTCGACGAGTGGGCCGAAAATTTACGGAAGAGTTCCGCGAACTGCCCCGCAACTGCGAAAAGAATTCTGGAAAATCTTTCGCAACTGTGGGAAGAATTCTGGAAAGTCTTCCGCAATTACGGAAAGAATTCCGGAATGTCTTCCGAAATTTGCGGAAGAGTTCCGCGAACTGCCCCGCAACTGCAAAAAGAATTCCGGAAAGTCTTCCGCAACTGAGGAAAGAATTCCGGAATGTCTTCCGAAATTGCAGAAGGATTTCGTGAATTGTTTTGCAACGCGGAAGAGTTCGGGAAGTCGCCCCGAAATTGCAGAAGCATTCCACGAATTGCTCCGCAACTGCGGAAGTGTTCGACGAATTGCTCCGCAACTGCGGAAGCGTTCGACGAATCACTCCCCAACTACTGAAGCCCCCTTGACCCCCTTTTGTTTCCCCCCCAATATGTCGTTGATTGTGAGAAAATTTGATGATTTGACAAATTGACAATATAATATTTTCCCACGTGCTTGAAAGTAATTTATGAATTCCTGAGAATATAATGCAGCTAACAATTGTGTGGATGAATACATTCTACAGAATCACAGTTACAGGGTAGCACTCTAGATAGTATAGTTGGAAAGTTTTGGATCTTGGTTGGACCAAGAAAATCAACATCATGGATGATGCACAGGATCCCTATGATCCTGAGACAGATGCTATGGGGGAGAACATACATGTTGAAAATGTTGAAACAGAATCTAATGGGAGAAGAAATCAAGAGACCCCTACAGGTATTGCAACCACCATGAGAAGCCTAAGGGTGGAATTTCAAAGTTGCAGAGAAGATAATGAAAGGATGATTAAAGCTCAGGAAGAACAAAATCAGTTGAATGCAGCCATGTTGCAGAGTTTAACAGACATCCAAAGGAAGATAAACTCTGGGCATCAGACATCAAATCTAGAAAGGGGTGGGAGTAGTTCTAAGAGGAATTCCCGCAAGAGGGCCAGTAGCCCAAGAAGAGTTTCTACAGACAGAACATATACTCCAGAAATCTCTTCTAATGAATCATCTGACTCTGAAGAATCCATTGAGGGTTCAATATCTTCATCTCGCAGAAGCAAGAGGAAGAGGCACTACAAGAACAATTCACATGGGGAATTTAAGAAGGCAAAACCTCCTACATTTGATGGAGAGATAAAGTCTGGTCAAGAAGCTGAAGCTTGGCTTCTTGGGATGAGAAAGTATTTTCAAGTCCAAGATTACTCGGGAAATATGAAGGCAAGGGTAGCCATCTTCAACTTGAATGGAAGAGCATCTATATGGTGGGAACACATCAGGCAAGTGAAGAAGATCAATGAGAGGAAGATTGTGTGGAAGCAGTTCAAGAAATACTTCAAGCAGAAGTACCTCTCTGATAGGTACTATGATGATAAGATCAAAGAGTTCCATGAGCTAAGATTGGCACAATTGACCATGGAAGAATATGCAAACAAATTCTTGGAGCTGCTAAGATATGTCAGGTACATTCGAGATGATAAGGTGAAAATTTAGCGTTTCCTAAGTGGACTGCCCCAGTCATATAAAGATAGAATTGAGTTTGATGAACCTCGAACTCTAGAGGAGGCCATAAGAAAGGCCAAGTATTGCTTTGATAAAAAACAGAAGCAAACCAGAATTCCATAAGGCATGGAAGGATAGGAAAAACGAAAAGTTTGATCAAAGGAAGAAGGGGTTCAAGCCTCCTCAATTCCGGAATCAGCAAAGGCAACCATCACAGGTTGTGACTAAGCCAACTAGGATGATGGGATACAAGCCAAGAGATACAAAGGAACCAAGAGAACCACTTCAATGTTTGGGTTGTGGAGGAGACCACATGCTTAGGAACTGTCCACATCGGAATGGGAATGCAAATCAAGTCCACAACATCCAAGGAGCTGGAACTGTGGGTCAAGTGGCGAGAGCAATCCCTAGAATCTATGCAGTAGTAGAAGACCGCCAGGAAGATCATCAGTCAACTGTGGTTGAATTTGAAGGTAAGATTGCTAAGCAATCTGTTTCTATTTTGATTGATCTCGGATCTACTCACAGTTATGTCACTCCTAGAATTGTTGAGATTTGTGCTTTCAAGAAATTAAAGCATAGTAAATCATGGTTAGTTCAACTAGCCACTGGAACCAAGAGAAAAGTTAGTGAAATAGTAGAGAAATGTCCATTAGAGATGGATGGGCTATTCACTTATGCAGATCTGAATATTTTGCCACTTGGTTCATATGATATTCTCATTGGAATGGATTGGTTAGAAGCACACAGGGTTAAACTTGACTGCTACAATAAGACATTTGAATGCATGGACGAAGAAGGAAAATCGAGGGTTGTAAAAGGCATTTCAAAGGTGACTTCGGTCAGACAGGTTTCAGCCATGCAGCTGAAGAAGTTTTGTAGGAAAGGATGTCAATTGTATGCAGCCCACATTCTAGATGCAGCAGAGAATGAAACTCTTAAAGTGGAGGACTATCATGTATTGCAAGAATTCAGGGATGTTTTTCCTTATGAGATTACAGGAATTCCTCCAAAGAGAGACATTGAATTTACAATTGAACTTGTTCCAGGAGTGACACCAGTGTCTAAGACACCCTACAGGATGAGTACACTGGAATTGCTAGAATTGAAGATGCAATTACAAGAGTTGCTGGAAAAGAAGTATATTAGGCCAAGTGTGTCTCCGTGGGGAGCACCTGTTCTATTTGTGAAAAAGAAAGATGGAACACTCAGGTTATGCATTGACTACAGGCAGTTGAATAAAGTCACTATGAAGAACAAATACCCATTGCCCCGAATTGATGACCTTTTTGACCAAATGAGAGGAGCAAAGGTATTTTCAAATATTGACTTGAGGTTTGGTTACCATCAGGTAAGAATCAAAGAAGAAGATATTCATAAGATAGTCTTTAGAACGAGGTATGGAAACTATGAGTTTGTAGTGGTACCATTCGGTCTCACAAATGCACCAGCTACATTCATGTGTCTCATGAATAATTTTTTTATCAAGTATTTGGACAAGTTTGTTCTTGTATTCCTAGACAACATTCTCATATATTCTAAGAATGAAAAAGAGCATGAAGAACATTTGGGAATGACAATGCAATTACTAAGGGAGCATAAGTTGTATGCAAAGTTGAGCAAATGTGACTTTTATAAAGATAGAATTCATTATTTAGGTCACATCATCTTCGACAAAGAAATATCTGTAGACCCTGAGAAGATTGAAGCCATTATGAATTGGCCAACTCCAAGGAATGTGACTGATGTGAGATCTTTTATGGGCCTTGCTGGCTACTACGAGAGGTTTATTGAAGGATTCTCCAAGGTTGCAAACCCGATCACTTCTTTGCAAAAGAAGGGGATAAAGTTTGAATGGTCACCAAGATGTGAGGAAAGTTTTCAACGGTTGAAGAGTCTTCTTATAAGTGCACCCATTTTGAAAATTGCAGACCCAGAAAAAGACTTTGTGGTATGTACCGATGCATGCAATCAAGGACTTGGAGGAGTTCTTATGCAAGACAACCATGTGATATGCTATGAGTCAAGAAAGTTGAAGGAGCATGAGAAGAACTATGTTACTCATGATATAGATCTTGCAGCCATAGTACATGCTTTAAAGATGTGGAGGCATTACTTAATGGGAAGAAAATTTGAGTTAAGAACAGATCATTGTGGTCTGAAATACTTGTTTGATCAGCCAACTTTAAATGCTAGGCAAGCTAGATGGTTGGAATTTTTGTGTGAATTTGATTTTGAAATCAAACACATAAAAGGAAAATAAAATAAGGTGGCTGATGCACTCAGCAGGAAGGTATAGGAAATGCATGTGGCAATGCTTAGTACTTGCCAACCAGATTTGATGCAGCAGATGGTTAACCATATTGTTGAGGATGAAGTGTACGTACAGATAAAGGGCAAATTGCAGCAGGAAAACCTTGAAAAGAAATATGAAGGCTATCATTTGGAAAAAGGACTTATCACTTATAAGAATAGAGTATATATTCCAAATGCGGCAGATTTGAGGAGGATTGTTATGGATGAAATCCATAAAACTCCATACTCCGGTCACCCAGGATATCAGAAAACAATTGCTACAGCAAGAAAATATTATTTTTGGCTAGGCATGAAGAAGGATGTCGTTGAATACATTTTTAAGTGCATGGAATGTCAGCAGGTGAAGAGTGAACACCAACATCCAGTAGGTTTATTGCTCCCAGTGCCAATTCCAGAATGGAAATGGGAAGTAATATCCATGGACTTTATTACAGGATTGCCAATGACTGTGAGACAACATGATTCCATCATGGTTGTGGTAGACAAGTTAACAAAGGCAGCACATTTCATACCGGTTAAGTCCACACACAAAGCCGATGCCATTGCAAATATTTTCATGAAGGAAATTTTTAGATTACATGGGTTGCCTAAGGCAATAATTTCCGACAGGGATACCAAGTTCACTTCCAATTTTTGGAAAGGTCTCTTTGCAGATTTGGATACACAACTAAGCTTTAGTACTGCATACCATCCTCAAACAGATGGAAAAATAGAAAGAGTAAATCGGGTGCTTGAAGACATGCCCCGCATGTATGTAATGGACAAACCATCCAAGTGGGAGGATTATCTACACTTGGTAGAATTTGCATATAACAATGGGCAACAAGCATCATTGGGAATGAGTCCTTATGAGGCTTTGTACGGCAGAAGGTGTAGGACACCGATGACTTGGGACAATCCAATGAACAGAATTGTACTTGGGCCAGAATTGCTTATGGAAATGGAACAAGAAGTTGCCAAGATCAGACAGAATTTAAAAACATCCCAGGATAGACAGAAAAGCTATGCAGATAAACATACAGTGCATAAGGAATTCGATGTTGGGGATCATGTGTATCTTAGAGTGAAATAAAGGAAGAGTTCCTTGAAACTTGGGAGTTGTACCAAGCTATCACCTAGATATTGTGGGCCATTTGAAGTGCTTGAAAGAATAGGGCCAGTTGCATATAGACTTGCATTGCCTACTAGTACTAAAGCTCATAATGTTTTTCATGTCTCTTTGCTTAAGAAATATGTACATGATCCTAACCATATGATTAATTGGGATGTGATCCAGGTGGAACCCGAGGGAGAATTCCAAACCGATCCATTGCGCATCCTAGAAAAGAAGGTAACATTGCTTTGGAACCGAGCCATCGGATAGGTAAAGGTGCAATGGAAGCAGTATGGTCCCGATGAGGCTACATGGGAGCTGGAGGATGTCACGTCCCCATTTTGACCCCATTCGCACTTAAATCATAAGTGATGTAAATATTGTTACTTAATCATGGCGAGGAGCTCAAGGCCAAGGCCCCACCATTGATTTAGCGTTTTATGTATCGGCAATTAAAGAAATAGATGCCTATGGTTCTTGTGCTAGATGGGCACGATGTAAATAAGACATCATGTAAATACAAATTTTAATGAAAAACACCCACAACTAGCTATGCAATGCAACAAAGAGATGGGGCATGATTCTACAAGGAATAGGGGGGGGGAATTATTCAAACCCTTGAGCCAATGGTATTAATCCATCTGTCAATGGGGAAACCCATAAACCACCAACTACCCATTTTGTCTCATGCACCCAATCATTTAATTCTTCCAAAGATTGGTTGGGGCAGTTATTTCCTTGGAAATGAAGAAGTATGGCGGCCAATTTCGTGCATGGACAAGCCATCAACCTGGAAATTCATGTTTTTGCTTGTTGGGAAAGGAAACACCCACGAAATGGTGCCCAAAGCCATTCTGAATGGTCAGTCTTCACTCATTCACGCAGTTGGAGCTAGCTGGGTCTTTCCCTACACGTTTTTCATCCAAATCTTGCATTTCTCCATGCCTAGGAGTTCGTTTTTGCATATGCAGTAGCCTGGGAGAGAAGGGCCACGTTTTGGGGACTGTATGGACGTCGTTTTTGCCTCTGAATGTCTAAGGACGTTTTTTCTAAAAACGGATTTGGCTTCCTGGGTTGTTCACCAACTTCCCATTTCGTTTTTGTGGGTTCCCACGTTTTTCTGAGTTAGCTGAAACCCCATCTCATGCATCTCACTATAAAAACATTTTATCCCGCCCCATAATTGTGTTTTGTTGTTGTGTGCATCCTCGTTTTTGGTTTGAACCTGTGAACTGAAGTTTTGGAGTGGTAGTGGACAGAAGTGGCTTGATAAACCTAGTGGGGGAGACAACCTCTCAAGAAGATCAAGAGGGCTTTGGTTACTCTTCTATGCATACCCTGAGAGCACTAGATAGGGAAGGTATGGCTTGAGGGACTGTACAGTAGTGAAAAGAATACTTCCTTGTACTGGGTGTGTAGGTATTGTGGGTGCCAAGCTAGAAAGATCTTGCAAGGTTATCCCTGGCTCTGTGCTGGAGCTCACTAGCTTAGCAATTCTTCCCTTCCATGTCCTAGCAGCCTGATAAACCCAATTACAGATTGGCTTGGCTCATCTTGGTGTATGCTTGGCTATGTGTGAGTCTGCTGTTCCTTGGTTCCTTGTAGAGATCATGCCCAGCTCGGGGGTGGCAGTGGTGCTGAGAGATTGAGGAGCACACTCGCCTACGGTTGGGTGGAATGTTGCAGTTGCATAGCCAGTTGCGTGGGACTACTTTCGCATAAGATAAGTATTCTCCTATATATTCTTGCAATTATTTAATTGATGGATATCTGAATGTATGTGGATGTGTTAAACGAATTTTACTTCCGCTGTGTCTTCAAATGGTTATGCACTTGCATATGCTCATCCTCTTTTAAATTGAATGTTTGTTTATAATGTATGGGACTGGATTCCCGGTTTAACCTCACGATCCTCTCCATCTAGCTGGAATGATGGGAGGGGACGTGACAGAGGATGCCATGAGGGTGGCATATCCATTTTTGTTCAATTTTGATGAGCACTAAGGACAGTCCTAATGTAAGGGGAGGGGAATGTAATGTCCCCATTTTGACCCCCTTTGTATTAAATCGTAAATGATGTAAATATTGTAATTTAATCATGGTGAGGAGCTCAAGGCCAAGGCCCCACCATTAATTTAGCGTTTTATGTATTGGAAATTAAATAAATAGATGCCTATGGTTCTTGTGCTAGATAGGCACAATGTAAATAAGACATCATGTAAATACAAATTTTAATGAAAATACCCACAACTAGCTATGCAATGCAACAAAGAGATGGGGCATGAGTCTACAAGGAATAGGGAGGGAAATTATTCAAACCCTTGAGCCAATGGTGTTGATCCATGTGTCAATGAGAAAACCCATAAACCACCAACTACCCATTTTGGGTTATGGACCCAATCATTTAATTCTTCAAGAGTTGGTTGAGGCACTTAATGCCTTGGGAATGAAGAGGTATGGCAGCCAATTTTGTGCATGGGCAAGCCATCAACCTGGGAAATCGTATTTTGTCTCCTTGGGCAAGAAAACACCCATGAAATGGTGCCCAAATCCATTCTGAACATATAGTTTTTCCTCTCTCACGTAGTCTGAACTACAGGGTCTTTCCCCATCATGTTTTTTACCAATTTACTGCATTTTACCATAGCTGGGATCTCGTTTTTGTGTTACACAGTGGCTGGGAGAAAGGGAGTCATGTTTTGGGGGTTTATAGAGGTCGTTTTTGGCCCAGAATGTCCATAGGCATTTCTCTGAAAATAGTTTTTGCTCTCCAGGGTTGAATCCCCAATTGCCATTTCATTTTTTGGTTCTTCCCACGTTTTTCTGGGCTAGTAGAATCCCCATCTTTGGGAAACTCACTGTAAAACATTTCTTCATGCCCAACGCTTATACTTTTGCTTTTATGTGCATCCTTGTTTTGGTTTGATTTCTTTGAGCAAGAGATTGGAGTGGTAGTGGACAGAGAGGGCTTGATAAACCTAGTGGGGGAGATAACCTCTCAAGAAGATCAAGAGGGATTTGGCTACTCTTCTATGCACACCCTGAGAGCACTAGATGGGGAAGGTATGGCTTGAGGGACTGTACAGCAGTGAAAAGAATACTTCCTTATGCTGGGTGTGTAGGTATTGTGGGTGCCAAGCTAGATAGATCTTGTAAGGTTACCCCTGGCTCTATGCTTGAGCTCACTAGCTTAGCCACTCTTCTTTTCCATTTCCTAGCAGCCTGATAAACCCAATTGTAGATTGGCTTGGCGCATCTGGGTGTATGCTTGGCTATGTGTGAGTCTACTGTTCCCTGATTCCTTGTAGAGATCATGCCTAGCTCAGGGGTGGAAGTTGCATCAAGAGGTTGATAAGCACAACTGGCCTATGGTTGGGTGAAACGTTGTAGATGCATAGCTGGTTGCTTGGGACTACTTTGTTAAGATAAGTATTCTTTTGTGTTAACTTTGCAATTATTATTTGATGAATATCTTGAATATATGATGGATGTGTTATTGATATTATTTCCGCTGTGTCTTTCTTATAATTATACATCCCATATGTCTTTTATATTATGTGAATGCTTAGTTAAAAGTTTATGGGGCTAGTTTCCCGGTTTAGTATCACGATCCTCTCTATCATGCTGGTATGATAGGAGGGGACATTACACCATAGCTTAAACATGGTCGTGGTTTAGTTTATCATAGAGCCATCCGACCTTAGCATAAGTTGTAGTATATCATATGGTTGGCATACATATTGTTAAGACCATAGTTTATCGTTTAAGCCATTGCAAAGTGGTAAGGTCGATTTGACCTTGGTATTATGGGATCATACTATATGATATTAATATGTTTAATATATCAAATAACAAGGTCTTGCATAAATGAATTATCATGGCACTATGTTAACATAGTAATAATAGTATTAAGTGATAGATTAGGTTTGGCCATAGCTTGGCCATTAAGCTAAAAACCTTAATGGTAATAGTATCCAGATCACAAGTTAAGATGCATGAAAAACAAATATAAATTATAACCAGATTTGGATTCACAACAGTAGATGATTCAACCATGGTTGAATAGATGCATGCAGTAATCATATTAAAGGATGAATTTATTTCCACAAACTTTGTCATTAAACTTTATGCGACAAAATGAATAATTGAAATTCAAAGTATACCTTTAGACGGATGATGTTGTGGAAAGGAAAGTTTCATGCTTCTACCACCATAGAAGATGAAATCACTCAAAAGAATGCATCCGAAGAAAAGGAGACAAGAAGGGAGTATTATATTGTCTCATCCCTTTCGGTATCCGTCATCACAAATGTAGACACATTGTTGATTGAAAGTGGCACATCCAAACATATGACTGGTTACAAGAGTTCCATCATCGATCTAAAGGAGAAAGAATTCACATGCATGGTAGAGTTGGGGGACAACTCAACTTATTCGATACAAGGAGTTGGATCCACCTCATTCTAGCTGAGCACTGGTGATATTCTACATGTGGAGTACATTCTATATGTTCTAGGATTGAAGAAGAACCTCCTCTCAGTTTTGGTTCTTGAAGGCAAAGGCTTCCAAGTTATCTTCATGGATAACAAAGCACTTTTATGGTCGAAGAAAAAAAGCCTAGAATCTGCAACTATGATTGGATTTCAAGAGGGATGACTCTACAAGGTACCTAGGAAGTACATTCAAGCTATGATTCACCATGCTATTAGTCCATGAGAGCTATGGAACAGAAGGTTTGGACACCTACACTACAAATCACTACCAGGACTTCAAAAGATGGTAAATGGTATGCCCGTATTTGATTTTGAGCATGATAGTGTATGTCGGGGTTGTGCACTTGGGAAGAATGTTAAGAAAAAAATTTCTAGTAGTTCTACTAGATATAAAGGGGTTTTAGATTTAATACATTATGATGGATGTGGTCCCATGTCACCTCCCTCCCTGAGTGGCTTCTTATATTATGTATTGTTCGTAGATAATTTTTCTAGGAAGTCATGGATTTATTTTATGAAGGCTAAAATTGAAACTCTTAGCAAATTTAAAGAGTTTAAATCCCTAGTTGAAAATCAGAAAGAAAAGAACATCTGTGCTTTAAGGTCTAATAATGGAGGTGAATTTTATTCACATGCATTTATTAAGCTATGTAGTGATGCATGAATATATAGACAGTTAACAATACCTTACAACCCTCATCAAAATGGGGTTGTCGAAAGGAAGAATAGAACTATATGTGAGGCTGCAAAAGTTGTGATGCATGATCAAGATATGTCTACCTCATTACGGGAAGAAGCCACCCATACAACTATGTACATACAGAATAGAAGGCTGCATGCCATTATAGATGAGAAGACACTAGAAGCAGTGTTTACCGGTGAGAATCCTAAAATCTCACACTTGAGGATCTTGAGGAGCCCAATATATATTCATGTAATGAAAAAAAAGAGAACAAAGATGGAGCCTTCTGGAAAGAAGGGCACCTTTGTGGGTTATAGCGATTCATCCAAATCATACCAAATATATGTATTTGGTGAGAGACACATTGAAGTCAGTCGATATTTTACCTTCCATGAGGAAGATAATTTCAAAATATTGAAAGATATTCAATGTGATTCAGAGATGGAGGATCCCCAGTATGATTCTCCCCCCTTCTAATTTTGAGAGGGAGAAACCATAAGATACCTCCGATTCGCTAGCTCCTGAAGAACCAGTAGAACTGGTTGAGAGATCACCTGATGAACCTCCTACTAAAAGAAGATCTGCTTGGTGCCGAGACATCTTACAAGATGTAGAGAAACATGGAGAACTAGTAGGATCATCCAGAGAGCGCACGAAACCTAACATATTGCACTAGTAGGATCATCCAGAGTGCTATTCAGGGTATGTTGCACTAATGAGTCACATCGGTGATTCAAAACCATCCTCATATGAAGAAGATGCAAAGTAGCAAGTGTTATCGGTCAAAATAGCACTTCTCCGTCCGCGACCACATTTCCCTGTCGGTCACACAAAAGGACACTATGGATGGAAGAGCTTGCTCGACCTTATATGATTTGGAGCTGAGCCTTGCAGTCCCTTCCTCAAAAACATATTTTTTCTGCCTATTTTAAAGCATAACTCCGACTTTCATATGAGTCAACTCATGAGTCACTTGCGGGTGTCTCTATAAATAACGCGTGGGTATCATGTAAAATGTTTCACTCGCTAGACGCATGTTATAAAAGCTGCAAGTCACTTGCTAGTTGCCTCAAGGCATACTCATGGGTATCTTTGAAAATCTCAAAATATATCTTAAAAACATGAATTGGGATTAGTTTGGGTAGTTATTTAAACTACCTTAACTTCCCAAGCCAACTTCTTTTCGATCCCAACCTCCTAGCCTTTCCATACATACAAGGGGAGGGTCTTGAGAAAGCAATCAGAGAAAGAGCCTATTTTGGATAATGTTATACTAGAGGAATACTTACTCAAGAGAGAGGATCAGGAGCCTAGGGTCTGGTTACGATGGTTCCAGTTGCAGACAAGTATAACCAGTTGTTATTTGTGCAAATAAAATCAAATATTTCCCTTCCAACAGCACTTGTCTTTATGTAAACTTGATCTTTGAATATGTCATATGAATTTATATATGAGTTTCAATTTCAATTGTTTATCTTTGTGTAGTAAAATTTCTTTGAGAAAGGTAGTCTGTTTGTTTGAAGGTTCATTAGTTGGAGCATTGTAGTAGTGAATTGAGAAGATCGGATTTCTAAAGCTTGGATCAACCATCTATTATCCAGGTATGAACTTCATCTCGAATCCTATTTCTTTTATGAACAGAAAGAAGTGTTGATTTTTGCATGTCTTTGCTTTTCTGTTTCTGCTATAAATTTAGATGTACGTTGGTGACCTCCATTTCCCAGTCATAGGTTATTAAACCGCACAACAGAACTGGCAACTCCACTGGGGAGCACCTGTTTCTGGGGTGTTTACCATCCCCGTTTTTTGACTCAGTTGTAGTATGATATTCAATTTTCTTTCTTTTTAAAACATTTTAGAGCATACCCGCGAGTTTCTGATACTTACAATCGTGACTATATTTCCCTAGTACCCACAAGTTTCCTATATTTGTACCCGTGATTCACTCGCGTGACTCTACAGACACAGTCGCGGTTTTTCCCTAATTTTTTTTCTTTTAGGGTTTGATCTTAGGGGTGGTTGCTTTGGTTTAGGAATTTCTTTTTTTTATCTGACACCTTCTTACTGCTTTTGAGTTTTTGTTTGAGTCTTCTATAGCCCTTTGCGAGATTTATTTTTGGTTCTTTATGCTTGTGAAGGTACCTAACTCTTTCTAATCCATAGTTTGTTTGGCGGATGCTTGGACTTGGTACTTTGTAGCCAGTGGTGTTTAGAGAGCAGCTTGATATCTGCATAGATTCATTGCTTTCTGTTTCACATATTAGTTGTTTCTTATAGTATCCGTTGCCAAATCTTAGTTACTTCTAGGTCATTTGAAGCAACTTTTGGGTTGACCTTTTTCAGTCCTTTGCTAGGGTCAAAGTTTGATTGTTATAGCTTTAGGTTCATCTTTCCTTTTCCTGTGCATATGATCATTCTTGTTTGTTCATAGTTATTTTCATTTTCTTTCAGTTTTAAAGAAAAAATCAAATCAAAAGAACATTTTCTTTATAACAAGAATTTTCCTTTTTCGAAGTAGTTGTAGTCATATATGCTATCTTCTTTGAAAAATAAAAAAAATGTTTATTTGTTTTAGGTTTACTTTGCGATTTTACATCTTGAAAGTTAAGCAAAAGGAAACTGTAAAGAATTTATATTGTCATATACACATTTTTATTTCAGTTTCAACCATTATGCACACAAAAACACTACCCTTTTGAGTAAACAAAGCAATAAAAAGAATCATTAATTTAAAATTTGAGTAACTTTTATTTTTAGGTCACAAAAACCAACTAGCTTAGGCTAGGGTTTTGGAATAGAACATCTTAAAATTTCCAAAACCGTTTAAATCTCAAAATCATAGTAAGATAATCTTTAGGTAAATCCACTTTTGTGAAGGTGTCCGGGAAGCTCCACTCAAACCGGATTTAAGCACAAGGTCATGTGAGGTTGACTAGTTGGAGATATCCCCCGCTTTTCAATCAAGCATCTACCAAAGCTGCCATGTGTACAAGGGTTCATCAGTACCTTGTGTGCTTTTGGATTTTGGGCTTAGTTACCCTACCCATACGTGTCGGTTCAACTTGCGACTGTCCCCTCAGACTCTTTCTGCAACTGTGGTATCCTTAGTATATTTGACCTATAGGGATTTACATAGGTGACGGTGGAAGGATATTTCCACTGTACCTAGGACAGTTGTGGGAGGAAATCCCTTTCAATTATTTGGGATGGCGGTTAGTGATTCAAATTTTTGCACCCAAAGACTCTGTATTCTGGACCCCGGGTTACTGTCCTTTGCTACTTTTCTCGTTATTTCTCGGCCCTAACCATCCCATACTTTCCTTTGAGAGTATCATCTGTGTTTGCTTGGTCTTGGTCACCATAGGAAATTTTTTATAGTGGTGTGTTTTTTGTTTCTGTTGTTCTAGTGGCGCCTAAGTGAATCACTTAGTATATTTTTGTTGTAGTTGTGGAGGGCCAACTTCTTCGTAGGTCATGAAGATTAGAAAACCTTCTTCCATTCAATGTGGAGCCTCCAGCGCCACCTCAGAGGCATAGAAAAGACTCACGTGGTTCTTTTGAATTCACAGGTACAACTGAACCCCCTAGAGAGCCCCATCTTATCTCTCAAACCCAACCGATTCAGGAAGTTATTGAGGTTGAATATTTTCCTACATAAGAGTTCATGAGACTCTTCAACCCTCCACTAACTGGACCTAATAACCCTTTGTTAGAAAGAGTTGTCTCTTTAAGGCTCCTTGAGTTAAGCGCTTATAGGTTTACACCCGGTTTTGCTATGGATAACATAGGGGATGCATCGGGAGTTCCTCACACTCCCACTGCAGCTATCATGTCAAGAGGTCTATCTCCCCCACCCTTAAATAGACCGATACTGAGCTCGTTGCAGGTTACTTCTGCTCCAAGCTCCTCTTTCAGTTTCAATGCTGCATCTTCAGGTTTGTCTAGCACCCAAGTTGCAATGACATCTATTCCTGTTGGGCCTAGCCCAAGTGGGGGATTTTTGAGCAAGTCATATTTTGGAACTACGGAGATGAGCACAGTTCAGTTGAAGGCTTTTTGATTCAGTCATATTTTGGGTTGCTGCGAAGTTGTGTGTAGCGCAGCATCGGAAGAGCTGTGAAGTACAATGCTGCAAGGAGACAACACTGCAAATAGCTTGATCTACGATGATCCAGCAAGGCAGAAGGTTGGACGGAAGATGATACAGATTTCGGTTAGACCATCGGGGGTCTATTTTTGGTAAAGATGCTCCATGATTGCCAGGAGACAGGAAAGGAGCAATGCGGAAGGAAAGCGACTGGTTGCACATGTGAAAGAACAACTACACAAACCAGTCGCATAAGGCCATTAGAGGAAGAACGGCTCAGTGAAAGCGACCTGTTGGCGTGCGCGCGACAGGAAGGCTGATAGTGACATGGGCATGCACTGAAGGTGGCCACGATGGAAGATTCGCTACCAAAAACTAGTAGGTCCGGTTACCTGAAAACCATGATAGTTTTGTAAACATAAGGTTTTTGCCTTCGAATTGTAAAGACATGACCTATGGGCATGATCTATAAATAGGGCACATTTTGTATGGGAAAGGGTTGTTGGGTTGTTATTATTTTTGGTTACTCTTCATTTTGTTATTGTTCTCATTGTTGATTGAATAGATCTCTGTTGAGAGACATTTTGTAAAGGCTCTGCAAGCTGTGTGTGTAGAAGCATATTGAGAGAGGATTCTGCAGCTGAGTGCACAGACAAGATCTGTTGTACCCTTCCCAAAGACTAATACAACAACAGTTCTTGTGGACGTAGCTCCCATCCTGGGGGTGAACCACGTTAAATCCAGTGTAGTGTGATTGTTTATGTTTTACACTTGTTTGTTTGCTTACAATGGATGCTTGAATTCTCATTTATCAGTTGTCATGTTAATGCTTTTATATGTATTCACTATAGAAGAGAGATGGGAGTAATATTGTAAGTATCACATGGATGGATGAATGATGAATGCGCAGTATTTTAAGTCTGTGAAAGTATCAATTCGTTGAATAATCACATGTGTATGTAGAGTTCGGGTTGTGTACCTCTTTTTGACACACAACACTGGGTGTGCGCAGAGTTGTATATTTCGTTCCATTGCATGAGTTGTAAGTCGGAATAATCTAAGCTAGTAGATGAGTGAATAGGTATTAAGTAAAGTCTTCATAGTGGTTAAGTCTAAAGAGGAAGCGCATAAGTTAGTTGCGTTGCCCTATTAGTTGCATCCTGTCTGAACCGCACAGTCCTTAGATGCGCTGGTTGTGCAATCATTTTAGCTTGTAGAAGTGTTGAACATGACGCAGCTATCATCACGTAGTCTTAATCTCGTGGTACGAGTCCCACAGCGTGCTGCGTTTTAGTTCGTCCGAAGAACTCATCACGTCGCTGTGGAAACCTGATTCCGCAATGCCCCCATAGCTACACCTCACGTGAGACCTCTTTCTGTTTGCAGGATGTTACCGAAAGGGCCGGTGAGAAGGGGTTTTGCTAGTTCCTTGAAACCACGAAGAACCTGGGTCTACATTGGAAACCTCCATAATAGTATCTTAAGCCAACAAATGGTTCCGTTGTCACGTTAAGAATCTGTGATGAGTTGAAGTCGTGAAGTGCGATGAAGAAGAAGCTTTGTTGGGTATTTACTTTTGGCATCCAGACAAGAAATAAATCCGGTCTTGGTGTGACAAGACAGAGAGAGACTTTGCAAGAAAGGAGAATAGACACCTACATCTCTTTGACATCTAGTGGTTGAACAAATACCTGTGGAAAGACGTTCATGAAGTTTTCTGGGTGTCTTTTGGAAATGAGCTACATGAGTGGTTGTCAAGGCTTGCAGAGCAAAGAAAATGCACACCACGAGACGTACCGACTGAGTGGACACTAGAGCTTATTGAAAGGCTCAAAGCAGTATATAGTCCATTCATGCGAGCAATCGACTTCTGGGTCGACAGTACACTACAGAGATTTGTGACGCAGTTCGATGTGGACATGCTAAAGTCCTACAGCAAAGCAGAAAGAGAGATTTTCAAGGGATTCAGAGGTAAGTACTTGAACAACCTCAGTTTATACATTAAAATGATTTTAGCCGAGAAAGGCATTTTTAGAATGCAGTGAAATTTTTTGAATCTGTAATGGTAATAGCAATTTTAGTGAGTCTGACGAAGAGACACATAATTTGAGAACTGGGAAAAGATATAAATATACACCTAAGAGAAATTCTAGTGGACTACATGTAGACATTGATTCAAAAGACGAACTTGATAGCCAAACCACACCTCTATCTTCCACCTATCAGCCTATTATTCCGCAGAATCCACCGGTTGCGAACACCTCACCTCTCATTGCACAAAGTCAACCAGTTCTGAATATCCTTAGCACTCAGAACATTCAACACACTACCTTTAGTTTTTCCACGCAGAACTCTGCGCAGAACCCTCCACCACCTAGAAGAAGTATGACTGAGGATATTAAGCTGCCAATTTTCAAAGGAATGGGTCTAGAAGACCCTGATCAACATTGGTTACTATGTGAAGCCGTATGGAGTGTTAAACAAGTACAGGATGATGTTGTTAAGCAAGCACATCTCATCACCACCTTTAGAGACAGAGCCTTGCAAGGACATAATAGAACCCTGGTAGAAATCAAGGCTACACTCTTAGCAGAATTTAAGAAGCTGAAGTCAGAGTCACGGTGCATAACATAATTAAAAGAAATCAAGCAGAAACCTAATGAAACAGTTTGGGAATTTGACCAGAAATTTAAGACACTGTTGGACCAAGTAAGCTTCATTATAACATCGCAATAGCACAAGGAATGGTTTATAGCCACGCTATTGCCCCATATCAAACAACCGTTGATGCAGTAGAAGGTGGCTTTGCAGGAAGAATCCTTGGGGATCATGATGAAGTTAGAAGCTGCACCGATTGGAGAAACTAGCACTGGGATGTCGCATATTCAGACCCAATTGGCTACCCTGACACTACAACTACAGGATATCAAGAAAATAAAGCAAGAGAGACAAGAAGTCTGGTGTATAAGTTGTAAGGGAGAAGGACATAGTAAGGATCATTGTCCTTTATTCCAATATTTCCTTAACATGGGTGGACCAAACCCATTAAATCTGAACCAAGGGCCATGGTGTGAAATTTGCAGAACTAGAGGACACCGACCATAAGACTATTACCTGATTCATAAATATGTAAGAACACTTAAAAACCTATATTGTAATTTTTGTAAGTCAGTTGGGCATGATGAGTCCAACTACCACGCATATGAGCTCATGTTGGAAAGGAAGAAAGATATTGAGCATATGTATGGCGGAGTATACCGAGTCCAAGAAGAGACTCCGCAGAAACAAGAAAATCTCTAGCATGATCAGGGAACATATAGAGGCTGCGGAGGATACCGTGGGAGAGGAAGGAATAACGGCCCAGTGCAAGGAAGAGGTCGAGGTCAAGTAATCTACTATAACTGTGGTTAGGTCAGCCATGTATCTAGAGACTGTACCAACCCATGCACTACGTGTAATTACTGTAAATCATTCGATTATGTTATTGAATACTGCCCAGTGTTAGAGGTAGAAATGCAGAAAAGGAAGCGACCATATGTGTTGAACCCAAACATTCAGTTGATCACAGCAGAGAGGAGACCTACAGATCTAAGTATGAATGTAGTGACGCGAAGTGGTGCTACGACAGGGAGAGATAGAGGAGCAAAAGCTTCGACTTCAGGAGATTTTAACACTAAGCATACTCCTCTTGAAACAATATGGATAAGAAAAGCTCATGGGAAAGCACCTGCTTTCAACTTAGAGAAAAACAGAGAATTCTTTGAAGAAGCGCGGGATATATTCAAAGAATAAGCACCCCGGTGACCAAGAATCCCATTGCGCAGTGAAATACCGCATATAGAATATTTGACGGTTGCTTATGACAGGACGAGCACTGCAATAGAGACAGGCACCTCTGTTGCGCAGTTCATCATGAGCTACATGAAGTTGTTGAAGAGTTCAAACGCTATAGCAGAGTTGCAGAAGTTGTTAGATCAGTATGAACCGTACAACGAAATTGAAACTACCGATAGCGCAGTTCATCACATCAAGAAACACAAGAGAACATGAAGAGAAATGAGACTCAGTGCACAGATAGGATATTATGAAATGGATGAGATCATCCTTGATCTGGGATTTGAAGTGAATGTTGATGTATATGTAACTTCGGAATGTATTTCATATATGTATATTGTATCCATACAGAGATGTTATTATTCCTCTATATGGAACTGTCGTCATTTGTATTTACAAGAGTCTCAAGTTGCATTGCATGTACCACAACTTGTATGTGATGGGTTATTATACTACCAAGTGTGGGGTCGGCCCTGAGTTGAGTTACCATGGGTTATTAGACTCTCCTAGAGAAGTCGACCCTATTAGGTTATTAGGCAAGTCAAGTCAGTGTATAAATAGAGTGAGTGTGTCACTCTATTTGATCATTCACTTACTCATCTATTCTCTCACTTGAGTGATGCGCACTAGTGGAGGAGGAGAATCTGCTAAGGAGACTATCTCTTGTACTTGGGTTTTGTATCATTGCTCTTTCTATCTCCGAGGAAGTTGCGGGGTTTTTCACCTTCTTGGTTTTCCACAAGGAAACTCTGTGTCTCTTGTCTCTTGTGATTGATATCCTGTGCTTTTTATTCTCTCAGAGAAGTTCCTAGATCATATTGAATTAGTGCTCAAAATCTCACATGGTATCAAAGCTAACCTGAGAAGAAGACACTATGCAGCTGCGGAAGCTAGGGATTCTTGATTTTTGGGTTTCTATCCACATATATTCAAAGTAAGGAGGCTATATTGAATCTCCTATCAAGGGTGCATCTTTCTATCGAAATAGAATCTCATTCTGAGCACTTTCAGTTTTTGGTCCATCAATGCTGTGGGAAATTAGGGTTTTGGAGAAAGTTGGAATTTTTGGAATCTGAGACCACGGCTAGATGTCGCTCAAGAAAATTGAATTTTAGAGACCAATATAAAACTTTTTAGTTGGGAAGAAGGCCGGGCTTGATCAAACCCTAGTTCATGATTTTGATCGGAAAAGTGGAAAATTAGGGTTTCTGCTAAAGTTGGGATTTTTGGAATCTGAGTCCATGGCTGGATGCTCCTCAGAAAAATCGAACCTTTAAGCCTTGGATTGAAATTTTTGGTTGGGAAGAAGAGTGGGCTTTATCAAACCCTAGTTTGGGATCCTGTCAAGTGAATCCGGAAGTTTCAAGAGCAATTTTGAGGGGTGAAAATTTGCAGATTTCAAAATCTGAGTATACCAGCTTGACTATATCAGCAAGGCGCATCTTTCTATCCTTTCAGAAAGTTGAAATTCAAAGTTTGAATTTTTAGGGTTTCTCTGACAAACCCTAATCCAGCTCTAGATCCATTTTTTAGCAAATAAAGTGGTAAGACCTAATAACTTTTCTATTTCCCTTTGAAGTACTCTTTAAAATGTCTCACCACACCAAGCTTGAGGATAAGCTTGAAGGGGTTGATAACTTCCTAGCATGGAAGTATAGGATTGGGTTAAACCTGGAAGAAAATGAATTGGACACCTACATAAGTGAAGAGGTTCCATTTCTAGATGGAGAAGAGGATGCCTCACACAAGATGAACTTGGTCAAGGCTAAGATAATCATTGCTGATTCTATCAAATACCATCTCATATCACATGTGTCATCTCTAAAGACACCCAAGGAGATGTTTGATTCCTTGACCAAGCTATATGAAGGAAAGAACATAAATCAGAAGATGACCTTGAGGAATCAATTAAAGAATGTCAAGATCTAGAATGCAGAGACTATGTAGTCTTATTTATCAAGGGTCTCCCAGATAAAAGAACAACATGAAGTTGTGGGAGAAGATATAGAGAATGGAGAAGTGGTAATGACCACTCTTAATGGCCTTCCTAGGTCATAGGATTCCTTCATCCAAGGAATTTGTGCTAGGAAGAAACTTATCACATTCATTAGGTTGTGGGAAGAATGCTCACAGGAAGAAGCTCAGATTATAGCTCGAGAAGAGAAGATGGGGAATGAAGACCAAGCTGTCATAGCACACTCCAAGAAGTATGATGATAAGAAGGGGCATCACCACAGTAAGAAATAAAGGCACCACCATCAAAATCAGAGGGGTAACTTCAGATCTCAAAGAAACATGTCAAATGACCGATGCTTTACATGTGATGAGAAGGGACACTACTCCAGAGATTGTCCCAGAAACAATAAAGATGGTTCTCACAAGAAGAAGAAGAACATCAAAAGAAAAAATCATGCTCACACTGCAGAGGATGATGAACCTCCTAGGAAGAGAGCTAGGGAAGAAAGTGAAGGTTCTTCAAGGGATGAAGAGTATGTTTTGATTTCTGCCCTCTCTGGTACTGTTATCTCCTCAAATGGTTTTGAAGTTTGAAGGCATTTTTCATCCATGCTTAATTTGTCATTTTCCTTAGTCTTCTGATCAGTGTTTTATCTCCAAATTCATGATCAAACTCCCATTCATCATATTTGTTCCAAACCCTTATGATCCTTATCTTTAACCTGCATTCCAAAACCTGGTTATTAGAACCTAAACCTAACTTTCGTGCTTTAGATTTTTAAATATAGAATATATATTTTAAAAATATTTTCAAAGTAGTATAACTCTAAGTTACACTACAAAATGCATTTGCTTAAGTTTACACATATATGCATATGATTAAAAGCATAGAATTTTTTAAGCCCATATGTGTTGGTCACCCTATATGTCAGTTAATTAAAGCTAACACATAGGATGGTCAATATAAATTGTCAAACTCAGGGAGGTCTTTTATTTCAAAGGAAATAAGAACAATCTATGCATGAACAGATCAAGTAGCTGATTAAATGAATGGAAATGATAATCCTACCTATCTTCTCAGTCAACTCATTCCATGAAGAAAACTAATCTAATTCATACATCTAAGAATTCAAAATGCAACAATCTTCCTACATAAATTAACCCAACAATTTAATGATCTAATAATGAAATTGAACTAGATTACTTTTGCAAGAAGTTAAATCCTATAATTATCAAACTATCAATAACTAATCTTTACCAAAATGATCTATCCAGTGGCTACTGTAACTCTATCATTATCTGTCTAATCTATGAATGCAATTGAGGATACAACAACAACCAGAATTAAAACACAAGCTTGAACTCTAACTGATAATTAATGGAAATCCTAGATAGCATAAACAACTTAAAGATATTGGAATTGAGCTTGGCTGTTACAGCTGATTCAAACACACATGCATTAAATGAATTATCCTACACAGTCAACTGTCACACCAATCTGCTACAACTATTCAAGATGCAATTATGAACTACCAAAAGGAAAGCTAATTCTTTGTCGCAGATACCAATAACATCTGCAATAATTCCACACCACACAACAGAAGTAAAGCTAAAATACTCTACCTACTTAAACTGGCTATCTCTGTGAGAAGGCGGGCCCTAGCCTTCTAACAGAGACGCCGAGAATCACAACGAATTAAGACATATAAATGAAGAACTTTTCTCTCATATTAATGATGGAAATTGACAGTCTCAACGCTCTATTACAACTTATATAAAATGGTAATTGTCCAACCCCAGGCTACGAGAGCCTTCTAGAATTTATACAAGGAAAATACAATTTTAGATCCACTATAATCGTGCAACAATGAAGATCTATGATCTTCATGCTGCGGAGTTACAGCTAACTGATACAACGGTATTAAACAAGGTTGTTAATTGTGAAGGATGTTGTTGCTATGATAATTAATGGATCAATAGACTTAGCAACTGGAATGCAACCTGTCTGTCGCAGCTAGGTTCTGTTTCAGTAGAATCTATTACAGTGAGGATCTGTTACAGCTCACGTGGAGGATGCGCTGTTCCTTGAAGTATGAGAGATCGGACCTGAAAGAGTAACAAATGGCGCCAATTGGCTGATACACCTTTGTTTCAGATTTTGACTAAATGAACTCACAAATGTTAGCATAAAGCAAGGGTCAGGATTCGTAACCATAACAATCTTAGGCATAATTAAATGAAACAATAATGATTTATACCTTGTCAGGATTGCTGATTGATTTGGAAAAGGTATGTATATGGTTTACGAAATTAAAGTAAAATTTGGCAAAATGATGAAATAGGTATGGTTAAAAAGGGACATTTCTAGGGCCCAATAATATGGTCTTATGCTATTATGTTACCCACGAGCCTAACGCACAGTCACATGCCCAAGCTACGAGCTAAGCCCTGATTCATGTTATTAGTTGAAACACAAGGTCTAAACTATTCACAAGTTGTGTCCGCATGTCAAAGCCCAGCGCTGAGCACCAAGTCTATCACATACTCTATTCCTCATTAACAGGTTATATAAGCATTCGCATTATTAAAGCCACGGGTCAATCCATAGTTTTTATGTCCAATAGACATGTCATGCCATAAGCTTGGTCTTCAGTTTTGCAAATGATGAAGAATTGACAATGTTTTGTCCACGCATCATTGAAAACAATTTTTCTGGATCATGATCTTGATAGTCAAACTCTGAGATACGCAGCAGTCTTGGTTTTTCAAATACACTGCCAAGTGTCAAAATAATCTTGCAGAGGCCAATTTTAGGATCCAGTATTGCATAGATTAAGAGGAAGATCCGTCGGGTAATAGTCGCCCATGGAGGATGGTGCTGCAACTATCGGCTTCATCATTGCAAATGTTGTACTAGCCATAGCAGTTCTAGATGTAAAAGTTTATTATTGAAGCTGCTGTAAAGTTTGGTCACAAGGACAGATGCTCGCGTGTCTGGCTTAATGCAGGTGTTCAAACAAATGGAAAAGGATGGGGCATGCAATCTTAGGATCCAATTCCCGCATGTAGCTTTGTTTGTGAATACATTGGGGTTTTGAAATATTCCCTTAGCAACTGAAAACAGAGCTTTTGGTGGTTTATCACTACAAATTTTGGGCCCTAAGCCACCAAAAGTGCAGAAACTGGCAGATTACTCTTCTTTTGGCCCAGATTAAAGATTCTTGTTTCCATATCATATGGGAATGGTTTTAAATGAAAGATAAATATTAAAAGGATACAGATCGCTATCCTTTTCCAGCTTTTGGGGCATATGATGAGGAAAGAAGACCAAGTGGCCTTTATGTGTTTGGCCAAGATATTGCCTAGCTGTCAAAGAAGCCTCTACCAGGTGTATCCAGACTCCAGCATATAGGGAAGATGTCGAAGACCATAAGATTTTGATAAGGGCTTGATCCCTTATAGATAGGATTCGATCTTTCTTTTTCTAAATTGTTTTAACTATGTACTATTTTTAGCATTTCAATTCCATATTTTTAGGATTTTGAAACTGTTTGTAAAGGCCATAAAACCTGATATTTCTATAGAAGAAAAGGGGGGGAAAGGAAATCAGTCGAGGAGACTGATGGTTCGACTTTGAAGACTCAAATACACTCTTTTTTGGAGAAAGACTTCGTCTTAATATATTCAGTAATACAAGCTTCTTTCATTGTTGTTTTCAGACCATTATCTTCTTCTTTTTGTGCTTATGAGTAGAGGTTCTCTTGTCTATGTTTACTTCAAAAGCTGGTGATTGTCATCTCACTTTCATATAAGTAAACTAGTATCATAAGTCACTATTGCTAGTTCTATTGACCCATCATATGCATTGTTTCATATATGTATGTTCTGGTTAATATAGTTAGTTTTTCTCCACCCATCTAATTCAACAAAACTATATGATTAATGGCTTTTTAAGGCCTTGTCCTATCTGGATATTACTAAGTTGTCTTGAGTGAGGAAATTAGTGAGTGAGTTATTCATCTTGATCCAATTATACTCCATCATTCAAAATAAGATTAAGTTACCAGGTTCTTTCGATTGTAACTTAGAAAGACTCTTGGAGAGCTAACAAATTGGCGCTATTGCCGGGAGGAGGAGATTGAAGCTCAACTTCCTTGGGAGAATGACATAGATCCATCTTTGATGATAGACAAAGCCTGGACACTCATTTGGTTGTAATAATCTATCTGGCGACTCCATGAAGGATGGATTCAGTGGCGATTCCATTGCTCAGAAATATGATGGTGACTCCATTGGTATGACATGAACAAAATATTAGCAAAGAGGTATGCTTTCTACGATTTTTCAAAGATTGTTGGTTTCCCTAATCCAGTGCCTAGTATAGATGAATGGGATCATAGTATTCCCATATTTCGAGGAGAATAATGGGAAGTGCCAGCTGAACATTTGCTTGACTTTCATGATTGCATTCATCGGTTGCAAATTGTACATGAAGATGTTAGTATTAAGCTCTTCTGGTATTCATTAGAGGGGATTGCGTGTGATTGCTTCCGATCTCTTCCTATTGCAAGTATCAATTCTCTAGGAAGCTTTCATGCTGCATTTCATTCAGTTTGTAAAGAAAAATTTTCAGCCGATCTTTTATATCTTGAATGCTATCACGAATTTAGTTTGTTGAATAAAGATTCAGATTGTCATGAAGGACATGTTGAAATAAGGGACGCCTCTTATTGTGATCAAAATATTAATGAACTTTAGGATGATAACCATATTATAGATGTTCTTGACATTGAATTAGGGTGTCATAAAGTTGAGATTGTCCCCTTTGGAAGCCCGAAGGATGAGGGGCAGGTTTTTACATTGGCATGTGACAGATTTGAATCTGCAGCAGATATTCAGGGTAGTTCTCAGTTTTCAGATTTGCAGACGAAGTCAGATTGCAACAGATATGAAGAGAAAGATGATGAGCATAAGGATCCATATCAGTATTCCATCTTATATGTTTCTCCAACAGAGGTTGAACAGTCCACATCTAGTATTGAGATCAGTGAAAGCAATCGACAACAACATTTCAGTCTTCAGTTGGAACAGCTGCTTGAAAAGGTATTCTTATATGATTTTGATGACCCGCTTGCAAATTATTTGGAATCCATGAGCAGCATAAAAGTCAAAATATTTTTGTCAAATGAAGGACGGTTTCGTCATCTTTCCCAACTATATTCCTATATGCTATGGTATGCAATATTTTTCAGGTCAAGATCAAGCATGATAGTAGTAAATCAGCTCCTTACTTGGTTGCATTGGAAATTCAGTTTTACTTGATCAATCCGCCTCTACTGGTTAGTATAACAATAGGTAGAAGAATAAGCTCTTCATACGAGCAGGTAGATTGCTTTCAGTTTTCTTGAATAAGCAGGCAGGCTGCAAGTTTTTAGAGAAGCAGTTGCACAGGACAAATGACTCCATAGCCCAATGGTGAAGGCGTCTAGAACTACTGAGTTCTTGGAACCTCATAGGGAAGATTCCATCCCCGAGTAGGAGTCGGATGTTATCTCCTCAAATGGTTTTGAAGTTTGAAGGCATTTTTCATCCATGCTTAATTTGTCATTTTCCTTAGTTTTCTGATAAGCTTTTATCTCCAAATTCATGATCAAGCTCCCATTCATCATATTTGTTCCAAACCTTTATGATCCTTATCTTTAACTTGCATTCCAAAACCTAGTTATTAGAACCTAAACCTGAGTTCTGTGCTTTAGATTTTTAAATATAGAATATATATTTTAAAAATCTTTTCAAAGTAGTATAACTCTAAGTTACACTACAAAATGCATTTGCTTAAGTTTACACATGTATGCATATGATTAAAAGCATAGAATGTTTTAAGCCCATATGGTCTTATGCTATTATGTTACCCACAAGCCTAATGCACAGTCACATGCCCAAGCTATGAGCTAAGCCCTGATTCATGTTATTAGTTGACACACAAGGTCTAAACTATTCACAAGTTGTGTCCACATGTCAAATCCCAACACTGAGCACCAAGTCTATCACATACTCTATTCCTCATTGACGGGTTATATAAGCATTCACATTATTAAAGCCATGGGTCAATCCATAGTTTTTATGTCCAATCGACATGTTAAGCCATAATCTCGGTCTTCAGTTTTGCAAATGATGAAGAATTGACAACGTTTTGTCCACGCATCATTGAAAGCAATTTTTCTAGATCATGATCTTGATAATCAGACTCTGAGATACGCAACAGTCTTTGTTTTTCAAATACACATCCAAGTGTCAAAATAATCTTGCAAAGGCCAATTTCAGGATCTAGTATTGCATAGATTAAGAGGAAGATCCATCGGGTAACAGTCGACCATGGAGGATGGTGCTACAACTATCGGCCTCATCATTGCAAATGATGTACTGGCCATAGCAGTTCCAGATGTAAAAGTTTATTATTGAAACTATTGTAAAGTTTGGTCATGAGGACAGATGCTCATGTGTCTGGCTTAATGCAGGTGTTCAAACAAATGGCAAAGGCTGGAGCGTGCGATCTTAGGATCCAATTCCCGCATGTAGCTTTGTTTCTGAATACATTGGGGTTTTGAAATATTCCCTTAGCAACCAAAAAAAGAGCTTTCGATGGTTTATTCACTACAAATTTTGGGCCCTAAGCCACCAAAAGTGCAAAAACTGGCAGATTACTCTTCTTTTTTCCCAGATCAAAGATTCTTGTTTCCATATCATATGGGAATGGTTTTAAATGAAAGATAAATATTAAAAGGATACAGATCGCTATCCTTATCTAGCTTTTGGGGCATATGATGAGGAAATAATACCAAGTGGTATTTCCGTGTTTATCCAAGATATTGCCCAGTTGTCAAAGAAGCCTCTACCAGGTGTATCCAGACTCCAGTATACAGGGCATATGTCGAAGACCATAAGATTGTGATAAGGGCTTGATCCCTTATATATAGGATTTGATCTTTCTTTTTCTAAACTGTTTTAACTATGTACTATTTTTAGCATTTCAGTTCCATATTTTTAGGATTTTGAAACTGTTTGTAAAGGCCATAAAGCCTGAGATTTCTGTAAAAGAAAAGGGGGGCAAGAAAATCAGTCGAGGGGACTGATGGTTCGACTTTGAAGACTCTAATACACTCTTTTTTGGAGAAAGACTTCTTCTTAATATATTCAGTAATACAAGCTTCTTTCATTGTTTTTTTTAGACCATTATCTTCTTCTTTCTGTGCTTATGAGTAGAGGTTCTCTTGTCTATGTTTACTTCAAAATCTTGTGATTGTCATCTCAATTTCATATCAGTAAACTAGGATCATAAGTCCCTATTGCTAGTTCTATTGACCCATCTTATGCATTGTTTCATATATGTATGTTCTGGTTAATATAGTTAGTTTTTCTCCACCCATCTAATTCAACAAAACTATCTGATTAATGGCTTTTGAAGGCCTTGTCCTATCTAGATATTACTAAGTTGTCTTGAGTGAGGAAATTAGTGAGTGAGTTATTCATCTTGATCCAATTATACTCCATCATTTAAAATAATATTAAGTTACCAGGATCTTTCGATTGCAACCTAGAAAGACTCTTGGAGAGCTAACAGGTACTATTGCTCATGGAAGCAATGATTGGATTATACATAGTGGGGCTTCCAAACATATGACAGGATTCAAGGGATCCTTTGTAAACCTATTTGAACATGAATCACCCCACGAGGTGAAACTGGGGGATGACTACTAGTATCCCATAAAAGGAAGTGGTGAAGCCTCCTATAAACTAGACTCTAGAAAATCTATGAAAATGAAAGATGTACTATATGTTCGAGGTCTCAAGAAGAACCTTCTCTCCATATCTGCTTGGGATGCAAAATGCATAAGGTTTGCATTTATAGATGGCCAAGTTCTTATGTGTCCAAAAGGTAAGACCATTGATGATGCAATAGTGATTGGAGATCAAGAGGGATGATTGTATAAATTGAAGGGATAAACTGAATGAGCCATGGGACATGAATCCATGGAGCCAAGTGAACTTTGGCATAGAAGGCTTGGACATGTGCACTACCAATTGCAAGCAAAGTTGTAGAAGGTCTTCCTGAAATCCAGTTAAAAGATGAAGTGTTTGATAAGTTCAAGGAATTCAAAGCCTTGATAGAAAATCAAACTGATAAGAAGATCAAGATCTTTAGATCTGACAATGGCGGAGAATTCACTTCAAGGGACTTCAAGAAGTTATGTAGTGATTCAGGGATTAAGAGGGAGTTGACCACTCCTTACAATCTACAACAGAAAGGAGTAGAAGAACCTACTTCTGAGTCAGACTCTAATAGCTCCTGCAAGGAAGCAAAGATTCATAGGGAGTCCACCCAACAAACAAACAAAGATAAGTATTTGAATTGTCATTTCTTGTATATCTGATTGTTTAAATAATATTGTTCAATGATGTATTTACTTATATTCCTAGACTTAGGTTGTGTATTATGCATATTAGAATAATTGCATTAATGAATAGTATGCTACTAATATGCATGTAATGGGTAAGTGGCCTATGGCACTGTACAACATTCCATTGCTACTTATCTAGAATGAAACCTCTTTGCTGACATGTTGGGAGTAGTGCAAACTCTTAATAATGTTCTGGTAGAGATGGAAGGCATCTAGAAAGTTACGGGATATGGATGAATGTTGTATTGAAGCATTGGCTAAGATAATTGCATGATTGTATAACATATGCCTTTATGTGTAATACTGTTCTGTAAACTATGAGAAGTTCCTAATCGTGCAATTTAATTTGACTTGTAGGAAAGATTGTGTACAATCACCTACAAAAGAAGGGCCACAACATTTGTTCCAACAAGGAAATTCAAAGAAAACTATCTATTGAAGATATTGAAGAAGTTCCCAGGATTCGAGATGCAGTAATGGAAGAATGCCATGATCTACCAGTCGATCATGAAGAATGATGTTTGGGATGTGGTCCAAAGACCAGAAGGGAAGTCTTTGGTGACTTCCAAGTGGATCTATAAGATCAAGCATGCTATAGATGGTAGCATAGAGAAATACAAGGAAAGATTTGTAGCTCGTGGCTTCTCCCAAAAAGAAGGGATAGATTATGAAGAGAATTTTGCACTTATATCCAGATACACTTCCATCAGATCAGTACTTTCTCTGGTTGTAGTGATGAAGTGGAAGATACACCAGATGGATGTCAAGACAACTTTATTGACTAGTGTAGTCAAAGAGGAAGTGTATGTGGAGCAACCACTTGGTTTTGAGACACATGACAGAAAGTCATATGTGTGCAGATTGAAGAAAGTCTTGTATAGCTTGAAGCAAGCTCCTAGGACTTGGTATGGTAGGATAGACAACTTTCTATCCAGCTTGGGCTTTATCAAGAGTAAAGAGGATTCCAACCTTTACTACAAGGTTGAGGAAGGAAATCCAATGATACTACTATTGTATGTGGATGGCCTGTTTGTTACAGGTGAGGATAGGTTGATTACTGATACAAAGAGAAAGCTTGCTGTCGAGTTCGAGATGAAGGACTTGGGGATGATGCATTACTTTCTAGGCATGGAGGTGTGGCAGAGTGCAGATGGGATCTTCCTTGGACAAGGGAAGTATGCAGTAGAGATCTTGAAGAGGTTCATGATGATGGACTGCAAGGCCATGGCCACACCTATGGCATTGAACCTGAAGCTTTTGTGTGATAATTCATCTGAGCTAGTTGATGTCACGGTGTATCATCAGATGATTGGGTCCTTGCTATACCTGACAAAAAAGAGACCATATATTTGCTTTGCGGTGAACACATTGAGCCAGTTCCTGATGGATCCAAGAGGTGTTCACCTGGTTGCTATAAAGCATATTTTGAGGTACCTGTTGGGTACAGTTGATTATGGGCTTAAGTATGATGCGAATCAAAAGTTTAACTTAGAGGGTTATGTTGATTCAGATTGGGAAGGAAGTGCCATTGATTAGAAGAGAACTTTGGGGTGCTGCTTCAGTATGGGATCCGATATGATCTCTTGGTTTAGTAGGAAGCAGTCCTGTGTGGCACTGAGTACAGCCGAAGCAGAGTATGTTGCAGCTTGTTTGGCTAGTTGTGAGGCAGTATGGATTAGGAAGCTATTGTCTAAGTTATTTGATCTCCCGTTGGATGCTATTGGTATCTTTTGTGACAACCAGAGTTGTGTGAAGTTGTCTGAGAGCTCGGTGTTCCATGACAGGTCGAAGCACATCGAGATCAAATATCACTATATCAGGGATATGGTGCAGAGAGGAGCAGTGAAGCTCCTGTATGTTGCAATGGACGAGCAGATAGATAATGTGTTGACCAAGCTGCTGGCCAGAGTGAAGTTTGAGTACTTCAGAGAGAGACTTGGTGTACTTCAGATCAAGATTCCTTCCAGGGGAAGTGATGAGTCGAGAGACACATATGCACATGAGCCTTTCTCACATGGTGATAGATGTGTTCTCCCATGGTGAGATGTAAGGGCTGGAGCCATTTTCACATAGTGATAGATGTGTTCTCCTATAGTGAGATGTAAGGGCTGAGCCATTTTCACATAGTGATAGATGTCTTCTCCTACGGTGAAATGTAAGGGATGAGCCATTTTCAGATAGTGACAAATGTGTTCTCCTATGCTGAAATATAAGGGCTGGGCTATTCTCACATGGTGATAGATGTGTTCTCCCATGGTGATATGTAAGGGTTGGACATGCCTTTCCGACATGGTGATAGGTGTGTTCTCCCATGGTCGTGATGTAAGTGCTGGTGCCTTTCCGACATGGTGATAGATGTGTTCTCCCATGGTCATGATGTAAGTGATGGTGCCTTTGGGACATGGTGATAGATGTGTTCTCCCATGGTCATGATGTAAGTGCTGGTGCCTTCCCTGAATGGTGATAGATGTGTTATCCCATGTCGGTGGTGTAAATGTTGTGTGATGTGCATCTGGGTTGTGCTATGTGGACTATGAGGTGATCTAAAGACGATGATGTGACAGTAGGGTACACAAGTTTTGCAGAGGCACGAAATTAGTCCTAATATGCTCTTGCAAGTTTTGCAGAGGCAGTGTAATCAGTCTTGGGAGATCTTGCAGGTTTTGTAGAGGCAGTATAATCAGTCCTGAGGTGTACCTACTTGATGTCTTGCTCACAGAGATAATGAAGACCTACATGGAGGCTAGGCCTACATCCAACATGAAAAAGGGTTGGCTTTGTAGAAATTCCTATGGCGAGTAGATTGGAGATTGATTGAGATAGAAACAGTGATGATGATGATGATCCAGGTGACGATGATCCAGAGAAGAAGACTTGTGCTAGAAGACCTGTGTCGAGAAATACCTTCTTAGTTAAGAGGGAGTGTTGATGTATATGTAACTTCGAAATGTATTTCATATATGTATATTGTATCCCTACACAGATGTTATTATTCCTCTGTACGGAAGTGTCGTCATTTGTATTTAAAAGTGTCGCAAGTTGCATTGCATGTAACACAACTTGTATGTGATGGGTTATTAGACCACCAAGTGTGGGTTCGTCCTTGAGTTGAGTTACCATGGGTTATTAGACTCTCCTAGAGAATTCAAACTTGTTAGGTTATTAGGAAAGTCAAGTCAGTGTATAATTAGAGTGAGGGTGTCACTCTATTTGATCATTCACTTACTCATATATTCTCTCACTTAAATGATGCGCACTAGTGGAGGAGGAGAAGCTGCTAAGGAGACTATCTCTTGTACTTGGGTTTTGTATCATTGCTCTTTCTATCTATGAGGAAGTTGCGGGGGTTTTCACCTTCTTGGTTTTCCCTGAGGAAACTCTGTGTCTATTGTCTCTTGTGCTTGTCTCTTGTGATTGATATCCCGTGCTTGTTATTCTCTCAGATAAGATCCTAGATCATATTGAATTAATGCTCAAAATCTAACACTAAATGTATTAACTAAACATACATGGAAGCAGATGGGGAGACCAAAGCTGTTATGGTCACCTATCCAGTTGAGAATGGCCAATATAGAAAAATTCATACCTTTTGGGAGAGTAGCCAATGTTGTTGTTGACATTGATGGAGTGCAAAGTTATGCAGATTTTGAGGTTATCGAGATTGTGGATGATAGTCAGCCTTTTCCTGCACTATTAAGAACTGTCTGGGCTATCGATAACCTATCCATCATAAAATTGAAGACGGAGAATATGATCTTCGAAGGAAAGCATATCAGGGTCATCACACCACTCGACCCTGCACAGAGACAGATACAACGAGCTGATTAAGGAGGAATCAAGAGCTCAAGATTTGGACTGCCTTTACAAGATGACTACGAACAAGGAAGACTACATTAATCCTACTGCGGATGGAACACTTAGCTGGAGATGCGACAACTCTTTCATCTCAGACTCTGATGCAGGACTAGAGAACTGGCAAAGTCGCATGCATGAAGTATCTGCAAGGAGATGCGCACAGGTTACATAGTCACTGCGCTGGATTGGAAAGGAGGTAAGCCCAATCTCCACCTATGATGGTTTATCTAATGTTTATTCCTTTATCAAAGAATATACTGTAGGAATTGCAGATGAACATTGCTTACCAACACTAGATATGGCACTGGGTGAGACACCTGCCAGATGGTGGGCTGCGCATAAGCAGACATTGACCACATGGGATCAGTGCAAAATCAAGGTGTAGATCAGGTTTACTGACAAGGTTACACTACCGTTTGAAAAATATAATGGACATACAGATCCAAAGCAACATATTGAAATCTGTTCACAAGCATGGGAGGACAGGCCAAAGAGAGAATGGGTGCATCTATTTGTGCACACGTTGTAGGAAGGAATTCCAAATAAATGGTACTTAGATACGGAGTTGCGCAGGGAAACTACAGATTGGCCTACTCTGACTGCGAAATTCCAAAAGAGTTTCAGTTTTGAAGATGAGAGTCCTACCATAAATGATGCGCTACATATTATTAAGGAAAGAATATTCAGACCGGAATGTCCACATAAGAACATGAAATTAGAGGAATTCTTTGGGCCTGACAACATACCTGCAAGCCTACAGATAGAATGGAAGGAACAGGTAGAACATGCCATGGAATGTTATAACCTAATGGAAGAGGTTGAATATAAAGAAGGAAGTGATGAGGAGGACCCACACAACATAAACACTCCTGAGTCAGAAGGAGCGCGCGATGTAGAGGGACCTCCGCTAGAAATTCCAGACATGAGCGGACCTGTGAAAACGCGGAAAGTGAACATTGGAACCAACGAACATCCAAAGTTTGCAAGTATTGGAGACTATTGGGACGATCAGATTGTCGCGGAGTTTGCAGACCTGTTACATGAGTATCCGGATCTATTCCCGACAAAGTTTACAGAGATGAAGGGCATTTTGGGAGATTTAGGGGTTATGAAGATACCTCTTAAGCCAAGTGCAAATACTGTTAAGCAGAGGCCCTATCGATTGAACCCATGATACAAAGAATGAGTCAGGGAAGAACTTGATAAAATACTCGACGCAGGGATAATCAAGACAGTCGAAGAATCTGAGTGGATAAGCCTTATGGTTTTCTAAGATAAGAAGACAAAAGGCGAGATCAGGATCTGTGTAGATCTCAGAAAGTTGAACGGTGCTTCAATGCATGGCCCATTTCCTACTCCTTTCACTGATGAGGTACTTGATAAGGTTGGAGGAAATGAGGCATATTCCTTTACTGATGGATTTTAGGGATATCATCAGATAAGAATTGATCCCGCGGATAGACATAAGACCACTTTTTCCATCGAATGGGGGTCGTTACAGTACATAGTGATGCCATTTGGTCTGAAGAACGCGCCTACCATCTTTTCTATAGTTGTGATCGCAGCATTTAAATACTTCATGCATAATTTTTAGAAGCTCATTTTTACGATTGGACAGTATTCGAGTTGCTGAAGGACCATTGTGCAAATCTTAGATTGATGCTAGAAAAATGCAGGCAACATCAAATGTCATTAAACCTGAAGAAGTGTATCTTTTGTGTACCCTATGGAATTTTGTTGGGACACATTGTGTGCAAGCAGGGCTTGATGGTTGATCCTGTAGTTATTGTAAACTTCTTGACACCGAATTCACTCAAGTAGCTACGCACTACATTGGGGCATACCGGTTACTACAAGAAGTTTATAAAACGTTATGCACATATAACCAAAGCTATGGAGAATCTACTAAAGAAAGATGTGTTGTTCATCTAGAATGCAGAGTGTGAACAAGGGTTTGACACCTTAAAAGAGAAAATGGTAACTACGTCGATCCTAGTTTTCCTAGATTGGGAGAAGCCATTTCATGTCCATGTCGATGATTCATGTATAGCATTGGGAGTTGTCTTAGCACAAAAAAGAGAGGGAGGTATTGAACATCCCATCGCATTTTCGAGCAGGAAGATCTCATCTGCAGAGAAGAATTATGTCACCACTGAGAGAGAAGGCCTAGCTATGGTCTATGCAATGCAGAAGTTCAGGCACTATTTTTTGGGTGTGCACTTCTCTATGTTCACTGACCATTCTGCTTTGAAATACCTGGTCAACAAGCCAGTCTTAGGGGGGAGAATCTGTAGATGGTTATTACTCTTTTAGGAGTATGACTCTGAAATAGTCATTAAGCTGGGCAGATTGAACTTAGGAACTGATCATTTGTCAAGGATCAAGTCAGGAGAAGAGCCTACGAACCTTGAAGACAATCTGCCTGATGCACAGTTGTTTTCTATTTAGATTGCCGATGAATATTATAAAGAAATCATAGACTTTTTGACTACTAGGTTGGAACCTATAGAGTTTACTATGCAGCAGAAGAAGCAGCTGGTAGTAAGAGCAATAGAATTCACCATAATTTTTGGAAAACTATATAAATTGGGGCCGGATGAAGTACTTCGCAGGTGTGTGTTAGAGCATGAGAAACCATTCATACTGGTTGATGCACATTCTGGAGCATAGAAGGTCACTACGCAGGAAGAGCCACTGTGTAGAAGATATTGCGAGCAGGGCTATGGTGGCCTACAATTCACAAAGATGTGAAGGAGCATTGCCAGAGTTGTGATGTCTGTTAGAGGACAGGAAGGCCGTCGCAAAGAGACAAAATTCCATTGAATCCACAGTTGACATTATAGGCATTTGAGAAATGGGCAATTGATTTTGTGGGACCTATAAACCCACCGGGAAAAAGAACTGGTGCGAGGTACATTATTACTGCAACTGATTACCTCACTAGATGGGAAGAAGTGAAGCTAATTAAGGACTGTAACGTAAGTACTACCGCGCAGTTCATATTTGAAGACATCCTTATGAGGTTTGGATGACCGAAGATTTTGATGAGTGATCAAGGAACTCATTTCCTAAACAAAATTATTGAGGCATTGATAGAAGAGTTCCGCATTCATCATCAGCGAAGCATGCCATATCATCTGCAAGCAAATGGAACCGTTGAATCATTCAATAAAGTACTGGAGAATGCGCTATTTAAGGTATGCAATGCGAATAGGGATGATTGGGACCTGTGCATTCCATCCATTCTATGGGAATATAGAACTACTTGCAAAAAGTTGACTGGCCATGCACCTTTTAGGATGGCCTATGGACAGGAAGCAATAATGGTAATGGAGTACATTGTTCCTAGCTTGAGAATAACTACATTCACAGGCATGGAATATTGCGATGCACTAGAATAAAGGCTTCTACACTTGGTTGGTCTGGAGCAAGATCGCTTCATCATAGGCTTTCACCAACAAGTGTGAAAAGAAAGAGAAAAAGCATGGCATGATCTCCATATAAAAAAAAGACCTTTCAGGTAGGTGATCTGGTCCTCCTGTATGATAGCAAGTTTATGAAGTTTCCTGGAAAGTTTAAAATGCATTGGCTTGGTCCATATACTATTTTACATGTAACTAATGGTGGTGCAGTCCAGTTAGCCTGGTTAGCATGAGATAACTTGCCCGGTCTAGTCAATGAAATTAGACTAAAAACCTATTGGGATAGTCCTGCTTCACAGAACCCCTAATGATCAGAAGAAAGGAAATTTCAAAGTGGCAAGTACAGTTGAAATTGGGCACTAGAAAAGTGAAAGAGTCTATATGTGAAGTGTGATGAAGAAAGTTTATATACCACGCAGTACTTGTTTAGCAATGAAGCTGCGCCAAAAAAAAAGAAGAAAAAAAAAGAGAAAAAAAGGAACCGTGCAGTATGAAGACCAAAATGCAGTTGCGAAGATTGAGTTGAATGAGAAGTAGAATAGAGGCTAAGTTTAGGAGAAAGAAATCAGGCACTGTGAAGTCACTGCACAGGAGTAGTGATGACTGCCACACAATTCCACGCAACACTCCATAAAAGTAATCGTTAGAGTGTCGATCGCAAAAATAGCCGTTATACAGTACTTTGCCAGTGACCACTCAAGCATTTAACGCAGAATTAGTATTTCTGAGCGAGTTAATGAACGAAAGGACCCAAATCTTTGCCGTATTTGGCCAATGGATACCACATTTAATGCTTATCTAGCCGTTGAAGGGCACAGAGGAGGATAGCTGCGCCTATAGATACTGTTGTATTTGGACTCGTGGGCATTACCGAAGCCTTCAAATTTTTCTGCGAGTGAGACTATGTGATTGTTTACAGGAAGTTATTAGTGATTTAGTTGCTTTTCTCAGATCCGTCCAGTGAATGTCTAAGAGGTCCTCCATTGAGGAAGAGTTCACAGTCCAGGAGACTGTAAAGGTATTCAGGTATGGGGGAATCGAAGGGTTGATGAGAACCCCCAACAAGAAATTTTTCATAGAACAAGGTCAAGCTTCCAAAAGATCACCAAGACACACTCCAATAATGGAAGACAAAGGAAAAGGACCAGCGGGGCAGAAAGTGAAGTAACCAAAGTTCAGTTCCCTAGTGCCACAAGCTCCGCTGGCCAACAGAGAGATACCTTTGAAGCTAACCACTGAATACATCTCACCACATGCACTGGACGCATCGGTCATCAAGCTAATGAAGAATTCCAAGTACGACATTTCGCTTTGGCCTATATCAAAACATGTTGAGGTGGACACAAATCTATTGGGAAATATTCAGGAATGTAAGTGGGAGGACTACGATATGTTTCAGATGCAGAAGGAACACAATGAACCTCGGTTCCCACAGTTCCAACCTGACTAGTACATGTGCTGGAATAAAGATGTGAAAGGAAATAATGCCTTGGTCGCAGAGTGCTGGTTGTCTGGAGTAGTCCAGTCAGGACTGCTCAACTTGTTGAGGCTCCCACACATTGATAGATCGCCAGAGCTCAATGTGGTGGTGCGTACTCTGATGTCATGCATACACCAGAGATACCTCTAGCTGGACCACAACATAGACTTGAACATTGACCTGATCCACCGAATCATTGCAGTGAGCAAAAGAGGTGAAGATCTGAAGAAATTTTTCCAAGGAAAGAACAGGGACAAAGAGGTTGTCGCGAAAATGAAGAAATCTGCACCTGCTGGGAAAGGGAAGAGAAGCTTCCAAAATGATGACATAGACGATAGAGCTACGCGATTTGTCACACAACTTATCGCAAGAAAGATGCTCAGGAAGGAAAGACCATTAGAAGTACCTAAGGGCGTAGTACTACTTGGTGCCACAGTCGCGGAGGGAGGAAAATACAACTGGTGTCAATTCCTGTTGAATGAGTTCCTGGAGGAGCTGAATGATACACAGACAAATGGCGGTAATTTCCATTTCACATGGTTAATAGTGATGATCACCTTTGTAGGTTGGAAGGAACCGAAGGATTACGTTGGTGTAATCACCAACAACAACGATTGCAAGGGATCCCGCTATTCAAACCTCTGGGAAAATTTGAATTCACAAAGACAACACCTAATAATGGAAGTGTTCTACACTTATTATGAGTAGTTGCGTGAGTCCATTATCGTCACACCGCAGATAACAAAAGAGGTAACGAGTAAGTACATCCACACTGTAAATTTTTATGCTGACATGCGTTGTATTCACATTTCAACCAAGGCGCAAATGAAGGATCCTAAATGGTTCACAGGAAGGTACCATATGTATGAAGATGATATTGATCACATCATGAAGGAATGGCTTACTGTTGTAGTCCCAAGGTTCATGTGGTTACCATAGATACATTACATATTATAAGCAAGCACACACAATGATACAGATACAAGAGACGAGACAGATAGAGAGAACACAAGCCTTTATATTAGCCAGTAAGAGCAGAATACAGTCATATAACCAATCTAGTATTTACATCGGCTCAACAACCTATATATATATGTCAATATGGTTACATAACCGTTTGTTGGTCTAACCGACCGACCCGACCTATACTAGTCGACAAGATCTACCGACATATACTGCAGAGTGGTCAGGTGGAGGGCCTAGTCGACAGGTTGACCTAGGCCTCTCCAACATCTCCCCAACCTCAAAATCTTTCTTCATCCTGAAGAAATGGAGAGATTAAAAAAAAATACAAAAATAATGAGTAATATGGTTATGATGATGGTAAGATGGAACTGGTAACATCAGATATATGTAAGCAGACTTCAAGAATGATTTCGGTAGAAATAGAAAGATGGTGCTGGAATTCTTCCCAGACGCATAGCAAATTCTGAATGTCGAAAGTCAATGTCGTGAGCTTCGACAAGTTTTCCATGTTGTCATGGGTGGATATAACCTGTAAGTGGATCATGTCGGGGCCAAATGTAGTGATTGTTTCTTGGGAAATAGCAAATAAATGTCGAATTCGGAGATGGATTTCTTCGAGTTTATTGACGCCACATCATGCCTAAGATATCCACTATGTTTCCTATTTTTCTAATTTGTCTAGTTTTTTATTTTCCATGACGATCTGATTATCCAGTATTTCAATAAGTGCCTCTTCTGTAGTCAAGTGTTGTCGGTGAAGTGTGCCTAACAATGTCCTTATATTTTGCAGTTCTTTGTAGACTTCGCCATAATGTATATACTAGTTGTTCAGAACTTCAACGAGTTTTACTGCTTGAATATCATACTATTTGAGTAAATTGACAGCTTCTGTGAAGGTTGTAAACTAATTTTCCATGAGAGAAGCTACTTCGACAGCCTGGTCCTATTGTCTTTTGAGCAGCTTAGATTGTAACATCGATACGACAGATTCGAATAGCTGGTATGCTATGTCAAGAGGTGATGTCGTGTCAGAGCTTGATGGAAGTTGGATAACTTGTTAAGCTAAGTTTTCACACTTAGAAAGAAACGTAGTTCTTTCTTTCTGGAGCTGGACTAACTGGTCTTCTATTTCCTGTCGATGACATAGTTGTGCTTTGAAAACTACATCTTCAAGTAAATCAAGCTCTTCTTGGGATGCCAACTGTGGCTGATAGCTGGCATTAGCTCCAAATTGATCTAAGTAAATTGAGAGAGTATTTTCTGATGGGCCTTGCTGCATTTGCTGCATTTGTAGTTGTTGTTGAAGTTCTCTTTCTTTGTGTTTCCTCTCTTCGTGTTTCTTCCGGCTACTCTTTTATTTTTATTTTTCTTTACTTATGACTTGTTGTTTTGGCCCCTTATCTTTTTCGGCTGTTGCTGGATGACTATCAATGGTTGCTTGTGTGCTAGTAGCAACTTGTTCTGCCTGGACTTGTATACTTGGTACTGCTTCGGTAGTAGCTGGAATTTCATGTTTAATAGTTCCATCACTTTGTAGAATATTTTCTGTTATGCTGAATGTATCCATATTGCTTGTACTAATATCTGGAACATTGGTGTGCTCTAGTGGTTCTATCATGTTAGCTGCAAAATATTGAGTTGCGGCTGGTTCCTTGGCTTGAACGGAGGCAGATTCAACTGCTTTTGTCGTGATTTCTTCTTTGTTTTGCTGCTGCGTCACCGGACTAGACTTGGACCCGTCAACAGGGAGTCTTGACTGACTTTTCAGGAATGATGGCAGGTCGACTGATGTCGTAAGTTGACTCAATGATGTGGTACTGTCGAACGAACCCAAACTAACTAGACTTGATTCAATTGTAGACTCGACATGGGGATTGACGACTTGGGGGGAGTTTTCACTTTGAACGACTCTAGGTCGAGGTAGACTCATTTTTTTTGGTAATGAAGTGACTGGGAGAGGGGTATAGACAGTTGTTTGTTGTGAATAAACTAGACCTAAAGGGCCAGGGTTTGTGATATGATGGATCCTTTTGTGACCGACAATTTATGGGACTCTCGATAGTAAAGGTAAATTGTCGATTTGAATGGTGTCAAGGGGAGATAGGTTAATCGGGACGGTGGTCGGGGATGCAAAGACTGGTTGTTGAATGACCATCTCGCGCCAGTTGGGACATAGTGTCGAAAGGTTTGCAATAAACATACTTAAAGCAGCATCTGTTGGGTTAATAGGAGCAGGTAATGCTATAGGAGTGGTTTCTTCTTCTACTGTGGTTGGGGAAGAAGGGGGAGTAAGAATGGTTAAGTCAACATGGGGTTCGATTGGAATTTTGGGTTTTTTAACAAGAATTGTAGAAGGCGGGTACTTATCTATTTCCAGAAATTTTTTGAATTGGTCTTCGACAGGTAATTTGTTCTTGGCTGCATCTTCAAGAATCTAAGTGGTAGTGTCGTATAACTCGATCTTGTCTTCTTCTGTAGATTCTTTAAAGGTTCCTTTTCTTTTTCCTTTCCCCTGGGTCGGTATTACCTTGTTCTGTCGGGCCGTAATTAGTTCAGCTGCTACCTTCTGTATGTTGTCATCTGTCAAAAGATGTTCTAGGTTGTTGGACTCTGTGGTGTTGTCCGACTGCTCAGCAGCTTCTACTGATTCTTTATGTGGGGCCATTGTGATTTCTATTACCTTAGGATTAGGTACCGATTCAGGCTGATATGTGAAGGTATTCATGTATAACCAACTTTCATATGCTTCTTATTGTTCCGCATCTAGCAAGGGTTCAACATATGTGAAGTCGAATTTTTGGTCCAGGGCTAGAATTTCTAGTACTTCATTGGATTGTCGACTCAAATCCGTGAAAATTTCGTTTACTAATGGGTAATAATCGAGGTGTTTAGCCTACCCAGCTACACCTTCCATGTACCATACCACTGTATCATCCAAAGAAAGTTGGATGTGTGCTGTCGGGGGTATACTTCATCGAACATTCTGTGGTACTCTCCATCTTGTCATTATTGTTTTTAGCTCTATAAACCATGCTTCCATCCAAAGTTTAACCGTCAGTGGACCATGTTAGCTTAGTCCTAGAGAGAAACAATGGAAACTCTCCATAAGAACAATTCAATATTGTGAGAAATCCTTGTTTCCTTTTGGGAACAAGTGGGTCATAGCAATCCATATAAGCACAGATGGGTAATGGATGCTGGTCCCTTCCTCTTGGCACTTGTAGCATGTCTACTTTATTATGTTGGCCAATAAATTGGACCACTTGTATACTTTACCGCACATAGCCATATTCTTGATAGCTTTCAATATGTCGGTCTTCAAATTTGATCCCCTTCCTGTCCGTGAAAGTGCATGCGACACAATCTTGGCAGCAATTTTGTAGTTTCCATATACAATTTGACTCAGGGCTATGCCTCGTGAGTTCTTTCCAGCAAGAGTATCGAAAAAATCATCTACCAAGTCCTCTCCTAAACTTGTCGGTACTATATATCCCTTATGTGATAACCCAGTTATCTTGTGGATAAGTGCTCCATTGATGTCGACTGGAACATCAAAATAAAGCTTGCCATTATGATACCTGCTAACAATGAATTGTGCAATGATTTCTTTAATACCTCCAAAGCTATCCAGCAGTGGGGCCTTCATATCTTGTAAAATTGTATATGTCTGTAGCCACTGAGATTCCTCCCTCCAACGATCGTCTGATTCCTTCCCCCACTCTTCAATGTCCTTCCACACTCTCTTCCAAGTTGGTTCTAACGCTTTTGCATTCTGAATCATCTAGAGTCTTGTTTCCAATGGTGTTTGTGCTTTTTCCAGCTCTCTAACCATCATCACAGCGGCCCTAGTAGCTATTAAGTTTTTCCTGGGGCCATGGTGGATTAAGGGTTCAAGAATGCGAAAGTAGCTTCAGCAGGGTCAGGGAGCTCTATATATTAGAGTTCAAGTTCTTGGCAAAAGAGTGCCCAAGAATCCTCGAGCTCTGGATTTATGGTGGAGTTGCTCGGCACGGGTGAATGGGACGTAGAGTCCTGTATTGATGGTTGATTTGACAAAGTTATTAAATTGGACTGACAGGATATCGGTGCCCTATCAGGTGCATTACTTCTGGCGTCACGGGTATCTTTAGCCATTATTTCTTTGTCATCATGATGCTGCAATACCTCGTTTGATGTGTTATGTCGATGGCCTTCTCTAGATGAGTTTGGTCAGTCCGAGCTCCATTGTTTCTGTCGTGCCTGATTTTCCTCTGCAACTCATCGTCGTTCTTGTCGATGTCTATAATATTGACAGTTATGCACTGGACTTTTTTCCTTTCTCTTTCCATCCTTATTCTTCCACTCTCTCGTCATTCTGCTTGTGTCATGCTTTTTTTTTTCTTGATTGCTTATATTATTCTCATTCAGTTACTTCTTAACCATTTTTTTTAAATATTCACAACTTGTACCGTTTAAGTCGCGTGCCATTTACTGCTTTCTTGAAAACATTTCCTTGTAGTGTTTTTAGTCGAACTGGTCCGTTAGGATTTAATGCTTCGAAAATAGAGGGTCCCATCCATTCTGTATGCAACTTCTTTGGCTTCCGTTTTACTCGGCTATTATAGAGGAGTGCCAAGTCTCCAACTGACAGATTCTTTTGTTTGATATTTCTATCATGCCACACTTTTTGTTGTTGTTTTTGGACTTGTTGATGTTCTATCGCCATCTGTCGACTTTCACCCAGCTTCGACAGTTGTAATAGACATTCTTGTCTAGCATCTTCGACATCAATGTGCAAGGCTATTGCAATGGTTGGTGCTTGTCATCGAAAATGCAATGGGATGACTGCTTCTTGTCCATAGACAAGTGAAAAAGGTGCCTGACCTGTCGTTCCTTTGTATGTTGTTCTATATGCCCAGAGAACAGCGGGTACTTTGTCATCATAGTCATCTTTCTTCGTGTTGCATATTTTTGTTAGTCCTTTTGTGAGTGTTTTATTAAACGATTCTACGATGCCATTCAACTGAGGATGGTACGCTGTGATTATTCTGTGATCAACTGCAAATTCCTTAGTCAGTGATTCAATGGTTTTGCATACAAAATTTGTACCTTGGTCACTTATCAATGTTATGGGGCATCCAAAACGTGTTATAATGTTTTCATAAATAAACTTAGTGGAAACTTCGCTTGAACATGTTTCGACCGACTCTCTTCTTACCACTTGGTAACATATTCGACAACAGTGATAAGATATCGAGCACCTGTCCTCCTCCCCACTACTGGAAATGGTCCAATAAAATCAATATCCCAAATTTCAAATGACCGGCTAGGGTTAATTGGAACCAGTGGCATTTCTGTTCTTGGGAGCAGTCGACCCATACACTGACATCTATCACACTTGGATACAAATTCTCAACAGTCTTTATGAACTGTCGGCCACCATAGTCCGGCTTGCATAATTTTTCTTGCTATTATGTCTGCATGATAATGTCCTCCTGCCTGTCCAACATGATCTTCTACAAGTATATCTTGTCGTTCATGCTTGAGTGCACATCGACGTAATATATCATCCAAGCAAAGTTTATAGAGGAATCCATTGATCAGAGTGTAAGGAGTTGCTTTCATTGCCAAGATCTTCCTCTTTTTCTCAGTCATTCCTTTAGGGGATTTCCCATCCTCGAGAAATTGTGCAATTTCTGCAAGTTCTGAAGGGACTGCTTCAATATGAAACAAGTGTGCGTCCGGTAAGTCATCTTCAATTCTTGTCGGCTCCTCTCCTGTGTCGACTCTCGATAGGTGGTCTGGTCCAACATTAGCTTTTCCAGGTCGAATAATTACTTCGAATTCAAATTCTTGAAACAGTAATAGCCAACGACATAACCTCCTGTGATGCAGTGGTTTATTGACTAAGTATTTTAAATATTGACGATCTATATAAAATAAAAGGGGGTTAGCCAATAAATAATGACGATATTTATGCAGTGCAAATACCATACCTAATGCTTCCCTTTCGGTCGTGGAATAATTTCTTTCATCTTTATTCAATTTCCAACTGCTGAATGCATTAGGGTAATCCATGCCATCTTCTCTAGGTTGTGTTAGAATGGCGCCAACTGCTATTCTAGATGCATCAATATGCACATGAAATTTTTTCGACCAATCCAGAAATCGGAGGATGGGTGCTTCGACCATTTTTATTTTCAATGTGTTAAATGAAATGTCACATTCCTCTGTCCACCTGTAATCTTGATCATATTTTAGAAACTTTTCGAGAGGGTAAGTCATATCGGAATAATGTCTGATAAACTTCCTGTAATACCCGATATGACCCAACAGGATCCGTACTTGTTTTGGATTAACTGGAGGTTTCAGGTCGAGGATAATTTTGATCTTCGCGTAGTCAACCTTGATTCCTTCTTTGGAAACTACATGGCCTAGTAATATGCCAATGGGTGTCGCGAAAATGCACTTTTTAATGTTCAATGACAATTGTATCTGCCGACACCGTTCCATCATCAGTCGAAGCCATTTGCAATTATCCTTTATCATTCTATATATTGTCTAATCATCAAAGTATACAACCATGGTTTTGTAGATATATTCTTGAAATGATTTGACGACAATTATTGAGAAGACCATAGGCGTGTTCTTCAGACCGAAGGGCATGACTTTGTACTCAAATGACCCGAATTCACACATGAATGTTGTCTTTTTTTAATCTTTGTTTGCAATAGGTACTTGATTGTACTCCAAGAATCCATTCGTGAAAGAGTAGCACCCATTCCTTGCAACTTCATTAATAATTTCATTTTCAAAAGGAGTTGGAAAGGGATCTGTGAGTGTTACCTTGTTCAGCTCATGAAAGTCGACACAAATTATCAGTCGTGTCGAATCTTGTTTTTTTTCCTGAACAACCATCGGGCTTGCCCACTTCAACAGGTAGATAGGATATATGATTCCTGCTGCAAGCATACTATCGATCTCCTTTTTAACAATATCCTTATATTTGTGAGCAAGCTTGTAGGGTCTTTTCTTTACAGGTCTGGCATCTGGTTTAATATCAATTTTCATCTCGCCCATCTCCTGCACAAGTCCTTTCAAGTCTCTATAATCTCGAGCAAATACGTCTTGAAATTATTTGAGGATACTGGAGATTTTTGTTGTTTGTTCCTCATTCCAGTAATCGCCAATCTTTTCCATTTTCGGTAGGTAGTCGTTTGAAATATCTACTTCCTTTGTTTTAATCTTTGCATCCATCCATTCTAGTGCATGACTGTCACTTACCGATCTTTCACCTTCTTTGATTTGTGTGAATGCTGGTGGAAAGTCATTTTCTGACAACCTTTTGGGTTCATCTTTTTCGACAATCTATGTGCTAAAGATTGTTCTTACGGGCTTCAACACGTCGGGGTGATCCTTTCTCCATTGAAAAATTTCTTCGACTAATATCTATGTTTCTAGGATTAGTCTTGTTGAATGATGGCTTTCTATTGACTTTATGTTATAGCAGGTAGTAGGTCGATGCATAATCTTCTGCTTTTCTACAAGTGTTGAATTTTCTGTTGGCTGTAGAAATTCTTTGATACTTTTACTTGCTTCGACCAACTTCTCCTCCTGTGGTGAAAACTGGAAATCCTTAATAAAATTTTCGTTTAAGTCTTTCCAAATGAAACTTTCTCCTCTCGCTTCTTCCATCTTGTACCATTTATTAGGTAGATCATCAAGTGTTCTGGGGAAGAGGTGAGGCCATGTTCTTTCATCTTTATAGCCCAATTTTCTCCATTCTCTTTCGCAACAGTTGATGTGGACTTGAAGATTTTTTCCCTGTGTAAACAGAGGGATATCGGCCTGAGTCAACAATTTTCTCCCTCCAAAACTTTCTATAAAAAATTTTGATGCAGTATTCCATTTTTGGAGTTTCGAATGATGGGTGTTGCACCATCTCGCAACTTGACTAGTAAATGTCTCTACCAAACTTTGTAGTTTTCCTTGCTCTCCGACATGTTCTGATACTTGTTTGACATGTACAGCAGGTGAATCATGTTCTTTATACCTTAATGTCGAATTGCTTGATTGTGCATTTCTGTTTGGAACAAGTGTTGGATATGCTCGCATTTTCCATTCGAATATCTTCGGTGTGTATGATATTGAGAGACACTTCTTTATTTACTTCTTTGAGATGGCTTCCATGGTCCAGCATTCTTTCGCATGTAAATCATAGTTCTCTATTTCCCAGTCATAGAGTTCTGGATTGGAATTATATCCGAGCGAGACAGGATATCCAAGGTGAAGTTCTCCTTGGGAATTTGGTTCAATGAGATATTCATTATTGTCTATTCGATAAAGCTATCGAATATCATTATCTATTTCTGTAGGTTCCGACCATGGTTCTCCCTGATATGGGAAGATTGGTACGATAACCTTCTTCCCATTGCCTTTCAACTTGATGCCACTTTTGTCTAAGGAAATTGAAGCCTTCATATTTTGCCCCCAAGGTCGACTGACCAAGGCTGGGAAAGAGCTTGCATCATCCTTGGGATTGATGATCTCAAAATCTACTTTTCTCATGATTCCTTTAATGGAAGTTTCGACTCCTTTCCATACTCCAATCAGCTCAATTAATCCTTGATCTGCAAGCTTTAGTTAAATGCCCGATTCCTGCAATTGTGGTCAACCGAGTTGGTCCTAGGTATCACGAGTCATGATATTCACTTGGGAGCCAAAATATAGTACAATTTGTCGTACATGATATCCGTTTATGTCGAGGTCGACCAATGTGTCAGCATCATTTTTCTCTTTTTGATTTAGTCGGAATTTTTTTTTAGTTTGTCTTTGCTCGACATGCTTATATTTCAATTTATGCAACAGGTCAATCATTTTTCCTACAACTTCATCGTTTGAAATTAATATGAACAATTCATTAAGAACTTCATGTCGGTTTTCTTCAATGTCTTCATGTGCTGCTAAGTCATGAGATATGTCGGATGCATTTTTGTACACAGATTTTTGTTTCGTAGGATTTGGGTAATCCTCTTTATCTACAATTCTACTTATTTTTGTCTTATCTTGACCAATGTGAGTGCCTTGCCTAGTTACAATTTGCAAGTTTTTTGTACAAAGCACATCATTTTTTGAAATATAAGATAAGACATGAACATTCTTTTTATTATTTATTTTCTCAATCATGGTAGGGCAATCCTCTAAATAGTGATCGCCTACCCCACACTTTGTACAAAATTTAATATTAGTTCTTTCCTTATAAGGGCATTCTGCATGCCGATGATCCTCGCTGAGACATGTGAAACACAAACCAGGTCGGTTAGGTCGAACACCACGACCACAAATCTGGTATCCTCCACACCTATTGTAACCGTCATATCGCCGATCATACCGACGGTCATTATACCTTGGGTATCTGTCATTCCTATTTTGATTGTACCAGCTATTTATTCCATCATTTCTCTCAAATCTGTCGCTTGTTGTATTTTTGTCGTGATGCTGCTCGATAGAGTTTGTATGGCACACTGCATGGTAATTTTGCCAATTTTTCAGGTTTAGATGACATTCTTCAATTGCATGTGTATTGACTTCACAAATTTGACACCATTTCTCCTTCTTGTTTTTCATATTGTATGGACAATCGTTTGTGGTATGCGAGTCATACTCTTTGCACATATCACAAAAGCATCTAGATTGAATGAGTTTAACTTCTTGTCGTTGATCCTCAATTCGACAAGAATCTTTGGTATGTCCTAAAGTTTGACATGTTGTACACCATAATTCTGGTCCTTTTAGCGTCATATTTCGGATAGCCTGCTCCATAATTTCAAGGCGTTCGTCGACATGTCTATCCATGGAGAATAGAGGGTATTCATCATCCATTTCGATCTCTAGTGCTACTTTTAATGCCTCTGCATAAGTATTAACACTTTATCGACGGACATGTATTCTGATTTTATTTATGAGACCGGCAATAAACCATTTGATTAATATTTTTTCTTCGATCTCATAGTCTAATTTTCTCAGGAGGTATTTGAACCTCTTGTCATACTCCTTGACAGTTTCTGTTGGCTTCTAGACTGTCGTCTTCATTCGTTCGACCGCCAGGTATGTCGCATATTCGATCATGAAAAAGGCCAAAAAGCTTTGTTTGATTTGTGCCTTGGTTGCATTTGGTGACTTTGTTATATACCCCATGTACCATGTCAGTGTTCTTTTTCTTAGCGAACCAACAAACTGAGAAACCTGTCTTTCTTCGCTGGTGATTTGATTGGCTGTCCATATCACTTCACACACAAACCAGTGTCTTATCGGGTCTTCATCACCTTGATAGAATGGAAGGTGTGCTGTTGAGTGTGCCATGTCTGCTAGTGTATTATTTTGAGAATTTGATGGTGGTGTAGGTGGGTTATTTCCACAATCAAAACTTGGTGCTTTGTTAACTTGAATTAGTTGTCTCTCTGTGTTACACCCAAAATGTACTCATCATAAGATTCAATGTATACACCCCTGAAGATAACTGGGCTAAGTAATCACCCTAGGACGATTTGTACCCAATTGTGCTAGGTTTCGAAGGGTCATCGTAGGTTGCACACTAGCAACATGCGACGTCGCATCTTGCTCCGCTGCAGGGTGTGACAAATTCAGTTAATGGGAAAAAATAGCTTATTCGAGATCCTTTTCGAAACTTGCTCATTTAAGGGCTTATCCCTGACCTCTAGGGGAGCTAGTACTCGACTCCTGACTCTTTGGGAGGATCCCCTATCTCTCTCCTACCATCTCTCAACCTATCCTATCCATACCCTATCCACTTAGTCCTATATTTAAGCTCACTCCCATTCCAAAGGGAGGAAGACTATGGTATCTACATGCTAGTGAAATCTCTCTTAGAACATCTCCACTCACCTATTGGAGAACTCATACTTTCTTAGAAGGATATGGAAATTGGCTTCGTCAGAGAAGGGCTACAACGTTAAGCCTTGGTTGTGGTTCTATATCTCTATCATGTACTCCTATATTTGTAGTAATACAAATGCTTTCCACCAATATTGTTCATGTGTGCAATGATATTGAGTAGTTTACATGCTTAACTATTTACTTAGATCTCTTATTGTATAGATGTCTTTTACTAATTTCTCTTGTTTCTTGTCTTGACAGGTCTTGCAGCCTGGATCTGAAGACCGTGGGACGTGGATCAACATTCAAGAGAAAGGATTGCATAGTAAAAAGGTAACACATCTAGTATTCGATCCTTAAGTAGATCTAGGAGATGCACTTGTAGTCTGTTCTATTTGTTCTAGACTCACTTTGAGCTAGGGAGATCCTGCTCGTGTCCGCTTGAGTGGATTGTCCGATAAGAAATCTTCCCCCTGAGGATGGGGGGTACTAGCATGGTTTATGTTATGTTTCAAGCTCATTAAAAAATGAAGCCGACCACTCTAGCATAGTTTACCTTTGTTTTCAAGCTTGCATAAAAATGAAACCATCCACTCGAGCATAGTTTTATTCCATTTCAAGCTCGTTAAAAAATAAGATGGGCCCCCTCAAGCATAGTTATTGTCTATTTCAAGCTTGTGTAAAAATGAGATAGATCTCCCTCCCATCAATTTGAATCTCTCGCTAGAGTTAGAATTCAAACCTTCATTTCATCTATTTCTTGTTTTCCCCCCTTTGGAAAACAGTTTCATATTAGTAGCCAAGTTGGTAGTTGGGTTAGCAAGCAACATTTTCAAATGAAATGAAGCTTGGGGGGCATGCCACATGTCATACCGTCAACAATCATGTTGAGGGAACACCACCATGACAAGCCTCTAGCAATCATGTTGTGGGAATTTACTAACCTCTAGGCATCATGTTGGGAAGGAACCCGTCAATGGACCTTAACCTATGAGCATAGTTCCATTTCTATGTCAAGCTCGTTAAAAAATGAAATAGGTTCTCGCGAGCAGAGTTCTAATATTGGGTCAAGCTTGTTAAAAAATGAAACATATCCTTTCCCTTTGAGTCGAGTCTCCTCGTAGACTTAGTACCTAAACCTTCTTTTCACCCACCTATGTCTTAGGCGGATGAAATGAAGCTTGGGGGCATGTATTCAACCTATGGAAATTATGTTGAAGTCAACTTGATCGCCTCTCCACACCATGTTGGAGCTAAGTCACTTACTTCTAGCAATCATGCTGGGGGCATGCACCAACCTTTGGATTTCATGACAGGAAGAAATCCACCATTGGGAACATTTTCGAGCATACTTTCCTTTTTTACGTTTCGAGCTCATTAAACCATGAAAATTATCCCGAGCATAGTTCATTTTTGGTTACAAGCTCGTTAAAAAATGAAGCAGACATCATGAGCATTCTTTCAACCTATCTTCGAGCTCGTTAAAAACAGTAAGATAGCATTTGAGCTTACTTTTCACCTTTTTCGTGCTCTGCTTGAAACATGAAAAGTGGGTTGAGCTTAGTTTTTACTTTTTTGTGCTCTGGTTCAAACATGAAAAATATTCCGAGTGTTTTTTATACCATTATCGTGCTCGTTAAAATTTTGAGTAAAAAGGTGTGTCTACCGAGTTATGATTTATCACTTCTCCGGGCTCGTTAAACTCCCACGGAAAAGGACACCCCCCGGAGTCTACCATTAAGCTCTTTTCAGGCTCTCTAAAAACGAAAAGATTGCCAAGCGAACTTGTCGCGTTCACGCTTGTTAAAGTATTTGAATGGTCGTCTTCCTAGTGATATTTTACCCCTTTTTTGGACCAAGAGGCACTAATTACGAAAAAGGTATACTACAGTGAATCATGACTGGAAGAGTCCTCTCCCTCGTTGTTTTACCCTTTTTCGGGCGATGAGGCTAACTTTATGAAAAAGGACCGTTGGAGTCTTCTTTAGTTCTTTTCAGACTCTCTAAATATGAAATGACGATCGAGTTTACCTTCCATGGACTCGTTAAATCCTCACATTGAAGGAGCCATCATGGGAAGAACCCCTCCTATCCCAGGTTCGGAAAACATTTGGGATTGGACTCATGTATGAAATGAGCTATACTGAACATCTGGTTACCCTCATCAAGATCGTAAAAAAACACATGAGGCACTCATCATTCATGATGGGGAAAAAGGAAAGTGTTTGTGTTACATACCTTATTAGTGGTAGTATGTAGTCGTTCTTGAACATGGCACTCATCTGCATTTGCATACAACACTTGGATCATCTGTTTGTCCTCGAGTTTCACTTATTTCCTGAGTATCATTACTCCTTTGATTCATTCAAATAAAAGCTTCCTTCATCAGTCGCTTTGAGAATTTGTGTCACACTCATCATGTCAATATTGCCAAGTCATGCCATGCCCATGTTCAAGAATATGTCTATCATTTATCATTTGTAGTCAGTACACCCACCACCACGTCGGTCTACTCTGAGTCAGTCTTGCATGTTACTGTACCATCTGATCTACTCTATACATTTTTGTTGTGTTTCATGTTGATTAATGGGGGATTCATCATGGCCCTCCTTCGATGGATGCATCCTTGTCGACTTCAACACATCATCCGAGGATTGAATCTAGAAACCAGTCAAGTACCTTGGCCCTGCATGCCTCAATGGTAGGTTACCTTGCTTTCATCATGAGTTTACATCATTGACTCTTGATTGAAAGATTCCATCTTGCGTTCGACTTCAAATCATTTATTCACGCTTGATGATATGTACTATGATACCTTGGGAGTCATTGACATCAATGGTGATCTCCCTCGTACTTGTTAACGGTTTACATCAATGGTTGGTAATCAAGTGGTTTCTACCATGTTCGACGTCAAGATATTTGTAATCACATGGATAGATTCAGATCATTTCGGGTTCAGCTTGAAGACCCTAGGGAGTCATGTTTTACCCAGGTTGCGATGGAACTTGTATTTGAGTTATATTACACGAATCCACTCTTGTATTGGTCGTGGCTGTGTTATCATCTCATCATGGATCTACACTTGTGTCTAGTAGCCATGATTGTGTTCAGTCGGTCATTACTATCATGGATCTGCAATGTATTGGTCGGCAGCCATGTTGTACTTCATATGAGATTGTTAGTTCAGAGTCAGTTGTACTGTAGCAGTGTCCTTCGTCCGACAAGCCTATTGCCATTACTTCTATCAAAGCACTTCACTTGGATATCCTCAACAACTTCATGCTTTGGGGGGCATTCTGTTACACCCAAAATCTACTCATCATAAGATTCAGTGTATACACCCCTGAAGATACTTGGACTAAGTAATCATCCTGGGAGGATTTGTACCCAATTGTGCTAGGTTTTGAAGGGTCATCGTAGGTTGCACACTAGCAACATGCGGCGTTGCATCTTGATCCACTGCAGGGTGTGACGAGGTCAGTTAATGGGAAAAAATAGCTTATTCGAGATCCTTCTCGAAACTTGCTCATTTAGGGGATTATCCCTGACCTCTAGGGGAGTTGGTACTCGACTCCTGACTCTTTGGGAGGATCCCTATCTCTCTCCTACCATCTCTCAACCTATCCTATCCATACCCTATCCATTTAGTCCTATATAAGTGAAGCTCACTCCCATCCCAAAGGGAGGAAGACTATGGTATCCACATGCTGGTGAAATCTCCTTAGAACATCTCCACTCACCTATTGGAGAACTCATATTTACTTGGAAGGATATGGCAATTGGCTTCATCAGAGAAGGGCTATAGTGTTAAGCCTTGGTTGTGGTTCTATATCTCTATCATGTACTCCTCTATTTGTAGTAATACAAATGCTTTCCACCAATATTGTTCATGTGTGCAATGATATTGAGTAGTTTACCTGCTTAACTATTTACTAAGATCTCTTATTGTATAGATGTCTTTTACTGGTTTCTCTTGTTTCTTGTCTTGATAGATCTTGCAGCTTGGATCTGACGACCGTGGGACATGGATCAACATTCAGGAGAAAGGATTGCATAGTAAAAAGGTAAGACATCTAGTACTCGATCCTTAAGTAGATCTAGGAGATGCACTTGTAGTCTGTTCTATTTGTTTTAGATTCACTTTGAGCTAGGGAGATCCTGCGCGCGTCCACTCGAGTGGATTGTCTGATAACACTCTGGACTAGGTTCTCTGTCTTCAGAACCAGTAACTAGAACTTCTTCTGTTTCGCCAGGTCTTCCTTCTTCTATCACTTCTATCAAAATCCAATTAAATTTTTGATCGAACGAGATTTCAATGAATCTTGGGCTTTTCGACGTACTTGACGAGTCACTCAAATGTGGTATTGGCAGGGGGGAACTTTCTCATGCTATGAGTACACTAGATGAAAGCTTCTATTCAAAAATTCAGGTTGAAAAGACACCCAATTTCCTTCCTCTAGTCGATGAATCAGTAGTCTATTGATATCATCGCCTTCTACGCTTCGACGAATCCAGACTCCGGCCTGACCAACATGGAGACCAATATTTTCTTCGACAATTTCTTGCACCCAAACACTTTGTGTTAAATGAAATGGAGAAGGAGGTGTTACTGTTTTAGGTATCTGAACTTGGAGATCTCTACCACGCTCTATCCACAAGTCTTCATCCATCGGTGAGAGGTCTTCTTCGACGCTCCAATCATCGCGGGCTTGGATTGACTCTGGAAGATTTTCTTTTACGTCTATCACGAAATTTGATCCTCGCGTCCTTCGGAGCACAATCGCCTTCTCCCACAGCTCTTCACGCCGCTGTCTCCTCTTTCCTCTTTCGATTTTCTGAATACTTGGGGTGCTTTTATGACTCAAAATTCTTTATTTGTCATATTTTATGCCACTGCTGGCCATGTCGTCTTGTCATATGTCAATTTTCATCAAGATAGGTACATCATAACATGCTTCGTCACCCCCCCAATGCTGGACCAAAGTTTTCTAGATCACTGGGGAAGTATAGACCATCATTTGTTCAAGAAGAATTCCCATTCGCACTCCTTTACAAATTTTTCCCACTTATGTTCTTTCTCCTTCCAATTAGAGTTCGGAAGGGGAGGGAGCAACAATGGTCGTGTCTCGACAATATGTGCAACACCTTTGTTGATCAGAAATTTGAACAATAAGGTCGGCAGAGAATATAGAAATTGATCAGCTAATTCGGTGAATAATTTTCTTCTTATTTCGTCAACCGAGACACGGTCTTCAATCGCCTACTCTTCACAGAAATCATTTGCCATCTTTTCACACCACTCTGACAGATTCATGCGTCCTCCATTGATCAACTTTGACAACATCTTCCTCTTTGCTTCATCAACTGGTCTTTTCATCCAAAAGCTTCTTCAAGGCAATCACAACGGACTCTATGAATCTCTCATGGGTCTCGGAGAAGAATCGATCTCTCGCTTGGCTAATCGTTAGCTTGTTTTGTCGCACATAGTTCTGTAGATAGTTTGCGATTTTGTTCTCCCACCAATCTCTAATCTCCTGTTCTAAAATCATAGGTCATGCTGCTATTTGTTTTTCATGCATCAAACGGCAACGGAACCAGATGTTGTAGTCCCAAGGTTCATGTGGTTACCATAGATACATTACATATTATAAGAAAGTATACACAATGATACAGATACAAGAGACGAGACATATAGAGAGAACACAAGCCTTTATATTAACCAACAAGAGCAGAATACAGTCATAGAACCAATCTAGTCCTTACATCGGTTCAACAACTTATATATATATTTGTCAATATGTTTACATAACCGTTTGCCAATCTAACCGACCGAACCGACCTATATACTAGTCGACACGACCTATCGACATATATTGCAGAGTGGTCGAGTGGAGGTCCCAGTCGACAAGCCGACCTAGGCAACGAAACCAGATGTTGTAGTCCCAAGGTTCATGTGGTTACCATAGATACATTACATATTATAAGCAAGCATACACAATGATACACATACAAGAGACGAGACAGATAGAGAGAACACAAGCCTATACTGCAGAGTGGTCGGGCAGAATGCCTAGTCGATAGGCTGACCTAGCCCCCTCCAACACTTGCTGAGTTTCGAGTTGAAATTGTGGATATTGAAAGTGACTCCAGTGAGGACAACCCCATTCCATGTCCCATTATTGAAGAAAAGGAGACAGGAAAAAGGAAGGAACCTGAGAGCTCGGCACAACCAAAGGGGAAAAGGAAGAAGCAGAAAGTCGTTAAAGGTCAATCAAAAGCAGTACTTCACGATGATGATTTCGACATGATTGCGGCAAAGGTCACATAGCAGATGGAAGATCTGATGACTGAGAAGGATAAAAAGGACAAAGTGATTCAAGAAGATTTGTAGAAAAATATGACCATGCTATAGGGCATTACAGAGAAAATTGAAGAAGTACACAAAAGACTACCCCTTCCGCGGGACTAAAATTCTGAAGGAAAGTGAGGAGGTACTTCGCAGCAGAAGATGCCGCAACTAGACATGACTGTGCCTGCGAAGTCCCGCATTGTCCATTTTGATCCCTTAAGTGTAAGGCTGCCACTTCTAGAACAAATAATGTTGGACACAAAGGACGTAGAGCGTGTGGAGCTTGTTATTGTGAAGATGCCATTGCCCGGCCTACACAATCTACATCTACAGATTGTTAAGGAGATTCATGAGTGAAGTATGGATGCTTTGAATCAGCAAGTTGAGCTGCAAGCAACTAATAAACAGTTGGAAGAAGCTAGCTCACGGAGGGATATGGAACTGCAAGATGAGCATGACTGATGAAAGAGAATAAAGTCTACAATCCTCGCAGTAGCCAAGGATATATCTGAATGTGACGTATAGCCAGACCCCGCGGACACTGTCTTTAAGATCGGCGAAGTGGTTAGCGAACTTAAGGAAGACATGAAGGATATGGAGATCAACTATGAGGCAAGGATTACTGTGTTGGAAGCACAGAACCCACCTGATCAACAACAATTAAGAGCAAAGGAAGTGAAGGCCTCCACAGAAAGTATAGCCACCGAGGTGGCTAAGTGCCAAAGTCTGTTAGATGACATGATGAAAACCGTTACGACCCTTGAATAAGACCAGGAGTTGCTAGAAATCAAGAACACTGTGAAGGAGAAGTAGGTAGGATTCAAACTACTGGACGCAGAGGTTAAAGCGTTGCTGCCAAGAGAAAGACTCCAGAGGTACCGGGAAGTCAGCGCGCTGAGAAAAGGAAGTTCAAGTATTAAGAGAAAGAGAGACCGAAGTTGCAAACAGGTCGTAGACCCTACAAGAGGAAGCCCATGAACTCACACAACAAATCGAAGAAAAGATAAAGGAGCTGCGAGAAATTCAAGAACAGGTGGAATTACAAGCCGATGATGATATAACACCTGAGATGTTGGAGACTATCAAACAGGTCGAGCAAAACACTAAGGAAGCAGTTGAAAAGTTGATTGTCACATACAACGAGTTCTTTGTGAATCTCACTCCGTAGGAGGAGGAACAGCTAGGAGAAGTAGAAATTGAAGGTGGCTCGGGGATGAGCCACATGTAATTGTTAGGTTCCTGTTGGGCCTGGCCCAAGTGGGGCATTTTTTAGCAAGTCAAATTTTGGAACTGCAGAGCTGAGCGCAGTCCAGTTGAAGGCTTTTTGAGTAATTTAGATTTTGGGTTGCTACGAAGTTGTGCGCAGCGCAACGTCGGAAAAGCTGAGAAGTACAGTGTTGCGAGGAGATAGCGCTGCAAAGAGCCTGATCTATGGAGATCCGATAAGGCAGAAGGTTGGACGGAAGATGACACAAATTCCGGTTAGACCCTTGGTGGTCTATTTTTGGTAAAGATGCTCCATGATTGCCAGGTGATGGGAAAGGAGCAATGCGGAAGGAAAGCAACTGATCGCACATGTGAAAGAACCACTACACAAACTAGTCGCATAAGGCCTTTAGAGGAAGAACAGCTTAGTGAAAGCGACTTGTTGGCATGTGCGTGACAGGAAGGATGATAGCGACGTGGGCATGCATTGAAGATGGCGACGATGGAAGATTCGCTACCAGAAACCAGCAAGACCGGTTACCTAAAAACCATGATAATTTTGTAAACCTAAGGGTTTTTTACTTCGAATTGTAAAAACATGACCTATGGGAATGATCTATAAATAAGGCATATTTTGTATGGGAAAGGGTTGTTGGTTTTTTATTATTTTTGGTTACTCTTCATTTTGTTATTGTTCTCATTGTTGATTGAATAGATCTCTGTTGAGAGACATTTTGTAAAGGCTCTGCAAGTTGTGTGCGCAGAGGCCTATTGAGAGAGAAGAGAGTCTGCAGTTGAGTGCACAGACAAGAACTGTTGTACCATTCCCAAAGACTAATACAACAACAGTTCTTGTGGATGTAGCTCCCATCCTGGGGGTGAACCACGTTGAACCCTGTGTAGTGTGATTGTTTATGTTTTACACTTGTCTTTTTGCTTACAATGGATGCTTGAACTCTCATTTATCAGTTGTTATGTTAATGCTTTTATATGTATTATCCATAGAAGAGAGATGCGAATAATATGTTAAGTATCACATGTATGGATGAATGATGAATGCGCAGAATTCTAAGTCTATAAAGTATTAGTTCGTTGAATAATCACATGTGTATATAGAGTTCGGGTTGTGTAACTCTTTTTGAAGTGCAACATTGGGTGTGCACAGAGTTGTATATTTCGTTCCATTGCATGAGTTGTAAGTCGAAATAATCTAAGGCAGTAGATGAGTGAATAGGTATTAACTAAAGTCTTCATAGTGGTTAAGTCTGAAGAGGAAGCACATACGTCAGTTGCACTATCCTATTAGTTGCATCCTGTCCGAACCGCGCAGTCCTTAGATGCGCTGGTTGTGCAAGCATTTTAGCTTGTAGAAGTGTTGACCGCGATGCAGGCTATTGTCGCACAGTCGTCAGCCCACAGTTTGAGTCCCGCAACGCACTGCATTGTAGTCTGTTCGAACAACTCATCACGTCGCTATGGAAACCTGATTCCACAGCGCCCCCATAGCAAGACCTCGGGTGAGACCTCAGTCTGTTTGCAAGATGTTACCGAAAGGTCTAGTGAGAAGGGGTTTTGTTGGTTCCTTGAAACAACGAAGAACCTGGGTCTACATTGGAAACCTCCAAAACAGTATCTTAGCCAACAATTCCCTTTGGATCCACCATTGGCCCATATAGTATTCCATTTTTCATGGATACCCTCGGTGTACTTTACATATTCCCCTTTTGTACAGCAGTTCCAGGTCAATCCTAATGCTGCTCCTTTCAATCAAAAATTTCCTTGGCATGGAGGACACATTGCTCCCTCTGCACCATCTGTAGGCTCAATGCCTGCCTATTCCATTGCATCAATGTCAAGCTTTAACCACTTTATGGGATTCAATGCACATTCTTCTAATTTAGAAACCTCTAATGTTCCTGTAGGGAGTACTCCCTTTCACTATTTGGGGGAGGGGGTAGTAACAATTATACTAACCCTCCATTTGGAGGTAACTATACCCAACCACAGTGGACCAACTAACAAGGAAGTAACCCGTTATCCTATGGCTAGAGCAACTTTAACAATGTTTTTTCTTCACAACCGATGGCTGGGGGCATCCCAAACCAACCTTATAGGAATCAGGTTTCAGGTGGTCCCCCTTACCAGAATCCTCCAAATTACATGCCATTGGCATGACCCCATTTTCATTTTCTGGCAACTTTAAATTTTCCAGACCTTTCAAAACTGATGAACGACCCAGTGCGACACAATCCTGCTTGGATGCCGGTCCCAACCAAACTTCCTTGGGATATTCCAAAATTCGAAGGTAAAACTAGTGAAGACCCTGGTGACCATGTCACGAATTTTCACCTTTGGTGCTCCTCCAACTTGTTAAACGACAACTCGATTCGATTGAGGCTCTTCCAAAGAACCTTAACGAGTGTCACAACAAAGTGGTATATTGAATTTCCTGCTGCCCAATACAACATTTTTTGGGATTTAGTGACAGTTTTCTTGAATCATTTCCAGCTTCCCATCCGGTATGATGCTGGTACAGATCTTCTCTCTACCTTCAGACAAAACAAAGCCACCCATATTTCTGATCATATTCAGGAGTGGTGGAGACGGAAATGACTCATCAAAGCTAAGATTCACCCATAATTTCTTTCAGAGTGGTATTTAAAATCACTACTTCGTTACATCTCTAAGGATGTTTCAACTTTTGGGGTCACTTCTGAGGAGGAAGCAATTTTAAGGACCCAACAGCTTGACCTGATCTACGCTCAGTCTGGGATCCTTTACGCGATAATTACTGACTCACCTAGGTCTAATATAGATCTTAGTAATCCTAAACCTAGACCGCATGTCGATGGCATCGTTGGTTCAGTTGACTCATACACACTAGAATCTTTAACGAAACAATTCCATGCACTTTCAGTAAAGCAGTCTGTTGCGGAAGCAATTATTGTTGCACCATCCCCTTCACTGTTAATTTTTCAGAATTTAATTCATTCTGATCTAGGATCTTAAATGAAAGAACAACATGTACATCATATCAAGCATAAGAGATAAGAGACAAGAGACACAAAACATTTCACCGGGGAAAACCAAGAAGGTGAAAAACCACGCAACTTCCTTAGAGATAGAATAAGCATCAATACAAGGATCACCATGATCAAACCCAAGAGATAGATATCTTCAGTAGCATGCTCCTCCTCCACTTGTGTGCATCCTCCTCTTCTCTCACTAATGTGAAGTGAGTGAATAATAGAATGTGTAAAATGAGAGAGGCACACTCTCTATTTATACACTAACTTGACTTGACCTTTACTCAACTAGCTCGGCCTCAACTTAACCACTTAACATAATGCTAACTGGGCCGATGCCCACTAGGGTGGTCTAATAACCCTTTGACCCACATGAATCATACAGGGTCGAACCCATCAAGGTGTTCTAATAACCCATCAAGGTGTTCTAATAACCCATCAAGTATAAGTTACGACACTTACAATATAACTGACGACACTTCCAATCGGAGGAATAATACATCTCCGTTGGGGATACAATAAAATACAAATACAATATACAAATTAATATTTTCCGAAGTTACAAATACATCAACACTCCCTCTTAACTAGGAAGGTATTCTCTTGACACAAGTCATCAATACATATAGGCACAAGTCTTTAATTCTGGAGCTGGATCATTGTCATTGGATCACGGAGCATCATCATCATCACTGCTATTGTACTCGTCATCTTGATCACTGGGATATCTCTGAATTCTTCTCATCATAGGAAGTTCTACAGAGCCAGCCCTTTTTCATGCTGGATGTAGGCCCACCACCTGCAGGTCTTCATCATCACTGACCATACTGTGGAATCCTCAAGACTTATTATGCGCATCACAAAACCTCGAAAGAGCATCCCAGGACTGATTATGAACTTACTGCTCAACCTATCCGATCTCCCAGGGAAATATTATAAGTGACTACCACAAAACCTCAAAAGAGCATCCCAGGACTGATTACGAGCACACAGCTCAACCTATCGGATCTCCCAGGATCTTTTACATGCAACTGCACAACCTATCCACAGCCACAGAGTATCATCTTGATACTCATGATCATATTGACCATGTCATCTCATCATCCACGAAGCACAACCCAGATGCACATCACACAACACTTACATTCACCTGCATGGGAAGACACATTTCAACCATCCGTGAAAGGATCAACACTTATATCTATGCCATGGGAAGACACACTTCAACCATGCGAGAATGGAATCACACTTATATCCATAGCCATGGGAAGACACACTTCAACCATGCTAGGAATGGCACAACACTTATATCGCAGGTATGGGAAGACACACTTCAACCATGCTCGAATGGCACAACACTTATATTGCAGCCATGGGAAGACACACTTCAACCATGCTCAAATGGCACATCACTTATATCGCATCCATGGGAAGACACACTTCAACCAGGCTCGAATGGCACAACTCTTACATCAACGACCATGGGAAGACACACTTCAACCATGTCGGAATGGCCCCATCCCTTATATCTACACCATGGGAGGACACACCTACCACCAAGTGAGAATGGCTCATGTGCATCTGTGTCTTAGGAACTCATCACACATGATCCAACTAATCATGCAATGCATCCACCTGATACATATCATCACATATTATTGTCCTGATCATCATCATAGCATCGTCCTGATGCATATCATTCAGAGCATCGTCCTTATGCATATCATCCAGAGCATAGTCATGATACTCATCACACATGATCATCCTGATCATCGTCACTGCATCATCTTGATGCATGTCATCCAAAGCATCATCCTGATAGTCATCACACATGATCATCCTGATCATCATCACTGCATCATCCTGATGCATGTCATCATACATGATCCAACTAATCATACAAAGCATCCAATTGATGCATATCCAAAGCAGTAACTGGAGCATCATCCTGATGCTCATCACACAATGCTTACATCCACAGCCATGGGAATGATCCTCCTCTCACCATGCTTGGAATGGATCCTACAAATGTTTCCATCACTTCTTCCTCAAAGTATCTTCAATCCGAAGAACACCAAGCCTCTTTCTGAAGTACTAAAACTTCACTCTGGCTAGTGGTTTCGTCAACACACCTACAACCTGCTCATTCGTCGCAATATACAGGAGCTTCACTGCTCCTCTCTGCACCATATCGCTGATATACTGATATTTGATCTCAATGTGCTTCAACCTGTTGTGGAACACCGGGTTCTTAGACAAATTCACACAACTCTGGTTGTCACAAAAGATACCAGTAGCTTCCAACGGGAGATCAAATAACTCAGACAGTAGCTTTCGGAGCCATACTGTCTCACAACTAGCTGAACAAGCTGCAACATACTCTGCTTCGGCCGTACTCAGTGCTATGCAGGACTACTTCTTGCTAAACCAAGAGATCACACCTGATCCCATACTGAAGTAGCACCCAAAAGTGCTCTTCCTATCTGCGGCACTGCCTTCCCAATCTGAATCAACATAACCCTGCAGGTTAAACTTTTGATTTGCATCGTACTTGAGCCCATAATCAATTGTACCCTTTAGGTACCTCAGAATGTTCTTTACAGCAACCAGGTGAACACCTCTGGGATCATTCAGGAGCTGGCTCAATGTGTTCACCGCAAAGCAAATATCCGGTCTCGTGTTCGTCAGGTACATAAAGGACCCAATCATCTGACGATACATAGTGACATCAATCAGATCAGATGAAGCATCACACAAAAGCTTCAGGTTCGATGCCATAGGTGTGGCCATGGCCTTGCAGTCCATCATCTCGAACCTCTTCCAGATCCTTACTACATACTTTCCTTGTCCAAGGAATATTCCATCTACACTCTGCCACACCTCCATGCCTAGAAACTAGTGCATCATCCCAAGTCCTTCATCTCGAACTCGACAGCAAGCTTGATCTTGTAGAACCACTTGGAAGTCACAACAGACTTCCCTTCTTGTCTCGGGATCACATCCTAGACATCATTCTTCATGATCGACTGGTACTCCTCGATCATGGCATTCTTCCATTACTGCATCCCGGATCCTGGGAACTTCAGATTCTCCAATATCTTCAATAGATAGTTTTTATTTGATCTTCATTGCTGGAACAAATGTTGTAGTCCTTTTTGTAGGTGATGGTTCATGGTATTTCCTACAAGACAAGTCCAATTGCATGATTATAAACTTCTCATAGTTTTTCAAAAACACATTCTTATGCATAAAGACATGTCATACAGTCATGCAATTATCTTGGCCAATGTTTCAATACAACATTTATCCATATTCCATAACTTTCCAGATGCCTTCCATCTCTACCAGAACATTGTTAAGAGTGTGCACAACTCCCAACATGTCAACAAAGAGGTTTCATTCTAGATAAGTAGCAATGGAATGTTGTACAGTACCATAGGCCACTTACCCATTATTTGCATATTTAGTTGTATCTTGTTCATTAATGCAACTTTTCTAATATGCATGATACATATCCTAAATCTAGGAACATAAGTATGTATATGATTGGACAATATCATTTAAGTATTCATGTATACAGGAATTGACAATTCAATTACTTATCTTTGTTTGGTTGTAAGGTGGACTCCTTCTTGATCATTGCTTCCTAAAGTGCTCCCTCTTGGTCTTTGCTTCTTTGCAGGATCTTTTGGAGTGTGCTCCCTCTTGATCTTTGCTACCTGGATTACCTATCCTTGAACTTATATCCATCCTGGACCACTATGCATGCTTAAGTGTGCACTAGTGTAATCCTCAAGATCTCATACACAATCATACATCTATTAGTATAATCTCAATACTATCAAAACATTATGTTCCTAAAATATGTATGGTCATGATCATAGGTAATAAGCGTTAGTATTCAAGGTTTCAGGCAAGACTTATTTTACTCATGCATATTCTTGTTTGACCATAGGACTCTTCTGGTTAGTCATATCATCAATAAAAGTAAGAAATATAATATGCATAAAATCTTTATTACTAAAACTTATAACTTCAAGAATAAACATTATCATTTATACAAAAGTATAATATCCTAACACAAGGTAGGATTCTAATCTTGATATAGGAAAAACATACTTGGTTATCATGTTTGCTAGTTATTTCTAACATACCCAAACAATGTCTTCTTGTTCTCTTTAATGACTTGTGCTTAGTAACCTACATAAATCATAAGTTAACTATTGTAGAACCATATTATACATACCTCGTAAGTAGAGCTTCTATGTGATCCATGAGTCTTTTTCTTCATGTCACCATGGTCATATGTTCTTGATCTAGAACATGATTTGTACCTTTCATGTTAGTGGACAACATCATCCTCATACAATACCACAGTGCATTAGTACAATCATATAACCCTAATAAATGAATGTCTTCTATCATTCACATGCATTCATACTTTTACTAAGGTGATAAGACAATTCTAAAAATAATCAAGATTGTACTCACCTCAATAATATGAAGACAAACATATCATAAAATTAATCATGAAAGATTTCAACACATACCTGTATCTCCTCAAGTCATACCTGACGAGATTGCTTATAGCCTTCTCATGTAAAGCCTCAACCTCATCCCCCTCTAGAGCTGGAACTTCTTCACTTATGCAGGTGTCCAATTCATTCTCTTATAGGATTAACCCAATCCACTTGATTTGTAGAAACTGGATCTAGAGCTGGATTAGGGTTTGTCAAAGAAACCCTAAAAATTCAAACTTTGAGTTTCAAACTTCTGAATGGATGGAAAGATGTGGCTTGCTGAGCTAATCAAGCTGGTATACTTCAATTTTGAAAACTGCAAAATTTGACCCCTCAAAATTGCCTTTGAAACTTTCGGATTCACTGGACAGGATCCTGAACTAGGGTTTGATAAAGCTCGGTATTCTGCCCATCCAAAAGGTTTGATATTGTGTTCTAAACTTTGATTTTTCTGAGGAGCTTCCAGCCGTGGTCATAGATTTCAAAAATTCCAACTTTTGTAAAAGCCCTAATTTTCCACCTTTCCGATCAAAATCTTGAAATAGGGTTTGATCAAGCCTAGCCTTCTACCGAACCAAAAAATTTGACCTTGGTCTCTAAATTTCGATTTTTATGAGGATAATTCAGTCATGGACTCCGATTCCAAAAATTCCAACTTTCTCTGAAGCCCTAAATTCCTGCAGCAGTGACAAGCCAAGAATGAAGGTGCTCAGAATTCAATTCTGTTTGGACATAAATATGTACTTGATTGTTTCTGGTGCATCTCTGAAATTACGAATCCACAGGGTCTAAAACTTTGTCCTGTTATGTCAAGTCTGACCTCAATTTGATTCTCTAATAGGAAGTTATGTCAAGTGTCGCAACGTGACTTGTTTATGGGATAAAACAAGAGAGCGAACTTGTATGGCATGCCACGTGTCATTGGTTCAGTTTCGGCCTTTGAAAAACTTACCTAAGAAATTAAAGTTTGTTCCCTACCTACCACTTTTTACGAAATTTCATTTGGAGCTTCCTATCCCAAGTTGTGACCTTTTTTCCAAGGTCACCTGTTTACGACTAAGATCTGGAAGAGGCAGAAACCCTAGATTGTATTGATCATAAATCACAAACTACAGTGAATTAGAAGTTGCACTTCTGAAACAAGGTACATGAGGATGTTATCTACGACCTGTAAAGGTTTCATATCGTGAACCTTTGCCAAACTAGATTTATAGTGAATGTTTCACGATGACTGGTTTTTTCTATATCAAGCCCTAGTTTTCGATTTGTCGCAAGTGCAACAAGTCTCATAAATGCCATAACATGCCTTCCTTCCGGCTATATCTGATACCATGTTAATTTTTGAGCATTAATTCAACATACTCTAGGATCTTAACTGAAAGAACAACATTTACAGCATATCAAGCATAAGAGATAAGAGACAAGAGACACAAAACATTTCACCGGGGAAAACCAAGAAGGTGAAAAACCCCGCAACTTCCTCAGAGATAGAATAAGAATCAATACAAGGATCACCATAATCAAACCCAAGAGATAGATATATTCAGTAGCATGCTCCTCCTCCACTTGTGCACATCCTCCTCTTCTCTCACTAATGCGAAGTGAGTGAATAATAGAATGTGTAAAATGAGAGAGACACACTCTCTATTTATACACTAACTTGACTTGACCTTTACTCAACTAGGTCGGCCTCAACTTAACCACTTAACATAATGCTGACTGGGCCAACCCCCACTAGGGTGGTCTAATAACCCTTTGACCCACATGACTCATATAGGGCCTGTTGACGGATATTTCTACCCTATAGCAAGGAAACTACTACTATCAACTTGGTTGGGGTGACAGGTAAGTGTATTGATGTTATTACAGAGGCATTTACAAAAAGAAATAGATTGTAGATTTAGGGAACACACCTTTTAACCGACTTCTGATCCTAGCCTTGACCCGGTCTCGTGTCCAGCTTCCGAATCTACCTTTCCTTCAGCAAACCTGCAACAACAATACCTTTCTCAAAACATTTTGGGCAATATATAAAGCTTGACATAAACAAAAACAATGTTTAACATTCAGCATTGACCAAAATAAATCCAACTTAAAATGCCATTTGCTAACACATTCAAATTGGAACAAGAAAAACACTTCAACCTTTATTTGTCAAAAGTAGAATGAAGTACAAGTATACCTGACAATAAAGCAAGCTCCTGCAACTAGATTCAAGGCTCTGGCTCTGCTGTCTTCTGCAACAACTTCTCCAATGTCTTAAAGTTTTTCATTAACTCATCCTCTAGCTTTTCTAGCAATAATTTCTAACCTTGCTCCTTTAACCTTCTTGGTATTTATAGGTTCAAAGAAATAGTTCAGGTCGAGATGTAGTTATGGAGGAAGTTGGGGGAGTTAGGAAACTGCCATCAACTAATCCTCCTCGATGAGTTAATATATTTTTTAATCATCTTTTAAGATGTACACGACTCTTCTTCAGTGAAGTAGCATATAGGGCGCTACCATAGTGTTTAACAACTAGCACTCAATCGATTTTAAATGTCGAGCGCTACTTTGCTACACTGGAGTAGCGTATACTTGGATATGGGCGCTACTATTATACAGTGGAGTAGCATATGGGTGCTAGTCTCTTTGAGTAGAGTAGCGCTCATATCTCAAAATGATATTTTTGTATGTTTTCCAGTATTTTCAGGAAATGGGATGAGTTGTCATATGGTCCAAGGTCAACATGCTCCTCCATCCAAATTGTCCTTTTGTGTGATCAGAAGCTCAGGGTGATCACGGACGGAGAGGTGCAATTTTGACCTATAACAGATGCCCCCTAATGTGTGAGGTCAGAGGGAAACGATGGCCGAAATACATTATAATCCAAAGCCAGAGGAGGAGCACAGAACCGCAGAAAACAAGTCACAAGAAACCTGCAACAAAGATCAAGGTCAGCGAGCAATTACATTTTTGACATCTAATAGATGTGTAGTGTGATATAACATGATCTCCGATACATAACAAGGAGATGTATATAAAGCATGGCCACTTGAAATACAAGCGTGGATCCATGTCAAACTGAGAGATCATAGCCATAACAACAAACTGGATCTATGTCTCATGGAGAGCCAAATATGAGTGAGGCTCAGTCTTGCGCAACTTGGGTGATAACAAAATGAGGTAATGTCATCAAAATCCCAAGGTCTTCATCCCACAACAACCCTAAGTACAAACCCTAACCATGTGAATAGATGAGATGATAGTCGAACATGGAGAGCATCGTTTGATTACCGGTCATTGATGTATACCGTTAACAAACGCGAGGACTTCCACCGATAATGATGATGGAGTCCAAGGTACCAAGTACGATTCGCCAAATGTGAATAGATGGACTTGGAGTCGAACACTTGGGAATCCTGTCGAAGAAGAGACATTGAAGTATTCTCATCATTCAACAGTGAGGAAAATTGCCACTGGTGACTGCAATCTCCAAGGTACTAACCGAAACTCTAAACTTCAATCCCAGAATAATGATTTGGTGTCGCTGGGAAGAATTCCGTTGGAAGGGAGGTCTTAAGGTATCCTCCATCATCCAATGCGAGGAACACTCAACTGGTAAGAGCTGATATGGAATAATATGCACCAACACTGACACTAGGAAGGCCGACACATGAGGTCAAGGTAAACTACAGAATGGCCGACACAGGGTATATCCTTGAACATTGAGCACGACACAAAAGTGACTCAGGCAGTTTCTGACATAATGGGGTAAATAAGTCTGAAATGTAAGAGACATCAGCAGACCCTCCATATGGTTGGAAGAATAACCAACCGGGGGAGTGAATAACTCGGAGGAAAGGTTCACCCTGAGGCCAAAAACTACACCCAACCGACAAGATAGACTCAAGTAGGTGCTATGTTCAAGGATAGAACTTGACTGAAACTGCCTTTGACAATGAAGATATGATATGTTTTTCCCGTTCCTTATTGTTTTTAGATAAAAGAATACCCTTCTTGTGGATTTAATGAGTCCAAGAAAGAATGAAAACTCAATAGGTCCAACCATGTAAATAATTTAACGAGCCCATGGGAGGAAGACTCAGTACCTTCTTCATAATTTAGAGAGTTCGAAGAAGAGATAGAAGATTACTCTATATGTACTGATCTCTGGATTTTAATATCGAGCCAAGATCTGTTCTTGCTCGCCGGTGTTTTCAATTTTAAGGAGTCTGAAAAACTTAAACAATAACTCCATATATCTGCTCGTGGATTTTAATATCAAGCCCAAGCAGATTAATGCTCGCTGGTGTTTTCCTGTTTATAGAGTTTGAAAAACTTAAACAATCCTCTTTTCACCTATCCGTGGATTTTATATCGAGCCCGGATTGGTTTGTGCTCGGCGGTGTTTTCTTGTTTATAGAGTTGAAAAACTTAAACAGTCCTCTACATACCCTCTCGTGGATTTCACATCGAGCCCGAGTAGGTGAATGCTCGCTTGGTGTTTTCATGTTTAGAGAGTCTGAAAACCCTAAAGAGAGACTCCAAAAGGTAATTTTTCGTACAGTTAGTCTCCTTCCCCGAAAAAGTATAAAACAATGAAAGAAGAACTCTTCTAGCGCATACAGGAGTATACCTAGAGTATACCTTTTCCGTAGTTAATCTACTGAGGCCTGGAAAAGGGATAATTCTATACCTGAGTGGATGAGCCTTCGGATACTTTAACGAGATCGAAGAGGACAAGTTTGCTCGGCTATCTTGTTTAGGTTTAAATAGTCCAAACAAGAGCTTAAAAAGACTTAAAGGTCAGCTTCTAGGATCGTAGCTTCATGCCCTGTCAAAACTAGGTCTTCAACAAAATATTAGTCGATGCGGCAAAAATTTTAAATGATATATGAATTTGGAATGTTTAGTTAACTGACAAGATATATAATCAAGAAATTTTAGCTTAGGATACGAATCTGACAACAATTGAGTGAAAATTGAACTTGGATCAGTGTTATACCTTATTTTGTGTTTCGATTAATTAATTAGGGTTTTTGAATTTTTTTTTTTTTTTTTGAAACTATGGAAAATTAAAAATTATGGGTAAAAATCAAAATCCAATTTTATATATAATTTCATTGTTAAAAAATCAATTTTCAATTTGTGTTGTAGGGAAAAAATTGGGCAACATTTGCGAATTTCAAATCTCCACTACGATCAAACCGGGCATCCAACCACCAAAGTTCCTCCACCAAGTAAGTAGAAATCAACCTATCTTGCATTTCAATGGTTTATTTTTCAATTTTTGAGCCAAAATGACTTTGCAACGAGGTGCTCACAAGCGTTTATGCGCGGGCGCTACTGTGTATACACAAGAGTAGCGTACAAACACAATGGGCGCTACTTTTCTCAAATAGAGTAGCGCCTACACGCTACTGTGTAGTATACACAGTAGCGCCTACACGCTACTGTGTAGTATACACAGTAGCGCCTACACGCTACTGTGTAGTATACACAGTAGCGCCTACACGCTATTGTGTAGTATACATACTTGCAAAGCCACTTTCAAGCGCCGAGACTCAAAATTTTTGGGGTTTTTGTGCAGGATGGTCTTACAATGGAGGGAAAGGGAGCATGAAGACATGGATAGGTTAGCTATGCAAGACCCGGCTACCCTCCATGCGCTCCGTAGATGCGGTTTGTTGAAATTTTATCGAACCGTAAACATGTGGGCACTAAACAAGCTATTTTGGAGACTGATTCAGCATTGGGATGTCGATACTAATACCTTCATCATCCGGGGGCAGACTCTTGAGCTTACTGTTGAGGACATATAATTTATTGCTGGTCTCTCAAGGAGAGGAGACGTAATCAATCTGAAAGGGACTTCTCGTTTGGGTGCACGATCAGTGCAAGAATATGTAAATACATACTGTGTTGCCGGAGCAGAAAAATCGGGAAGCCAAGTCCTGATTTCAACTATTGATGGTCTCCCGCTGAAAGTGATAGTGAGCATGATCAACCGGGTAGCCGGTAGTGCATCACAACACTTAGCTTCCAGGCATTTGATGCATGTTGGTGTACAGTGCTTGCATGGCCATGTTTATGATTGGAGTACTAGCTTGTTGGCAAACATGAAGTATCAACTGACGGGTTGCAAATCTGGCACAATGAAGAATTTTGGGTACAGAAGTATTTTGTGTACTTTCTTCTTCGAGAGGATGCTTGCTATTAGTTTGGGGATGCCTCTACCACAGGTTAACCCCCGTGAGCCCAGACTAGGCTGTTGGGGTGACATTTTTCTCCGCCAGGGTGGTGGGGAAAGTCACTATTGTTACCACACTGATGACTTCTGGGGGTGGTGGGAGAGGAAAGTACCCGCATTTGAGCAGTTTCCTTATGCTGGATTTGATTTCCATCACGATCCAGAGCTGGTGCTTCCGCCAGGTGGAGCCTGGGGAGATATTGGTATGTTTAAAATTTGAGAATTTATTTAATTTTTTCAAACTTTTCAAATATTTGATTTTTATGAATGAGTTTTGGAGTTCTAATCAAGTGTCAAATGCAGATGTTGGGCCTGTTTGTCCTGAGGGCCATCTTACCATCTATGTGAGGCCAGCAGATATTACCACAGCGGATGCTATGTTGGGAACCCTAGAGAGGAAAATGAGTCGGTTGACTCATGAGATTCCTGCATGCCGCATGGACCAAATACCTATTGACATGCAGGAAGATGTTGTTGGGGTGCCCCCAACATGGCTTAGGGTGCTACGGTGGATTGCTAGACTAGTGATATGCTATCGCAATGCGGTAGATGATGAGGAGGTTCCTCCTTCTCTGTAGGAGAAGAAAAACATTATATGTATATATTTTTGAGGCTACCATGTTCATCTTTTGTACTTTTATGACTTGACTTGAGAGACTCATGACTCAAAACTCATATTTTTTGATACGGTACTAGTTATATACAGTATCGGTTATTTACATGTGTATGCGTTTTAAATTTTATGTGTGTAATATTGTTTATAATGTATGATGCAAATTCCAGTCTAACACATAGTTTGCTAATGAATCAGCTAAAGTGTTTAAACTTCTCGGAATGTGTTCATATCTAATAGAATGAAATTGTCTTTCCAATAGTCTAACTCGTAGAAACTGACGTAGCAATCCTGGATCCCTGATCTGATAGACACCTGTTAACTGAAAAACAATTAATTGTGAGTCAAGCCTTACCTCCAGGTACGAAATGCCATGACTGAGAGCATCTCAGAGGAGTTCTATAACTGCACTGTATTCAGCTACATTATTCATGGTAGGTCCCAAACAAACCCCCCCGAAGAAACAAGTTGGTCAGCGGGTGAGTAAATGACCCAAGCTGCTGCAGCCAACTGACAGGTGTGGCGACTGGCGCCATCAGTGAATCCTAAGAAATGTGCGGTTGAAATCTGGTACACGAAATGAGAAACACACATAAGATCACCTAACGAACATAACAAAACTAGCTTTACAAAAATATACAGCTATGTTACAAGAAAAAGTATTTCACCCTAGGAGTAGTACTTCTTCAAGTAGAGTCAATGCCTGGATCCTCTTCAGGAGGCCGGGAAAAGGTGTTATGGAACTCACGGAAAAGATTGGTATATGGGATGATCTCGTCGAGATAACATCCCGTCTCAAAGAAAATATTTCCGTTGACCCCAGTGAAAATGTTCACCAGTGAGGTATGTACTCTATTTGCTTCAACAATAGCAACTTGTGAAGGAGTGAGACCAATATTTTCATCGGGTGGTGAAAAAAATTCACCTCTCTCTAACAAGTTAAGAAAAGGAAACAAGAAGGATGCACGATCTATATGTTCACGAGGATGGTCCGGTTCGTTCAACGCTTCTAACATTTCCTCATCAGAAGGTAAATTGATTCCTGAACTATCGAGAGAATGGATCGGGTCAGGTGTTTGAGTAGTGGCAGAATCTATGTTTGACTCGGAAGACACCAATTGAGTGGACATATGTTCTATTGTAGTTTGATGAGAATCCAGGTGGGTAACTTCTACAACAGGAGTGGGCACGGAGGGATTTGTATCAGTTGAGTGAAACTCAGGATCAGTTATTGAACTAACCATAGAAGTTTCAGGCGATGAACATCCCTCAAACCCAACAAATAAAGTAGGAGTGGGTAGGTCAAAAGTGCCAATCAGTGATCCGAAAAGTCCTGCTCCTAAACTCTCGCCAACTGGGGTGGTTTGATCAATCAAAGGAACTCTGGTTTCCGAAGAAGTCTGGTGTTTTCCTTGAGTGAAAGAAAGTTGATCGATTGTAACGATCTTACCTTCAAATGGGAACATGACCACTCGAAAAACTGTCGATGCTATAGCTTGCATGGCATAAGTCCAACTCCTGCCCAATAACATGTTGTAATTGAGCGGAGCGTCCAGAACTTCTATCTCAACAGCAACTATCTTACCGGCCAAAGTGACACTAAATGATGGCCGCAAAACTCCATGTGGACGAAACGTTCTGCCATCAAATGCAGTAAGCATTGTGTTGGAAGGGACTAACTCAGGAGAACCTAGAGCTTTCCAACAGGAAATCGACATTACGCAAGTCGACGCTCCCTCATCTACTACAGCTCGTCTAATGGTCATTGGACCATGAACGACCTCAATATGGAGGGCAACGTGATATGGAAACCGGTATTTGACATCAGTCATGTCAAATCGCGCAGACATGTTGGAGGACTCCATACACCCAATAGCTGCCAGAAGTGCATTTCGTTGCAATGGACAACTCTGCAAGACTTCTAGAGTAGACATGGCACAAGGGGTTTGGGCTAGATCTTCAACCACATTGTAGTTAGAAGCAGCCCGTGTGTTGGGATTGTGCGATGCCCTCTTCAAGACGCCTTTCGGAATCTTGGGCATTGGGTCCACAGGTATGTGGAGTGGAGTGGAGGATTCAGCAATCTCCTTATCCTTTTTCTGTGCTTCCAGGGTATAGTTCCTGGCTCTAGTTTGCAAAAGTGCATCTGAATTAACCATGTTTATAAATGTTTGATCAACCGAAGCATGCAAAGTGCCCCCAGTTTTTTGGTGCCAGAAGTTGAGCCTTGTCCTTTAGGAAATGGATCTTTCAAGACGGCAGGCTTCTTCTCTCTTAAGAGCTTCTGGGCTTCTTCTAGTAGAGGGCATTGGTGGGTAAGGTGGTTCTGCTTGCAAAGTTTAGAAGGGAACTTAACCTTCTTTTCTTCCTTGTTACCCACTTTGGCATTGTCTTTTTTGGGATTTTGTTGGTTCCCCTCTCCTTTCTTGCCCTTATTTTTGTTGTTGGGCTGCTGAGGGCCCTTTTGATTGTTTTGAACCTGATTGACAGGCTCATACATAGAAGGAGAGGTTGTGACGGAAGCAATGTCTGCAGTTGAATGTTTGACAGTTGAGGCTTGGACCTGTTTGGTCAGTGCTTCGAAGGCTGCAAAGTTAACTGAACCCACTATGCCATCAGCATGTGGTCTAGGTTTGGGTCTACTTAGATCAGTGTTTGATGTCGGTGCGTCTGGTATAATCTCGTACAGTAAACCAGATTGTGAATATACAAGGTCTAACTGTTGAGTCCTTAAGATGGCTTATTCTTCATTGGATACTCCAGATGTCGCTACTTCCTTAGAAATATAAGGAAGGAATGATTTCAAGTACCACTCAAGCAGGAACTCTGGAGGAATGTTGGCCTTTATGAGACTTTTCCCTCTTCGCCACTCCTGAATGTGGTCAGATAGGTGAGTGGCTTTGTTTTGTCTAAAAGTAGACAAAAGTTCTGTTCCGGCATCATACCGAACAGGAAGCTGGAAATGGTTCAAAAAGACGATTGCTAGGTCTTCAAAGCTAGAGAAAGTAGTCGCAGGTAGTTCAATGTACCATTTGGCTGCAGGACCAGTTAAGGTCCTTTGAAACAATCTCAATATGATGGAATCCTCGTTTAAGGAATTGGAAGAACACCAAAGGTGGAAGGTAGTGACACGGTCACCAGGATCTTCACCTATTTTGCCTTCGAATTTTGGAATATCCGAAGGTAATTTGGTGGGAACTGATGGCCACGTGGCATTATGACACACAGGATCATTTGTCAGTTTCGAAAGGTCTGTCAAATTCAATGTTGCCAGGAAAGGTAGACGAGGCCGGTAAGATGATGCTTGATAAGGGGAACCACCCATCGTTTGTCCCATGAATTGTTGGTAGGGGTTGCCCCCAGCCATCTAGTGATAAGGGTTTCCCCCGTCCATGTGCTGATAGGAGTTGCCTCCTACCAACTGTTGATAGGGGTTGCCCCCAGTTAACTGTTGGTAGGGGTTGCCCCCGGGTATTTGTTGGTAGGGGTTGCCCCCTTCCAGCTGTTGTTGTTG